>CM039678.1:338763614-339363614 GCA_022496015.1 Hordeum marinum
CGGGCAAGTATTATACCGATAGACAAAGGGAATTGCATACGAGATTGATTGAATCCCCGACATCATGGTTCATCTGATGAGATCATCGTGGAGCATGTGGGAGCCAACATGGGTATCCAGATCCCGCTGTTGATTATTGACCGGTGAGGTGTCTCAGTCATGTCTACGTGTCTCCCGAACCCGTAGGGTTTACACACTTAAGGTTCGATGATGCTAGGGTTATAGGGAAATGGTATACGTGATTACCGAAGGTTTTTCGGAGTCCCAGATGAGATCCTACATGTCACAAGGAGCTTCGGAATGGTCCGGAGGCAAAGATTGATATATAGGAAGTCCTGTTTTGGTCACCGGAAAGTTTTCGGGCTCATCGGTAGTGTACCGGGAGTGCCGGAGGACCCCCGGGAGGGATGTGACGACCAAAGGACTTCGTGGGCCCTTAGAGGACGTGTACCAGCCCTTATTGGGCTGTCCAAGACATTCCATAAGGGCCCATGCATCTAGGGATAAGAGATAAGGCTGAAAAGGATTCAAAAGGAAGAGATCCACCTCCCTTGTGGGAGGTGGACTCCTCCCTAGGTTCGTCCGAACCTCTCCTCCTTGGAGGAGGGGACAAGGCATCCATCCCTCTCGCTCCTCCTATATATATCCAAGGTATTGGGGCTGATTTGAGACACGACTTCTCTCTCGCACGGCACAGCCCTACCTCTCTTCTTCCTCCTCCGCAGTGCTTAGGCGAAGCCGTGCCGGAATACCTTGCTGCTCCACCACCACCACGCCGTCGTGCTGCTGTTGGAGCTCTTCCCCAACCTCTCCTTCCTCCTTGCTGGATCAAGGTGCGGGAGACGTCATCGGGCTGTACGTGTGTTGAACATGGAGGCGCCGTTGTTCGGCGTTTAGATCGGAATCCACCGCGATCTGAATCGCAGCGAGTACAACTCCACCAACCGCGTTCTTGTAACGCTTCCGCTTAGTGATCTTCAAAGGTATGAAGATGCAATCTCTCCCCACTCATTTCTGGTTTATCCATAGATAGATCTTGGTGATCGTAGGAAATTTTTTGATTTACTACTACGTCTCCCAACACTTTCTCTCTCTTTAATGGAGCCCCAACCTGTTTTCCTTCTTTATGCAAAAGTAACGCATGCGAAGTGTTTGGGTTCAGTGGCCTGCGGTAGTACCACTGTAGGGAGCGGTACTACCGCAGGTGCCAACGGTAGTACCACTCTAGGGAGCGGTACTACCGCAGGTGCCAACGGCAGTACCGCTCTAGGGAGCGGTACTACCGCAGGTGCCAACGGCAGTACCGCTCTAGGGAGCGATACTACCGCAGGTGCCAACGGTAGTACCCCTCCATGCAGCAGTAGTACCGCTGTCTCCTGCCCTGGCCTCTACACCTGCAGTAGTAGGCGCGGATGTAATTTTTTACTTCCGCCCTACTACGGTAGTACCGCAATTCTTGTCCGGTACTACCATGTGGACTTTTTTCGCATAGTTTCCCTCTGCGGAGGTTGGCACGGAAGTAATTTTTTACTTCCGTGCACTGTTCAAGAATTCGGCGATTAAATCAGTTAACAGGCTAGTTAATCGTTACTCGTTGGGTGACCGACTCGAATAGTGCCTATTCAGTGCGTTAACTGCCCAAGCCGATTAACTGGTCTGTCAGACCGAGTAATCGCTTGTCAGACCGATTAGTCGCCTTAGGCTAGTTAACTGGTGGCAATGAAAGCCCGCTATTTTGGCCCGCTCAGCTCCCTCCCGCTCCTAAATAACCTAGGTTTTGCCTCCTGCTGCCCTTTCCTCTCCTTTTCCCATCCAGACCCGATCTGGCTGGCGGCTGGCAGGTTCTTGCCGGCTCCCAGTCGAGCAGCTCCGCCATTGCAGGTTGCAGTAGCTCCACGGCTACAGGTTGCAGCAGCTCCACCGCCACTACACATTGCCGCGGCTCCACCACCAATAGCTCCACTGTCGTTGCAGGTTGTAGCAGCTCGTCGCCATCTCCACCAGCAGGCAGTTGCTCCACTAGCTCTTCCTCCATGGCTTCACCGGTGAGCAAGGTAGCATCTTCTTCCCTTCTTAGTCTCTCTAGCCGTGATGGATGGATGGATGGATTTGTACATGGCTTAGCCGTGGTGGATGGATGGATGTATTATTATTTATTAATTGATTAGCCGTGATGGATGGCTGGACTAGTACGTACCTTAGTCTCTCTAGCCATGATGGATGGATGGATGTATTTGTAGATGGCTTAGCCGTGGTGGATGGATGGATGTATTGTTATTTATTAATTGATTAGTTGTGATGGATGGCTGGATTAGTAGATGGATGGGTTGTTCCAACTAAATTTTGTACATGGATTTCTTGTTCAAACAAGATTCTGTAGGTACTCACTCCAGTTATAGTAAGTTAGTAGATGGATGGATTATTTCAAGCCATTTATATTATAGAAATAATTAATATGTTAAAATGTTGACGAACTAATAAAGTAATAATCCGTGGATATTCTACTTAGGTTATAATGTTATATATTGTGGGTCGATCTGTACATTAAGAACTTGTTGTTTAGCGTATTAATTTTGTGTGGATCTGTACATTCATTAGTTGCTTGGCTGGGATTTCTTATGCAACTATAGACATACTCCAATCCAAAGTCTTAAATCTGTTTTCTATTTAATACTATAGATTGCTCATTGATATTGTTATGTTTGTAGGGGTCCGCGGCTGCCTCTACTGCTGCAAGTTCTCATACTCTCAAAAGAAATTCAGATGACATGGGGTGGGAGTTTGCAGCCTTGATCAATCCTTTAGATTTACAACGAGTGAAGTGCAAGTTGTGTGGAAAGGAAATGGGTGGAGGTGTCAATCAGATGAAGCAACATATTGGGCAGGTAAAGGGACAAGTGACAAGTTGCAATGTAGCCACACCAGATCAACAAAAAAGGTGTAAGGAGGCTTATGAGGCACCACAAAAGAAGAAGAAGCTGAAAGAAAAACATGAGGAAGAAGTATTGGCTGAGGTTGTCATTCAAGTTGATAATGATGAAAACAACGAGGAAGAGCTTGATGTAATTGGAGAAGGTGAACGTCGCAAGTCAGGGCCTATTGATAAATATGTGATGCCAATTGATCCTTCCATCCCATTGAATAAGTTCCAACAGAACATAAATGATGCAATTGACAAGGAGAAAGCTTACAGAGTAGGACAATATTTGGCTAGATGGATGTACAAGAAAAATGTTCCTTTCAATGCTGTAAATGATGATGACTTCAAGCAGTTTCGTGAAGCCCTTGGTCGGTTTGGTCCTAATTGGAAGCCACCTTCCCAATATATGCTCCGAGAGAAGATGTTGCTGCAAGAGGTGGAAAGAACGAAAGATTTGATGAAACCACATGAGCTTGAGAGGATGGAAACCGGGTGCTCTATCATGACCGATGCTTGGACCGACAAGAAAATAAGAAGTATAATGAATTTGTGTGTGCATTGCAAGTTAGGGACTGCCTTTCTTGAATCAAAGGAGGCATCGGCTGATGCACACACGTCTATACATCTTCAATTATGTAGTTGAGTGCGTTGAGAAAATTGGTAAGATTCTTGAAGTCTCAAGTTTATTTTCATTCATTGATTCTCATGATGTTGTAGGTGGTGATTTTGAGATTTTCCATCTTGTAGGTGCTGAAAATGTTGTGCAAGTGGTGACGGACAATGCTTCCAACCAATGGGAGCAAAGGAGATGCTCAAAGAAAAATGGCCAAAAATCTTTTGGAGCTCATGTGCAACTCACACCCTTAATTTGATGGTAGAAGCAATTGGGAAGCTGAAGCATTTTGGTTCTACAATCACTAAAGCTAAGCAAATGACAATTTTTATTTATGCACATCATAAAACCTTGTCCTTGATGAGGTCTTTCACCAAAAAGAGAGACATTGTTAGACCGGGGGTGACACGATTTGCTTTGGCCTTTCTTACATTGCAAAGTTTGGTTTCTAAAAAGAAGGAACTAAGGGCAATGGTTTGTAGTGATGAATGGGAAGCATGCAAGCACACAAAAACTGTGAAAGGAAAGGCGGCTCATGCCACAATAATGAGTAGGGGCTTTTGGAAATGTTTCTCTTTGCATCAAGGTATGTTTATGGGGGTTGTTTGCATCTAGTCATATGTTGGGTTTGTTTTCTCATAGATATGTGACTCATTTGATTATTGATGTTACCTTGCAAGGTTTTTGAGCCATTGGTGAAGGTGCTTCGGTTGGCTGATGGTGATGGTCCATCTATGGCCTCTATGTATGGAGAACTAATAAGTGCAAAAAAGGATATCAAGGTTGCTGTTGAAAATTCAGAAAAAGACTATTTGATGATCACTAATGCCATGCATACCAAGATGAGTGGGAGGCTGGATTCCCCATTGCACATGGCAGCTTACATACTGAATCCCAAATATAGCTATGTTGACCCGAGCATCTTTACAGATGTAGAGGTAGTGGCTGCACTTATGGACGTCATGGAGACTTTTTATTATGATAATGACATCAAACAAAATAAGGTGTTTAACATTGACTTCACCAAGTTTAAAAACAAAGAGGGTATGTTCGGGAAGGTGGCCGCCTTGAAAGCAATGGAGAACGACAATTTCGATGCCGGTAAGCATGTTCTCAAAGCAAAAGAACTTATGACATTTCTGAAATTATGGGCTGATTGCGTGTTATTTCACTTTTGTCAAATTGTAGCTGATTGGTGGTCAAATTATGGATTACAAACTCCTACTTTGCAATACATGGCCATAAGGATACTCAACTTGACCACAAGTTCATCCGGATGTGAAAGAAATTGCAGCACTTTTGAAATGGTAACTCTTAGACTTTTAGTCACCCTCAAATAGTCAAATGTCAATCAATTAGGTAAATCTGAATATTCTTCTCACAATTTGTTTAATGAGACTTCCATTTTCATTTTGTAGCTAGATGTAAAGAGGAGAAATAAACTAGATGTGGCTCGTAGGGATAATCTAGTTTATATCCAATTCAATGGAAGGATGATTGACAAAAGAAATAAATTATCCTCTTCTAGTGATGTTCTTCTTGGTGAAGATGCATCACGAGCACAATATTGGATATGTGAAGATGCATACATTGATGAGGAGATTGATCCCACTACGGGGATGCCATAAAACATCATTGATGAAGCAATGGGGGCAAGCATGGAGCTTCGTAGGAGTGCAAGAGTTAGAGAACTCCATGAAGTTGAAGAATTTGTTGATGATGATGAAGAATCTGATCTTGGAATAGATATGGAGGATGATGAGATTGATTATGAGTCTGATGATGATGGGGTGATGGCAACCAAAGATGATGAGGAGGAAGAGGAGCCCCAACAATCTTGAGCCAGTTGTCACAAACTTATTTTGCTTGGTATTTGTGTGGCTGAACCTTATGTCCTTAATCCTTCTATGTAGTGCCTGAACCTTGTTAGGATGTTACTTATTTGTCTATTTCTATCTATGTGGTTGAACTTATCTGGACCTTGTTACCTATTTGTCTTGTGAACCTTATTATGAATTATATTCGATATTCTCTAATTGTGTGGCTGCCATTTACATTTACATGTTGATGCATATTGTGTGTCTGCCATTTATTTGGTATACCCAGTTTGTGGCTGTCATTTATTTTGCATCCCTATTTGTGTGGCTGCCATTTATATTGACATGTTGGATTGCATATTGTGTGGCTGCATAGTTAATTATTTATCTCAACATGTTGGCTGTATGGTACAAAAGTAACAAAACATAAAAAAGTTTGCATATATGTTGATAAATTCTTATTTAATAAACCGATTAATGGTCGACCGATTAATCCAGTTAATAGGCCGATTCACCGATTAATAGCTACTCCCAAGCCGACCGAGCAGTTACCAGTTACCAAGTTCCTCAACAGTGCTTCCGTGCACCTCCAGTGGCTGCCTCTGCCAACCGTGCGGTAGTACCACACGGGCTCGCGGTAGTACCACTCCGACGGTTCTATCGCTTGCTAACAGGAAAGGCCAGCTACTCCCGTCCTAGCGGTAGTACCGCTCAAGGCTGTGGTAGTACCGCAAGCCATCGCGGTAGTACCCTGACTTTTGCGGTAGTACCGTGATGCGCGGGGCTGAGTGAGTGGATAACGGTTGGATCTTGTCGCCCGCTCTAAAAGGGAGGTCTTCTTCTCCAAGAAGCTCACCTCCTCTTTCCAAAAACTCCATTGTTGCTCCAAGCTCTATTTTTGCCCGATCTCTCTCCCTAGCGAATCAATCTTGTTGATTTCCTAGGGATAGGTTGAGAAGGCCCTGATCTACACTTCCACCAAGAGAAATTTGTTTCCCCCACTAATCCCTTGCGGATCTTGTTACTCTTGGGTGTTTTAGCACCCTAGACGGTTGAGGTCACCTCGGAGCCACATTCCATTGTGGTGAAGCTTCGTGGTATCGTTGGGAGCCTCCAATTCAGTTGTGGAGATTGCCCCAACCTTGTTTGTAAAGGTTCGGTCGCCGCCTTCAAGGGCACCAATAGTGGAATCACGACATCTCGCATTGTGTGAGGGCGTGAGGAGAATACGGTGGCCCTAGTGGCTTCTTGGGGAGCATTGTGCCTCCACACCGCTCCAACGGAGACGTACTTCCCCACAAGGGAAGGAACTTCGGTAACACATCCTCGTCTCCACCGGCTCCACTTTTGGTTATCTCGCATCTTTAATTATTGCAAGCGTTTACTGTATCATATCCCATGCTTGCTTGTGTGCTAGTAGTGGTTAGCATCATATAGGTTGTTCACCTAGTTGCACATCTAGCTAATTATTTGATGCTAAACCTTAATTGTTAAAGAAAAGTAAAAAAGTGTTAGTTTCCTATTCACCCCCTCTAGTCAACCATATCGATCCTTTCAATTGGTATCAGAGCCACGTCTCTTTATTAAGGGTTTCACCACCCGAAGAGTATGGTTGGCAAAGAGGCTCGTGTGGGTGAACTTCCCGAGGCCATGGGTGTGAACACGGTCTCACGCGAGGATTTGAATGAGGCTTTGACCTTACTCAAATCCGCCATGGCTACCGAGGTTCAATCCATATTTAAAGATTTCCTTGGTACTCTTAAAATGTCTACCGATGCGGGGCAAGTGGTCAAATCCACTAACTCATCATCGGATGCCAACTCCGATAAGGAGGGGGCTAGTGCCGACAAAGATAACCATGCCCAAAGAGCTAACGGGTCGAGGAGCTTTGCCTCAGTTCCCCCTCCCGTGGTCTATGGAGGACCGGTGCACCCACTTCATATAGTCAATCTCGGTCCTCCTCCTAAACTTGTTAAGAATGATTTTGCTAACTGGGTTTTTAGTATCAAGTCTCATCTAGATCACAGCTCAATTCATCTCATGAGAGTCATTGAAGAAGGATACTATCCTCATGATCCACACAATCTTACTCCAAGAGAACAAGCGGATAAACAACTAAATTCTTCCGCCTTGTTCCTACTCCAAGCTGCAGTTCCTCCTGAAGATCTACCTCACCTGCGACCCTTCAATGTTGCTAAAGAATGTTGGGAACACATCATCTCCATGTACAAGGGCAACTCAAGTATTCAACGGTCAAACTATGAAGTTGTTCTTGATCAGTCAGATGAGTTCGTGATGATAGAGGATGAGGAACCGCGTGAGCTCTACAGAAGGGTGACCTCTCTCACTGTTTCCCTCAAGGATCATGGCAGCAAGGATGTGGATGATACTTGGATCAAGCATAAGTTCCTGAAGGCTATGATGCCGTACAACAAGGCCATGTCTGCTGTCATTCGTGAAAGGCCAGACTTTCACACCTTATCGTCTAGTGATGTGTTGGATGAATTCATTGCAATGAACATCCTCAACACGACAGCCGACAATGCTCTTTCTCATGTACAACGGTCAAGGAAGTCCTCTCCCGATCTTGCATTGAAGGCCAAGGCCAGTCAAGAGGAAGAAGAAGAAGAAGAAGAGGTTTGCCCCGAGGACACCAAATATGCTTATCATGAGCACATGGCTCTTGCGTCCAGACAATTTTGGGGCAACAAGAGAAACTCAAGACCAAACTTCTCCAAGAACATCAAATGGGTCAAAGGGAAAGCAACGTGTGAGAACTTGCTACAACTATGGTAATGTAAGTCACTTTGTGGTGGATTGTCCATATGAGAAGAGGGAAGACAATGGTGGCAAGCTCATTCGCAAAGATAAAGCCAAGTCCTTCCCAAACAAAATCAACTTTGTCAAGAAGGCTCCCCAAAAGTATTGGTAGCTCAAGAAGAGTATGCCTTAGATGATGATGTTGATGATGAAGACACAAGCGGTGAAGGAATGGCAATGGCATCTTTGGCTATTGCCTCTTCTACCCCAATAAAGGCATCGCTCTTCGACGCCCCCAATGAGAACATCGTCGCGAGGTGCTTCATGGCTAAAGGTATCTCTAAGGTAACCTCCAACGTCATAACCTCAAACATTAAGGCTTCCATTTCTTCCAATTCATCCTTAGATAGTGTGAATGAACTTGAGGAAGGAAAAGAGGATAAGAATGAGTTTGACAAATTCATGGCCAAACTTAAGGGAGAGGCCAAGAAGCACTTCGTTGCTCTCTTGGAACAACTTGGTGAGGCCCATGACACTATTGAGTCTCAAGAAGAGTGTCTTGAGGAACTAAGAGGTCATAGTCGTGATTATGCTGACAAGATAGCGGATCTATCTATTGCTCTTGAGGAAGAGCAAGGTCTTCGTATGACTCTTGAGGAGTCACAAAATGTTGACCTTACTAAATTACATAAATATTATGATCATGATATTGTTCTTAACCGTGCTCTCAAGTCTGAGAAGGTTGCACTTGGGGTGGATCATGATCGTCTCAAAGTTGAGCTTGACACACTTGTCAATGCTCACAAGGCATTGACGTGTGCTCATACCTCTCTTAAGGAGTCACATGATCAACTCCAAGTGAAACTCACTAAGGAAATTGCCACATGTCCTCCTTTTGTTCTAATTGATAATGCATCTGCTACTAACCCATGTTGTGAGCATGCACACCTTGTGGAGGAAAATGCCGAGCTCAAAGAGCAGCTTAAAAAGGGTTTGGTGACGTGTATCCAAGGTGAGAAGACACTCAATGACCTTCTGACTTCTCAGAAGGAAGTTGTGGCAAAAGAAGGAGTGGGGTTTGTACCCAAAACCAATGAGAAGAAGAAGGTTGACACCAAGGAAGCCCCATCGCTCAAATAGACCTTTGTAAGAGTTGGTGAAGGTCCTCATGGGAAGAAGAAAAACCAAGTTATGTTGGAAAATGCCAAGAAGGGCAAGAGCAAGAACATCCAACCCAACAATACCGGTGACTTTAACCCCTCTTATGTGTTATGCCGTGCTAGTGATGGGCATGTTTATGCCAAATTTGTTGGTTCTTCTTATGAGTACATTGAATGGTGTATTTGGGTTCCTAAGACCCCTGTTGCTAACATGAAAGGACCCATTAAATAATGGGTACCTAAAGTCAAACATTGATCTCTTGTAGGGGTTTGCTTCCAGAGGAACATCATGGTTGCTCGATAGTGGTGCGACAAATCATATGACCGGAAGCAAGGACTTGGTGGTGGACGTTCATCCTGACACATCTATGGCCACTCAAGTCCCGTTTGGTGATGATGCAATTTCAAAGGCATTGGGTCTTGGCAAGGTGGTAGTCTCTCCGGAACTCACCATAAAGAAGGTCATGCTTGTTGAGACCCTCGCATACAATTTACTGTCAGTTTATCAACTTGCAACCATGGGTTTTAGTAGTTTCTTTGGTATTGACTCTGTGACCCTTTTGTGGAGCAAGACTCTTAAAGTAGCTTTTGTTAGGCATGTAGAGAATGGTCTCTATGTGGTGAACTTCTCGGAGCAACCCACTAAGACTGCGACTTGCTTAATGGCTAAAGTTGATGTGGGATGGCTTTGGCATCGCCGGCTAGCCCATGTTAATATGAGATCTTTGCAAGGTCTCCTCAAAGGGGATCACATCCTTGGACTAACAAATGTGAGTTTTGCCAAAGATCGTGCTTGCAGTGCTTATATTAAAGGAAAGCTACATGAGAAGGCTCATCGTCCAACCACTACAATATACTCTAAGAGGACCTTAGAGCTCCTTCACATGGATCTCTTTGGTCCTCCATCTTTTGACAGTCTTGGTGAAAGAAAATATTGCTTTGTGATTGTGGATGATTACTCGAGATATACTTGGGTGTATTTTTTCAAGAAGAAGAGTGAGACCCAACAGACCGTCATCGACTTTGCAAATGAAGTTCAACGCCAACATGATGCAAAGATTTTGATGATTAGAAGTGACAACAGCACCGAGTTCAAGAACTACACCCTGAATGAGTTTCTCAGTGACGAAGGGATCAAGCACCAATATTCCACACCTTACACCCCTCAACAAAATGGTCTTGCTGAGAGGAAGAACAGGACGTTGATTGATGCGGCAAGAACCATGATGGCGGAGTTTAAATCTCCATACAACTTTTGAGTCGAAGTCATCAACACAGCATGCCATGCATCTAACCGGCTCTATCTTCGCAAAGGGTTGAACAAGACCCCGTATGAGATTCTTACCAGGAACAAGCCCAACCTCACATACTTTCGGGTGTTCGGTTGTAAGTGTTTCATTCTCAAGAAAGGTGCTCGTTTGTCTAAATTTGAATCTAGGGCCCATGAGGGCATATTTGTTGGTTATGCTGCAAACTCCCATGCTTACCGTGTCCTCAACAAGTCCACTTGACTCATTAAGGAGACGAGTAACATAGAGTTTGATGAAAATAATGGCTCCCAAGTGGAGCAAAGTGGTCTTTGTGATGTAGGTGATGAAATTCCTCCCCAAGCCATAAGAAGAATGGGTGTGGGATACTTCCTACCCATTGAGGAACCCCTTGTGGTCGAAGGAGAAGGACAATGTTCCACTCAAGTGGAACCATCACCGACGCAAGACCCACACGTTTGTAAAGAACAAATTGAAGGTCCTCTGCCACATGAACAAGATCAAGGGCAAGATCAACTCACTGATGATGGTGTCTCACCAAGTGATGCCCAAGATCAAGTTCCTGTCTCCGAGCAGCCTCAAGATCAAGATCTTCTTCAAGATCAAGAGCAATCTCAAGAAGGCGCTCAAGATAATCAAGAGGACGTCTCACAATATGCAGGCCCTCAACCTTCCAAGGAAGAAATCTTAGAGAGTCAAGCCGCTAAGAAAGCCGCCAAGAATGCCAACAAGCTCAGAATTAGACAACATGTGTTGGAGAACGTCTACGGTGACTTGAAAAAAGGGGTAACCACTCGTAAACAATTAACAAACTTTTGTGAACATCACGCGTTTGTGTCTTGCATTGAGCCCCTTAAGGTTCAAGATGCGCTCGAGGATATGGAGTGGGTTGAAGCTATGCACGATGAACTCAACAACTTTGAGCGCAACCAAGTGTGGCGACTGGTGCCAAGACCTAAGGAGAATCACAATGTTATTGGAACAAAATGGATCTTCAAAAACAAGCAAGATGCAAACGGTATTGTCATTCGCAACAAGGCACGACTGGTGGCACAAGGATACTCCCAAGTCGAGGGTATTGACTATGGTGAAACCTTTGCTCCTGTTGCTCGCCTTGAATCTATTCGCATGTTACTTGCATATGCCTCTCATCATAATTTTAAATTATATCAAATGGATGTCAAGAGTGCTTTTCTTAATGGTCCTCTTAAGGAGTTGGTATATGTCAAGCAACCCCCAGGGTTTGAGGATCCCAAGTTCCCCAATCATGTATATGTTCTCGATAAGGCTCTCTATGGCCTTAAACAAGCCCCACGTGCGTGGTATGAGCACCTTACCAAAATGTTGCAAGATCGTGGGTTTGAAATTGGGAAAATCGACCCCACTCTTTTTACAAAGAGGGTCAACGGGAACTTGTTCATATGCCAACTATATGTTGATGATATTATTTTTGGTTCTCCTAACAAAGCTTTCAATGAAGAGTTCGCCACTTTGATGACAAACAAGTTTGAGATGTCCATGATGGGAGAGTTGAAGTACTTCCTTGGCTTCGAAGTCAAGCAACAAAGTCAAGGTACCTTCATCAATCAAGCCAAATACACTCAAGACATGCTCAAGAGGTTCAAGATGGATGAGCTCAATCCTCCCAAGGCCAACACTCCCATGCCACTCAAATGCCATCTTGACAGCGATCCCAATGGTAAAGTGGTGGATCAAAAGGTATATCGCTCCATGATAGGATCCTTGCTTTACCTTTGTGCATCTAGACCGGATATCATGTTAAGTATGGGTATTTGTGCACAATTTCAATCCGCACCTAAGGAGAGTCACCATGTGGCTGTCAAGCGAATCTTTCGATGTTTGGCTCATACCCCAAACTTTGGCTTATGGTATCCCAATGGGGCTTCATTTGATCTCGTTGGCTATACTGACTCGGGTTGGGCGGGAGACCGTGTGGATAGAAAGTCCACTTCCGGAGGCTCCCAATTTCTTGGTCGGTCTTTGGTAAGTTGGTCTTCAAAGAAACAAAATTGGGTTTCTCTCTCATCCACCGAGGCCGAGTATGTCACTGTTGCCAGTTGTTGTGCTCAGATTCTATGGATGAGGCAAACTTTAAAGGATTACAGTGTCCATTGTGACAAAGTGCCTCTTTACTGTGATAATGAAAGTGCCATTATGATCTCCAACAACCCAGTTCAACATTGCAAGACGAAGCATATTGATATTCTTCATCACTTTCTTCGAGAACACGTCAAGCGGGGAGACAACAATCTTATTCATCTGAGCACTAACGAGCAACTTGCAGAAATTTTTACAAAGCCTTTAGAAGCAAGATTTCGCGAGTTAAGGCATGAGCTAAATATCATTGATTCGAGCAATGTGGATTGACTTAGTGCACGCCTCCCCACACTCGTCATTATGTCTTGTCTAGGTGTAGGCATGGATTTAGGGGGAGTATAGTTCTCTCAATGAACTATTCCTCCTCCTATTATGCATAAACTAATCAAAGTCTATCACTTGCCATTTGTGATGGTTACTATGCTTATAAGACGAGTCTTGGTCATGGGCCCAAGGATAATTCTTCATGGTGCCATACCATCTGACTCAAACATAGGTGGCTCTAGGGCCACTGCTCTCTCTTCATGAGAAGTCGAGGCCCATCGGTTGATCCTCTTTTATTCTCTTCTCCGATGGACCATTCTCGTGTTTTTATCCTAGATCATAGTTTTTCTTGTCTCGTGTGTTGTGCGGATTTGGGCGATCTCCCTATTTCTTATTTTGTTTTATTGTCGTGTTTCTTCACCAAGAAAGCAGCATGATACTACCATGGAGGAGCACGGTACTACCACTGGAGCGGTACTACCGCTTACCGCGCAGAAGTAAAAAATTACTTCCGCCCGATTGAGCGGTACTACCGCAATGACTACGGTACTATCGTTGAGCGGTACTAGCGCGATGACCCGCGGTACTACCGCAACGACGAGCGCGCGTGGGGGTTAAGAGCGGGCAGGGGGTTTCCCATCTCCCCCATACCCCATTTTCTCTCTTCCCCTCATGTCTCTCTCTTCCTCCTCCTCTCAACTCCGTCGGATCTCCATCTCCGGCCACCCGATTCTTATTTGCTCCGGTGGGATCGTTCCCCACATTGTCCTCTTGCAATGGACCCCGGTATTTCCCCAATCCCCTCTTGTTTTGCCTCTCTATTTTTGAATCTAGGATTTTGGGGAAATATGAGATGGTCTAGCTTTGTTTGGATCCGATCTATGCATAAGGAGATGTTTTGCGAGTGTTAGTGCGTTAGAAGTGCGTATTGATAGGATTAAACGGGGTATTTTTTGATCTAGAGCAATACCAATACGATCTAATCTGTGTTCTTGCGAAGACCCGCCCCGTGCGGTACTACCGCTCGTAGGGCAGAAGTAAAAATTACTTCCGCAGGCGCCACGGTACTACCGCTCCCGCGGTACTACCGCGTCGTGAGCGGTACTAATTTTTTACTTCCGCTGTCGGGGCGGTAGTAAAAAATTACTTCCGCTCCGGCCACGGTACTACCGCTCCAGTGGTACTACCGCGTCTGAAGCGGCACTAACTTTTTACTTCCGCTGTCAGGGCGGTAGTAAAAAATTTATTTCCGCTCCAGCCACGATACTACCGCTCCAGCGGTACTACCGCGTCTGAAGCGGTACTACTTTTTTACTTTCACGGTCGGGGCGGTAGAAAAAAATTACTTCCGCTCTAGCCACGGTACTATCGCTCCAGCGGTACTACCGCGTCTGGAGCGGTAGTAATTTTTTACTTCCGCAAGAACATATTGGTACTTTTCTCGATCCACAACTACCTCGTTTTGTCCTGTCCATTCTCTCTTCTACATGGTTTTTGTGTCTGCTTTCATCCTTGCCTTATTTTCTTGTTTGTCCTTTGTGTTTGCGTTGTGTGCCCTAGGTGGTGGCTCTGGTTCCAGCTCCGCTCCACGCCGTTCCAATCCGTCTCGTGACACAAGTTCCAAGCGGCTTCGCAATCCAGATGCTCCTGAGGGCTCCAATGCTCGACCTCGCCATTTCAAGAGGCCCACATCCAAGCTCAAGAAACCAGTTGAGAACTTTGATGCCATGCCACAAGCTGAGTTTTTGGCTCGAAGGTTGATCAATCCCTATGACAAGCCACGGGAAGTGTCTAAGGCATATGACTTGTTCTGGACCAAGCAGTAGTATCTTTTTCACCTGGATGTGATCAAGGGCAAGAAAAATCACTATGTTCCTGTCCAATCCATTGATCTGGAACACATGAGGAAGCACCCGCAATAGTTTGGTGAGGCTCTGGAGTTGGTGCAGCAGTTAGCTATCGCAGATATCATCACCTTCCAACTTGACTTTGATCCAGAACTCTTGGGTCAGTTCTTTGCCTTTGTTCACTTTCACTCTGATGCGGAGCGAACCATGACCTGGATGACCCATGGCGAGCAACTGAATGCCACCTGGAAGGACTTCATGGACTTGCTGCATGTTCTTGACTCCGGACTTGATGTGCCACTTGGTCTGCGCCCTCACGGCAACCCTCACCCAGCTGGTAAGGATCAGCTCGTACCTTTTCATATTCTGAAGACCTTACAATCTGGTGAGCAAATTCCTGTGCTCAACCCTTTCCTTGATGTCATGCACCAAATCTTCCGCAACACTCTCTTTCCTCGCATGGGAGACAAGGACAAGGTACACTCCTATCTGGTGGGTATGTTGCTGCTATGTGAGAAAGGAAGAAATGAAGACATTGGCATCCTTGATGTGTCTCATGTTATGTGGTCTGAGCTTCGCACTGTTGTGTTTCATCGGAAGGTCCCCATTTATGGGCCATACTTGTTCTATCTAATTCGTGCTACTTGGGACAAGAAGTTTCCAGGTCAAGACATGTCGGAGCACACGTTTCTTCATGAGCCCATTCGTCTGCGTATGAAGGAAAAGTGGGCCAACACCACCACCATGCCACCATCTGCTCGTATGGAGGTCGATGAGGATGAGATCGAAGAGGAGGATGACTACAGTTCTAAGTCCTATGTACCTCCGTCTTCTGAGCCATCTTGGGCCAAGAAGCTCTCTCACAAGATGAAGACTTTGTTCTGCATGCAGGCCAAGGGTCAGTATAAGGCTCACATTGCTCAGAAGGAGAGTCGCCAGCATGACAAGCGCATTCTGAGGAAGCTTGGCGAGACCATCTCGAGTGGGTCTGAGAAGGACATCACACCTGAGGCCACTTGGATGGCTAAGCAGCAGTTCCAGTGGGATGATTCTGATGCGGAGTCCATCCCCGATGCTTCCGAGGAGTCTGATGACTGATCTTTCTGCATGGGAGCTACCACCTAGGTGTTAGGTGTCCTCTCTGCCTTTTTGGCGTCTCGATGCCAAAGGGGGAGAGAGTGTAGGATTTGCGCGTATTTGTGTTTGCCTTTTCGTCTTGTGTTTGCCTTGTCGTCGTCTCTTTTCTTTCGTTGAACCTTGGTTTATGTCGTTTGTGTGTGTGTGACCTGGAGATTTCCTCTATCATATGGTGTGAGACATATGCTATCACTACTACTTTATTATCGTCTAGTATGATATGTAGCTTAGATTGCATTGCCTATAAAATATAGGGGGAGTGTTGATCCTAGTGTGTGTGCCCTGCAGTCCAAAGCATATCTCGAGTATGCACACATCTAGGGGGAACTATCCTATATTTTGTAGGTCTTGAGGTTGCATATGCTTATTTTATATCCTTATGTGCAAATCCCGTGTTGTCATCAATCCACCAAAAAGGGGGAGATTGTAAGGACATATTTCTCTATGTGATTTTGGTGATTGATGACAATGCCTTTGCGGACTAATCATGTGCATTGAGCATTTCAGATATCTCAAGTCTAGGCACAAGATGATTCAGTGCCCCTCGAAGCTCTCAAAGATGGTTGTTCTATGTGTTTCTTTTTGGTGGATTTGATTCATAGGAAAGCCATACTATCAAGAGGGGGTCCGCATCGGAAAGGTCTGGGTGGAATCAACACATGCACATGTATTCCTTTGCACCACCTTTCCCTCTCTTTAATGGAGCCCCAACCTGTTTTCCTTCTCTGTGCAAAAGGAATGCCTGCGAAGTGTTTGGGTTGAGTGGCCTACGGTTGTACCGCTCTAGGGAGCTGTAGTACTGCAGGTGCCAGCGGTAGTACTGCTCCATGCAGCGGTAGTACCGCTGTCTCCTGCCCTGGCCTCTACACCTGCAGTAGTAGGCGCGGATGTAATTTTTGACTTCTGCCCTACTACGGTAGTACCGAAATTCTCGTTCGGTACTACCATGCGGACTTTTCTGCATAGTTTCCCTCTGCAGAGGTTGGCACAGAAGAATTTTTTTCCTTCCGTGCACCTCCAGTGGCTGCCTCTGCCAACCGTGTGGTAGTACCGCTCCGGCGGTTCTACCGCTTGCTAACAGGCAGGGCCAGCTACTCCCGTGCTAGCGGTAGTACCGCTCAAGGCTACGGTAGTACCGCAAGCCGTCACGGTAGTACCGTGACTTTTGCGGTAGTACCGTGATGCGCGGGACTGAGTGAGTGGATAACGGTTGGATCTTGTCCCCCACTGTAAAAGGGAGGTCTTCTTCTCCAAGAAGCTCACCTCCTCTTTCCAAAAACTCCATTGTTGCTCCAAGATCCATTTTTTCCCGATCTCACTCCCTAGCCAATCAATCTTGTTGATTTCCTAGGGATAGGTTGAGAAGGCCCCGATCTACACTTCCACAAAGAGAAATTTGATTCACCCCACTAATCCCTTGCGGATCTTGTTACTCTTGGGTGTTTGAGCACCCTAGACGGTTGAGGTCACCTCGGAGCCACATTCCATTGTGGTGAAGCTTCGTGGTATCGTTGGGAGCCTCCAATTCAGTCGTGGAGATTGCCCCAACCTTGTTTGTAAAGGTTCGGTCGCTGCCTTCAAGGGCACCAATAGTGGAATCATGACATCTCGCATTGTGTGAGGGCGTGAGGAGAATAAGGTGGCCCTAGTGGCTTCTTGGGGAGCATTGTGCCTCCACACTGCTCCAACGGAGACGTACTTCCCCACAAGGGAAGGAACTTCGGTAACACATCCTCGTCTCGACCGGCTCCACTTTTGGTTATCTCGCATCTTTACTTATTGCAAGCGTTTACTGTGTCATATCCCATGCTTGCTTGTGTGCTAGTAGTGGTTAGCATCATATAGGTTGTTCACCTAGTTGCACATCTAGCTAATTTATTTGATGCTAAACCTTAATTGTTAAAGAAAAGTAAAAAAGAGTTAGTTGCCTATTCACCCCCTCTCTAGTCAACCATATCGATCCTTTGACTCCTATTGTCCCTTAGAACAATATTTGTTGGACCATGAAAATGATATGCATATGAATTAAAGGGAATGAAATAGATAAGATTTTATTTGGTCAACGTCCTATTCCGAAACACAACTAGCCTGTTGAAATACTTGGGGATCCTCCTCCACCCAAGGGTGATCCCGTGTTTGAGCTTAAACAATTACGGGATACTTTGAAATATGCTTATGTTGATGAAAAGAAGATATATCCTATTATTATTAGTGCTAACCTTTCAGAGCATGAAGAACAAAGATTATTAAAAACTCTGAGGAAGCATCGTGTTGCTATTGGATATACTCTTGATGATCTTAAGGGCATTAGTCCCACTCTATGTCAGCATAAAATTAAAATGGAGCCCGATGCTAAACCAGTTGTTAATCACCAATGGCGGTTAAATCCTAAAATGAAGGAAGTGGTAAGAAATGAAATATTAAAGCTTTTGGAGTCAGGTATCATTTACCCTATTGCTGATAGTAGATGGGTTAGTCCCGTTCATTGTGTCCCTAAGAAAGGAGGTATTACCGTAGTTCCTAATGATAAAAATGAATTGATCCCGCAATGAATTGTTAGAGGATATAGAATGGTAATTGATTTCAGGAAATTAAATAAAGCTACTAGAAAAGATCATTACCCTCTACCTTTTATTGATCAAATGCTAGAAATACTTTCCAAACACACACATTTCTGCTTTCTAGATGGTTATTTTGTTTTCTCTCAAATACCTGTGTCAAAAGAGGACCAAGAGAAGACCACTTTTACCTGCCCTTTTGGTACCTTTGCTTATAGACGTATGCCTTTTGGTTTATGCAATGGACATGCTACCATTCAAAGATGTATGACCGTTATATTCTCTAATTTTTGTGAAAGTATTGTTGAGGTTTTCATGGATGATTTTTCCATTCACGAAACTTCTTTTGATGATTGTTTGAGCAACCTTGATCGAGTTTTGCAGAGATGCGACGAAACTAATCTTGTCTTGAATTGGGAAAAGTGCCACTTTATGGTGAATGAAGGTATTGTCTTGGGACATAAAATTTCCGAAAGAGGTATTGAAGTTGACAAAGCTAAAGTTGATGCTATTGAAAAAAATTCGTGTCCTACGGATATCAGACGTATAAGAAGTTTCCTTGGTCATGTTGGTTTCTATAGGAGATTTATTAAAGACTTCTCTAAGATTTCTAGGCCTCTCACTAATCTTTTGCAAAAAGATGTTCCATTCGTTTTTGATGATGATCGTGTAGAAGCTTTTGAAATTCATAAGAATGCCTTGATTTCTGCACCTGTTGTTCAACCACCTGATTGGAATCTACCCTTTGAAATTATGTGCGATGCTAGTGATTATGCCGTTGGTGCTGTTCTAGGACAAAGAGTTGATAAGAAATTAAATGTTATCCATTATGCTAGCAAAACTCTAAATAGTGCTCAAAGAAACTATATACCACTGAAAAATAATTTTTAGCAGTTGTGTTCGCTTGTGATAAGTTTAGACCCTATATTGTTGATTCTAAAGTACCTGTTCACACTGATCATGCTGCTATTAAATATCTTATGGAATAGAAAGATGTTAAACCTAGACTTATCAGGTGGGTTCTTTTGCAACACGAATTTGATTTGCATATTGTTGATAGAAAGGGTGTTGATAACCCCGTAACAGATAACTTGTCTAGGTTAGAGAATGTTCTTGATGACCCATTACCTATTGATGATAGCTTTCCTAATGAACAATTAGCTGTCATAAATGCTTCCTGTAATGCTCCTTGGTATGTAGATTATACTAATTATATTGCCACTAAATTTATACTGCCTAGTTTCACTTACCAGCAAAAGAAAAGGTTCTTATTTTTGGGATGACCCACACATCTATAAAGGAGTAGATGGTGTCATTAGACGTTGTGTACCTGAGCATGAACATGAACAAATCCTACACAAGTGTCATTCCGAGGCCTACGGAGGACACAATGTGGGAGATAGAATTGCACACAAGATATTACAATCTAGTTTTTATTGGCCTACTCTCTTCAAGGATGCTCGAAAGTTTGTCCCGTCATGTGATGAATGTCAAAGAATTGGCAATATTAGTAGACATCAGGAAATGCCTTTGAATTACTCTCTCTTTATTGAACCATTTGATGTTTGGGGTTTTGATTATATGGGGCCTTTTCCAACATCCAACGGGTACACTCATATTTTAGTTGCTGTTGATAATGTTACTAATTGGGTAGAAGCTATTCCAACTAGTAGTGCTAATCATAACACCTCTATTAAGGTGCTTAAAGAAGTTATTTCCCCCAGATTTAGTCCCTAGATATTTAATGGCTGATGGTGGTTCACACTTTATTCATGGTGCATTCCGTAAGTTGCTTGCTAAGTATGATGTTAATCATAGAATTGCATCTCCTTATCATCCTCGGTCTAGTGGTCAAGTAGAATTAAATAGATCTAGGAAGAATTGGTCTAAGAAACTTGATGATGCATTATGGGCTTATATAACTGCTTACAAGAACCCTATGGGTATGTCTCCGTATAAAATGGTTTATGGTAAAGCATGTCACTTACCTCTAGAGCTAGAGCATAAAGCTTATTGGGAAATCAAAGAGCTCAACTATTATTTAAAACTTGCTAGTGAGAATAGGTTATTTGACATTATCTCACTTGATGAATGGAGAACCCAGGCCTATGATAATGCCAAGTTGTTTAAAGAGAAAGTTAAGAGATGGCATGATAAAAGGATACAAAAGCGTGAATTCAATGTAGGTGACCATGTCTTGCTATACAATTCTCGTTTAAGATTTTTTGCAGGAAAACTTCTCTCTAAATGGGAAGGGCCTTACATTATCTAGGATATCGTTCCGGTGCCATCAAGATCAACAACACCGAAGGCACAAATCCGAAGCTGGTAAACGGGAAAAGGATCAAACAATATATCTCAGATACTCCCATAAATGTGGAAACCAATATTATTAATACCATAACTCCGGAGGAGTATATTAGGGAGACCTATGGAAACGTTGCAGACTCCGAAAAGGAATAGGTATGTGGTACGGCAAGTAAACTGACTCCAAAACTTTCCCAATAGCAATTTTTCTCCATTTTGGAATATTTAAAAAATTAGGAAAATCAAAAGTAGTTTGAAAGACGCACAAGGAGGTGACAAGCCTGCTAGGCGCGGCCACCCCCTCGCTGTGCCTAGGGGGCTTGCCACCATCCCCTGCACCTTCCGGGCTCCGTTTTCTTGCGGTACACTCCTTTGGGTCGGCAAAAATTCATTATATAATCTCCCAAAGGTTTGGACTTTTGTATCACGACAATACCTCATGTTTTCATCTTGAGCTGTTTCTTCAACAGATTTGGAGCCAGATGTCTTCGCAAGAGTCGGCCGGGGAGAGTCGTGTTTCTCACTCGACACAGGAACCTGAAGCATACATTGAAGCTAATCACTTTGGGCGAACCACGAAGGAGGATATGGATGCCGACTTGAAAAGGGTGGATGCCATGGAGGAAGACAAAGAAGCAACTTCTCGTCTACGTCCTGGAGTCATGTGGAGGAACTTTAGAGCTCAGTAATTCCGAATCCGGTCATCCCTCACAACGCTAGATTTCTTACTTATGAAAATATGAAAAAGAGTGTTGCCTTTTCTCCCACAACAATGAAACATCCATGGGTGACGGGATCCCTAACCATCATTGGAAAGCTTTGCAAAGAGATAATGGATCTAAGAGGGCAAAATAACCAGCTTGAGGAGGAGAATCGCATTGTGAAGGGCATCATCACCAACAATATAACACCATCACCTCCTAAGAAGGACATCTAAGCACATGGGTATGGGCACTCCCCTTGGCTTGTGCCAATCTTGGGGGAGGCGCCCCGGTATCGTATCACCATCACACCTTTTTCCTTTTCTTGTTTTCTTAGTTCAATCCTTTTTTTTATTTTGTCTTGATTTAGTAGAATAAAATTTTATTATGATCTAGCTTTGAGTTTTTGCTTTTTGCTCCCCTTATGTAAGCAAGTTCTAGAGTTATATAATAAAAATTAGTTTTGATGTGAGGGCTTTGCTAGCTTGCCATGCTCTTGGGAGTAATAAATAAAAGAAGAATAGAATAAAAGCAAAGAGTATACATCATGATCCTATGGGGAGTGATGACTTCACATATAAGAAGTATGTCGATTCAAATTTGTTCGGAGTTAACAAACATACTGATTAGTCATTGGTGCAATTAAAAAGGAAGTGATAAAGAAAGAGAGATTCACATATAAATATAATATCTTGGACATCTTTTATGATTGCGACCACTCATTAAAATATTACATGCTAAGAAGTTGATGTTGGACAAGGAAGACAACATAATGGGTTACGTTTGCTTGCTTCCGGATAGAAGTTATATGGTTTTAGATCCTCCAACATGTAGTGCGTGCTTCCACCTCATACTGGCCAAAACTTCCGCACCAAGTAGAGATACTACTTGTGCATCGAGACACCTCAACCCTTTGCCATGAGAGTCCACCACACCTACCTATGGATTTAGTAAGATCCTTCAAGTAAGTTGTCATCGGTGACAAAGGCAATAAGAATTGCTCCTAAATATGTGTGATATTTTATTGTAAGGGAAATAAGCGTTGTACGAGATTGTGATAGTAAAGGAATAAAAGCGTCAGACTCCATAATAAAGGTTGCTTTGCACTAAGGGTTTGGGCATTCGAAAACAAGAAGCACATGACAACCTTTGCACTAGGATTGTATGGATGACAGAAGGAGCAAGATATGAGTCCACTGTTGATGAATGGGCTGCACTTCTAGGAGTCCCTGAGGTTCAGGGTGGAGACTTGGATATATACACGGAATCCAAGGCAAGCCACAATGCCATGAAGGATATGTATACTCCTCTCCCTGCAGACAAAGTGCAATCTCACAAGCTAGGATCCATCTACTATCTTCAAGCTGGCCTCCGTACCATGAACACCATTTTGAGGCATACTTTGATGCCCAAGTCAGGAGATGACAAGATGATCCAAGGCTACTCCATCAACATGTTGATCCACCTTGACAGTCACACCAGGATCAGAGTCATGGACTTTATTGTTGAGACAGTCAAGAGGGTTGCTGCTGATCAGAAGCCCTCTTACTGCTATGCACCTTATATCTAGATGCTTATCAACTCTCGGACTGAGAAGCACATATTTGCTCTTGATAGACCCCATTTGCCCCTACAGCCAGAGCTTGAGGATAACATCATGGTGATGGACCCAGATCATCCCACTTCAGCTGTAGCTCAGGCAGAGGCAGAGGCAGCTAGAGCCATTAGTGCTTAAGTCCCTAGATCCAGAAATGAGCAAATGGATCTTTTGATCTCATCAGTTCAGGGCATGCAGAAGGACATTAAGGGGATTCTGGACAACCATAAAAGTCTTGTGAGGATCTTTGAAACTAGGATCAAGACCCTAAATGATAAGGTGGATAGGCTGACTAAGACAGTCACAGAGCTCCAGAAGGAAATTGACTCAGTGCCACTTCCTCACATGACTTCTTCACATGATGATGATGATGATGATGAGGATGGATCACCTCTCAGGACAGGCACACAATGTCCTACTTAGGCCAGATCAGCCATTGTGCCTGCTCCATACTTGAGGCCCTCTTCATCAGCTCCTGCTGATGTCACCTCAGCTCCTGCTCCATCAACTCTAGTTCCTCCAGCTATCACTCCAACTCCATCCACGACATCTGCAGAGATCTTCGCCGATGCTGTTCCTTCGACTCCTTCATCAACAACCGGAGGAGATCAGCCCAAGAACGCTTAGATATATGCCTTTGAACTTTTTGGTAACTTGTTGCCAAAGGGGGAGAAGTGTATATAGATCTTTAGGCTTCGAATGAGAGAGCATTTTGGTGTTTATTGCTTTTTCAAAAGACAATGTTTTTCTTTGACACCTCTTTTGGTTGCTTGTGAGACACGTTTGATGATGTTTGATCATATGCTTTAATGTGTGATGCTACTATTTCCTATCATCTTAATGCTTCTGTGATGATCATTCATCTTTGCTTGATTCTGTTGTGCTATGATGTTCATTCTAATTATTCTCGCACACCACCAAGTTGTATGTGACATGTAAGAAGTGACCCATATACCTAATCGATTGTGCATTTGCATTCAAACGCAAATTGAAAATAACGAACAAATTTAGGGGGAGCTCTCGCTTATCACATACTTCTCAAAGCGACAATTACATTCATTGATTATATCTTTGTCGAAGCTTTGATCTATATGTTTTCATCAATTACCAAAAAGGGGGAGATTGAAAGCACATTTGCTCCGTTGGTGGTATTGGTAATTAATAACAACATATAAGTCATTGAACTATTGTTTCCACCAAGTATATTTCAGGAAAAGTTCAATGATAGGGACGACAAAAGGATTGTGGAGATTGTGGAATTACCCCAAGATGTAAGGAAATAGGTTGGCCAAGCTTCAAGCAAGAGGACTCTACATTTTACATTTGTGAGAAATCACTTTGACTCCATAGGAAAGTCAATACTATTAAAAGGGGGTAAGGTTTTGTTGGTGAACAAAATGCTCATACGTGCACAAGTGATAGTCACCAAAAACATCCACAAGCTCTCCGACCAAAGTCTGTCTATAGCCAAACATTCAAAATCGGTGCAACCAACATTCCTATCTCGGTGCCACCGATTCCAGAACCTAGACAGACTCAGCCAAACCCTAGCCACTTCGATGCAACCGATTCCATACCGGTGCCACTGAGTTTAGGTTGCCAACTGTCTGTTACGCAAATTCACATTTTTGGTACCACCGAGATTGTTGGGTCGGCGTCACCGAGATTGGAAATCTGACCGTTGGTCACCTTATCGATGCAACGGAGTTTCATATATCGGTTTCACAGAGATTCAAAAGTTGCCACCTTTTAATCACTTCGGTACCACCGAGATTAACACATCGGTGTCACCGAGTTGGTCATTTTGTGTGTAACGGTTGGATTGTTGGGGATGCCTATATATACCCCTCCACCACCACCTAGTCAAAAGAGAAGCACTCAGAACTATTCCATACCTATCCTATCAGATTTTCTGAGAGAGAACCACCTACCCATGTGTTGAGATCAAGATCTTCCACTCCAACCATATGGATCTTGATTTCTAGCCTCCCCAAGTTGCTTTCCACCAATCCCATCTCTTCCACCAAGCCAAATCTGTGAGAGAGTGATGGTGTGTTGAGGAGTCTATCATCTTGAAGAACAAGAGCAAGGAGTTCATCGTCATTACCGAGCCTATTACCTTTTGGAGGGTGGTGCCTCCTAGATTGGTTAGGTGTTGCTTGGGAGCCTCCTACTTCGTGTTATGGAGTCAACCAAGGAGTTTGTAAGGGAAAGGCGATCGCCTACTTCGTGAAGTTCTACCCATAGTGAGGCTAGTCCTTTGTGGACGGAAGCCATATAGAATAGTCAAGGTTGCTACTTCATGGACCCTTATGGGTGGAGCCCTCTACGGACTCTCGCGACCATTACCCTTTGTGGGTTGAAGACTCCATAAACGTGGATGTACGATAGCGCCACCTATTGGAACCATGGGAAAAACCATCATGTCTACAATTGCGTTTGATCTTCCTACCCTATCCCTTTTACTCATGCTTGTTGTTATTTTCTCTTAGACTTGCATGTGTAGGGTGAAATTGACTTGCCATGAATGCTAAAACTGGAAACACTAAAATTTTGGAAAAGGCAAAACTTTTATTTGGTCAAGTAGTCTAATCACCCCCCTCTAGACATACTTTCGGTCCTACAAGTGCTATCAGAGCTTTGGTATCCATTTCATTGGTCTCACAACCTAGGAGAGTATGGCGTCTAGTGAGGGTAATTATCACCGTAGAGGTCCGTACTTTGATGGTACTAATTTTGCTAGTTGGAAGCACAAAATTAAAATGCATATTCTTGGTCATAACCCCGCCGTTTGGGCTATTGTTCGTGTTGGCTTGCAACGTGAATTCTTTGGTGATGGAAGAGAACCGGATCGTGAAGCGACCGCAAATGAATTGAGATGTTGCAACTCAATGCTCAAGCATGTGACATTCTCTTCAACTGCCTATGCCCCAAAGAGTTCAACAAAATGAGCCGTCTTGAGAATGCAAAAGAGATTTGGGATACTTTGGTTGATATGCATGAAGGAACCGAGTCCGTGAGAGAATACAAGTTAGATGTTCTTCAAAGCCAGCTTGACAAGTTCAAGATGAAGGATGGTGAAGGAGTTGCATAGATGTACTCTAGGCTATCTCTCACCACCAATGAGATTGCCGGCTTAGGAAGTGATGAAATGACCAACAAATTCATCATAAAGAAGATACTTAGATCTATGGATGAGAAATATGACATCGTGTGCACATTAATCCAAATGATGCCCAACTACAAAGATCTCAAGCCTACGGAAGTCATTGGAAGGATTGTTGCTCATGAGATGAAACTCAAAGACAAAGAAGAGCTCTGCAACAAGTCTAGTGGTGCTTACAAGGCCACAAGTGATGCTCCCGCAACTTCAAGTGACAACCTTGTCACCAATGAAGAAATAAACCTCATGGTCAATAAATTCAACAAGTTCTACAAGAATAGAGGCAAAGAAAGAAACTCCAACTCAAGATATGATGAGAAGCATTCGTCAAGTCATGACCGCAATTTGTACACTTGTGGGAAGCCTGGACACTACTCCAATGAGTGCACGGCTCCCTACAAATGAAGAGAAGAGTCACCTAGAAGACGAAGCTCAAGGAATGAATCACCTCAAAGAGAGAGAAGGAGTAGAGATGATCGTTATGAACTAATACCCTCAAGGAGAAGTAGAGATTCGGAGAAGAAGGGCAAGTACACCAAGAGCTACACAAGAAGAAAACATCAAGCTCATGTTGGTGAATGGGTTTCCGGCTCCGACTCCGACAACAACTCCGAGAGAATCTATAACTCTGACTCCGACTATAGTCAAGATGATGGTGTTGCCGGAATTGCTCTAGTGATTACCAACTCCTTTGATCTATTTGATTCACCAAACGAAGGGAGTGGAAGTTGCTTCATGGCTAAAGTCCCCAAGGTATCACACCCCGAATATTTTGATTTCAATAGTGATGAAGATGATTTGCTTTGTGATGATGACTTGCTATGTGACAAAACTAGTGATGTTGATCAAAATGAACTTGATAATTCTCATGCTAGTCAAGATAGGTCGATTGACGATGATAAGATGAAAATAGAATAACTAACTAAAGAACGTAACACTCTTAAGTTAGCCCATGAATCTACTCTTGAAGATCATAGAGAGCTTGTAAGAACTCATGAGAAGCTACGCTTTGAGAAGCTCAATTTGGAGCAAGAACATGAATTTCTTAAAGCTATAAATGATGATGTCTGAAAGAAGACTTCATCTTATCTTGCCAAATGACTACTCTTGTCTACATTCATGCCACAAGTTAAATCTAGGCAAACTAGTAACAAAGGCAAGAAAGGTTCTTCATCTAATAGCAACAATAAAAATGCTAAACCCAATGATGTTGCTCCCAATAGTTCTATTGATTCCACTAATGATGATTCTCTTAGCCAAGTTACACTTGAGCAAGAAAATGCTTTATTGAAAGGAATTATAGAGACAGGTATCTACAAGAGTCTTGCCGGGTGTAAGCAATTTGAGGAAATTGTACGCAAGCACGGAGGATACCGGAAGAATCATGGTGTTGGCTCCTTCAACGCTAATGGAGTTGAATGGGAAGAAGGTCAATATCCCGAGCCCAAGTTTGTTCCTCAAAAGGAGAAGTATGAAAATACTCTTCCCAAGGGGATGAACACTCAAGATGACCTTCCACCACAAGACCACACGCTCAAGGGCAAGAACAAGCTTTAAGAGGACATTAACTCATATGAGGATGAATCCCTAGCTATGGTGGAGTGGGTTCCCAAGGCTACTTCAAGCTCAACGTCTACAAAGGCTACTACAACACCAAGGATCCGCATCAACTTGATGTGGGTCCCCATGAAGAAGAACTAGAAAGTTCTTGAGGGGTGACTCCGCCAATGAAATTCACTCACATTCATTATTGGCAAGATCTATTTGCAATCAACATCAACCCTATGCAATAGTTCAAGGAGTCACACATTCCCTCAAAGGTAAGCAAGGGACAAGGTAATCAACAAATCAATGGACATCATCACACATGCTTTGCACTCCATGTCCATAGATAT
Source organism: Hordeum marinum (assembly GCA_022496015.1). Lineage (NCBI taxonomy): Eukaryota > Viridiplantae > Streptophyta > Magnoliopsida > Poales > Poaceae > Hordeum > Hordeum marinum. Next base: position 338,791,740 of record CM039678.1, read on the forward strand.
CCTTGTATTTGTATCTTGTGTGTTGGGACTAACCCATGTGGGTGAGAAGAGTAAGAAAACAACAAGGATGCTCCCAACTCTTGGTGATCTTCATCAACTTTGAGCATCCACCACTACCTCACCAACATGAAGCCTTCATTGACAAAACCCAAGGTTAGTTTATCCCTCTTATGGGGGGATGTCACATCAAGTGGGAGCTTTACTCTAAGACTTGAGTCAAAGCATCTCTTAGTATGTGACAACATTAAATGCTTTATGTAAAAGTGGTAACCCCACTTGTGCTTAAATGATGAGTATGACCTATGATCAAGTATTCTTACTTGGCTCCTAAGTCAAATACTCATATATAGATGACTTCGTCATCGCCCGGGTGCTTATTATATGCTAGAGTGTTTGCGCATGTTTGTCATGATTTCATTTGACATCTTATTGTGTGAGCATGTTGGTCTGCATTTATTTTCTCATTCGAGGACATCCAATTGTTGCTATTTGGTCTTTGATTTATCTTTTGCCAATTGGATGGACAAGAATTCCTAGGACCACTCTTTAGCTAAATATGCTTTCTCACCTCATACTCTAAAGTGCTTTATGATCCCTCTGTGTGAGGAGCACTTGGAGTTCCGTATCGACAAGGACTAACCATTAAAACCTCCCAAGATCTCGGTGGAACTAACCCCAAAGTTTCGGTCTCACCGAATGCCTAGGGTTGATCTAGTTTTCTATCTCGGTACTACCAATTCCATATTCTCGGTTACACTGAGTTTCCCTGTCAACTGACAGTTAAGGAACTCGATGACACCGACAATATAGAATTGGCGTCACCCACAGTGGTGGGTATATATACTGTGGACCCCGACGCTTTGAAATTCATCCTCAAACCGTCGCGCCTCAAAACCCTAAGCTGCCGTTTTCAAGACCCCTAGTCATCGCCGTTGTCCCCTTGCGCTCCTCCATCGCTGGGAATTGCCGCCGTTGACGAAATCTTCTCCATCGTTGCCGTCGTAGCGGATCCGTCGCTGAGTTAGGGTACGGATTCGACCTCCTTTGTGCTCCCCGTCTAATTCTTGCGCACTGGATTTGTTTTTATCTATGAGCCACCTATTGCACGTCTTCCTATCCACAAGAAATTCCTATAGTCTAGCAAATGATCGATATACTAGGGTTTGCCTTCCGCTCGATGGAACTCGATGGAACCAAAGCAAGAAAATCGGTGTCACCGATTTGTCTTTCTGTGTTGCTGAGAACTGTCTCGGTGAAACCAAGTACTTCTTTTCGGTCTCACCGAAAAGAGTTCCAAGTTTCTGTTAATGGTATAGTCAGTCTCGGTAGCACCGAGAACTTTGCTTCAGTTGTACCAATTTTCATGTGACAGAACACAAAACCTTGGAAATCTTTTGTTCAATCTTTCAAAAAACAACCTCATTTTGTGATGACTCATCTTCTTCTGCTCTTCTATACTCTATTCATAGGGTCAGTATGTCAGATGCTTAGGACAGTCAGAATTTGCCAGAGCAGGGTGCTGACATGAGTTCATGCACTAGCCCTGAGCCTAGTACATCTTCAGATCCGGTCACCCCCAGCTCCCATGGGTTCCCCAAAGCTGCCACAAGGACCAGGAGGGAGCTGAATTCAGATGAGGAGGATTCAGACTTTGTCCCTGAGGAGATTCTTGCCAAGAAGCAAGAGAAGGCTACTAAGAAGTCTGCTACTAAAGCCACTTCTTCAGGAGAGCTGTTAGCAAAGTCTATGCTAGCTCTGAAGCTATAAGAGCACCTGAGAGTGCCAGAGCTACAATGACTATTGAGCCCCCAAAGAAGTCTATTCCTAAGAAGTCAGGGAGAAGAGATCCAGAAAGAGGATAATCCATGTGACTAGCAGGCCAACATCTATATTTGAAGATCCAGAGGAGGCTGTTGGTGCTGCTACTGAGGAAGAGGAGGAAGAACATGTTGAGAAGGCCCCTCCCAAGAAGAAAAAGAAGCTTATGGCTGATGCTATGCCAAAGAATGGCACATCTAAAAGCACCAAGTCTGAACCCAACAAACCTGTTGTTGTGAATCCTAAGAGGACATACAGGCAAATTCCATCTTCTGAAAAGAACAAGGGAACTACCTCCAGATTTGAGGATGAAGATGCTATGTCTGCTTTGATGAAGCTTAGGCCACACCTTCCAGTACATAATGCCAGCTACCCACTTGCTGAGGATATGAAGAAGAGGAAGGACTCGGATTTGAGGGCATGGAGAGCTACAGATCCATATGCCCAAAGGAAGAAGACAGCCGTGGACTACATATTCTATACCAAAGAGCAACAAGATTTCTATGAGACTGTGCTATTTGAAAAGAGTCCAGCTGTGAGTGATATGAGGTATGTAGACTGGAAATTCATTAAGGAGAATGAGGACTATTTTCCAAGTGTCCAAGATAATTTCCACTACATTGGTCTGGATGAGTTCATTGCCAGAGAATTTACTGCATGAAATGATGAAATGATTATGCAATTCTACTCCACAACACATTTCTATGGAGATGGTAGGATTGTATGGATGACACAAGGAGCAAGATATGGGTCCACTGTTGATGAATGGGATGCACTTCTAGGAGTCCCTGAGGTTCAGGATGGAGACTTGGATATCTACACGGAATCCAAGGCGAGCCATAATGCCATGAAGGATATGTATACTCCTAACCCTCCAGACAAAGTGCAATCTCACAAGCTAGGATCCATCTACTATCGTCAAGCTGGCCTCCGTAGCATGAACACCATTCTGAGGCATACTTTGATGCCCAAGTCAGGAGATGACAAGATGATCCAAGGCTACTCCATCAACATGTTGATCCACCTTGATAGTCACACCAGGATCAGAGTCATGGACTTGATTGTTGAGACAATCAAGAGGGTTGTTGCTGATCAGAAGCCCTCTTGCTGCTATGCACCTTATATCCAGATGCTTGTCAACTCTCGGACTGAGAAGCACATATTTGCTCTTGACAGACCCTATTTGCCCCTACAGCTAGAGCTTGAGGATAACATCTTGGTGATGGACCCAGATTATCCCACTTCAGCTGCAGCTCAGGTAGAGGTAGAGGCAGCTAGAGCCACTAGTGCTCAAGTCCCTAGATCCAGAAATGAGCAAATGGATCTTTTGATCTCATCAGTTCAAGGCATGCAGAAGGACATTAAGGGGATTCTGGACAACCATAACAGTCTTGTGAGGATCTTTGAAACTAGGATCAAGACCCTAAATGATAAGGTGGACAGGCTGACTAAGACAATCACAGAGCTCCAGAAGGAAGTTGACTCAGTGCCACTTCCTCACACCACCTCTTCACATGATGATGATGATGCTGAGGATGGATTACCTCTCAAGACAGGCACACAATTTCTTACTCAGGCCAGATCAGCCACTGTGTGTCACAACCCTAGCAAGTTGTCTTAGGTTAACATGTGCTTGCATCATCATCATTATCATTCTTGCATCAACAAGAAATGGGGAGGAAAATAAAACCCCAACCCACATTGAATAAAGCAATTCAAATTGGTGAAATTTTCAACAAATCCAAAATGCCCTTAAAAATGTTCCCTATGTCCGATAAATTTGGGAAAAGTTATAACAGGGATCATTTAAAATATTTGAGCATCAGAAGCAATTTAAAAATAATGATTTAAGTCTCTGAAATTGATAAATAAATCATTATCATGACTATTGTTCTCATAATAATCTGAAACTTTCATTACAAGTTTGAAATATTCAAACTTTATTTTAGAAAATGGTTGGGATATTTTGAAAAGTCAATTGGACCTACAAATAAAAAAAAGAAAATCCAGAAAACAGAAAACAGAAACAAAAAAAAGAAAAAGCCTACCTGGGCCAGGGGAGAGAAGCCGGCCCAGCCCACAGGGGCGAACCGGTCATCCCCCACCTCTAGCCAGGAGGACACCGGGCGTGTGGTCGCCGCGCGCCGTCCACCTCCTCCCTGCCTGGCTCCCTGCTGGAGGGCTAGGAGTGCACCAGCGCGAAGCTCCTCGCTGTCGTGGCCTCCTCTTCCCCCTTCTCTCCCGCGCTCTCTCTCTCTCGCGCGCATTCCCCTCTCTGCTGCCGCCATGGCCGACCTGCGCTTCTCTGTCGTGCCGACGTTCTAGCCACCCCCGAACCCATCTGAGCCCGCCAGAAGCTCCGTCGTGACTTCTTCTTCCTCCTAGCCAAGCTACGCATCGCCAGAAGCCCCCTATCGACGTCGTGCCATCGTCTTCCTCCTCGGGTCGCCGGAAAGGGAATCGAAGCTCGCCGCCGTTTCACACCGTCCTCGAGCCAGCTGTCGATGCCCCTACGACTGCTGTGAGCTCCTGCTCCTTCTCCCCTCCTTTCCCCCTTCGATAGAGCTCTGCAGCGCCGGATTCCTCCGAACCCGAAAGCTTCCCACCACCGGCGAGGTCGTGGTCGCCGTTGTGGCGACCCAAGCTTGCATCTGAGCATGCGGTCGTGCTCAGAAGGCTTCCTGGTAGCTTCCGGAGCCCTCAACTGCCCCGTTTGAGCTCCGGCTCGACGAGCCCATGCTCGCCCGAGTTCTGGCAACTGCCGTGCTCGTCGCCGGCGTCAATTCCGACCACCCCAGCCCCTAGGAGGTGTCGGGTTCGACGCGCGCGAGCAGTGCGAGTCGTCTGGTGCCCTCTGCCGTCTATTTGGTCGCCGGAGACGCGGTTCCGGCGAGTCGCCGTCGTGCGGATGGTCACCGCCGGCCTCACTCCGATGGGCGCCGACATGGCAATCATTAGGGGTCTAATCCCCCTAATTAGTTCGGCCCCAGTCGCTGACAGTGGGACCCTAGAGGTGGCTCAAACCTCAGTCAGCGTGGGATTAAGACCCCTGACGCTGACAGGGAGGTCCCACCTTGTTAGGTTTGACTCTGTCTGGTCAGCCGACCAGCTGACGTGAGGTTGACGTCAGGCTGACGCATTAATTCATTTTCTAATTTAAAAATAATTCCAGAAATTGTTTAAAACTTTGAAAATTCATATAAAATAATCTGTAAGTCAGATGAAAATAATTTATATATGAAAGTTGATCAGAAAAATCCAATGAATCCAATGGTGCTATTGTCATGAATGCTAGAGCAAACTAAATAGGTGAACATGGACATTTATCATTAGGTTAATATATGGAATTTGAAAGGAGAACAACTTTGAACCTATATTCAAATCTATTTTAAATTGACATGATCACTAGTTACATTAGCTCACCCATGCATATTAGTATGCCATGATCATGCATCATATTGTCGCACTTGCTTGTATTGAATGCTCTTATCGGTGTTGCGGTAGGCACTAATCCGGAAGATACTACCCCGTATCCCGACGAAGGAGAGAACTCCTCCGCAACTCAGCAATGCAAGCAACCCCATTGATCATTCCGATAACATCCCACTCTCTCGCTCCTGCTCTTGTTTATTGCATTAGGACAAACGGTCACATGTCAGTCATACACGATAGATGATCCTATTCCTATGCATGACCTGATCTTGTCACAGTAAATAGCTAAACCTTGCAACCTAGCATACCTGGTAGATGCTTGTGCCATGATGTGCTTAGCTTACTTTACCTGCTATGCTTGCTATGCTTAGAGTTGAGTCAGGTCTGATTCATCTGGGTGATGAACTGAGTGAAACAGTGTTGTCCGATGTGATGAGCTCATACTGAATACGATTTGGTAAAGGTAGCGATGAGAGGCTATGTAGGAGTACATAGTGAGTTGTCTCATTGGGACCGTTCATAGGAACTGGGTTCCGTGTTTGTGATCCAAGATTAGATACTACCACATGCTGGGCCCTAAAATATGACCCCGCTCGACTCATCAGTCTCTTAGTCTTTGGTCCAGGTATTGCAAGTAGTTTCTGGTGTTTATAGCATGCTGGAGGCCGTGCGTAGCGCTGACCCTTAGGGTGGGTTACGATGCGGTAGGCAGTGGCACGGTGTACCAAGGGTCACCCGAATGGTGGGCTTGGGAACCCTGCGCACATCGTTTGGGACTGTTACGGAAACTTCGGCCGGACTTCCGTGCGGGTTCAGTCTCAAATAGGCGGTAGCCTGGACTAGAGGTCTTATGTGATTGACGGTCGTGGCCGACTCCCTCGCTGGGCATCTGCTTGAAGGTTGCCGAGGTGCATGGTTTATGGCACACAACGATAAGTGGCGAGAGCGTGTGTGAAGAAGTACACCCCTGCAGGGTATGAAACTATTCGAATAGTCGCGTCCTCGGATATGGACTACTTGGAGAACTTATGATGTTCATAGATAATCAAATGGATACTTCTAAAAATATCAAGACAAGTGTGAGTACCGTGGATGGCACTCTTCCGGAAGGGGAAGGTGAATCCATGGTAGTGTATTGTGATGGAGATAGTGGACTCGTGTGCGATAACTAAAATTGTAACAACAATTTAAAACTGAGTAGTGTAGGTTAGCCATGAGTCAAAGCTGGCATTGCTGCTTAAACTCCACCACTCCCCCTTGTTGATACATGAGCATAAATAGACTAGGTCTGTTTTAAAGACTTGCTGAGTATGTTTGTACTCATCCTTGCTTAATTAATGTTGCAGAAGAGAGCCAGGACCCATCAGGTGGGTTCTATCTAGACGTTGACGATGCCGAATAGCTGGTGTCCCAGATACGATCTTGCCCGTGTGGTGGGCTGTAGATAGTCAGGCCGTGTGCCTCTTTTCTATTTTCGCCGTCTGTACTCAGACAGCTTAAGTTTCCGCTGGCTTGTATGACTTTGTTTGTATGACTTGAGTGTAGGGTCATGTGACCCCTATCTGTAAGAACATATTATGCAAGGCTCGTCTGAGCCTCTTAAATAAAAGTCATGTTGTTGTGTGGTTATATTGTGATGCCGTAGTTGTATCTATGCATATCGGGCATGTCGTGCGTACGTGTGACGTGCAACGGTATGTATGGGATCCGACACCTAGTTGTGTGCCTTTAGTAGTACTCTTTACAGGAAACTGCCTCTTTGTGCTTCCACCGAGCCATGGTAGCTTGCTACTGTTCCGGACACATTGATTGACCGGCATGTATCCTTCTTTGCGTCTGTGTCTGTCCCTTCGGGGAAATGTCTCGCATTGTAATGGAGTCCTTGTAGCCTGCTATGACTCGTCTACGTGCAGTGATGACATTCGTGTCTCGCGACGTAATGGAGTCCTTGTAGCTTGCTATGACTCGTCTACACACGCTTGAGACCGACACCTGCATTGCTGGGTTATGTATGCCTTTTTCTGACGGATGTGCCACTTGGGTTCTATGACTAGTTATATTGGCCCGGGTTCTTTGTCTTTGTGATTGCCGGCGACATGTTCACATACGTGAGCCAAAAGACGCAAACGGTCACGGCCAAGGTAAGGCTGCAGCCTTGGAGTACCGTGCATGAGGCCGCAAAGAGATGTGACTTGTTATAGTATGGAATCATATGACTTAGGATCGGGGTCCCGACAGTGTTGGTATCAGAGTCTGACTGATTGTAGGACTACCAAGCCAAACCGGTCGAAGTTGAGTCTAGAAACACTATAGATAAGTAGGGGAATTGATTGTGGAAGGGAACGTAAGGCTCTTTTTACTCCTCTTTCCAAGTTATTCTATGCTGGGTCATTCTCATCTCTTCTAAGGGGATAGGAACTAGGATTCTCATCTATTGCTTAGGATGATGAGTTACTAGCCATGGACCAATAGCTAGCTTGTGTGTAAGTGAGTGCAGTTATTCAAGTATTGTTGGTGTGACAAACAGATGGGGAAGAGATTTGAGTCTAGATAGTCGAGTGGTTATGCCTTTCCAATCTTTTTCAATTGTCTCAAAAAATTTCTTGAGCAATTACAGTCGTTATGCTGTCGAATTTCTGCTAGGATCTCTAATGTCTTTGCATCATTCTCTGTTTCAGATGCCCTCTCGTCCTTTCCGTCAGGTGGTCCGTTTGACCAGGTGCATCGATGTGTCGGGTCACACGGCCATGTTGGTTAGAGTTATGATGGAGGCTGGATACCGCTGGTACCCAGAGTACAAAGTGGAGGAGCAGTATCGAGATTTCAACCAGAGTCGGTATCTGCGTACCGTTAGGATATATCCTTCATATCCTGGAGCTGCAGAGCCGCTTCACCGGACTCATGGATTGGGAGTTACCATAGATATGGCAGTTCAGGAAGCCGCATACACCATGCTGACTATCATGAGGTTTCACCATGGTTTGCTACAGAACACGGAGTTCTGTTATGTCCCTGCTTCCATGGGAGGAGAGGATGGATATCTTAGTGCAACCTACTTTGATCATTCTCATGAGGACCCTAGGCTGCAGGTGACTGCTCAGATGTTGGAGAACAGGGATCGTGATGCACGTGCCCTTCGCATGGAACTCTATGCTACCCGTGCCCGTCTTTGGACAGCCTTGACGCAGTTGGCACCTGTCGTGCAGACAGGCTATGGAGATTTGGAGATGCTGACCCCATCGCGGACTCATTTGCCAGCACACGTACACTGGCCTGATGTTGGAGGCATCACCCCTCTTCGAGGACCACTGTTGCCGCCGACAAGGGGACCAAGGCCACATCCGTGTCCTTATGGTTTCCAGGGATCCCAGGCTAGAGTGTTTCTAGATCCTCAGGTTCAGCTCCCAGGTCACGAGGGTAACCTATACGAGGCATTCTACGGTGATGTTTGAGTGCGTGGATGTTAGTCCTAGTATGGTAGTAGTCGTATCGCCACAGTCCTGCGTGTATTGTGGGATATGACCTAGGTCGAGAGTTGAGTTCCGGAGGTGTAGATAGATAATGTATAGGAAGCTTGTAATGCCTCCGATGAGTTGTGTCATCTCTCCATAGTTGTTTTCATCTTGGGCTTGTACTGAACTAAGTCATGGTGTGTATGAAACCTAATGTTCGTATGGTAGTTGCTTTACCATGTTGATTGGTGTTTATCCTACCTGCCATGTTGACCAGTACATTCCTTATCTCTTGTCTTAGAGTTGATGTTCTCTATGTCTAAGTTGTGGATTGCTTTTCCCAGGATGGTAGCAACTAGGAACAATCCCGTGCCTGCTCCTGAGCAGGGCGAGGGAAGCCAGCCAAGGCAAGAGGAGCTGCCACATGCACCATCCCTGGCAGAGGTGATGCTGGAGGCTGAAAGGAATAAGAGGGAGACCAATAGGCTGTTGGAAAGAATTGAGCAAAACACAACTCGTGCTCCCCGCAATGATCACCACAATGGATTATCACTTGGTGACTTTATCAAGCTGTGTCCGCCCAAGTACCATCATTCGATCGACCCCCTCGATGCGGATGATTGGCTGACGAGTATGTTCTGCAAGATACAGGCTGCTAATGTGCCCGAGGCCAACAGGGTGTCTTTTTCCACCTACTTTCTGGAGGGACCTGCCAACCTGTGGTGGGAAAGCTATGAGGCTATGCGTCCCCAGGGACCTGCACCAACCTGGGCAGAGTTCAGCGCCGCATTCCGTATCCATCACATCTCGGAAGGGCTGATGGATCGTAAAAGAGAGGAATTCTGTGCCTTCACCCAGGGCAAATTGTCAATGGATGCATATAGTCGTGAGTTTGGTAATCTTGCTCGCTATGCTCCAGAGGAAGTCCCAACTGATGCTAAGAAGCAGGCTAGGTTCCGCAAGGGACTTAATGCTGAGCTTCGCCGAGATATTTGCTTGCACTAGTGCACCACCTTCCAGGCTCTCGTCAATAAGGCCATCAATGCCAAGTCAGGACAAACTGACTACGAGGCTACGAGGAAGCATAACCGTGACTTCAATCCTGCATCGGGTTCAGGCCCTAATAAACGCCGAGTGTGGGTGCCCAATGCAGCTTTGCCATCAAGATACACCGCGAGGCCATCCTTCCAGGCACCTCGTCCAGTTCAGTCCAACCCTCCACCCAGACCATTTGGAGGACCGCCTACAAATGTTGCACCTCGTGCTATAGTGGTATGCTATAAATGTGGAGAACCGGGACACTATTCTCATGAGTGTCCCCAGAACAATGCTAAGCCCACTGGACATGGAAAACCAGGAAAACCTTTCTATGTGAAGCCAGCCCCTGTCCGTGGGCGTGTGAATTATGTGTCTGCTGAAGAAGCCCTTGAAGATCCTGATGTTATTCTAGGTATGCTTCTTGTTAATAGCCATCTAGCATCTGTTCTATTTGATATTGGGGCATCTCATTCTTTCATCTCTGAAAGTTATGCACAGTTGCATAACATGTCCTTCTGTGACATGCCCACTCCTTTAGTAGTTCAGACTCCTGGTTCAAAATGGCAAACTTCTAGAGCGAGTCATGACAATGAAATTTTGGTGGATAGACTAGTATTCCTAGCATCCTTGATAACTCTTAAGTCTTCGGACATCAATATCATTCTAGGCATGGATTGGATGAAAGCCCACTATGCCAAGATTGATACTCATTCTAGGAATGTTCAACTTACACATCCATCGGGTGAGATAGTTAATGTCTCTACTCGAACAACCAAGCGCCAACTCTATTTCCTAAATGCTAGCCCTCTTCCAGAGTTAGAAGATATTTTGGTAGTCCGTGATTTTCCGGATGTCTTTCCAGAAGAACTGCCAGGTATTCCACCTGTCAGAGATGTTGAGTTTGTGATAGAACTTATTCCAGGAACCGTCCCAATAGCCAGAAGACCCTATAAGATGGCACCTTTAGAACTAGCCGAGCTAAAAACCCAACTCGATGAAGCTTTGAAGAAAGGTTTCATTCGTCCTAGATCTTCTCCTTGGGCTTGCCCCACCCTCTTCGTTAAGAAGAAAGATGGATCGGATCGGATGGTTGTGGATTACCGACCAGTGAATCTGGTCACTATCAAGAACAAGTATCCGCTCCCCAGGATCAACGATTTGTATGATCAACTCGCTGGATCCTCTGTCTTCTCCAAAATGGATTTGAGGTTGGGATACCATCAAACCAGAATTAGAAACGGGGACATTCCAAAAACGGCTTTTGTCACTCGTTATGGCCAATACGAGTACACCGTCATGTCCTTCGGTTTAACCAATGCCCCAGCCACCTTCTCTCGTCTGATGAATTTGATCTTCATGGAGTATTTGGATAAATTCGTCGTGGTTTACCTCGGCGACATACTTATCTACTCGAAGAACGAACAAGAACATGTCGAGCATCTAAGGATGGTATTGATGAAACTTCGAGAGCACCGCTTATATGCCAAATTCTCCAAGTGTGAATTCTGGTTGCCTGAAGTGACCTATCTAGGCCACGTGATCTCTGGCAAAGGTATTGCTGTCAATCCCGAGAGAGTTCAGGCCATCCTTGATTGGACTTAACCTGAATCGGTTAAGCAAGTTTGGAGTTTCCTTGGCTTAGCGAGCTATTGTCGCTGCTTTGTTGAGAACTTCTCCAAGGTTGCGAAACCTCTGACTGAACTCCTCAAGAAAGATAAAAAGTTCGAGTGGACCCCACAATGCGAGCATAGTTTTGAGGAGTTGAAAAGACGACTGACCTTTGCTCCCGTTCTGGTGCCACCAGATTTTTCTAAGGATTTTATTATCTACTGCGACGCCTCGCGACAAGGATTAGGTTGCATTCTCATGCAAGATCATCATGTGATTGCATATGCATCTCGACAGTTGCGTCCACATGAGGATAATTATCCAACACATGATCTTGAGCTTGCAGCTGTAGTCCATGCACTAAAAACATGGCTACATTACCTTCTGCGTAATCGTTGCGAGATATACACTGATCACCAAAGTCTGAAATATATTTTCACCCAGCCGGATTTGAATCTCAGGCAAAGACGATGGGTAGAGTTGATTACATATTACGACTTAGGGATAACTTACACCCCGGGGAAAGCCAATGTCATGGCTGATGCACTAAGTCGTAAGTCTTATTGTAACAATCTGATGTTACAACAAGGTCAACCGCTTCTCTATGAGGAATTCCGGAAGTTCAACCTTCACATTGTTCCTCAAGGATTCCTATCCAACCTGGTGGCGAAACCTACTCTTAAGGATCAAATCATAGCTGGCCAAAGGCGTGATAAGGGAATTTCTCGGATCAAAGAGAACCTCGTTAGCGGTCTCGCTAAGGAATTATCTATAGATGATCAAGGTGTAGTGCTCTTCCAGGGCCGTTTGGTGGTTCCTAAGAGCCAACATCTCAGGCAGCTGATTCTTAAGGAGGCTCATGATTCTCCTCTCACAATTCATCCGGGTAGTACCAAAATGTATCAGGATCTACGCCAGAGGTTCTGGTGGACTAGGATGAAGAGAGAAATTGCTCAGTATGTTGCTAACTGCGACGTTTGTCGTCGTGTGAAAGCAGAACATCAAAGGCCTGCTGGCACCCTTCAACCTTTAGCTATTCCTGAATGGAAATGGGATAAGATCGGTATGGATTTCATCACCGGTTTTCCCAGGACCAAGAGAGGGAAAAATGCTATATTCGTAGTCATTGATCGCCTCTCCAAAGTGGCTCATTTTCTTACTATTCGTGAAAGCATTACTGCTAGTCAACTAGCGGAGTTATATGTTTCTCGAATAGTTTCTCTTCATGTTGTTCCTTTGGAGATTAACTCAGACCGCGGAAGTATCTTTACTTCTCGATTTTGGGAAAGTTTTCAAACCGCTATGGGGACTCATCTATCCTTTAGCACTGCTTTCCACCCGCAATCAAGTGGTCAAGTTGAGCGAGTCAATCAAATTCTCGAAGACATGCTCCGAGCTTGTGTTATATCCTTTGGTATGGATTGGGAGAAATGTATTCCATTTGCCGAATTTGCTTATAAGAATAGTTATCAATCAAGTTTGGGCAAAGCCCCTTTTGAAGTTCTCTATGGACGAAGATGTCGAACACCTCTTAACTAGTCAGAAACCGGAGAGAGGCAACTCTTTGGGCCGGATATGATCCAGGATGCAGAAGAGCAAGTTCGCATTATTCGTGAAAACTTGAAAACAGCCCAATCCCGTCAAAAGAGTCAATATGACCGTCATCATAAGTCTGCGACCTATGAAGTTGACGAGAAGGCTTACCTTCGGGTTACACCTCTGAAGGGTACCCATCGATTCGGTATCAAAGGCAAGTTGGCTCCTCGTTACATTGGACCCTTTCGCATTCTTGCTAAACGAGGAGAGGTTGCCTACCAGCTGGAACTTCCACCGCATCTTTCCAAAGTTCATGATGTCTTCCACGTCTTGCAACTCAGGCGTTGCTTTTCGGACCCTGTCCGAGGAGTGGACCACGAAGCGCTTGATCTCCAAGATAACCTTACATCCCGAGAATACCTTGTTCGTATTCTCAATCAAGCTAAGCGTACCACTCGACGTCGGAACATCAAGTTCCTCAAGGTTCAGTGGTCGCATCATTCCGAGAAGGAGGCCACATGGGAAAGAGAAGATCGTCTTCGACTAGAGTACCCCGCGCTCTTCCCGACGACTTCAAAATCTCGGGACGAGATTCTTTTGAGTGGGGGTGAGTGGTCACAACCCTAGCAAGTTGTCTTAGGTTAACATGTGCTTGCATCATCATCATCATTCTTGCATCAACAAGAAATGGGGAGGAAAAGAAAACCCCAACCCACATTGAATAAAGCAATTCAAATTGGTGAAATTTTCAACAAATCCAAAATGCCCTTAAAAATGTTCCCTATGTCTGATAAATTTGGGCAAAGTTATAACAGGGATCATTTAAAGTATTTGAGCATCACAAGCAATTTAAAAATAATGATTTAAGTCTCTGAAATTGATAAATAAATCATTATCATGACTATTGTTCTCATAATAATCTGAAACTTTTATTACAAGTTTGAAATATTCAAACTTTATTTTAGAAAATGGTTGGGATATTTTGAAAAGTCAATTGGACCTGCAAATAAATAAAGAAAAGTCAGAAAACAGAAAACAGAAACAAAAAAAAGCCTACCTGGGCCAGGGGAGAGAAGCCGGCCCAGCCCACAGGGGCGAACCATTCATCCCCCACCTCTGGCCAGGAGGACGCCGGGCGTGTGGTCGCCGCGCGGCGTCCACCTCCTCCCTGCCTGGCTCCTTGCTGGAGGGCTGGGAGTGCGCCAGCGCGAAGCTCCTCGCCGTCGTGGCCTCCTCTTCCCCCTTCTCTCACGCGCTCTTTCTCTCTCTCGCGCGCATTCCCCTCTCTGTTGCACCATGGCCGACCTGCGCTTCTCCGTCGTGCCGACGTTCTAGCCACCCCCGAACCCATCTGAGCCCGCCAGAAGCTCCGCCGTGACCTCTTCTTCCTCCTAGCCAAGCTACCCATCGCCGGAAGCCCCCTGTCGATGTCGCGCCATCGTCTTCCTCCTCGGGTCGCCGGAAAGGGAATCGAAGCTCGCCGCCGTTTCAGACCGTCCCCGAGCCAGCTGTCGACGCCCCTGCGAGCGCTGTGAGCTCCTGCTCCTTCTCCCCTCCTTTCGCCCTTCGATAGAGCTCTACAGCGCCGGATTCCTCCGAACCCGAAAGCTTCCCGCCGCCGGCGAGGTTGTGGTCGCCGTTGTGGCAACCCAAGCTTGCATCTGAGCACGCGGTCGTGCTCAGAAGGCTTCCTGGTAGCTTCCGGAGGCCTCAACTGCCCCGTTTGAGCTCCGGCTCAACGAGCCCGTGCTCGCCCGAGTTCCGGTAGTCGCCGTGCTCATCGCCGGCGTCAATTCCGACCACCCCAGCCCCTGGGAGGTGTCATGTTTGACGCGCGCGAGCAGTGCGAGTCGTCTGGTGCCCTCCGCCGTCTGTTTGGTCGCCGGAGACGCGGTTCTGGCGAGTCGCCGCCATGCGGATGGTCGCCGCCGGCCTCACTCCGGTGGGCGCCGACGTGGCAATCATTAGGGGGCTAATCCCCCTAATTAGTTCAGCCCCAGTCGCTGACAGTGGGACCCCGGAGGTGGGTCAAACCTCAGTCAGCGCGGGATTAAGACCCCTGATGCTGACAGGGAGGTCCCACCTTGTCAGGTTTGACTCTGTCTGGTCAGCCGACCAGCTGACGTCAGGTTGACGTCAAGCTGACGCATTAATTCATTTTCTAATTTAAAAATAATTCCAGAAATTGTTTAAAACTTTGAAAATTCATATAAAATAATCTGTAAGTCAGATGAAAATAATTTATATATGAAAGTTGATCAGAAAAATCCAATGAATCCAATGGTGCTATTGTCATGAATGCTAGAGCAAACTAAATAGGTGAACATGGACATTTATCATTAGGTTAATATATGGAATTTGAAAGGAGAACAACTTTGAACCTATATTCAAATCTATTTTAAATTGACATGATCACTAGTTACATTAGCTCACCCATGCATATTACTATGCCATGATCATGCATCATATTGTTGCACTTGCTTGTATTGAATGCTCTTATCGGTGTTGCGGTAGGCACTAATCCGGAAGATACTACCCCGTATCCCGACGAAGGAGAGAACTCCTCCGCAACTCAGCAAGGCAAGCAACCCCATTGATCATTCCGATAACATCCCACTCTCTCGCTCCTTCTATTGTTTATTGCATTAGGACAAACGGTCACATGTCAGTCGTACACGATAGATGATCCTATTCCTATGCATGACCTGATCTTGTCATAGTAAATAGCTAAACCTTGCAACCTAGCATACCTGGTAGATGCTTGTGCCATGATGTGCTTAGCTTACTTTACCTGCTATGCTTGCTATGCTTAGAGTTGAGTCAGGTCTGATTCATCTGGGTGATGAACTGAGTGAAACAGTGTTGTCCGATGTGATGAGCTCATACTGAATACGATTTGGTAAAGGTAGCGATGAGAGGCTATGTAGGAGTACATAGTGGGTTGTCTCATTGGGACCGTTCATAGGAACTGGGTTCCGTGTTTGTGATCCAAGATTAGATACTACCACATGCTGGGCCCTAAAATATGACCCCGCTCGACTCATCATTCGCTTAGTCTTTGGTCCAGGTATTGCAAGTAGTTTCTAGTGTTTATAGCATGCTGGAGGCCGTGCGTAGCGCCGACCCTCGGGGTGGGTTACGACGCGGTAGGCAGTGGCACGGTGTACCAAGGGTCACCCGAATGGTGGGCTTGGGAACCCTTGTAACATCCCAAAATTCCATTTTGGAATGTTATGAATATAGCTATGCATCTATTATCATCATTGCTTGATTGTATGAACTAGTTGAAATGCCTCTTCTGGTTTTCAGAAAGTCCCCTTCTACTTTTCCCTATGTTGCTTCCTCTATTTAAAATTTTTGGTTAAAAGTTCAAATAAGAGAGGAGGAACATGACACTCCACACCAGGGTCTAATTGGTGAATTATTTGAACAAAAATAACCAGGAGTTATTTTGAAAATATTTGCAAAAAGGGTTTAAAAACAATTAGGACATTTCTGAAATAATATTTTTTTCAAAGTGTTCAAATGACAGAATAGAAATGTTCATTAAATAGCATTTATTATTCTGTTAATTTTGATATATAATACCCCTATATTTACAAACGATTTGAATGCTTTAAAAGCTTTTGAATGTCTCCGGAAATTATTAAAAAGAAACGGTAACCGTTTCCGGTATTAAACGGGCCGGCCCACCGGCTTTAAAAGCCGAAACCGTTACCGGTCGGCCGACCGAGCGCAGTAATGCTCCCGCTCTCTCACTGACACCGGGTCCCACCCCGTCCGACCGTTGCCCCGGAACGGTCATCGTCTTCACTCCCCGCGCTCGCCGGATCCGACGCCGGCCGTTACTCCCCCTCACCGGATCTCTCCCCTCTCTCCTCCCCGCACCCCCCCGAGCGCCTATATAAGAGCCCCACGGCCCCGCATCCATTCCCCCCCCGAGCCCCCTTCTCTCTCTCGCCGAGACGCCGTCGATTGCTCGTCGGAGTTCCACCACCACCGGAAGTCGCCGTCGATCGTAGCCACCACCTCCGACCATCATTCGCCACGCCGTCGCCACCAATCGCCTCCGGAGGACCGTCCCCGTCGCCAGGACCACTTCCCCGTCCTCCCCGACCACCGGAACACCTCGCCGTCGCAATCGCCGCTACCGGACTCGCCGGAGTACCCCGACGCCGGCAACCTCCCTCCGTAAGCCCCCTCGACCGTCCGATCCAAATCCCACGGTCCAGATTAGAACGAACTTAAGTCCGAACCGTTTTCTTCTACCGAACGGTCGCCCGCTCTAATTCACCTACCGAACGCCCCCCTTAGCCAATCGGATCGCGCCACGTAGCCCCCTGACCGACGCAAACTTTTTTTCATTTTCTGTTTTGTTTTAATTAACAGAATGTTTTCCAATTTTGTTTTGCTTATATCTTTTAATCTGTTTAGAGTTTTGAGTTGATTCTTTTTGCAATAGCTCACAATTTTCATGTAGTTTCACCCTGTACTTTTAAATTTCAAATTTGAACTATGAAATTTGAATTGAATCAAATTTGCTTAAAATCTTCAAATCTGAATAACTAGAGTTTGAAAATAGATTTTGATATGAATCTTTTTGCTACTGTTTGGTATTAGTTAGGACTATCTTCAGGTATAGTTTGAGGATTTTCATGATATATTTGATTACTGTTTTACCCAAAAAACAGAATCTGCTTATTATTATAATATAGTTTTATAAACTTAATTTTGATTAGTTTGATTTAGAATTTGGTTTTATTTGTTTATTAGGTTCTGTTAGTAAACATTTAGTGTTTTCACTTACTGTTAATAAAAATATAAATTTGCCTAGTTTAATTTTATTTAACATAGGAATCAAAATTTCTTTTCAATTAGGCTTAATTTGACTAAAACAACTAACTAGTAATAGTTTGTTTTCAAACAAAGTTTTCTATATTTTGTTTCTGTTTTCTAAGACAGATTTAATAGTAAATTATTTTTTTTTCTGTCAAGAACATGTTTTGTTAACAAATTATAAGTTTAGTTTTACATTCTTTTGTTAATATAACTATAGTTGATTCATATAGTGTTTATCAAAACTTGTATAAACTTCACTAAACTTTTCCCAACAAGCTTAAATTGATTATTCTGTTTATTAATAAAATATTCTATTGTTTTCCTTGTTGTCAACAATTGTTTTGCTATTTCAAAATAGTTTTATTATGTAGTAGTGTTTTCATCATCCCCTTTGGAAAAAACAAAACTTTGTGTGTTTTACTTGCTAGAGACTTTTGTGCATTGTTTGCCTTGTTTGTTTAGTACTTCTTTGCTGAATGTTATGAGTACTTATTTTGGTTGTATGCTTATTTGAGTGCATTGTTTGTTTCGTTAGATTATCCGGAGTGCGAAACTTGTTACCTAGAGTTACTCAAGTACGAAGATCATCAATCAGGCAAGTCACTTTGATCATGTTTTACCCATGTTTTATATGCATTAGTTCTACCATCTCCCCAGTTGCATGCAAGATAGGTTAGTTGGAAACTTGGTTACATAGTAGTAGTATCATGTGGTAGATACCCCTCTCAACCCCTTTGACAACATTGGCCCCGGGAAACGTTGTTTTACCTTTTGCTATGCTATTAGTAGACGGGGTTGGTTGTGTGATTCATGAGAGTTGAGAGAGTTAATAATTTCAAGACCTACATAATGATCAAGATTTCAATACTCCAAGTTTTCAACATACCTCTGGGTGGATGATGGTTGAACGGCGCCCTGGAGAAACCAGTGGTTAGCCTAGGTGATGCTGGAGGTGGCCAGTATTCACGCGGAAAGGTCCACCCAGGCACAAAGGGATGGATGGGTGCTTCAAGACCCAAGGCTTACCTGCACAGCCACAAGTCATTATGGGCTCTGGCTTGGTTGGATATCGTGGTGACCCTGGACAGGCGGTGCTACGAGAGGTAGAAGAACGGTAGGAAAGGATGGGCATCGTCAGAGTCGCAGGGAAACCCTTTGGAAGACCATGTTTTGGTCATCCGTTTCTCAAACACCCTGAAGTGCGAGAAATCAAACGGAGGCGACCAAATCTTGTGGGGAACGTGTGCAAAAACTCTGCAGAGTACTTAAACCTAATCGATTAGCCGTGTCCACGGTTATGGACGACTTGAGCCAAAGGGATTGGAACTTCCGGAACTCTCAACACAAATAATATGATGATGTGGGAATTTAATAATTTTGGGTATGAGAATTGGTTGATGGAACCATCTCATTAATCAACCAACTTAGTAATGCTTTGCTTAGCCCTTTTTCTTGATGTAGGAAAAATTGGCTTTACGCAAAACTTACCACCCCACCTGCCATATAAGCATATAGACTAGCTGATTATTTTCACCCCTCTCTTGTGACTTTGCCGGCATACTCCATATGCTGACCTACACGGCTGCAACGTATCATGTTGCAGAGTATTTTTCCGACCAGGAGTGAGGACACGTTCTATGCTCAGTGAGATGCCCTTGGAGTCGGATGGACTCATCTACCTTCGACGCTTCCGCAAGATTTAGATATTCTCATGAGTTGGCCTTTGGCCACTTTATTGTAATTTTTATCGTAATAAAGAACTCGATATGAGATTTCGATTAATATAATGCTGTGTGATTTACCTTTGATATATACATTGATGTACCGTGTGTGTACCAGCATGATCTTGGGATGGTACGGAAACACCGGAGACTTGACCTTCCAGGTCGGGTCGTTACAGAAATGGTATCAGAGCACACGCTGACCGTAGGACGTAACCTCTAGGATTGGAAAGCCTTAGGATTGTTTCTCTTTGTCTTTAAATATCTTATACTCTCATCTATTCGTTTCTGACTCCTCTCCGATTATTTCAAAATTTATAGATGGCCACCTTCATCCCAGTGTTGATCACAGAGTTTTGCCAGCCTGACGCAACGATGCCCTTTGGTAAGGAGCTGATGAGGATCGTCAAGGACATAAGGATTGCTTTGCCGAGCATCACCGGGATTCCTATCATGTCATTTCCCCAAGATGGACGCTACAGGATCGAGGTGCATATTCCAGGGAAGACCTTTGGGAATCGGAAGGAACCCATAGATCTCAAGTTCGTGGCACCCAGTTGGATACTTGGAAGAGACATGGCCATTCATCGTGCCCTTGGACGTATCCAGGAGGAATACAGAGGTGGAACCATTTCACCAGGACTCAGCATGGTTTGCCGCAGAGATGCCCATGGCAACATCATCACCAATCCCACTGCAGACACCAATATCTCCTATATCCAGACCTTGGAGACTCACATCAGGACTCTGGAGCTTCGAGTTCGTGCTGACACGAAGACTATCAAGAATCTGATGAATCGTGAGCTGGACCTTGAAGCTGATCTGCGAGAGGCCAACTATGAACACGAGCATGAAGTGAAGGACTTCTTAGAGAGGATTGATGAGCAGAATGCACGCATCGCCACTCTGGAGGAGCATCTAGACATGGGAGAAAACCTTCACCCCGAAGGAGACATGGCACCCTTCATCAGCGACGATGAAGACTATGAGGAAAGCACCACCGGAGGACCTACGACTATGCACTTTTGAGGAGAACATTAGTTATGCCCTCCAATGTATCTTTATTTTAGTCGTTAAAGCGTAGGTCGATGTTTAGTTGTCTGAGATTTGTATTTTCCGATGTTTGACATTGATTGAATAAATGAATGAGTGTTTCGTGTGATATGTTTGTTGCATTGCATATGGGTAGTGAATTTCTTCCAGACCCTTGTTCTATTCTAATTCTCATCCCTCTGAAAACAGCAAGATGCCTCCACGACGTGAGACCGATTTCACTTTTCCACCGGAACTCACCCAACTCCTTCAGCAACAGAATGCACTGATGCAACTATTGATTCAGAATCAGACCAACAACCAGAACAACAACAACAACCACCATCCACCCCAGACTGACAATCTCACCCGTTTTCTGAGGTTGAACCCTCCAACTTTCTCCAGCAGCACTGAGCCCATTGTGGCAGATGACTGGCTCCGCAAGATGGAGAGAGAACTTGTCACCGCTGGATGCACTGACGCTGAGAAAGTGCGATTTGCCGCACATCAACTGGAAGGACCAGCAGCATCATGGTGGGAGAATTATACCACCACTTATCCTATTGCAGATGTGACTTGGGAGCAGTTCAAGCTTGCTTTCCGCACCGCTCATGTTTCAGCTGGAGCCATGAGTTTAAAGAAGCGCGAGTTTCGCAACTTGCGCCAGGGTAATCGTTCCGTGGCCCAATATGTGGACGACTTCAACACATTGTCACGTTATGCCCCAGGAGATGTGGCCGATGATGCGGCCAAGCAAGAAAAGTTTCTGGAAGGACTCAATGATGAGTTGAGCATACAGCTGGTAGTGGCTAATTTCAACAACTACCAAGAGCTGGTGGATAAGGCACTTATTCTGGAAGGTAAACAGCAGCAGATTGAGAACCGCAAGCGGAAGTACACTCAGGGGAAGTTCAACTCTGGAGCTCATCAGAAGCCTCGTTACTCCCCGTACTCCGGGAATACCGGATCAGGAAATGGTAAGTTTGGAAAGCACACTCATACTGTGCACAACCATGGAGGTCACCATCATGGAGGAAATGGGAATAACCGTCTCAACCATGGTAACTTCAAGAGTGACAATGGGAATGGGAACAACAACCAGCACCGTCAAGTTCCTGCTCAGAAGGATCTGAGTCACATTACCTGTTTCAAGTGCCAGAAGACAGGGCACTATGCTACTGAGTGTCCCCAGAGTAAGCAAGGCACTGGAAACGGCACTAACAACGGCAACTCCACAGCCAAGAAGCCCAATCCGTTTCCCCGTGCTCACGTGAATCACATCAACGTGGAAGAAGTCTATGATCAGCCCGAGACTGTGGTTGGTAAGTTTTTATTGCATTCACGTCCTGTTACAGTACTTTTTGATTCGGGTGCAACTCATTCATTCATATCAAGGGTAGTTGTGGATAAGTATGGTTTGCCCACCAAAACCCTTAGTCAGCCAATTCAGGTTAGTTCTCCAGGAGGTATGATGATGGCAGGGATAGGATGCCATGCCTTGAAACTCAATATAGGGAACCATGTTTTTTCCACCGACCTCATCGTCTTAGAGTCACACGGATTGGATGTAATCCTAGGCATGGATTGGATGACCAAGTATGAAGGAAATCTTGATTGCCCTAGCAAGTCTGTTTCACTCACCACCCCGGAGAACAAGAGGATTAAGTATGTATCCCGACGCACACGTATGAGTGCTCGGTTAAATTCTCTCACAGGAGTTGTTCAGGAGGAAGTACCTGTGGTAAAAGAATTTCCAGATGTATTTCCGGAAGAATTACCAGGAATGCCACCAGATAGGGAGATTGAGTTCTTAATAGAGCTACAGCCAGGGACAGCCCCAATTTCCAAGAGACCCTATCGGATGCCCGCAAATGATCTGTTGGAAATCAAGAAGCAAATTAAGGAGTTATTGGACAAAGGTTATATTCGCCCAAGTTCTTCACCTTGGGGAGCCCCAGTTCTTTTGGTGGAGAAGAAGGATAAATCTTTGAGAATGGTAGTGGACTATCGTGCCTTGAACGAGGTGACTATCAAGAACAAGTACCCTCTACCGATGATTAATGATTTGTTTGATCAGCTCGTAGGAGCCAAAGTATTCTCCAAGATCGATCTTCGATCAGGGTATCACCAGTTGAAAATTCGTGAACAGGATATACCCAAAACAGCTTTCACCACGAGGTATGGCTTGTATGAGTATACGGTCATGTCTTTTGGATTGACTAATGCTCCTGCCTACTTCATGAATTTGATGAACAAAGTATTCATGGAATACCTAGACAAGTTTGTTGTGGTGTTCATCGATGACATTCTGATATTCTCCAAGAACGAGGAAGAGCATAAGCAACATTTGCGTTTAGTTCTGGAAAAGCTAAGAGAGCATCAGTTATATGCCAAGTTCAGCAAATGTGAATTTTGGTTGACGGAAGTCGGATTCCTTGGACATGTTATTTCCGGAGAAGGAATAGCCGTAGACCCCGCTAAGGTTGAAGCCGTCACCGAGTGGAAGTCACCCACCTCAGTTAAGGAGATCCGCAGTTTCCTTGGACTTGCTGGATATTACCGGAGGTTCATTGAAAATTTCTCCAAGGTTGCCAAGCCCATGACAGAGTTGTTGAAGAAAGAATCCAAGTATGTTTGGACTGTGGAATGTGAAGCCAGTTTCCGGGAGTTGAAGGAACGTTTGGTCACAGCCCCAGTGTTGATCTTGCCCGATATTCGGAAGGATTTCCAGGTTTATTGTGATGCTTCACGTCAAGGACTTGGAGGAGTACTTATGCAGGATGGAAAAGTTGTAGCCTATGCTTCCAGACAGCTACGACCTCATGAGTTGAATTATGCCACGCATGACTTGGAGCTAGCAGCCGTAGTGCACGCACTCAAGACTTGGAGACATTTCCTTATCGGAAATAGTTGTGATGTTTACACCGACCATAAGAGCCTGAAGTATATCTTCACGCAGAAAGAGTTGAACCTCAGACAGAGGAGATGGTTAGAGTTAATCAAGGACTATGACATGAGATTACACTACCATCCAGGTAAGGCTAATGTTGTAGCCGATGCCTTGAGTCGGAAAACTTATGTGAACACACTCACAGCTGGAGGATTACCTCAAGAGTTAGTCGATGATCTCAGAGAGCTCAAGCTAGAGATAGTTCCAAGAGGATATGTTGCTACACTGGAAATTCAGTCCACCTTGACCGAAAGAATTCGAGAAGCCCAGAAATCGGACAAGGAGATAGCTGAGATTAAACAGAGAATGAAAGATGGTAAAGCTAAAGGTTTTCGTGAGGATGAACACGGAACTTTGTGGTTTGAGAACCGAATCTATGTGCCCAATGAACCAGAGCTCAGGAAGTTGATACTTCAGGAAGCCCACGATTCACCTTACTCGATACACCCAGGCAATACCAAGATGTATCTGGATTTAAAGGAAAGTTATTGGTGGACAGGTATGAAGAAAGATATTGCAGAGCATGTTGCGATATGTGATGTTTGTCAGCGAGTAAAGGCAGAACATCAGAAACCAGCAGGGTTACTCCAACCTTTGCCGATACCCGAGTGGAAATGGGAAAAACTTGGTATGGATTTCATCACAGGATTGCCCAGGACCCGTTCAGGTTATGATTCCATCTGGGTAGTGGTAGATCGCTTGACCAAGGTAGCACACTTCATTCCAGTAAAGACCACCTATACCAGTGCTAAGCTAGCCAAGATATACATGACCAGGATCGTATGTCTGCATGGAGTTCCGAGGAGTATAGTGTCAGATAGAGGAACACAATTCACTTCAAAGTTTTGGCATCAGTTACATGAGACTTTGGGTACGAGACTGGAGTTTAGTACAGCTTTTCATCCGCAGACAGATGGCCAGACTGAGAGAGTCAATCAGATTCTGGAAGACATGTTGAGAGCTTGTGCGCTAGATTATGGATCTAGTTGGGACGAAAACTTGCCTTACGCAGAATTCTCATACAACAACAGTTATCAGACCAGTCTAAAGATGGCCCCTTTCGAAGCTTTATACGGAAGAAGATGTAGAACACCACTGACGTGGGATGGTGTTGGAGACCGACAACTTTTTGGTCCCGACCTTATCCGAGATTCTGAAGAGAAAGTCAAGTTGATACGTGACAGACTCAAAATAGCTCAATCTCGACAGAAGAGCTATGCTGACAACAAGCGCAAGGAAGTGACGTATGAAGTGGGAGACCGAGCATATCTTCGTGTGTCCCCGCTTCGAGGAACCAAGAGATTTGGTGTTAAAGGAAAATTAGCACCCAGATTCATAGGCCCCTACAAAATTCTTGAACGTAGAGGTGAAGTTGCATACAAACTGGAATTGCCGGAAGGATTATCCGAAGTTCATGATGTGTTCCATGTTTCCCAGCTGAAGAAATGTCATGCTGAGATGGTTGACATCCCTTTGCGAGACACCGTGCCCCTAGAGGCCATACAGCTTGAAAGTGATCTGACTTATGAGGAGAAGCCTGTCAAGATCCTCGAGACATCCAACAGAGTTACCCGCAGCAAGATTATCAAGTTCTGCAAAGTTTTGTGGAGTCACCATACTGAGGAAGAAGCCACCTGGGAACGCGAAGAAGATCTTCGTAGAGACCATCCGCACCTATTTTCTAGCCAACCCGAATCTCGAGGGCGAGATTCATCTTAAGGTGGGTAGGTTTGTAACATCCCAAAATTCCATTTTGGAATGTTATGAATATAGCTATGCATCTATTATCATCATTGCTTGATTGTATGAACTAGTTGAAATGCCTCTTCTGGTTTTCAGAAAGTCCCCTTCTACTTTTCCCTATGTTGCTTCCTCTATTTAAAATTTTTGGTTAAAAGTTCAAATAAGAGAGGAGGAACATGACACTCCACACCAGGGTCTAATTGGTGAATTATTTGAACAAAAATAACCAGGAGTTATTTTGAAAATATTTGCAAAAAGGGTTTAAAAACAATTAGGACATTTCTGAAATAATATTTTTTTCAAAGTGTTCAAATGACAGAATAGAAATGTTCATTAAATAGCATTTATTATTCTGTTAATTTTGATATATAATACCCCTATATTTACAAACGATTTGAATGCTTTAAAAGCTTTTGAATGTCTCCGGAAATTATTAAAAAGAAACGGTAACCGTTTCCGGTATTAAACGGGCCGGCCCACCGGCTTTAAAAGCCGAAACCGTTACCGGTCGGCCGACCGAGCGCAGTAATGCTCCCGCTCTCTCACTGACACCGGGTCCCACCCCGTCCGACCGTTGCCCCGGAACGGTCATCGTCTTCACTCCCCGCGCTCGCCGGATCCGACGCCGGCCGTTACTCCCCCTCACCGGATCTCTCCCCTCTCTCCTCCCCGCACCCCCCCAAGCGCCTATATAAGAGCCCCACGGCCCCGCATCCATTCCCCCCCCGAGCCCCCTTCTCTCTCTCGCCGAGACGCCGTCGATTGCTCGTCGGAGTTCCACCACCACCGGAAGTCGCCGTCGATCGTAGCCACCACCTCCGACCATCATTCGCCACGCCGTCGCCACCAATCGCCTCCGGAGGACCGTCCCCGTCGCCAGGACCACTTCCCCGTCCTCCCCGACCACCGGAACACCTCGCCGTCGCAATCGCCGCTACCGGACTCGCCGGAGTACCCCGACGCCGGCAACCTCCCTCCGTAAGCCCCCTCGACCGTCCGATCCAAATCCCACGGTCCAGATTAGAACGAACTTAAGTCCGAACCGTTTTCTTCTACCGAACGGTCGCCCGCTCTAATTCACCTACCGAACGCCCCCCTTAGCCAATCGGATCGCGCCACGTAGCCCCCTGACCGACGCAAACTTTTTTTCATTTTCTGTTTTGTTTTAATTAACAGAATGTTTTCCAATTTTGTTTTGCTTATATCTTTTAATCTGTTTAGAGTTTTGAGTTGATTCTTTTTGCAATAGCTCACAATTTTCATGTAGTTTCACCCTGTACTTTTAAATTTCAAATTTGAACTATGAAATTTGAATTGAATCAAATTTGCTTAAAATCTTCAAATCTGAATAACTAGAGTTTGAAAATAGATTTTGATATGAATCTTTTTGCTACTGTTTGGTATTAGTTAGGACTATCTTCAGGTATAGTTTGAGGATTTTCATGATATATTTGATTACTGTTTTACCCAAAAAACAGAATCTGCTTATTATTATAATATAGTTTTATAAACTTAATTTTGATTAGTTTGATTTAGAATTTGGTTTTATTTGTTTATTAGGTTCTGTTAGTAAACATTTAGTGTTTTCACTTACTGTTAATAAAAATATAAATTTGCCTAGTTTAATTTTATTTAACATAGGAATCAAAATTTCTTTTCAATTAGGCTTAATTTGACTAAAACAACTAACTAGTAATAGTTTGTTTTCAAACAAAGTTTTCTATATTTTGTTTCTGTTTTCTAAGACAGATTTAATAGTAAATTATTTTTTTTTCTGTCAAGAACATGTTTTGTTAACAAATTATAAGTTTAGTTTTACATTCTTTTGTTAATATAACTATAGTTGATTCATATAGTGTTTATCAAAACTTGTATAAACTTCACTAAACTTTTCCCAACAAGCTTAAATTGATTATTCTGTTTATTAATAAAATATTCTATTGTTTTCCTTGTTGTCAACAATTGTTTTGCTATTTCAAAATAGTTTTATTATGTAGTAGTGTTTTCATCATCCCCTTTGGAAAAAACAAAACTTTGTGTGTTTTACTTGCTAGAGACTTTTGTGCATTGTTTGCCTTGTTTGTTTAGTACTTCTTTGCTGAATGTTATGAGTACTTATTTTGGTTGTATGCTTATTTGAGTGCATTGTTTGTTTCGTTAGATTATCCGGAGTGCGAAACTTGTTACCTAGAGTTACTCAAGTACGAAGATCATCAATCAGGCAAGTCACTTTGATCATGTTTTACCCATGTTTTATATGCATTAGTTCTACCATCTCCCCAGTTGCATGCAAGATAGGTTAGTTGGAAACTTGGTTACATAGTAGTAGTATCATGTGGTAGATACCCCTCTCAACCCCTTTGACAACATTGGCCCCGGGAAACGTTGTTTTACCTTTTGCTATGCTATTAGTAGACGGGGTTGGTTGTGTGATTCATGAGAGTTGAGAGAGTTAATAATTTCAAGACCTACATAATGATCAAGATTTCAATACTCCAAGTTTTCAACATACCTCTGGGTGGATGATGGTTGAACGGCGCCCTGGAGAAACCAGTGGTTAGCCTAGGTGATGCTGGAGGTGGCCAGTATTCACGCGGAAAGGTCCACCCAGGCACAAAGGGATGGATGGGTGCTTCAAGACCCAAGGCTTACCTGCACAGCCACAAGTCATTATGGGCTCTGGCTTGGTTGGATATCGTGGTGACCCTGGACAGGCGGTGCTACGAGAGGTAGAAGAACGGTAGGAAAGGATGGGCATCGTCAGAGTCGCAGGGAAACCCTTTGGAAGACCATGTTTTGGTCATCCGTTTCTCAAACACCCTGAAGTGCGAGAAATCAAACGGAGGCGACCAAATCTTGTGGGGAACGTGTGCAAAAACTCTGCAGAGTACTTAAACCTAATCGATTAGCCGTGTCCACGGTTATGGACGACTTGAGCCAAAGGGATTGGAACTTCCGGAACTCTCAACACAAATAATATGATGATGTGGGAATTTAATAATTTTGGGTATGAGAATTGGTTGATGGAACCATCTCATTAATCAACCAACTTAGTAATGCTTTGCTTAGCCCTTTTTCTTGATGTAGGAAAAATTGGCTTTACGCAAAACTTACCACCCCACCTGCCATATAAGCATATAGACTAGCTGATTATTTTCACCCCTCTCTTGTGACTTTGCCGGCATACTCCATATGCTGACCTACACGGCTGCAACGTATCATGTTGCAGAGTATTTTTCCGACCAGGAGTGAGGACACGTTCTATGCTCAGTGAGATGCCCTTGGAGTCGGATGGACTCATCTACCTTCGACGCTTCCGCAAGATTTAGATATTCTCATGAGTTGGCCTTTGGCCACTTTATTGTAATTTTTATCGTAATAAAGAACTCGATATGAGATTTCGATTAATATAATGCTGTGTGATTTACCTTTGATATATACATTGATGTACCGTGTGTGTACCAGCATGATCTTGGGATGGTACGGAAACACCGGAGACTTGACCTTCCAGGTCGGGTCGTTACAACCCTGCGCACATCGTTTGGGACCGTTACGGAAACTTCGGCCGGACTTCCGTGCGGGTTCAGTCTCAAATAGGCAGTAGCCTGGACTAGAGGTCTTATGTGATTGACGGTCGTGGCCGACTCCCTCGCTGGGCATCCGCTTGAAGGTTGCCGAGGTGCATGGTTTATGGCACACAGCGATAAGTGGCGAGAGCGTGTGTGAAGAAGTACACCCCTGCAGGGTATGAAACTATTCGAATAGCCGCCTCCTCGGATATGGACTACTTGGAGAACTTATGCTGTTCATAGATAATCAAATGGATACTTCTAAAAATATCAAGACAAGTGTGAGTACCGTGGATGGCACTCTTCCGGAAGGGGAAGGTGAATCCATGGTAGTGTATTGTGATGGAGATAGTGGACTCGTATGCGATAACTAAAATTGTAACAAGAGTTTAAAACTGAGTAGTGTAGGTTAGCCATGAGTCAAAGCTGGCATTGCTGCTTAAACTCCACCACTCCCCCTTGTTGATACATGAGCATAAATAGACTAGGTCTGTTTTAAAGACTTGGTGAGTATGTTTGTACTCATCCTTGCTTAATTAATGTTGCATAAGAGAGCCAGGACCCATCAGGTGGGTTCTATCTAGACGTTGACGATGCTGAATAGCTGGTGTCCCAGCTACGATCTTGCCCGTGTGGTGGGCTGTAGATAGTCAGGCCGTGTGCTTCTTTTCTATTTTCGCCGTCTGTACTAAGACAGCTTAAGTTTCTGCTGGCTTGTATGACTTTGTTTGTATGACTTGAGTGTAGGGTCATGTGACCCCTATCTGTAAGAACATATTATGTAAGGCTCGTCTGAGCCTCTTAAATAAAAGTCATGTTGTTGTGTGGTTATGTTGTGATGCCATAGTTGTATCTATGCATATCGGGCATGTCGTGCGTACGTGTGACGTGCAACGGTATGTATGGGATCTGACACCTAGTCGTGTGCCTTTAGTAGTACTCTTTACGGGAAACTGCCTCTTTGTGCTTCCACCGAGCCATGGTAGCTTGCTACTGCTCCGGACACATTGATTGACCGACATGTATCCTTCTTTGCGGCTGTGTCTGTCCCTTCGGGGAAATGTCTCGCAGTGTAATGGAGTCCCTGTAGCCTGCTACGACTCGTCTACGTGTAGTGATGACATTCGTGTCTCGCGACATAATGGAGTCCTTGTAGCTTTCTATGACTCGTCTACACACGCTTGAGACCGACACCTGCATTGCTGGGTTATGTATGCCTTTTTCCGTACGGATGTGCCACTTGGGTTCTATGACTAGTTATGTCGGCCTGGGTTCTTTGTCTTTGTGATTGCCGGCGACATGTTCACATACGTGAGCCAAAAGACGCAAACGGTCCCGGCCAAGGTAAGGCTGCAGCCTTGGAGTACCGTGCATGAGGCCGCAAAGAGATGTGACTTGTTATAGTATGGAATCATATGACTTAGGATCGGGGTCCCGACATTGTGCCTGCTCCGGACTTGAGGCCCTCTTCATTAGCTCCTGCTGCTGTCACCTCAGCTCCAGCTCTATCAGCTCCAGTTCCTCCAGCTATCACTCCAACTCCATCCACGACATCTATAGAGATCTTTGCCGATGTTGTTCTTTCGACTCCTTCATTAACAACCGGAGGAGATCAGCCCAAGAACGCTGAGATATATGCCTTTGAACTTTTTGGTAACTTGTTGCCAAAGGGGGAGAAGTGTATGTAGATCTTTAGACTTCGAGTGAGAGAGCGTTTTGGTGTTTATTGCTTTTTCAAAAGACAATTGTTTTGCTTTGACACCTCTTTTGGTTGCTTATGATACACGGTTGATGATGTTTGATCATACGCTTTAATGTGTGATGCTACTATTTCCTATCATCTTAATGCTTATGTGATGATCATTCATCTTTCCTTGATTGTGGTGTGCTATGACGTCCATTCTAATTATTCTCGCACACCACCAAGTTGTATGTGACATGTAAGAAGTGACCCATGTTCCTAATCGATTGTGCATTTGCATTCAAATGCAACTTAAAATAATGCACAAATTTAGGGGGAGCTCTTGCTTCTCACATACTTCTCAAAGCGATGATTACATTCATTGATTATATCTTTGTCGAAGCTTTGATCTATATGTTGTCATGAATTACCAAAAAGAGGGAGATTGAAAGCACATTTGCTCCCTTGGTGGTTTTCGTAATTAATAACAACATATAAGTCATTGAACTAATGTTTCCACCAAGTATATTTCAGGAAAAGTTCAATGATAGGGATGGCAAAAGGATTGTGGAGATCGTGGAATTACCCCAAGATGCAAGGAAATAGGCTGTCCAAGCTTCAAACAAGAGGACTCTACACTTTACATTTGTGAGAAATCACTTTGAGTCCATAGGAAAGCCAATACTATAAAAAGGGGGCAAGGTTTTGTTGGTAAAGAATGTGCATACAAATACTGTGTTAAAATTTCAGCTCAATATCACGTTCGAGTAAAAAATGAAAATTCGTGCACTCAGAACAAAGTTTCTGTTTCAGATTCAGCATTGTTTCTACTCATCTTATGGATCATCCTAAAGGCATTACTTGACACAAAAACTAAATAAAACATAAAAAACAATCATAAAAGAATTATAATTGTGCAAAAAACTCAAAAACATAAATAAAAAGATAAAAACAATTTATTCATTGGGTTGCCTCCCAACAAGCGCTATCGTTTTACGCCCTTATCTAGGCATAACACATAGATTCAAGTATTGTCATCCTTAGTTTGCACTCCATAGAAGGCCCTCATGATTGATTCATATGGTGGATTAATTCTTGTTCTATGGAAGTGTTCCATAACCTTTCTAAGAGGAAACTAAAACTTAATATTGCCTTCTTTCATATCAATCATTGCACCTATAGTGCGTAAAAATGGTCTACCAAGTTTGATAGGACAAGACGGGTTGCATCAATATCAAGAACAATAAAATCAATGGGAACATAATTCCTGTTTGCAAGAATAAGAATATCATTAATTCTTCCCAAAGGCTTTTTAATAGTAGAATCCGCCAAGTGCAAATTAAGAGAACATTCTTCAATATTGGCAAGACCAAACACATCACATAAACATTTCAGAATTTTGGAAACACTAGAACCCAAATCACACAAAGCAAAGCATTCATAATTTTTAATCTTGACTTCAATTGTGGGTTCCCACTCATCATGCAATTTTCTAGGAATTGGAATCTCTAATTCCAGCTTTTCTTCCAAGGATTTCATCATGGCATCAACAATATGTTTGGTAAAAGCTTTATTTTGTTCATAAGCATGAGGGTGAATTTATCATAGATTGCAGAAAATAAATACAATCAACCAAGGAGCGACTCTCATATTTAAAGTCTTTGTAATCAAAGATAGTGGGCACATCACTAGTTAAAGTTTTGACCTCTCCAAACCCAAATTTATCAAAATTTTAATCAAGATTTTCACCCTCCAAATCAATGGGACGCCCTCTAGCTAAAGTTGAATCTTATTTGGTCCCTTTATAATCAATTTTAACATTACTAAACAAGGAATCAATAGAACAAACACCAATCATTTCAAGGTCTCCATCATTGTTGTGAAAGTAATTGCTAGAAAACATTTTTTCTAAAAACTCTCTTTTAGTTGTAACCATAGCAGTTCTTTTCTTACTTTCATCCATAGAAACATATAAAGCCTTAAATGTTTCATTAATATTAGGAGGAAAAGCATGCAACTTGAGATTTTCTACATCATTAGAAATTATATCAATGCTTCTAGACATATCATCAATTTTATTCCACTTTTCTTCTATCGTACTATTGAAAGACTTTTGAGCATTGATAAATTCTTTAAAAATATTCTCAAGATCATATGTGTTCCTATTATTATTATAAGAATTACCATAATTATTAGGGAATTTGTAAGAAAAGGCCTAGGATTAAAATTACCTCTATAAGCATTTTATTGAAATTGCTTCGGGAGATGAAATTCACATCTGCGGAATGACCATTTTGCTCGATCGAAGTAGACAAGGGAACATCATTAAGATCAATAGGAGCATTTTTACTAGCAACCAACTTCATAAGAGCATCAACTTTTTCACTCAAAGTACTAATTTTTTCTATCGAATTAACCTTTTTACGAGTAGGTGCTCTTTCGGTATGCCATTGTGAATAATTTGCCATAATATTATCTAGCAATTTGGTAGCTTCACCCAAAGTAATTTCCATAAAAGTGCCACCCGCAGCATAATTTTTTTGTATGGTCATCCAAAGATTTAAACGTGGCTTGAGACTGCGTCGGTAGTTCCCCAAAGAGGAAGGGATGATGAAGCACATCGACTGTAAGTATTTCCCTAAGTTCTGAAGCCAAGGTATCAATCCGTAGAGGAAGATCATGCACCCACGTAAACAACACCTGCACACAAACAACAAATACTTGCAACCCGACGCGAAAGAGAGGTTGTCACGCTCTCTACGGTAATAAGATAGATTAGGTAATGATAGTTTTGGCAAATAGATCTAGCAAGAACACAAAATAAAATAAGTACAAAAGGTGCGGCAAGGTATTTTTGTTTTTTTGGATTAATTAATCTGAAAACAAAAGATTCAAATAATAGATCGAAAAGCAATATGTTGGAAAAGTAGACCCTGGGGCCGTAGGTTTCACTAGTGGCTTCTCTTGTGAGTATAGCGCACGGTGGGTGAACAAATTACTGTTGGGCAATTGATAGAAGATCAAATAATCATGACGATATTGAGGCAAACTGCATCTACTTCTAATACTCCACACATCAACTTCTATCCAGCATGCATCTAGTGTATAAAGTTCATGGGAAAATGGAGTAATGCACTAAGAACGGTGACATCATGTAGACAAGATCTATTCATGTAGGAATAGACCCCATCTTGTTATCCTTAATGGCAACAATACATGCGTATCTTGCTGCCCCTTCTATCACTAGGAAAGAACAATGCAAGATCGAACCCATCACAAAGCACCTCTTCCCATGGCAAGAAAAATTGATCTAGTTGGCCTAACTAAACCAAAGATTCAAAGAAGAAATATGGGGCTTTAAGTAATCATATAAATAAGAGATCATAGAAGACTCAAATCATATTCATGGATAGAAACTGATCATGAACTCAAATTCATCGAATCCCAACAAACACACCGCAAAAGTCATTACATCAAATAGTTCTCCAGGAGACCATTGTATTGAGAAACATAGAGAGAGAGGAAGCCATCTAGCTACTGCCTACGGACCCGTAGGTCTATAATGGACTACTGATAACCCACAAGTATAGGGGATCAATTTTAGCCTTTCTCAATAAGTAAGAGTGTCAAACCCAACAAGGAGCTAAAGGTAGAATAAATATTCCCTCAAGTTCTATCGACCACCGATACAACTCTATGCACGCTTAATGTTCGCTTGACATAGAACAAGTATGAAACTAGAAGTACTTCATAGGTGTAACGGGATAGGTTTGCAAGATAATAATGAACACGTAAATAAAAACTAGGTGCTGCTAAGATAAAGTAACAATTAAGTTAGTTTAACGAGTGTGGAAAAGTGGTGGTAGGAGTTGTGGAATTGTCCCTAGGCAATTAATAACTATACTGGTAATCATTATTGCAATTTTATATGAGGGAGAGGCATAAGCTAACATACTTTCTCTACTTGGATCATATGCACTTATGATTGGAACTCTAGAAAGAATCCGCAACTACTAAAGATCATTAAGGCAAAACCCAACCATAGCATTATAAGGTATCAAGTCCTCTTTACTCCCATATGCAACAACCCACCTACTCGGGTTTATGCTTCTGTCACTCAAGCAACCCACCATAGGTGAATCATCAACACATTGCAACACCCTACAACGAGGATCCCTCACGCTTGCGCGACATGGAGAGCACCATAGGACAACACCAATAATAAAACATGCAACCTGAACCAATCATGATCATCAATCAACCCATAGGACAACAAAAATCTACCCAGACATCATAGGATGGCAACACATCATTGGATAATAATATGAAGCATAAAGAACCATGTTCAAGTAGAGGGTACAGCGGGTTACAGGAGAGTGGATCGCTATAGATAGATGTGGGATGGTGATGGAGGTGTTGGTGAAGATGAAGGAGTTGTTGGAGTAGATCGTCTTCACGATGATGGCCCCAGTGGCGTCCCGGTGCCACCGGGAGAGAGGGGGAGAGAGCCCCCTCCTTCCTCTTCTTCCTTGACCTTCCCCTAGATGGGAGAAGGGTTTCCCCTCTGGTCCATGGCCTCCATGGCTGCGGATGGGCGAGAGCCCCTCCGATATTGGATCTCTCTCTCTGTTTCCTTCTATTTCTGTGTTCCCAGATTCTGGCCTTTCACCATTTCTTAAATATCCGGAGATCCGTAACTCCAATTGGGCTGAAATTTTGAGGGGATTATTCTTATTAAAGTATCTTCCTTGTAGACAAAATACAACTCCAACCGACCTAACGGGTGGCCACAAGCCTGCCAGGCATGGCAAGGGGGTGGGTTGCGCCTAGTAGGCTTGCCACCTCCTCAGGCATCGTCTCGCGTTGATTCATTTTCCCCAAAATCACATATATTCCAAAAAAGCTCAGTAATTTTTATCGCGTTTGGACTTTGTTTGGTATGGATATTCTGCTAAACAAAAAACATGCAACAAACAAGAACTATCACTCGCACTGGATCAATATGTTAGTCCCAAAATAAGCATAAAAAATTGCCAAAAGTATATGAAAGTTGTAGAATATGGGCATGAAACAATCAAAAATTATAGATATGACGGAGACGTATCAGCATCCCCAAGCTTAATTCCTGCTCGTCCTCGAGTAGGTAAAAGATAATTTTTGATGTGGCATGCTACCTAGCATAATCTTGTTCATATAATCTAATCATGGCATGAATATTAAGACACGAGTGATTCAAAGCAATAGTCTATCATTTGACAGTAAGACAATAATACTTCAAGCATACCAATAAAGCAATTGTATCTCTTCAAAATATAATGGCAAAAGAAAGTTATCCCTATAATATCATATAGTCTGGCTATGCACCATCTTCCCCACACAAAGTATTTATATCATGCACACCCCCGATGACAAGTCAAGCAATTGTTTCACACCTTTTATGTTCTCAAACTTTTTAAACTCTCAAAGGATACATGAGCGTGAGCCATGGATATATCACTATAGATGGAATAGAATATGGTGGAGGTTGTGAAGAAAAAGGAGAAGATAATCTCACATCAACTAGGCGTACAAACAGGCTATGGAGATGCTCATTAATAGATATTAATGTGAGTGAGTAGGGATTGCCATGCAACGGATGCACTAGAGCTATAAGTGTATGAAAGCTCAAAAAGAAACTGAGTGGGTGTGCATCTAACTTGCTTGCTCATGAAGACCTAGGGCAATTTGAGGAAGCCCATCATTGGAATATACAAGCCAAGTTATATAATGAAAAATTCCCACTAGTATATGAAAGTGACAAAATAGAAGACTCTCTATCATGAAGATCTCGTGCTACTTTGAAGCACAAGTGTGGAAGAAGGATAGTAACATTGTCCCTTCTCTCTTTTCTCTCGTTTTTTTTTCTTTTTTTCTTTTTCTTTTTGGTGGGCATCTAAGGCCTCTTTTTTTTTATTTGGGCTTCGCTGGCCTCTTTTATTTCTCATAAAGTATGGAGTCTCATCCCAACTTGTGAGGGAATCATAGCTTCCATCATCCTTTCCTCACATCGGACAATGCTTTAATAATGATGGTCGTCACACTTTTATTTACTTACAATTCAAGAATTACAACTCGATATCTAGAACAAAATATGACTCTATATGAATGCCTCCGGCGGTGTACCGGGATGTTCAATGATCTAGCATAGCAAATGACATAAAAAACGGACAAGCCATGAAAACATCACGCTAGCTATCTTACGATCTTGCAAAGCAATATGAAAATGATGGTGCGTGTCATAATAAACGGAATGGTGGAAGTTGCATGGCAATATATCTTGGAATGGCTATGGAAATTCCATAATAGGTAGGTATGGTGGCTGTTTTGAGGAAGGATGTATGGTGGGTTTAAAACACCGACGAAAGTTGCGCGGTACTAGAAAGGCTAGCAAAGGTGGAAGGCCGAGAGTGCGTATAATCCGTGGACTCACATTAGTCATAAATAACTCACATACTTATTGCAAAAGTCTATTAGTCATCGAAGCAAAGTATTTGAAGAATGCTCCCAGGGGAGAGGTTGGTAGGATTTAACCATCGGGCGCTCCCGACCCTCACCCAAAGTTTGACAATCAATAAATAAATCATGCTCTGACTTCCTTACATAACGGTTCACCATACGTGCATGCTATGGGAATCACAAACCTTTACACAAGTATTTACACCAATCCACAATTACTCACTAGCATGACTCTAATATCACCTTGTTTATATCGCAAAACTATTGCAAGGAATCAAACACATCATATTCAGTGATCTACAAGTTTTATGTAGGATTTTATGACTAACCATGTGAATGACCAACTCCTGTTAACTCTCTAAATAGATACAAGTGGAGCATGAGATTTTAATTCTTTCTACAAAAGATATGCCCATGCTCTAGCAAATATAAGTGAAGGAAAAGAGGATTCTACAAATGGCGATTTTCTATGTGTAGAGAAACAGGCAATCCGAACTTCAAATGATATAAGTGAAGCACATGAAGCATTTTATAAAGCCATACTCAAAAGATATAAGTGAGGTGCAAAGAGCCTTATATAAATCAACCAAGCACTTTCTCATACCAGCATGGTACATTATTAAAAGAAAAATAAAAAGCACACGACGCTCCAAGATTTACGCATATCATGTGTCGAATAAAATATAGATCCAAGTAAAATTACCGATGGTTTTTATAAGAAAGAGGGGATGCCTTCCGAGGCATCCCCAAGCTTAGTTTCTTGGGAGTCCTTGAATATTACCTTGGGGTACCTTGGGCATCCCCAAGCTTAGTCTCTTTCCACTCCTTATTCCTTCATCCATTGCGATCTCACTTAAAACTTGAAAACTTCAATCACACAAAACTTAACAAAACCCTCGTGAGATCCGTTAGTATAATAAAGCAAATTACCACTTTAACTACTATTGCAAACCCATTCATATTTTGTTTTTTCATTGTAGCTACTGTATTATAACTTCTTTATGGCTTATACCACCGATAAAATCGATAGTTTCATCGAAATTTAGCAAAACAATGCATCAAAAACAGAATATGTCTTAAACATGATAGTCTGTAGCAATCTAAACATTCACCATACTTCTGTAACTCTAAAAATTCTGAAACATTAGGACAAAATAAAAAAATCATAGCAGTACTGTGTAAATTTTTTAGAAACTTTTGCCATTCCAGTAAAAAATGTAAATTCACGCACTACAGCCAAAGTTTTTGTTTTTAGACTCCACACACCAAACAAATAATCTAATCATCCGAAAGGCAAATCTTGGCACATTATTTTTATAATACAATGGATTTATACAAGGGTATACTTTTTTTGTTTAGAAGTTTATGTAATTAAGATTCACAAAGTTTCCATGAGCATGAACAAAGTTGAAGGCTAGCCCCCACTTCAACGTTGCTCGTCTTTCTCACTTTCACTTTTCTTTTTGAAAAGGTTTTAAGTTACCCACTTTATTTTTTGTTTTTAAAATATATAAAGGCACACAACAGAATAAAATGACTCTTTAAAACTTTCGGGTTGTCTCCCCGGCAGTGCTTTCTTTAAAGCCATTAAGCTAGGCATAAAGTGCTCAAGTAGTGGATCCACCCGGATCCCAAGGTATATCAAAGCCAATTTTGATTAACAATGATTTGTAATTTAGTAGTGAGCACAAAGTAACAAATATCATGCAACAACAAAGTCTAACTCTCTTCCTATGCATCGACATGTCATACAATAACAATTCATGCACACAAAGTAAAGGCCAATGCATGGTATAAATAGTTTCTTGCAATTTTATCGTATTGGAAACATAGAGAGGTGGAGATGTAGTTCCTCTCTCATGATAACTGCAAGTAGGATCAGCAAGCACATGCATATTATATTCATTAAAATCATCATGTGCAATAGGAAAATGCAACCCATCAATATAATCCTTACTAAGGGAAAACTTCCCCAATATAGTGTAGTTTGGAGATTTCGAAAAGATAATAGGACTATCATGTGTGGGTGCAATAGCAACAATTTCACGTTTAACATAAGGACCTATAGCAAGTTCATCTCCATAAGCATCATTCATATTGGCATCATGGCCACAAGCATAGCAAGCATCAAGTTAAGGGATATTTCAAACGAATCCAAGGGATCATAGAAATTATCATAGCATTCATCCTTTGGTAAGAACAAAGGGAAATTAAACAATGTATGAGTTGAAGAGTTACTCTGTAACGCCTGGGACACACCTGCCGATAGTCGTTACTCCTGGCGGGATCTAGACTGGCATCACAGATCAATACTATTCTTTTCTGCGCACTTCGTCCTCACTCATGCACACCCGGGACCAACTTCTCGGTCGGTCACCCATCCTAGAAATACTCCAAGCCAAGCACACTTAGCCTGGGAGTTCTGTTTGAATGGGCTCCCAGAAAAGAAGGAATTCCTTATTGATATGAGTAGTCTATCATCCCTAATAAGCCAGGCTATCACATACACCACCACTCAGAGGAACCGACGTCCCCGTCAGGTCACATGAACGTTCCCTCTTGTCACAAACGTCTTTGCTTCCAGTCCGATACATGTGTCATTCCGTGTGCCACGACAGGTCACAAACTTCATGAACAACATGATCGCACACCTGTCAGCAAACATCCATGTAACCGCGAGGGTCGGCTCTGATACCAACTTGTAACGCCCTGGACACACCCTCCGATAGTCGTTACTCCTGGCGAGATCTAGACTGGCCTCACAGATCAATACTAGTCTTTTCTGCGCACTTTGTCCTCACTCATGCGCACCGGGGACCAACTTCCCGGTCGGTCACCCATCCTAGAAATACTCCAAGCCATTCTCGATCGGTCACCCATCCTAGAAATACTCCAAGCCAAGCATGCTTAACCTGGGAGTTCTGTTTGAATGGGCTCCTAGAAAAGAAGGAATTCCTTATTGATATGAGTAGTCTATCATCCCTAATAAGCCAGGCTATCACATACTCTCATTAGAAGGTGGGCACGGGTAGCTAGTCCGCTCTTCCTCCTTTTGTTCTTCGCTCTCCTCCTCATCTTTTTCATCCGATGAGCTCACAATTTCAGCAACTTCCTCTTCCATAGATTACAGCAAAATATTAGTCTCTTCCAAGGAGACAGTCATTCTTTCAATAAACTCTTTAACATAAGCATTAGAAGCATAGTTTTCATAGCAATATTTAAGTATGGCAAAATTTTCAGATTTGTAAAGAGTAGCATCATACTTTTCAATGAAAGAAGCAATTTCATAGGCACCCTTAAAGCAACAAATTCTTCAATTTGTTTAACAGCATTATAGCAATAGGCCTCCTTGGTGCAAGAGGATAATATTTCATTATCATTAAGCACACATTGGTAGGGAAGGTGTTTTTAGATTCTTTAGACCAACAAGTAAAATCATGCAATTCACAAAAGTTCCAAGCATAACAACACAGAGTATTAATTTGATGCCACAAGAGTTTCCCTTTTTTGAGACATTCGATGTCGCACATAATAAGCATGCTCATTTAATGACTTTCCCTCAACCAAGCTAGTTGGGTGTTCAGCACGAGCACAAGTGGATCGAAGATGACCCAAGTAATATTCTTTGGTGGTACGGAACACTATTGGTTCCTAAAAATTTGTAGCAGCAAGTACAACTAAGTTTTTTGGTATTTTAAGTTTCCTACCCATATCTAAAGATAGAAAACAACTTAGAACAAAAAATAAAATCTACTTAGTGATAAAGCAAACAAGCACACACGAGAATATTCACCCCACGCTATTGCTCCCCGGCAACGGCGCTACAAAAAGGTCATGATAACCCACAAGTATAGGGGATCAATTGTAGCCTTTCTCGTTAAGTAAGAGTGTCGAACCCAACGAGGAGCTAAAGGTAGAACAAATATTCCCTCAAGTTCTATCGACCACCGATACAAACGCTTAATGTTTGCTTGACCTAGAACAAGTATGACACTAGAAGTACTTTGTAGGTGT
Organism: Hordeum marinum; assembly: GCA_022496015.1. Taxonomy (NCBI): domain Eukaryota; kingdom Viridiplantae; phylum Streptophyta; class Magnoliopsida; order Poales; family Poaceae; genus Hordeum; species Hordeum marinum. The sequence goes on from CM039678.1 coordinate 338,832,668, forward strand.
AATGGGATAGGTTTGCAAGATAATAAAGAACACGCAAAAAAAACTAGGGGCTACTAAGATAAAGCAACAATTAATTTAGTTTAACGAGTGTGGAAAGGTGGTGGTAGGAGTTGCGAAATTGTCCCTAGGCAATCAATAACTAGACCGGTAATCATTATTGCAATTTTATATGAGGGAGAGGCATAAGCTAACATACTTTCTCTACTTGGATCATATGCACTTATGATTGGAACTCTATAAAGCATATGCAACTACTAAATATCATTAAGGTAAAACCCAACCATAGCATTATAAGGTATCAAGTCTTCTTTACTCCCATATGCAACAACCCACCTACTCGGGTTTATGCTTCTGTCACTCAAGAAACCCACCATAGGCGAATCATGAACACATCGCAACACCCTACAGCGAGGATCCCTCACGCTTGCTTGACATGGGGAGCACCATAGGACAACACCAATAATAAAACATGCAACTCAAACCAATCATGATCATCAATCAACCCATAGGACAACAAAAATCTACTCAAACATCATAGGATGTCAACACATCATTAGATAATAATATGAAGCATAAAGAACTATGTTCAAGTAGAGGGTACAATGTGTTACGTATGAGTGGACCGTTGTAGATATATGGGGGAAGGTGATGGAGGTGTTGGTGAAGATGACATAGTTGTTGAAGTAGATCGCCGTCACGATGATGGCCCCGGCGGTGTTCTGGTGCCACCGGGAGAGAGGGGGAGAGAGCCCCCCTCCTTCCTCTTCTTCTTTTAACTTCCCCTTAGATGGGAGAAGGGATTACCCTCTGGTCAATCGCCTCCATGGCGGCGTAGGGGTGAGAGCCCCTCCGAGATTGGATCTCTCTCTCTGTTTCCTTCTGTTTCTGCGTTCCCAGATTCTGGCCTTTCACAGTTTCCTAAATATCCGGAGATTTGTAACTCTGATCGGTCTCAAATTTTGAGGGGATTTTTATTATAAAAATATCTTCCTTGTGTACAAAGGACAGCTCCAACCGACCTAAGGGGTGGCCACAAGCCTGCCAGGTGCGACCAGGGGGGTGGGCCGCGCCTAGCAGGCTTGCCACCTCCTCGAGCATCATCTCGCGTTGATTCTTTTTCCCAAAAATCACATATATTCCATAAAAATCTCCATAAGTTTTTATCGCGTTTGGACTTCGTTTGGTATGGATATTCCGTGAAACAAAAAGCATGCAACAAACACGAACTCGCACTAGGCACTGGATCAATATGTTAGTCCCAAAAATTGTATAAAAAAATGCCAAAAGTATATAAAAGTTGTAGAATATTGGCATGAATAAATCAAAAATTATAGATACAATGGAGACGTATCAACTACTCACGCATCATCAGAGAGTCACCTATGAAGAAGATGAACCCCTCCATGATGGTGTTCGATTGGATCTCGAGGTTCTGGAACTTGCAGTGGCTGGAATTGTGTTTCGTCGACTCCCCTAGGGTTTTATATATATTTGGGAATTTATAGGCTCGATAGTCGGTTGAGGGGGTGCCCGAGGTGCCCACCCTCTACCAGGTTGCGCTAGGGGCCTCTAGCGCCCTAGTGGAGGGTGGACACCCTGGGGCCCCTCTGCTGGTGATCTTTGGCCCATATGCTTCCTTCTGGTCCATAAAAATTCCACAAAAATCCCACAACGTTTGGGCTCCGTTTGGTACTGATTTTCCGCGAAGTAAGAAACAAGCAAAAACAACAACTGGCACTTGGGCACTATGTTAGTAGGTTAGTCCCCCCAAATGATATAAAGTTGCTATAAAATGATTGTAAAACATCCAAGATTGATAATATAATAGCATGGAACAAACAAAAAATTATAGATACGTTGGAGACGTACCTAACCTTTCCTTAAAAAGTTCATTCTCCTAAGAACAATTTTCTGAAAGTTTTGAGACACAAATTTATGTCAACAAGACTTTGCAAGAATGTTAGCAACTACTCATAGTGATGCCTAGAGGCCATATCAAGCATTCATACTACTTGGAACTCAAAGAATTCAACATGCAAGCTCATTTTCTGTAGCACCAAGGGATAAAGGGATAAGGCAGGGGGCTGTGGGCCCCACAAGATAATAGGACCCGCCCGAGGGGCGCGCCCTGTTTATGTGGTGGCCCATTGGCACACACCCCTGCAATAATTTTTACGCAAAAAATCTAAAATATTTTGGAAAAATTCATGTCAAAATTTTATGGCAATCTGAGACTTTTCATATGGTTCAAAGCAATAGTCTAGTTTTGACATGAAAACTTTAATACTCAAGCATATCAACAAGCAACCATGTCTTTCAAAATATCAATGCTAAAGCAAGTTATCCCTAGCCCATCATGCTCAATCATTGATCCATTCACAACACACACTCGAATATTAGCTACACCTAATGCTCAAGTACGATCAGAGTGCCCCCTAGTTGGTGCTTTATAAGACAAGATGGAGGCTCAAATTGAAAAATAGAAATTGTGTAAAGTAAATAGATAAGCCCTCCGCGGAGGGAAGTAGGGTTTTGTAGAGGTGCCAAAGGTCAAGTGTTTAAATTGATAGAGAAAAATATTTTGGGTGGCATGCCTTTCCTGTCAACAAAAACGACCGAGAGATTTCAATATCTTTCCACACTAGATGCATCATAGGCAGTTCCCAAACAGAAAATAAAGTTTATTCCTTTTTCCACCATACTTTCACTTTCCATGGCTAGCCAAATCCATGGTTGCCTTCCATACCAACACTTTCCAAGGAATTTATTATTTGACAACATAAAGTAAATTTATTTTATTTCTTTTTCATTTCATTTCGGGAATGGGCATCCCTATTACCGCCATACTCTCGTGCAATGACAAGTGAATAAACACTCGTCTTGAGAATAACACATCTAGCATGGAAAAATATCGGTCACCTCCCACCGTTTCATGAGCGGTATGAGCACACAAAAATGAAAATTTATTTTGAAAGTTTAGAGATGGCAGATACAAATTTGCTTGGAACATACAAGTTTAGAGATGGCATGAACTACCTCGCATGAAAAAACAGACAACGAGCACGTAGCGACCCCCTGAGCACGAAACCCCCCTGGACGAAGACCCTGCAGCAAGGCCCCCTCACACTAAAAAAATCGGACAAAACGGGAGCGAGGCCCTCTAGCACGAACCAGGAGCGAGGCTGCCCTCGATCTATTCACTACGATGATGGAAAGCACATTCCAGCCACCCCATACCACCATCGCATGCGCCACCCATGCCTCCCCCATGACCTTGTAGATGGCTAGCAGCCGCAGGCCTCGGGCGACATCACCGGGAGTCGACGCCCTTTTCCAAGGGACTTCCACAACGCCGTTCTTCCTAGAGTCACCCGACGATAGGCGTTGTTTCCTTCAACGGGACTACCTACTCCAGGCATGCGCCATTGCGCTCCCACCGTCGTGTTCCGCCTGCGTTCGCCTTCCTCCCTCAGGTTCGTCTCCCCTCTTTTCTCTGTTTTGAGTCAGATCAGGATCTAGATGGACATGAGGGCCGAGGCCATGGGATCCCTTGATAAAATTGAGAGGGAAGGAAGTTGTCCTTCTGCAGGGTAGCGCATACCTCATTCACTTCAATGGTTGTGAGGGATAACAGCGGCTGCCCGACGAGTGGGCGTCGACAACGAAGCGACCGTGTTTCAAGCCCGAGGTTGCAAGCAGATGCATCCACATACGCAGCCGTTGACTACTTCTTCAACCTCCACCATGACCCATTGTCCCGGACACCAAGCTTGCCACCTTGGTCGCCGGTCGGCACTCCGGATCACCAAGACACAAAGGTCGAGATATGCAACTGATGGCTTGATGGATGGGGACGAGGACGACGATGACCTGGCCTTCAAAGATTTTATTAGCATACCATGAATTACTACTTATTAGTGTCAGTATAATGCAGGATGATGTCGTATCCTATGTCTTTCGAGGCTGTTGTATCTGAATATTGGGTTCCCCTATTTGGGTAAAATCGTTCCATGTTATAACTTTCTTTCTACTTCGTTTGGTTAGTTATCACGGTGTTTCATTTCTTCTTGTTTGTTTTTGTGAGCACAACAACTTCCTTGTGGATGACAAAAGAATTTTGTCCAGACAATTCGTTCTTTGAGCAAACCAACTTCGTTGGGGATGCCAAAAGAAGTTTCAGTTTTCTTACTAATTCATCGCAATTGGTAAGGATAGAACAATAGCAGTTTGCCTTATGTTGGTTTTGTACTGAACATAATCATTTATGGATGGCCTTCATATAATTCTATACAGTATGTCATTCTGGAACATTATGTAGCTCTTGGGGCGTTCTCTCTTAGTATTGCAATCTAAATCCTTGTTGGGTTTGTAAGAAATTGTGTTAAACATGGTTATTAGCTTATTGGATCTTAAACAAACTCCATTACATGTGTAGTAATTTTAGTATCTAGACATGCATACTCTGCTATGTTAGATTTAGGAGAAAGAGTTGTTTTATTCATCCATTTTTTGTCTATAATGCCGATCTATTTTTTTAACTATTGATCTTTTTTGCTTCAGTTGTGCTCTTGTTACTTTGTTTGCAAGTCAGCATGACATAATTTTTCATGCTAACATGATTCACGGTTGCAGTCTGCCACGACACAAAACCGGGAGCCCCCTAGAAACTGGCAAAATTTTACTTTTGTAGTTGTGTAATCTTATCAAATCCAGGGCCGAATCGCCTGAATTTCTTGAGAAGCTTGACCCATTCAGAAGCCAGTAAGCATCGTATGACACACACGAATATATCGTACATGTGTTCATGCATTCGGCTGATGTCAGAGATATACAAATCTGTCACCAATGCGTGGATGGGCATGCCCCGCATCTGGATGGAGGCGACACACCTAGACGCCATCCCGCCTCACGCACACACAAGTCAGATCGTTCCATCCGTATTTTAGGTCCAACTTTACAATAGTTTTGTTTCTTTGTACTTCACACTTTGGAAGCAAAATCATGTAAGTTATCTATTAGAGCCGGCATACAAACATAAATACATGTTTAGAAATCATTTTCGCCACAAGACAAACAAATACAACAAAGCCATCGTGAATGAAGGATTCTCTCAAAATAATTATGTCTGACATTTTTGCCCGTTCCAACTTCCAAACACTTGTAGATGTGAAACCACGACAACAGGATAGGTGACACTAAATTAAGCTGCGACAAATGAAATAGCTTGTGCCAATAAGAAGAGAAACTTTGTGCAACTCCACGAGCTGGCCGGGGCAGCTTGGTTTCCTCCTCTATGTGTGCGGGGTTTGCACTGTAATGTATGTTTGTTACAACGACAACGGCGATAATGAGAAGATTAACTTGGTTTTATTAGTTGCAGTGTCATTGTCCTTGTTTCCTCTTATGTTTCTACGATTAGAGTTTTGGACTGACAATTTTGTAGGGTAGGCATGATGAATTGTTGTTATGACTTATGAGCTCTAGTGTCGGTGACTAGATAACTCTAGGAAGCGTTCAAAGTTCATGTATAAACAGAATCACGGTACTCTCCCACGCCCCAAACTCACTTTGTAATGTCCATATGAAGGCATCATAATTCGTTATCTTCCGCTTAAAAAACATTGGTGCATATCATCGGAATATCATAAAGGTTGATGGAACATACACTAAACTCTTGCATTCAGATTTGTTAGCAAGTGTGTTGATCCTATTTATTTCTGCCGAGAACAATGAAAAAGTAAAATCCCATTACCATTCTTTATTCTATTTGTAAAGTTGTCTGGCTCTTTCTATATGTGTGTACAATGTTCTCGTTGAGGAGCGAGTAGGCGAAGCACATCTGCAGTGTGATACTCCAAACATCTACTAAATTGCATAGTTAATGATTTAAAGTTAGCATCTCATAACATGTCTAGTTAGTTTCAACTAATTTTATTTGTATATGGTGATATTTGTAATGTACAGAAGATTTTCCATATATATCATGACTACTTTGTAATGTTTGCTTACCGTTTTTGTGCGGCACCAGTTTCTGCTATCACTTGCAACAACACGAGTGAGTTAATAAGTTACTGAAATTGTTGGTACCTCATCTGATTTTGTGGGGGCTTAGTCTTATTCTAAAAAAATATCAATACCCACATCAAAAAAATTCAAACAACAACACGAGTGAGTTAATAAGTTACTGAAATTGTTGGTACCTCATCTGATTTTGTGGGGGCTTAGTATTATTCTAAAAAAATATCAGTACCCACATCAAAAAAATTCAAATGTTCTGGGGTACATAATATATGTGTTGTGTTTTGAACGGTATTGCAACCATACTTGAAAAGTTCTGCATGTCAATACAACCTGCATTTCACACATACTTGAAGAATCACCACAGCTTAAATTCTTTGTCTATAAGTTTCAAATTCAGGGCCTCAATTAGGAAACTGGCACATACAATTCAAATTCTTTGTTCAGTTCTCGTCTGTGTCTTCTAGAAAAGCACAAGGGTTCACAATGCATCAATCAGCTTACTTTTAGTGATGATCAAGACTCCCAAAATTCTTTGTTCTCATGATGAAAAGATGATCAGGCACACATCATTGTTAGTTTTTCTCATGACATCATTACTAGGAAAAGCCTAGTAGTAACGCGGGTTTGACGCCTACTAGTAGTGCGGGTTCCTGCGCTACTAGTAAGGTGCTACAGCTATTGCTTAGCAGTAGCATTGGTTACCCGTGCTACTGCTAAGACGTATAGTGGTAACGTGTACAGTTACAAGAGCTACTGCTAAGCTAACTATTATTAGCGTCCTTCCAAGCAAGTGCTACTAGTATTCTGTTTTTCATTTTTATTATTTTTAGTGTATTTATACGCCGTTATACAAATTTTGATACAGTGCCAATTCAACTTTTGGTCAATTTTGATCCATCCACATGGATTTGATTCATTTGGATGAATTAAAAGTGATCAAAAGTTGAATTAGGACGACGATCCTACTAATTCAACTTCTGGCCACTTTTGATCTATCCACATGAGTCTAATCCGCGCTCCTTTCACCAATGATATAATAACTAATCATGATCATAATAACAAATCATCATCATATTAATATAAAAACCATCATAGTCATAGTATAGCTATCTCATCACCACCAACACTAGCTAATAATATCATTATAGTCATTACCATCAACACTAGTTATTTAATCATCATAGTCATCATCACCAACACTAGCTATTTAATCATCATAGACATTACCACCAACACTAGCTAGCTAATCATCATAGTCATTATCATCAACATTGTTGCCCCCACGTACTTTTCTGCGATCCTTCACAATTTTGCTCCAGTCTTTGAATATTAAGACTTGCTCGCTTTGAGAAATGTGGAATGCACTCATGTGCACTCTAGGATGTCTTGGCCATAAGCTAATCATTCTCATGTGACCTCTATGCTCGATCCAACGAAGCACAACATTCATCGGGAGTCCCTATTGAAGACACAACATTAAAATCATAAGTTGAAGCAAAAGAAGCAGAAGTCATGCTTAATTACGAAAAAAGACTTGTCGTTGTGACTTACTGTATCCACTTCGAAGGTCTCATCCAGCATGATGCTGAATCGCCTACCATCTTCTAGGTGAGGCCTGTCGCATAGACGTCGCTCGTCTTCCCAATATTCGCACATACCGAATTCCCTTTCACTATCGTCGTCAGACATTTCCTATGTTCATAGTTAAAATAGACGTGCATTCAATAAGCAAAACTAAATCAAAAAACAAATTAGTATTCAAATTAGCATGCATTCAATAAGAAAAACTAAATCCTCTTACGTCCGTACATCGTCGAATATTATCACTAATACATCTCGAATAGTATCATACATATAACATCACTAATACAGTTAGAACCGTAGCGAATGTCGGGTATCGGCGCGGGCGGTGGACACCAAAAGAGAAGGAACCATCACCGGATCATAGCTCGGGTCAGATCCCTAAAGAACTTGCCAGGTATTGGAGAACCTAGCGTCCAACACAACCATATAGCATCGAACGTGTTCATCCTCCTCCCTAGCACGGCGACGTACCACCTCCGCGGGGGCCGACTCCCTCTGCACCGACAGTGGCCCACACGACCGCCACCAAATAACCTCCAGGTCGACGATGGGCTGCCTCCTCACCAAGTTGCGTGCCCTAGAAGGTAGCACCTCCCAGTACCAACCCGGCGGAGCCTAGTCCCGAACATGGCCCCTATAATCAAGCAGGCCTCCTCCATCGAGTCGAGGATGAAGATGCGGGCCAGGCATCGTCGACGTCGAGAACAAATGCTTAATTACGAAAACAAAATTAATAAACACTTACCATACCTAAAGTCAACCCGTTCCATATATCGAGCAATGACATAGAAAAATGCCCTATGTTTTGCCGGAATATCATTGAATTCCCATTGTGGCAAACCACAAGCACTCGATATGTCCTACATTGTAGCACAAGTCATGCTAAAATTCATGAAAAAAATTCGGCATGACCTTTGCTTAAAACAGGACATATCGAGCACTTGAAATTTGCCGGAACGAAAATGAATCAACATTCCGGCAAAACATAGGCCACTCGGAGGTACATTGCAAACAAGAACACCAAGACATCCTCTATATTCAGAATGCATCATCATCGACATCAATGACATCAACGAGACACCAAGTTTACTTAATAAACTAAATAAACTAGTTATGTTAATTACTTACTAAATATAAAAAACTAGTTCTATTAACCACTTACTAAATAAACTATTTCTATTAACCACTTACTAAATAAACTATTTCTATTAAACACTTGCTAAAAATTCTACTACCCTAGTTCTACCTTAATTTTTCTTACTTCTATTACTAAATTTAATACCTTAAAACTTCTATTACTAACTATATTGGGTCCCTAGAGAGATTTTTCCTAATATTACAAAACCTAACCCTAGAATCAACCTAACCCCCCTAACGCAAGAATCAAACTGCTCTGCCTATGAAGGGAGTGAGGGGAGAGGGAAGAGGGAGGAAGGAGGGAGTGGTGGCTACCTGCGGAGGGAGGGGCGCGACTGTGAGGGAGGGGGCATGACGACGATTGAGGGGGCGTGACGGTGGCGACGTCAAGGCGATGGCGACGGCAGAGGCGAGTGAGGCGGTGCGATGGTGGAGGCGTCGAGGCGATGGCGACGACGACGATCGGGGAGAAGAACAGGCGGAGAAAGGGCGACAGAGGAGAGGGATCGAATGGGGAATGAGGTTGGATGAGAAAAGAAGTGGAGGACGAAGAAGCCTGCGCGGGCCGGGGTTATGTCAAGATAGCAGTAGCGCTCTTTAGAGACGAGTGCTACTGCTAACTTGCGTACCTATAGCGCGTTTCGGGAACTAGCGCTACTGCTAAACCTAGCCTGACGGCAATGGTGGGGCAATATTAGTAGTAGCCCGTTTTTTAATGTCGCCCTACTGCTAAGATGTTAGCAGTAGCGCCGGTTCTGGACGCGCGCTACTGCTATATAGCAGTAGCGGCGCTATCTATCCAACGCTACTGGTAAGGTTGTGTGTATAAGGTTTTTCCTAGTAGTGCGATCTGGAAACTTAATTGGAAGTTCCGCTAGTTGCAACCAAACGTGTATGTCATACTTATGTAAAAATGATGGTTTCTTCTACCAGATAAATAATTGATAATGGTAAAAAAATACTTTCTTTGGACAGCCTCCATGTCTAAAAGGATGGAACGTTAAGATATTAGGAAGTATGCATTTGCATAAAAAGTTATTACTCTCTTCGTTCCTAAATATTTATCTTTGTAAAGATTTCACTACATACCATATACGGATGTATATAGACAATTTAGTATATAGATTCACTCATTTTGATCCGTATATAGTCCGTAGTTGAATTAAAAAGCAAATATTTAGGAAAAAAGTGAGTAGAAACTAGCGGTGGCTCAAATGTGCCCCCACGGAATATCAACCGGCGGAGGAATGAAAATAGTGACATGAAGTCCAGATTTTTCTGTTGTGTCGTTTTTGAATTAATGAAAAGATAAGATAATAAAATTTGTTTTATATCTAGATAAAAGTTAAAAAAAATACAAACAACAATGTACATAGATCACCACGACCACCACACAAATGGATGTATAACACAATCCTTCTAACCATTCAACTATCGGTTGGGTTCAATAACATTATTTAAGTTTTTAATAATATATTATTGTGTTTGATGATATGACGTGTGTTAGCTGATTAACAATTAAAAAAAATGTGTGTTAGCCGCTTCGTGCATAGTTTTTGGTTATTTTAATTTCAAAAGAAGCATCTTAGTTTTTTAAAAACTCGTGATAACGTACGGACGTTCTACTAATATAAAATTAACTAAGCGAAACGAAATCGAAAATATGGCCTTGCTTTATAAGTAAGTAAAAATAAAAATAGAGACAAGGTATAAAGCTCGTTGGAGACTAAAAAAATTCTCTCATGGTTTGGTACTCGTACCACGGTATCCCCGGAAAACAAGAGTAGCTTCGATCGTGTCAATCCCCTAGAAAATAAGTGTAGCTTCGATCGTGTCAATCTAATCATTCTCCGACTGATCATGTATTCCAAACGGGAAAGACAATGCAATAATAAAAATAAAAAACTTGACTAGTGGCGCTATCCAAATCGAAGAGTGCGTCATCACATGAGCAAAGCTTTATCCAAATCCTCCTCGCTCGCGCTCGGGCCTCGGTGGTATCGAAACCTCTATGCATCAGCCCCGCACGAAGATAATCGAATAAACTAAACCCCACTGGCGAGCAGGTCGATCTAACCAAGTAATTAACCATCGTTTGGATTACCAAACTAGCCTTGCTTTACCTTTCCATCCGGATGTCACGTGGACCCCGAGTCGAAACTGTTAGACGATGATTGTATGCATGTCAATTGATTTATTGGTGCATGAGCACATATATAGGTAAAGGGTCCGGCCTCTACTTGTTTTTCAAGAAATACAACTATACGGGGAAAGAGGAGACATGGAAATACAAAACTGCACAAGCCCTAGTATGATACATGTGCATCAAGAATAGTTATTCAACACCTCCCGCAGTCGAAGTGTCGTCGGAAACGCACAGACTAGACCGAAACTTCTCGAAGACGGAAGTCAAAAGTCCCTTAGTCATAACACCAGCGAACTGTTGGACGGTGGGAACATGAAGGACACGAACATGCCCAAGGGCCACCTGCTCGTGAGCAAAGTGAATATCGAGCTCAATATGCTTCGTTCGACGATGATGAACCGGGTTGGCGGAGAGGTAGAAAGCGAAGACGTTGTCGCGGTAGACAATCGTGGCATGGTGAACATCACAGAGTAACTCCTCGAGCAGCTGACGGAGCCACGAGCATTCGGCAACGGCATTCGCCACTGTCCGATACTCGGCTTCGGCACTCGAGCGGGATAGCGTGGGTTGTCTCTTGGACGACCAAGAGATCAATGATAGCCCAAGGTAGACACAGTAGTCGGAGGTAGAGCGACGGGTGTCGGGACAGCCGTCCAATCCGCATCAGAGTAGGCGACAAGGTCGGTGGAGGCGGAGGCCGTCAGAGTGAGTCCCAAAGACATGGTGTCGCGTATGTACCAAAGAACACACTTCACCAAGGTTGTGAGAGTCACGCGAGGAGTGCATGTGGAGGCACACCTGCTGAACGGCATACTGCAGGTCTGGGCGTGTCAGTGTCAGGTAGTGCAAGGCACCGACAATAGAGCGATAGAACGCCGCATCAGACGTGGGAGAGCCCTCCATGGCAGAGAACTTGGCCTTCGTGTCGACCGATGTGGCAGCTGGCTTGCAGTTAAGCATACCAGCACGCTTGAGAAGCTCGTGGGCGTAGCGTTGTTGATGTAGGAAGAAGCCATCAGCCCGTCAGATCACCTCGATGCCCAGGAAGTAATGCTGGGGGCCCAAATCCTTGAGGGCAAACTGTAACATCCCAAAATTCCATTTTGAAATGTTATGATTATAGCTATGCATCTAGCAGCATCATTGCTTGATTTTATGTGTTAGTTGAAATGTCTCTTCTGGATTTCAGAAAGCTCTTTCTACTTTTCCCTAAGTTGCTTTCACCTATTTGAAATTTTGATTAAAAGTTCAAATAAGAGAGGAGGAACATGACAGTCCACACCAGGGACTAATTGGTGGTTTATTTGAACAAAAATAACCAGGGGTTATTTTGAAAATATTTGCAAAAAGGGTTTAAAAACAATTAGGCAATTTCTGAAAATATTGTTTTTTTCAAAGTGTTCAAATGACAGAATAGAAATGTTCATTAAATAGCATTTATTATTCTGTTAATTTTGATATATAATACCCCTATATTTAGGGACGATTTGAATGCTTTAAAAGCTTTTGAATGTCTCTGGAATATTATTAAAAGGAAACGGTAACCGTTTCCGGTATTAAACGGGCCGGCCCACGACAGTTACTCGTGAATTGATTAGAAGCCGACCGACCGCGCGTAACGGACACGCCTCCATTCGCTGACACTGGACCCCACCTCGTTCGCTCGTAATGACCGAACGGTCATCTTCTCCCCCCCCCCCCGCGCGTGCCGGACCCGACGCCGGTCGCTTCTCCCCTCGCCGGATCTCTCACCTCTCTTAACTCCCCGCACCCCCGAGCACCTATATAAGAGCCCCACAGCCCCGCCTTTCATTTCCCTCCCAGACCCCTCTTCCCTCTCGCCGGAAGGCTACGCAATTCCTCGCCGGAGCTCCCACCCTCACCGGACCTCCCATCGACCGTAGCCACCGAGTCCGACCACCGTTCGCCCCACCGTTGCCACCAGTCAACTCCGGAGGCCCGTCGCCGTCGCCCGGACCACTTCCCCGTCTTCCCCGACCATCGGAGCACCTCGCCGTCGCATTCGCCGCTACCGGACTCGCCGGAGAACCCCGACGCCGGCGACTTTACCTCGTGAGCATTTCCCTCCCTCCGATCCAAAACCAACGACCCAGATTAGAACGGACTTAAGTCCGAACCGGTACCCACTACCGATCGGCCGCCCACCCGAAAGCACTCGCGCGTACACCCCCTTAGCCACTCACGTGCTGCCACGTAGCCTCCCTGGCCGTCGCAAAGTCAGGTTTCTTTTTCAGTTTTGTTTTAATTAACAGAATGTTCTCAAATTTTGTTTTGCTTATAACTTTTAATCTATTTAGTGTTTTGAGTTGATTCTTTTTGCAATAGCTCACAATTTTCATGTAGTTTCACCCTGTACTTTTAAATTTCAAATTTGAACTATAAAATTTGAATTTAATCAAATTTGCTCAAAATCTTCAAATCTGAATAACTAGAGTTTGAAAATAGATTTTGATATGAATATTTTTGCTATTGTTTGGTATTAGTTAGGACTACCTTCATGTTTAGTTTGAGGATTTTTAGGATATATTTGATTTGTGTTTCAGTTAAAAACAGAATCTGTCTAGTATTATAATATAATTTTATATACTTAATTTTAATTAGTTTAAATTAGATTTGGTCTTATTTGTTTATTAGGTTCTGTTAATAAACATTTAGTGTTTTACTCACTGTTAATAAAAATATAAATTTGCTTAGTTTAATTTTATTTAACATAGGAATCACAACTTCTTTTCAAATAGGCATAATTTGATTAAAACAACTAACTAGTAATAGTTTTTCTTTCAAACAAAGTTTTATATAATTTAATTCTACTTTCTAAGACAGGTTTAATTTTAAATTATTTTCTGTTAAGAACATGTTTTGCTAATAAATAACAAGTTTAGTTTTTCATTCTTTTGTTAATATAACTATAGTTGATTCATATAGTGTTTATCACAAACTTGTATAAACTTTACTAAAGTTTTCCCAACAAAACTTAAATTGATTTTATTCTGTTCATAAATAAAATATTTTATTGTTTTTCTTTCTGTCAACTAATGTTTAGATAATACTAATGGTTTCATTATGTCAGTAGTGTTTTCACCTCTCACCTTTTTGAAAACAAAATCTTGTGTGTTTTTCTTGCTAGTGATTTTGTGCATTGTTTGCCTTGATTGTTTAATACTTCTTTGCTGAATGTTATGAGTTGTTATTTTGTTGTATGCTTATTGAGTGCTTGTTTGTTTCGTTAGATTATCCGGAGTGCGAAGCTTGTTACTTAGAGTCACTCACGTACGAAGATCATCAATCAGGCAAGTCACTTTGACCATGTTTACCCATGTTTTATATGCATTAGTTCTACCATCTCCCCAGTTGCATGCAAGATAGGTTAGTTGGAAACTTGGTTACAATGTAGTAGTATCATGTGGTAGGTACCCCTCTCAACCCTCTTTTACAACTTTGGCCCCGGGAAACGTTGTTTTACTTTTGCTATGCCAATAGTAGACGGGGGTGGATGTGTGATTCATGAGAGTTGAGAGAGTTAATAATTTCAAGACCTACATAATGATCAAGATTTAAGACTCCGAGTTTTCAACATACCTCTGGGTGGATGATGGTTGAACGGCACCCTGGAGAAACCAGTGGATTTGCCTAGGTGATGCTGGAGATGGCCAGTATTCACGCGGAAAGGTCCACCCAGGCACAAAGAGATGGATGGATGCTTTAAAACCCAAGGCTTACCTGCACAGCCACAAGTCATTATGGGCTCTGGCTTGGTTGGATATCGTGGTGACCCTGGACAGGCGGTGCTACGAGAGGTAGAAGAACGGTAGGAAAGGATGGGCACCGACAGTCGCAGGGAAACCCTTTGGAAGACCATGTTTTGGTCATCCGTTTCTCAAACACCCTGAAGTGCGAGAAATCAAACGGAGGCGACCAAATCTTGTGGGGAACGTGTGCAAAACTCTGCAGAGTATTCCAAACCTAATCTATTAGCCGTGTCCACGGTCATGGACGACTTGAGCCAAAGGAATTGAAACTTCCGGAACTCTCAACACAATTAATATGATGATGTGGGTATATTAATAATTTTGGGAATGAGAATTGGTTGGTGGATCCATCTCATTAATCAACCAACTTAGTAATGTTTTGCTTAGCCCCTTTTCTTGATGTAGGAAAAATTGGCTTTACGCAAAACTTACCACCCCACCTGCCATATAAGCATATAGACTAGCTGATTATTTTCACCCCTCTCTTGTGACTTTGCCGGCATATTCCATATGCTGACCTACACGGCTGCAACGTATCATGTTGCAGAGTATTTTTCCGACCAGGAGTGAGGACGCGTTCTATGCTCAGTGAGATGCCCTTGGAGTCGGATGGACTCATCTACCGTCGACGCTTCCGCAAGATTTAGATATTCTCATGAGTTGGCCTTTGGCCACTTTATTGTAATATTTATTGTAATAAAGGACTCGATATGAGATTTCGATTAATATAATGCTGTGTGATTTCCCTTTGATATATACATTGATGTACCGTGTGTGTACCAGCATGATCTTGGGATGGTACGGAAACACCGGAGACTTGACCTTTCAGGTTGGGTCGCTACACAAACTCAGCACGAAGACGAGTTGTGATCCGCTGGAGAAGCTCGGGAGCGGATGCTGTCAGGGTGATGTCGTCGACATAGAGCAGCAGATAGGCAGTGTTGGCTCCCTAATGATATACGAAGAGGGAAGCATCAGACCGTGTGGACCGGAATCCAAGCGACTGCAGAAAAGCGATGATACACTGGTACCACGCCCGTGGCGCCTGCTTCAACCCGTAAAGGGAACGAGAAAGCAGGCACACATGGTTAGGATGATCAGCGTCGCCGAAACCAGTGGGCTGCTGACACAAGACCTACTCGACAAGATGACCACGTAGAAAGGCGTTGGAGACATTCAACTGGTGGACGGGCCATGCTCGAGAGACTGCCAGCTGGAGCACCTCGCCGATCTTGCCCGGTTTGACAACCGGAGCAAAGGTGTCGGTGAAGTTCACACCCGCACGTTGTCGGAATCCACGAACCACCCACCGAGCTTTGTAGCGCTCAAGGGAACCGTCCGGACGAGTCTTGCGGCGGAACACCCATTTGCCGGTGACGACGTTGGCATTAGGGGGTCGCGGAACAAGATGCCACGTGCAGTTACATTGTAAAGCGTCGAACTCCTTGTGCATTTTCGTGAGCCAATGAGGATCCCGAAGGGCCTCCTCAGCAGAGGAGGGAAGCGGTGATGGTGTCGATGTCGAGGCCGAGCACGCGTACTCATCCGATGGATAACGCGTGCTTGGTCAGATCACTACAACGCCGGCACGGGTCATCACGCCAAGAGGCGGGGCCGTTGCCAGGTCGGGCATTGCGACCGGCGAGGATGAGGTCGAGCCCGTCGTAGAGGCACTGACAGGAGGGCCACTGGGGGAGGTGGTGACGCCGGTGGAGGGGGCAGCCGCACCAGCCTCGGCAGCCATAGGGGCACCCAAGAGGGATGCCTGGTCGGACTTGACCTCGGAGGAGGGAGTCGCAGACCCAGGTGTTGGAAATATGCCCTAGAGGCAATAATAAATTATTTATTATCATATTTCCTTGTTCATAATAATAATTTATTATCCATGCTAGAATTGCATTGATCGGAAACTCAGATACATGTGTGGATACATAGACAACACCATGTCCCTAGTATGCCTCTGATGGACTATCTCGTTGATCAAAGAGGATTAAGGTTTCCTAGCCATGGACATGAGATGTTATTTGATAATGGGATCACATATTTAGGAGAATGATGTGATGGAAAAGACCCAAACTATAAACATAGCATATGATTGTGTCAGTCTATTGCTATAGTTTTCTGCATGTCAAGTATCTGTTCCTATGACCATGGGATCATGCAACTCACTCACACCGTAGGAGCACCTTGTGTGTATCAAACATCTCAACGTAACTGGGTAACTATAAAGGTGCTCTACAGGTATCTCCGAGGGTGTCTGTTGGGTTGGCATGGATCAAGACTGGGATTTGTTACTCCGTGTGACATAGAGGTATCTCAGGGCCCACTCGGTAATACAACATCACAACAAGCCTTGCAAGCAATGTGACTAATGTGTTAGTCATGGGATCTTGTATTACTTAACGAGTAAATAGACTTTCCGGTAACGATATTGAACTAGGTATGGAGAAGCCAACGATCGAATCTCGGGCAAGTAACATACCGAAGAACAAAGGGACCATCATACAGGATTAACTGAATCCTTAACATAGAGGTTCAACCGATAAAGATCTTCATAGAATATATAGGAACAAATATGGGCATCCATGTCCCACTATTGGTTATTGACCGTAGAGGTGTCTCGATCATGTCTACATAGTTCTCGAACCCGCAGGGTCTGCACACTTAAGGTTCGGTGATGTTTCGGTAGTATAGAGTTATGTATGGTGGTGACCGAAGGTTGTTCAGAGTCCCGGATGAGATCTCGGACGTCATGAGGAGCTATGGAATGGTCCGAAGGTAAAGATTGAAATATAGGAAGTCCTGTTTTGGTCGCCGGAAAAGTTTCGGGCTCATCGATAGTGTACCAGGAGTGTTGGGAGGATACCAGGGGACCATCAGGAGGGGTGTCTCGACCCAAGAGGCTACATGGGCTATGGAAGAAGGTAAACCAGCCCATGGTGGGCTGGACGAAGCCTCCCCTAAGGGCCCATGCGGCTGGAGTGGTTTGAGATGGAAAAAACTCAATGTGGAAAGAGTTTCCAAGTGGGAAGGAGGAGTCCTAATCCTAATAGGATTGGAGGAGGACTCCTCCTCTCATCCTTGCGCCAAGCCAAGGGCTGGCCCCTTGTGCGCCAAGACTCCTCGCTACCTCCTCCTATATATACTAGAGGTTTTGATGGTTTCGAGACACAGAAAAATAGCCACGTGCTACCTCTCCTCTAGATCGTAGTTTCTTCTCTAGATCGGTTTCAGCAGTGCTTAGGCGAAGCCCTGTTGGAATTATTCCACCACCATCGCTGCCATGCCATCGCACTTCCGGAGAAATCATCGACCTCTCAGCTCCCTCTTGCTGGATCAAGAAGGCGAAGATCGTCATCGAGCTGTACGTGTGCTGAACGCGGAGGTGTCGTCCGTTCGGCGCTAGATCGGAAGGACCGTGATCAAGATCATGAGACGATTCGTGATTTGATCACGGGACGGATCGTGATGGGATCGCGGGATGGATCGTGATCGGATCACGATATGGATCGTGATGGGATCACGGGATGCTCGGCGATTAGGATCGCGAAGACGTTCGACTACATCAACCACGTTTCTTAACGCTTCCCGCTTAGCAATCTACAAGGGTATGTAGATCCACTCTCCCTCTCATAGATGATCATCAGCATGGATAGATCTTTGCGTGCGCATAGGAATTTTTTTATTTCCCATGCAACGTTCCCCAACAGTGGCATCATGAGCTAGGTCTATGTGTAGATGAGATCTCGAGTAGAACACAAAGGAGTTTGTGGGCGTTGATGATTAGATTGCTTCCTCCCTTGGTCGTGTTTTGGTGCAGCGGTATTGTGGGATGAAGCAGCCCGGACCAACCTTACTCTTATGCTTACGAGAGACCGGTTCCATCGACTGATGTGTAACTTTGTTCCACAAAGATGACTGGAGGGTGTTTGTTTCTCCTACTTTAGTTGGATCGGATTCGACAAAGGCGGTCCTTGAGAAGGTTGAAAAGCAAATTATGTATCACCGTTGTGGTTTTTGCGTAGGTCAGAATTGTTCTTGCTAGATACCCGTAGCAGCCACATAAAACTTGCAACAACAATTAGAGGACGTCTAACTTGTTTTTGCTTGGTATGTTGTGATGTGATATGGCCAATTACATGATGAGATATATGTGATGTATGAGATGATCATGTATTGTATAGAATATCACGACTTGCATGTCAATAATTACGACAACTGGCAGGAGACATAGGGTTGTCTTTAATTATTGTATGACCTGTGTGTCAATCATTAAGCGCTATGTAATGCTTTACTTTATCGCTAAGCGGTAGCAATAGTAGTAGAAGCATGGTGGGCGCGACAACCCCGATGGTGACACGTTGATGGAGATCAAGATGATGGAGATCATGGTGTCATGCCGGTGACGATGGAGATCATGTCGGTGCTTTATATATGGAGATCAAAAGCACAAGTTCATGGTCATATCATGTCACTTATGATTTGCATGTGATGTTAATCCTTTTATGCACCTTGTTTTGCTTAGGATGACGGTAGCATTATAAGGTGATCCCTCACTAAAATTTCAAGATAAATTGTGTTCTCCCCGAGTGTGCACCGTTGTGAAAGTTCATCATGTCGAGACACCACGTGATGATCGGGTGTGATAGACTCTACGTTCACATACAACGGGTGCAAGCCATTGTTGCACATGTGGAACACTCGGGTTAAACTTGAAGAGTCTAGCATGTACAGACATGGCCTCAGAACACAAGAGACCGAAAGGTCAAACATGAGTCATATAGTAGGTATGATTAACATGATGATGTTACCCATTGAAACCACCTCAACTCACGTGATGATCGGACTTGAGTTGGTGAATTTGGATCATGTATCACTCGAATGACCGGAGGGATGTCAATTTGAGTGGGATTTCTTAAGTAATATGATTAATTGAACTCATTATCATGAACATAGTCAGTAGTGTCTTTGCAAATTATGTTGTAGATTACTAGCTCACGCTGTAGCTCCCTTGAATTTTTATATGTTCCTAGAGAAATATAGTTGAAAGATGATGGTAGAAATATTGTGGACTGGGTCCGTGATGTGAGGATTGTCCTCATTGCTGCACAGAAGGCTTATGTCCATAATGCACCGCTTGGTGCGCCACCCCCTCTAGCGTCATCTGTAGATGTTGTGAACATCTGATAGGCATGTTCTTATGACTACTTGATGGTTCAGTGCATCATGCATTACAACTTAGAATTGAGGCTCGAAAATGTTTTGAACGTCACAGAACATATGAGATGTTCTAAGAGCTTAAATTGGGATCTCAGGCTTGTGCCCGTGTTGTGAGATATGAGATCTCCAACAAGATTCTTTGCCTGAAAGATGAAGGAGAATATCTCAATCGTTGAGCACGTGCTTAGATTGTCTGGGTGCTACAATCGCTTGAATCGAGTGGGAGTTGATCTTCCAGATAAGATAATGATTGATATAGTTGTCCAAGTCACTATCACTAAGCTACTAGAACTTTGTGATGAACTATAATTATGCCAGGGATGGAAATAATGATCCCTGATCTATTCGCGATGTTTGACACCACGAAGGTAGATATCAAGAAGGAGCATCAAGTGTTGATGCTTAGTAAAACCACTAGTTTTGAAAACGGAAAGGTAGAGTGAAACTTCATGGATGGCAAGTCAGTTGCTTCTCTAGTGAAGCAACCCAAAGTTGAACCCAAACCCGAGACAAAGTGCTTCTGTTATGAGGAGAGCGGTCTCTGAAGCGGAACAACCCTAGTTACCTGGTAGTTAAGAAGGCTGGCAATGTCGACAGAAGTATATTTGATATATGTGTTATTGATGTGTACCTTGCTAGTACTCCTAGTAGCACCTGGGTATTGGATACCGGTTAGATTGCTAAATGTTAGTAACTCGAAATAAAAGCTACGGAACAAACGGAGACTAGCTAAGGGTGAGGTGATGATGTGTGTTGGAAAAGTTTCCAAGGTTGATGTGATCAACATCGTATGATCTGTCTACCATCGGGATTAGTGACAAACCTAAATACATGTTGTTTGGTGTTTGCGTTACGCATGAACATGATTAGATCTTGTTTATTCCAATACGGTTATTCATTTAAGTGAGAGAATAATGGTTATTCTGTTTACATGAATAATACCTTGAATGGTCATGCACCCAATGAGAATGGTTTGTTGAATCTTGATCATAGTAATACACATGTTCATAACATTGATGCCAAAAGATGCAAAGTTGATAATGATGGTACCACATACCTGCGGCACTGCCACTAAATGTCATATTGGTATAAATCGCACGAAGAAACTCCATGTTGATGGATCTTTTGACTCATTTGGTTTCGAATCAGTTGAGACATGCGAACCATGCCTCTTGGGCAAGATGGCTAAAGACCCCGTTTTCAGTATGATGGAGTGGGCTAGTAACTTATTGGAAATAATACATGTTGATGTATGCGATCCAATGAGTGTTGTAGTGTGCAGTGGATATCGTTATTTTTCTTACCTTCACTGATGATTTCAGTTTATATGAGTATATTTGCTTAATGAAACACAAGTCTGAAATGTTTGAAAAGTTCAAACAAATTCAGAGTGAAGTTTAAGATCATCGTGACAAGAACATAAAAATGTCTACGATATGATAATGGAGGTGAATATCTGAGTTACGAGTTTGGTATACAACTTAAGACAATGTGAAAGTTGTTTCACAACTCACGCCACCTGGAACACTATAGTGTGATGGTGTGTCCGAACGTCGTAGTCGTGCTCTATTGGATATGCTGCGGATTATGATGTCTCTTATCGTTTTGCCACTATCATTTTGGGGTCATGCATTAGAGATAACCACATTCACTTTAAATAGGGCACCATCTAAATCCATTGAGATGACACCATATGGTTTGGTAGAAACCTAAGATTTCATTTCTTAGAGTTTGGGAATGCGACACTTATGTCTGATAAGCTTGAACCCAAAGCGGAAAATGCATCTTCATAGAATTCCCTAAAAAAGTTAGGTATACCTTCTATCTCAGATCTGAGTACAAAGTGTTTATCGCTAAAACTGGGTCCTTTCTCGAGAAAGAGTTTCTCTCGAAAGAATTGAGTGGGAGGAAGATAGAACTTGATGAGGTTATTGAACCTTTGTTTCGGCCATAGAGTAGCGCGGCACAAAAAGATGTTTCTGTGGAGCCTATGCCAGTTGAAGAGGAAGTTAATGATGATGATCATGAAGCTTCAGATCAAGTTACTATCGAACCTCGTAGGTCGACAAGGATGTGTACTACTCCTGATTGGTACGGCAGGTCATGTTGTTGGACAACAATGAACCTACGAACTATGGAGAAGCAATGATGGGACCGGATTCCGACAAATGTTTAGAGGCCATGAAATCCGAGAAAGGATCCATGCATGAAAACCAAGTATAGACTTTGGTAGACTTGCTCGTTGGACGGCAGGTCGTTGAGTACAAATGGATCTTTAAGATGAAGATAGACGCTGATGGTGAATGTCACCATTTATAAAGCTCGACTTGTCGCAAAAAAGTTCCTGCCAAGTTCAAGGAGTTGACTACGATGAGACTTTCTTACTCGTAATGATGCTAAAGTCTGTTGGAATTACGTTATCAGTTGCTGTGTTTTTCAATTATGAAATCTGGCAGATGGATGTCAAAACATCGTTTCCTTCCTTGAGGAAAGGTTGTATGAGATACAACCAGAAGGTTTTGTTAGTCCTAAGGATGCTAAAAGGCGTGCAAGCTTCAGTGATCCTTCTATGGAATGAAGCAAGCATCTCGGAGTTGGAATATACGCTTTGATGAGGTGATCAAAGTTTTTGAGTCTATACAAAGTTTATGAGAAACTTGTATTTACAATAAAGTGAGTGGGAGCACTATAGAGTTTCTGATAAGCATATGTGGATGACATATTGTTGATCGGAAATGATGTAGAATTTCTGGAAAGCATGAAGGGTTGTTTGAAAAGAGTTTTTCAATTGAATACTTGGATAAAGCTACTTAATTGTTGGGCATCGAGATCTATAGAAATAGATCAAGACGTCTGATAAGACTTTCAATGAGTACATACCTTGACAAGATTTTGAAAGAGTTAAAAATGGATCAGTTAAAGAAAGAGTTCTTGCCTGATTTGTAAGGTGTGAAGTTGAGTCAGACTCAAAGCTCGACCATGGAAGAAGAAAGAAAAAGGATGAACTTCGTCCCCTATGCCTTAGCCATAGGCTCTATATAGTATGCCATGCTGTGTACCGCACCTGTGTGTGCCTTGTCATAAGTCTGTCAAGGGGTACAAGAGTAATCCAGGAGTGGATTACTGGACAACGGTCAAAATTATCTTTAGTAACCAGAGGACTAAGGAGATGTTTCTCGATTATGGAGGTGGTAAAGAGTTCATCGTAAAGAGTTACGTCGCTGCAAGCTTTAACACCAATTCGGATGACTCTTAGTAGCAATCCGGATACGTATAGTGGAGTAGCCATTTGGAATAGCTCCAAGTGGAGCGTGGTAGCAATGTTTATAGTATGACATAGAGATTTGCAAAGTACACATGGATCTGAATGTCTAAGACCCGTTGACTAAAACCTCTTTCACATGCAAGGCATGATCGAACCCCAGAACTCATTAGGTGTGAGATTCATAACGAATCAGATGGCGATGTGAGCTAGATTATTGACTCTAGTGCAAGTGCGAGACTATTGGAAATATGCCCTAGAGGAAATAATAAATTAGTTATTATCATATTTCCTTGTTCATAATAATCGTTTATTATCCATGCTAGAATTGTATTGATCGGAAACTCAGATACGTGTGTGGATGCATACGTGTGTGGACTAGCTCGTTGATCAAACATGATTAAGGTTTCCTAGCCATGGACCTGAGATGTTATTTGTGTTGGGGAACGTCGCATGGGAAACAAAAATTTTCCTACGCACACGCAAACCTATCCATGGTGATGAGCATCTACGAGAGGGAGAGTGGATCTACGTACCCTTGTAGATCGCTAAGCGGGAAGCGTTAAGAAACGCGGTTGGTGTAGTCGAACATCTTCGCGATCCAAATCGCCGAGCGTCCCGCGATCTCATCACGATCCGTCCCGCGATCCAATCATGATCCGTCCCGTGAACTCATCACGATCCGTCCTGCGATCTCATCACGATCCATCTCACGATCTTGATCACGATCTATCCCGCGAACTCATCACGATCCGTTCCGTGATCACATCACGAACCGTCTCGCGATCTCGATCACGGTCCTTCCGATCTAGCGCCGAACGGACGGCACCTCCGCGTTCAGCACACGTGCAGCTTGATGACGATCTCCACCATCTTGATCCAGCAAGAGGAGGTGGAGAGGAGAGAGAGTTCACCGGCAGCGTGACGGCGCTCCGGTGATGGTGGTGGAGTGATTCCGGCAGGGCTTCGCCTAAGCGCTGCGGAAAACCGATCTAGAGGAGAAACTGTGCACCGGTGAAACGGGTAGCACGTGGCCGGAAATTCTGTCCAAAAACCACCCAATCCACTAGTATATATAGGAGGAGAGGAGAGGAGAGGCAGCCAAGGCCTTTGGGTCGGCCGAAATAGGAGGTGGGAGCAATCCTACTTCACCTCCAATCCTAGTTGGAGTAGGATTGCCTCCTATTGGCTGATTTTCCACTTTTTGCTTTAGGACTTTCTCTCCTGCGCCATGGGCCTTTGTGGCTGTTTTCCCAGCCCACTAAGGGCTGGTTATTATTCTCCCACAGCCCATGGACCTCTTGGGGTCGAAATACCCCTCCCGGAGGTCCTCCGGTACACTACCGGCACTCCCGGTACAATACCGATACTCCCGGTACACTACCGATGAGCCCGAAACCTTTCCGGAAACCAAACTGGGACTTCCTATATATGAATCTTTACCTCCGGACCATTCCGGAGCTCCTCGTGACGTCCGGGATCTCATCCGGGACTCCGAACAACCTTTGGTCACCACCATACATAACTCTCCACTACCGAAACGTCACCGAACCTTAAGTGTGCAGACCCTGCGGGTTCGAGAACTATGTAGACATGACCGAGACACCTCTACGGTCAATAACCAATGGCGGGACCTGGACGTCCACATTGGTTCCTACATATTCTACGAAGATCTTTATCGGTCGAACCTCTATGTCAAGGATTCAGTTAATCCCGTATAACGTCCCCTTTGTTCTTCGGTATGTTACTTGCCCGAGATTCGATCGTCGGTATCTCCATACCTAGTTCAACCTCATTACTGGCAAGTCTCTTTACTCGTTCCGTAATACAAGATCCCGTGACTAACACTTAGCCACATTGCTTGCAAGGCTTGTTGTGATGTTGTATTACCGAGTGGGCCCTGAGATACCTCTCCGTCACACGGAGTAACAAATCCCAGTCTCGATCCATGCCAACTCAACAAACACCATCGGAGATACCTGTAGAGCACCTTTATAGTCACCCAGTTACGTTGCGACGTTTGATACACACAAGGCACTCCTCCGATATCCGTGAGTTGCATGATCTCATGGTCATAGGAACATATACTTGACATGCAGAAAACAGTAGCAATAAACTGACACGATCATATGCTATGTTTGTAGTTTGGGTCTTATCCATCACATCATTCTCCTAATGATGTGATCCCGTTATCAAATGACATCTCATGTCCATGGCTAGGAAACCTTAACCATCCTTTGATCAACGAGCTAGTCCATTAGAGGCATACTAGGGACATGGTTTTGTCTATGTATCCACACATGCATTTAAGTCTCCGATCAATACAATTATAGCATGGATAATAAACGATTATCATGAACAAGGAAATATGATAATAACTAATTTATTATTGCCTCTAGGGCATATTTCCAACAGTCTCCCACTTGCACTAGAGTCAATAATCTAGTTCACATCACCATGTGATTCGCATTGTTATGAATCTAACACCCAATGAGTTTTGGGGCTCGATCATGCTTTGCATGTGAGAGAGGTCTTATAGTCAACGGGTCTGCGATATTCAGATCCGTGTGTACTTTGCAAATCTCTATGTCAAACCGTAAACACTGCTACCACACTCCACTTGGTACTATTTCCAAATGGCTGCTCCACTATACGTATCCAGATTGCTACTACTAGTCATCTGGATAGGTGTTAAAGCTTGCATCGACGTAACTCTTTACGACGAACTCTTTATCACCTCCATAATCAAGAAACATTTCCTTAGTCCTCTGGTTACTAAGGATAATTCCGACCGCTGTCCAGTGATCCACTCCTGGACCACTCTTGTACCCCCTGACAGACTCGTGGCAAGGCACACATAGGTGCGGTACACAGCATGGCATAATATAGAGCCTATGGCTAAGGCATAGGGGACGACATTCATCCTTTCTCTTCCTTCTGCCGTTGTCGAGCTTTGAGTCTTACTCAACTTCACACCTTACAAATCAGACGAGAACTATTTCTCTGGCTGATCCATTTTGAACTCTTTCAAAATCTTGTCAAGGTATGCACTCATTGAAAGTCTCATCAAGCATCTTGATCTATCTCTATAGATTTTGATGCTCAACAATTAGGTAGCTTTATCCAGGTCTTCATTTGAAAAACACTTTTCAAACAACCTTTTATGCCTTCCAGAAATTCTACATTATTTCCGATCAACAATATGTCAACCACATATACTTATCAGAAACTCTATAGTGCTCCCATTCACTTTATTGCAAATACAAGTTTCTCGTAAACTTTGTATAAACTACAAAAACTTTGATCACCTCATCAAAGTGTATATTCCAACTCCGAGATGCTTGCTTCAGTCCATAGAAGGATCACTGAAGCTCTCTCATCTTTTAGCATCCTTAGGACTGACAAAACCTTCTGGTTGTATCACATACAACCTTTCCTCAAGTAAACCATTAAGGAAACGATGTTTTGACATCCATCTGCCAGATTTCATAATTGAAAACACAGCAACTGCTAACATAATTCCAACAGACTTTTAGCATCGCTACGAGTGAGAAAGTCTCATCGTAGTCAACTCCTTGAACTTGTCACAAACATCTTTGCAACAAGTCGAGCTTTACAAATAGTGACATTCACCATCAGTGTCTGTCTTCATTTTAAAGATCCATTTGTACTCAACGACCTGCCGTCCAACGAGAAAGTCTACCAAAGTCTACACTTGGTTTTAATACATGGATCCTATCTCGGATTTCATGGCCTCCAACCATTTGTCGGAATCCGGGCCCATCATCGCTTATCCATAGCTCGTAGGTTCATCGTTGTCCAACAACATGACCTCGAAGACAGGGTTGTCGTACCGCTTAGGAGCAGTACACATCCTTGTCGACCCACGAAGTTCGATAGTAACTTGATCCTGAAGCTTCATGATCATCATCATTAACTTCCTCTTCAACTAACGTAGGCTTCACAGAAACATCTTTCTGCGCTGCGCTACTCTCTGGTTGAACAAAGGTTTAACAACCTCATCAAGTTCTATCTTCCTCCCACTCAATTCTTTCGAGAGAAACCTTTCCTCGAGAAAGGATCCGTTTTAGTAACAACCACTTTGCACTCGGATCTGAGATAGAAGGTTCACCCAACTGATCTTAGGGTATTCTATGAAGATGCATTTGTCCGCCTTGGGTTCGACCTCATTAGGTGAAAACATTTTTCACACAAGTGCCGCAGCCCCAAGTATTAAGAAACGACAGCTTAGGTTTCTATCAAACCATAATTCATATGGTGTCATCTCAACGGATTTAGATGGTGCCCTATTTAAAGTGAATGTAGTTGTCTCTAATGCATAACCCCAAAATTATAGTAGTAAAACGACAAGAGACATCATAGCACGCACCATGTCCAATAGAGCATAACTATGATGTTCGGACACACCATCACACTATGGTGTTCCAGGTGGCGTTTAGTTGTGAAACAACTTTCACATTGTCTTAAGTTGTATGCCAAACTCGTGACTCAGATATTCACCTCCACGATCATATCGCAGTCATTTTTATCTTCTTGTCACGATGATCTTTAAACTTCACTCTGAATTTGCTTGAACCTTTCAAACGATTCAGACTTGTGTTTCATTAAGTAAATATACACTATATCTACTCAAATCATCAGTGAAGGTAAGAAAATAATGATATCCACTGCACACTACAAGACTCACTAGATTGCATACATCAACATGTATCATTTCCAATGAATCACTTGCCCGCTCCATCCAACGGGGTCCTTTAGTCATCTTGCCCAAGAGGCATGGTTCGCATGTCTCAACCGATTCGAAATCGAATGAGTCCAAATATCCATCAGCATGGAGTTTCTACATGCGCTTTATACCAATATGACATTTAGCGGCAGTGCCACAAGTATGTGGTACTATCATTATTAACTTTGTATCTTTTGACATCAATGTTATGAACATGTGTAATACTACGATCAAGATTTCAACAAACCATTCTCACTGGGTGCATGACCATTGAAGGTATTATTCATGTAAACAGAATAACCATTATTCTCTAACTTAAATGAATAACCGTATTGCAATAAACATGATCTAATCATGTTCATGCTCAACGCAAAACACCAAGTAACATTTATTTAGGTTCGTCACTAATCCTGAAGGTAGAGAGAGCGTGCGATTTTGATCACATCAACCTTGGAAACACTTCCAACACATATCGTCACCTCACCCTTAGCTAGTTCTCCGTTTATTCCGTAGCTTTTATTTCGAGTTACTAACATTTAGCAACCGAACCGGTATCCAATACCCAGGTGCTACTAAGAGTACTAGCAAGGTACACATTAGTAACTCGTATATCAAATATACTTCTATCAATGTTGCCAGCCTTCTTATCTACCAAGTATCTAGGGTTGTTCCGCTTCAGCGACCTCTCACCTCATAATAGAAGCACTTAGTCTCGGGTTTGAGTTCAACTTTGGGTTGCTTCACTGGAGCAGCAACTGACTTGCTATCCATGAAGTTTCCCTCCTTGATCTTGCCCTTTTCGAAACTAGTGGTTTGATTAACCATCAACACTTGATGCTCCTTCTTGATTTCTACCTTCGCGGTGTCAAACATCGCGAACAGCTCAGGGATCAATACTTCTATCCCTGGTGTATTATAGTTCATCACTTAAGTTCTAGTAGCTTTAGTGACAGTGACTTGGAGAACTATATCAATCACTATCTTATCTGGAAGATCAACTCCCACTTGATTCAAGCGATTGTAGTACCCAGGCAATCTGAGTACATGCTCAACGATTGAGCTATTCTCCTTCATCTTACAGGCAAAGAATCTTGTTGGAGATCTCATATCTCGCAACACAGGCACGAGCCTGAGATCACAATCTCTGCCCCTAGAACATCTCATATGTTCCGTGACGTTCAAAACGTTTCGGAGCCTCAATTCTAAGCCGCAATGCATGACGCACAAAACTATCAAGTAGTCATCGAAACGTGCCTGTCAGATGTTCACAACATCTATAGACGACGCTAGAGGGGGTGGCGCACCGAGCGGTGCATTAAGGACATAAGCCTTCTGTGCAGCAATGAGGACAATCCTCAGATCACGGACCCAGTCCGCAATATTGCTACCAACATCTTTCAATTCTATTTCTCTAGGAACATATAAAAATACAAGGGAGCCACAACGCGAGCTAGTAATCTACAACATAATTTGCAAAGACACTTTGACTATGTTCATGATAATGAGTTCAATTAATCATATTATTTAAGAACTCCCACTCAAATTGACATCCCTCCGATCATTCGAGTGATACATGATCCAAATTCACCAACTCAAGTCCGATCATCACGTGAGTTGAGGTGGCTGCAATGGTGAACATCATTATGTTGATCATATCTACTATATGACTCATGTTCGACCTTTCGGTCTCTCGTGTTCCGAGGCCATGTCTGTACATGCTAGGCTCGTCAAGTTTAACCCGAGTGTTCTGCGCGTGCAAATCTGGCTTGCACCCGTTGTATGTGAACGTAGAGTCTATCACACCCGATCATCACGTGGTGTCTCAACACGACGAACTTTCGCAACGGTGCACACTCGGGGAGAACACAGTTCATCTTGAAATTCAAGTGAGGGATCACCTTATAATGCTACCGCCGTACTAAGCAAAACAAGGTGCATAAAAGGATTAACATCTCATGCAATTCATAAGTGACATGATATGGCCATGAACTTGTGTTTAAGATCTCCATCTTCGAAACACCGGCATGATCTCCATCGTCACCGGCACAACACCATGATCTCCATCATCTTGATCTCCATCAATGTGTTGCCATTGGGGTTGTGGCGCCAGCCCTGCTTCTACTTCTATTGCTACTGCTTAGCGATAAAGTAAAGCATTACATAGCGCTTAATGATTGACACGCAGGTCATACAATAATTAAAGACAACCCTATGGCTCCTGCCGGTTGCCGTACTCAACGACATGCAAGTCGTGAAATTCTATACATCACATGATCATCTCATACATCACATATATCTCATCATGTAATTTGCCATATCACATCACAACATACCCTGCAAAAACAAGTTAGACGTCCTCTAATTGTTGTTGCATGTTTTACGTGGCTGCTATGGGTATCTAGCAAGAACGATTCTCACCTACGCATAAACCACAACGGTGATACACTAGTTTGCTTTTCAACCTTCTCAAGGACCGCCTTTGTCGAATCCGATCCAACTAAAGTGAGAGAAACTGTCACCCGCAAGCCATCTAGGCAACAAATTGCGTCGAGGGAACCGGTCTCTCGTAAGCGTACGAGTAATGTTGGTCCGGGCCGCTTCATCTCACAATCCCGCTGAACCAAAATACGACCAAGGGAGGAAGCAATCTAAGCATCAACGCCCACAAACCTTTTGTGTTCTACTCGAGATCTCATCGAACCATCAACCTAGCTCATGATGCCACTGTTGGGGAACGTCGCATGGGAAACAAAAATTTTCCTACGCACACGCAAACCTATCCATGGTGATGAGCATCTACGAGAGGGAGAGTGGATCTACGTACCCTTGTAGATCGCTAAGCGGGAAGCGTTAAGAAACGCGGTTGGTGTAGTCGAACATCTTCGCGATCCAAATCGCCGAGCGTCCCGCGATCTCATCACGATCCGTCCCGCGATCCAATCATGATCCGTCCCGTGAACTCATCACGATCCGTCCTGCGATCTCATCACGATCCATCTCACGATCTTGATCACGATCTATCCCGCGAACTCATCACGATCCGTTCCGTGATCACATCACGAACCGTCTCGCGATCTCGATCACGGTCCTTCCGATCTAGCGCCGAACGGACGGCACCTCCGCGTTCAGCACACGTGCAGCTTGATGACGATCTCCACCATCTTGATCCAGCAAGAGGAGGTGGAGAGGAGAGAGAGTTCACCGGCAGCGTGACGGCGCTCCGGTGACGGTGGTGGAGTGATTCCGGCAGGGCTTCGCCTAAGCGCTGCGGAAAACCGATCTAGAGGAGAAACTGTGCACCGGTGAAACGGGTAGCACGTGGCCGGAAATTCTGTCCAAAAACCACCCAATCCACTAGTATATATAGGAGGAGAGGAGAGGAGAGGCAGCCAAGGCCTTTGGGTCGGCCGAAATAGGAGGTGGGAGCAATCCTACTTCACCTCCAATCCTAGTTGGAGTAGGATTGCCTCCTATTGGCTGATTTTCCACTTTTTGCTTTAGGACTTTCTCTCCTGCGCCATGGGCCTTTGTGGCTGTTTTCCCAGCCCACTAAGGGCTGGTTATTATTCTCCCACAGCCCATGGACCTCTTGGGGTCGAAATACCCCTCCCGGAGGTCCTCCGGTACACTACCGGCACTCCCGGTACAATACCGATACTCCCGGTACACTACCGATGAGCCCGAAACCTTTCCGGAAACCAAACTGGGACTTCCTATATATGAATCTTTACCTCCGGACCATTCCGGAGCTCCTCGTGACGTCCGGGATCTCATCCGGGACTCTGAACAACCTTTGGTCACCACCATACATAACTCTCCACTACCGAAACGTCACCGAACCTTAAGTGTGCAGACCCTGCGGGTTCGAGAACTATGTAGACATGACCGAGACACCTCTACGGTCAATAACCAATGGCGGGACCTGGACGTCCACATTGGTTCCTACATATTCTACGAAGATCTTTATCGGTCGAACCTCTATGTCAAGGATTCAGTTAATCCCGTATAACGTCCCCTTTGTTCTTCGGTATGTTACTTGCCCGAGATTCGATCGTCGGTATCTCCATACCTAGTTCAACCTCGTTACTGGCAAGTCTCTTTACTCGTTCCGTAATACAAGATCCCGTGACTAACACTTAGCCACATTGCTTGCAAGGCTTGTTGTGATGTTGTATTACCGAGTGGGCCCTGAGATACCTCTCCGTCACACGGAGTAACAAATCCCAGTCTCGATCCATGCCAACTCAACAAACACCATCGGAGATACCTGTAGAGCACCTTTATAGTCACCCAGTTACGTTGCGACGTTTGATACACACAAGGCACTCCTCCGATATCCGTGAGTTGCATGATCTCATGGTCATAGGAACATATACTTGACATGCAGAAAACAGTAGCAATAAACTGACACGATCATATGCTATGTTTGTAGTTTGGGTCTTATCCATCACATCATTCTCCTAATGATGTGATCCCGTTATCAAATGACATCTCATGTCCATGGCTAGGAAACCTTAACCATCCTTTGATCAACGAGCTAGTCCATTAGAGGCATACTAGGGACATGGTTTTGTCTATGTATCCACACATGCATTTAAGTCTCCGATCAATACAATTATAGCATGGATAATAAACGATTATCATGAACAAGGAAATATGATAATAACTAATTTATTATTGCCTCTAGGGCATATTTCCAACAATTTGATAATGGGATCACATCATTAGGAGAATGATGTAATGGACAAGACCCAAACTATAAACATAGCATGTGATCATGTCAGTATATTGCTACAGTTTTCTACATGTCAAGTATATGTTCCTATGACCATGAGATCATGCAAATCACTGACATCAGAGGAGTACATTGTGTGTATCAAACATCTCAACGTAACTGGGTGACTATAAAGGTGCTCTACAGGTATCTCCGAGGGTGTATGTTGGGTTGGCATTGATCAAGACTGGGATTTGTTACTCCGTGTGACGGAGAGGTATCTCAGGGCCCACTCAGTAATACAACATCACAACAAGCCTTGTAAGCAATGTGACTAAAGTGTTAGTCACAGGATCTTGTATTACATAACTAGTAAAGAAACTTGCCGGTAATGAGATTGAACTAGGTATGGAGATGCCGACGATCCAATCTCGAGCAAGTAACATACCGAAGAACAAAGGGAACAGCATACGGGATTAACTGAATGCTTTACATAGAGGTTCAACTAATAAAGATATTCGTGGAATATGTAGGAACCAATATGGGCATCCAGGTCCTGCTATTGGTTATTGACTGTAGAGGTGTCTCGGTCATGTCTACATAGTTCTCGAACCCGCAGGGTCTGCACACTTAAGGTTCGGTGACGTTTCGGTAGTATAGAGTTATGTATGGTGGTGACCGAAGGCTGTTCAGAGCCCCGGATGAGATTCTAGACGTCATGAGGAGCTCTAGAATGGTCTGGAGGTAAAGATTGATATATAGGAAGTCCTGTTTTGGTCACCGGAAAAGTTTCGGGCTCATCGATAGTGTACCGGGAGTGCCAGGAGGGTACCGGGGGACCATCGGGAGGGGTGTCTCAACCCAAGAGGCTACATGGACTATGGGAGAAGGTAAACCAGCCCCTGGTGGGCTGGCTGAAGCCTCCCCTAAGGGCCCATGCAGCTGGAGTGGTTTGAGAAGGAAAAAACTCAAGGTGGAAAGACTTTCCAAGTGGGAAGGAGGAGTCCTAATCTTACTAGGATTGGAGGAGGACACCTCCTCTCCTCCTTGTGCCAAGCCAAGGGATGGCCCCTTGTGCGCCAAGACTCCTCCCTCCCTCCTCCTATATATACTAGAGGTTTTGAGGGTTTTGAGACACAGAAAAATAGCCACGTGCTACCTCTCCTCTAGATCGATCTCAACAGTGCTTAGGCGAAGCCCTGCTGGAAATGTTCCACCACCATCGCCGCCACGCCGTCGCACTTCTGGAGAACTCATCTACCTCTCCACTCCCTCTTGCTGGATCAAGAAGGCAGAGATTGTCATCGAGCTGTACGTGTGCTGAACATGGAGGTGTCGTCCGTTCGGCGCTAGATCGGAAGGACCGTGATCAAGATCGTGAGACGATTCATGATTTGATCGCAGGACAGATCGTGATGGGATGCTGGGACGAATCGTGATCGGATCGCCAGATGGATCGTGACGGTATCGTGGGACGCTCAGCGATTTGGATCGCGAAGATGTTCGACTACATCAACCGCGTTTCTTAACGCTTCCCGCTTAGCGATCTACAAGGGTATGTAGATCCACTCTCCTTCTCGTAGATGCTCATCACCATGGATAGATCTTTGCGTGTGCGTAGGAAATTTTTTGTTTCCCATGCAATGTTCCCCAACACCAGGTGCAGCGGGCAGCGGTGGAAGCAGCCGGGTCGGAGAGGCGACAGACGTTCGTGGCCGGGACTCGCGCCAGGAAGGAGGCACGGGGGGCACCGTCAAGGGTGTTGCAGACGGAGGTACCTGAAAAAAGGAAACATCGTCTCGACAAAGTACACGTGCCTCGAGGTGTACACGCGGTGAGTGATAGGATCATAGCACCGGTAACCTTTGGTGTTAGAGGGGTAGCCTAGAAAAATGCATGGAAGCGATCAGGGTGCAAGTTTGTGAGGGTGTGGTGGATGCAGTACTAGGATAGCAAAGGCACTCGAATATGTGAAGACCGTCACAGGACGGAGGCAGCCCTAAGAGAAGTTGGTGAGGGGGTGTAGTTCCAGCGAGGATGACACGGACGGATGTTAATGAGGAGGGTGCCGGTGGCAAGGGCGTTAGGCCGAAACCTGGGAGGTACATTAGAGTGAAAGAGTAACATACGAATGTAGTCATTAAGAGTGAGGAGGATGCAGTCAACGCGACCGTTCTGTTGGGATGTGTAAGGGTAGGTGAGGCGGAATATGGTACCGTGAGAGGCGAGAAGATCAAGAACAACAACATTGTCAAACTCCTTGCTGTTATCGGTTTGGAGTGCAAGAATAGGGCGACCGAACTGTGTGGTGACATAGGAATAAAAGGATGCGAGGGTGTCTAAAGCATCCGATTCGCGATGAAGAGGAAAGGTCCACCATAATGAGAATAATCATCCAAAATCACCAAGTAGTATAGGTAGCCCGTATTACTTGCAACGGGAGAAGTCCAAACATCACTATGATGTAACTGAAATGGAAAGGTAGAAACAATTGTAGACACGCTAAAGGGAAGACGAACGTGCTTGCCTAATCGACAAGCCTCACAAGTATGATCGTCGAGCTTATTACACGAGAAAGAAAAACTCCTAAGAATTTGATGTAAAACGGTAGGGTTGGGATGTCCCAAACGAGCATGTCATAGGTAGACATCGGCGGCGAGAGTGGCTGGAGTTGATGTGGAGGTGCCAGCATGCACGGGATAGAGCTCATTGGGGCTGTCACAACTGTGAAGTACCATCCGGGTATGGGCGTCCTTCACAAAAAAAACCAACACCGTCAAATTCAACGGTAAGAGGGTTCTCACGAGCAAGACAACGAATGGAAACAAGGTTCGTCACTAAGTCAGGTGAAACGAGAACATTAGACATGGTAATGGGTGTTGATTTTGAGGGAAAACTAGTGCTACCAACATGAGTAATGGGAAGGGAAGAATCGTTGCCAACGCTGATATGAGTGGGTGTATGAACAAGAGGGGAGGAGGTTAGGTTACTGGGATGAGCTGTCATGTGCGCGGTGGCACCGGAGTCCATGTAACAGTCCCCTCAGCAAGCATAGTTGTTCGAGCCAGGAGGGCGAGGTCCCACGACAGTCAAACCTGCAGAGGCGGGAGGTCCCCGTAGGGCTGCGCCAGGGTGGGCAGCCCGTATCCACCGACCAACGACGGGGGTGGGGTGGCATAGCCAACGCCAGCCAACTAGTGAGGCGCGTCGAAGAAGGCCTAGTGGCCCGTGGGTCAAGAGCCGAGGATACCTGGCACGGGGGCCCTTGGGACGGGCATGTGATAAGCATGCACCACGCCCGTCCAAGGGTTATCGCCGGCCTCCCATGGTGGAGACGGTTGCGAGAAGCGGGGCACCCCTCCCCCAGGGCCTTGTTGCGGCTGTTGCTGACGGCGGACACCCCACTGCGCCGGTTGCGCCAGCCCCCGCCTTGCTGCTGCTGTTAGGGAGGCACGGGGGGTAGTGGGAAGAACCCGGGCGGCACGAGGGTGGGCGTTTGAGGCGGTGCGGGTTCCGGTCTAGAGGGGCCCCGTGGGTGGTGCCGACTACGAGGGCGGTGTGATGCACCCGCTGCTTCACCTTCTTCATCCGTCGTTCCTCGAGCTTCAAGTATGCGACGACGGTCTAAAAGGTAGGCTGAGGCAACAAGTGAGGTTCCATGCGGTGTTGCCAAAGTCTTCATTGAGGCCAGCAGTGAGAGTGCTAAGCATGGTCTTGTCGGAGACTTTGGCGCCGATGTCGCGAAGTTCATCGGCAAGCATCTTGAGCCGCATGTAGTAGTCGTCAATGGTGGAGTCGTCCTGATGGCATCCGAAGAACTCCTGCTGCAAGAAAACAAGGTGCTGGAGTTTGTTGTTGGTGAAGATCGTGTTGATCTTGGTCCACACGGCACAAGCGTCATCGTCCTAGACGACGACAGTGTGGAAGATGTCCTTCGAGATGGTTTGATAGAACCATCGGATGAGTGTGGACTCGACAGCGGACCACTCGGGGTCGCCCTTCATGATCTTGCCGTCAATGGAGCCATCGATGTGCTCGGTGAGGTAGTACTCGCGGAAGACAAGGTTGAAGTAGGTCTTCCACGCGTAGTAAGAGGAGCTGTAGTTGTCGAGGCGGACGGGAACCCGAGACTCGATGTTCAGATCGAGGATGGCGATGGCAGAGGGAGCAGGACCGGCGAATGGGTTGGAGTTGGTGGAGAAGGTGGACGTCGAGGAGCCCATGGTGGCGGCAGATAGTGACCGATGGAGAGGTGGCGACTGAGGTGTGGGTGAGGGGTGGCGGTGGCTAGGGTTAAGGGAGTAGATGTCGGCGGCGGCTTGGGTGGGGTTAGGGTTTAGGGGAGCAGTCGTGGGGGAGAGAGGTGGGGGCAGGTTGGGAAGGAGGCATGACAAAGGAAGGGCTGATGTGGCAGGTTAGGGAGGCGGCACAGTAGTGTGGCGGTGGCGGTGCTGAGAGGGCAGCGGCGACAACGTCGGCAGGAGGGCCGCACATTATATAATGATATCGTTAATCTAAAATGATGTATTGACTTAGTTTTTTGAACGTGTCTATAAAATTAGGAGCGAGCCAACCTGTGATTTGATGGTTAGAAACACAGTGACATTCCCTGGCATTAGAGTTCAAGCTTTAGACTTGATATTTGTACTTTTGGATTTATTTCAAACCTTTCAACGATATGTATTTTGTGGAGGGAGACGTTTTCATCAACTATCAAGACATCTATGTCAACTTCGTCAATCTCAAAATGATATGTCAATTCAGTCTTTTAAAAATATCTATAAAGATAGGATATGCATGTGTGCATTTATAATAATTTGCATATGCACATATGTATGAACGTCTGCGTTTGTAATGAAACATGTTTAAAAAATCGTGTGCATGCATACGATTAATAGATGATTGTGTTAAAAAAAGGCGCGACACCTATAATTTGAGGAGTGAAATATCCAGCCTTGATTTTTTGGAAATAAATCAGCTGCCTGTGTCACCAGGTGTGTCCTGAGCCCACACGATCTTTCTCCTCTCTTGTCTTATTCCTTTTCTCTGCCACATGATTCTTTTTTCAACCATTTCGGTTTTATCTTTCTTCCTCACCGAGCAACCATTATGTCTGATCTGAAGAGCATTTCACACGAAATAGGCTTTTGCCTCGCTTTATAGACAAAGCAACGATCCAACACAGCATCCGGACTAGGTCCAATACATAAGTTCGCCTGGGCACATGCACAAACACACCCAAAAACAAAGGGAAGAGAAAGAAGAAGAAAAGGCACCTAGTGGCGGAGAAAGCTCATCCACGGTGGGAGGCCAGACGTCACGCCATAGCCTGCAGTGCGTCCAACATAATGTCCAGCCGTTCCCGGTCTTGCTGCCTAGAGAGGGGATGCCGGTGCTGCATAAAAGCCAAGAGTTTGAAGAAGGATGCAGACACTTGTCGCGGGAAGATCCTCTCAATCACCATCTTATTGCGAGTAGTCCATAGGGTCCATGCTAAGGCGGCAAAGGTCAGCCAGAAAAGGCGTCGCCGTTGGTTGGGTTGATTAGCCCTATACTCGAGGAATTCTGTAAGGTCTTGGGCCTCCCAATTGTACCTAAGATCCTCACGGAAGAATTCCCACATGGCCATCACCATCGTGTAGGAGAAGAAGATATGGGCCGCAGTTTCTGAGACAAAGCGGACACAAGCCGTCGTCGGGGCCGTTTCGCTTGCGTACCTCACTCCCCGAGGAGAGGCAGTCCCGGAGAAGTTGCCACACAAAGATATTGATCTTGAGTGGAATAGGTGCTTTCCATAGGTGAGAAACCCAGGGGATGACTAGGGTCCGATAGAGGGCCTGGTAGGCCGAGCTGACAGAAAAATCCCCCGACGGGGTTAGATGCCAGGCAGTTGTATCCGGATAGGCCGGCAGGTCCTGGGGTAAAGAATCTAGCACACGGTTCCACTCCGTTGTTTCTTCCTCACCGAAGTTCCTTATGAACTT
The DNA here is from genome assembly GCA_022496015.1 of Hordeum marinum. NCBI lineage: Eukaryota > Viridiplantae > Streptophyta > Magnoliopsida > Poales > Poaceae > Hordeum > Hordeum marinum. The sequence continues at coordinate 338,871,253 of CM039678.1, forward strand.
AATGTCCCACTTCCCAAGGTGAACCGCCGAGGAGACAAGGAGGGTGGGTTCCTCGCAGATGGAGAACAGGGCTAGGAACTAAACTATGAGAGGTTCATCCCCCAGCCAAGGGTCTAACCAGAAGAGGATCCCTTCGCCATTGCCAATCGAGAAGGAAATTCCAATTTGAATTTCCTCCTTGATCTTTTGGATCGCACGCCAGAATTGGGATCATCCGTTGCGGGAACAAGCTAAGAGGGGCTCTCCCCTCAAGTATTTCACCTGAATGAGTTGTAGCCAGGGGCCCCGTCCCCTCGTAGGATCCACCAGACCCATCAAAGCATCAGAGCCGTATTCATGGTGCGAGAGGTCGTGATGCCCAGCCCTCCCCGGTCCTTAGGGAGGCATATATCCACCCACTTGACCATGTGGTACTTTTGGCGCCCAGCGATGGCTTGCCAGAAGAACCTGGCGAATTCCTTGTCGAAGGCAGCGTGAACGCTCGATGTATAGCCCCATCATATACATGGGGAGACTCGCCATGTTTGCCCCTATGAGGGCTGATTTGCTCCCCTTGGAGGTGAACCGTCCCCGCCATGGTTCAGCGTGGGAGGCCACCCGGCTCACCAGGCGGTCAAATCCACTAACTAGGATATTTGACTCCGCCAGTGGCATCCCCAGGTAGGAGGTGGGGAAGGATGACAGCTTCTAGTTTAAGTTATCTGCAGTCCGCTGCCTATCATCGGGGGGGGGGGAGCCAAGGACGAACTCTTCACTTTTATCGACGTTTATTTATAGCCCAGACATAGCCTCGAAGCATAGAAGGAGAAACTTCAGGTTTGCTAAGTCGAGGTCCGAGCCCTCGACCATGATCATGGTGTCATCTGCATATTCGAGATGAGTGACCCCTCCACCAAGGACGAGGTGGATGACCACCCTAGAGATGTGGCCAGCCGATCGGGCCTTGTCAAGGATGTCGGGCAAGGCATCAATGGCGAGGTTGAATAGCAAGGGAGAGATCGGGTCGCCCTGTCTCACGCCAGTTGATGATACATCTCCAACGTATCTATAATTTATGAAGTATTCATGCCATGTTTACAGTAATTCTATATAAGTTTCGTATAATTTTATTGAACTAACCGGACTGATGTTTTCAGCAAAACTACTATGATGTCGTTTTTTGTGCAGAAATAAAAGTTCTCGGAATGGGCTGAAAATTTACGGTGATTTTTTATGGACCAAAATAGACTGCCAAAGCACAAGAGCTAGGCTAGGAAGTGGACGAGGAGGCCACAAGCCTGCTGGGCACCCCCTAGGCCGCGCCCCTGTGGCTTGTGGACTCCTCGAGCGTCCCCTTGACGTGAGACCGACACCAAAAATTCCTATAAATACTAAAAACCCTAGAAATAAACCAAGATCGGGAGTTCCGCCGCCGCAACCTCTATAGCCATGAAAAACCAATCGGGAGCCCGTTTCGGTACCTTGCGAGAGGGGGAAACCATCACCGGAGGCCATCTTCATCATCCTGGCGGTCTTCATGACGAGGAGGGAGTAGTTCACCCTCGGGGCTGAGGGTATGTACCCGTAGCTATGTGTTGGATCTCTCTCTCTCTTGTGTTCTTGAGATGGCACGATCTTGATGTACGCGAGTTGTATTGATATAGATGAATCATATGGAGTTTTCCCCTCTCTGTCTTCTTGTGATGAATTGAGTTTTCCCTTTGTAGTTTTCTTATTGGATTGAGTCTTTAAGGATTTGAGAACACTTGGTGCATGTATTGCGATGGGATATCCATGGTGACAATGGGATGTTCTATTGATCCACTTGATGTATGTTTTGGTGATCAACTTGTGGGTTTTGTGACCTTGGGAATCTATGCATAGGGGTAATGGCACATGTTTTCGTCTTGAATCTCTAGTAGAAGCTTTGGGGCACTCTTTGAAGTTCTTTGTGTTGGATTGAACATGATGGATCTGAAATTGTGTGATGCATATCGTATAATCAAGCCAATGGGTACTCATGGTGACATTGGAGTATCTAAGTGACATTAGGGTTTTGGTTGATGTGTATCTTAAGGTGTTATTTGAGTACGAACTCTAGGGTTGTTCGTGACACTTATAGGGATAGCTCATAAGATTGATTGGAAAGATAACTTTGAGGTGGTTTCGTACCCTACAATAATTTCTTTGTTTGTTCTCTTCTATTTGTGAATTTGGAGTGAACTCTTTGTCGCACGTGAGGGATTTACATATGATTCAACTATGTTAGTATTGTTGAAAGAACTTGCACTAGTGAAAGTATGAACCCTAGGCCTTGTTTCTAAGCATTGCAATACCATTTGTGCTCACTTTTATCATTAGTTACCTTGCTATTTTTATATTTTCAGATTACAAGAACCTATATCTACTATCCATATTACACTTGTATCACCATCGCTTTGCCGAACTAGTGCACCTATACAATTTACCATTGTATTGGGTGTGTTGGGGACACAAGAGACTCTTTGTTATTTGGTTGTAGGGTTGTTTGAGAGAGACCATCTTCATCCTACACCTCCCACGGATTGATAAACCTTAGGTCATCCGCTCGAGGGAAAATTGCTAGTGTCCTACAAAACTCTGCACTTGGAGGCCCAACACAAGTCTACAAGAAGAAGGTTGCATAGTAGACATCAGTCTATGGGGTGAAGTATGGCCCCACTGTAGATAGATAGAAGGGTGTCTAGAGGGGGGGTGAATAGACTACTAGCAGGAATTTAAAACCTAACCTTTTCCCAAGTTAATTGGTTGGTAGATTTTAACTATTTTAGCAAGTCTAGCAAATCTAACAGCCCTACACATGCATGTCTACAAATATGGCAGCGGAAAGTAAAGACATTGCACATGTAAGTAAAGAGATGGGATAGGAAGATCAAATGCAATAGGAGACGCAAGGATTTTTCCCATGGTTCCAATAGGTGGTGCTATAGTACATCCCCGTTTATGGAGTCTTCAACCCACAGAGGGTAATGGTCGCGAGAGTCCACAGAGGGATCCACCCATAAGGTCCACGAAGTAGCAACCTTGACAATTCCATACTGCTACCGTCCACGAAGGACTAGCCTCTCTATGGGTAGATCTTAATGAAGTAGGTGATCTCCTTACCCTTACAAACTTCTTGGTTCACTCCACAACACGAAGTAGGAGGCTCCCAAGCGACACCTAACCAATCTAGGAGGCACCACCCTCCAAAAGATAATAGCCTCGATAATGACGATGAACTCATTGCTCTTGTGCTTCAAGATGATAGACTCCTCAACACACAATCACTCTCTCACGGATTTGGCTTGGTAGAAGAGATGGGATTGGTGGAAAGCAACTTGGCTAGGCTATAAATCAAGATCCATATGGTTGGAGTGGAATATCTTGACCTCAACACAAGGGTAGGTGGCTCTATCTCGGAAAACTGAGCAGGGTAGGTATGGAATAGTTCTGAGTGCTTCTCTGTCGAGTGGGTGGTGGTGAAGGGGTATATATATGCATCCCCAAAAATCCAAACATTACACACAATAAGTCCGACTCGGTGACACCGATGTGTTAATTTCGGTGGTACCAAAGTGACCAAAAGGTGGCAACTTTTGAATCTCGGTGAGACCGATATAGGAATCTCGATTGCACCGACAAGGTGACAATGGTCAAAATTTCCAAACTCGGTGACGCTGATTCAACATTCTCGGACGGACCAAAAGTGTGAACTTGCATAATAGAAAGTTGGCAACCCAACTCGGTGGCATCGAAAGCAGTGTCAGCTGCACCAAAGTGGCTAGGGTTTGGCTGTGTCTGTCTAGGGTTTAGAATCAGTGGCACCGGGATAGGAATGTTGGTTGCACCGATTTTAAATGTTTTGATAGAGACAGACTTTGGTGGGAGAGCTTGAGGATGTTTTTGATGACTATCACTTGTGCACGTATGAGTATTTTGTTCACCAACAAAACCTTACCCACTTTTAATAGTATTGGCTTTCCTATGGACTCAAAGTGATTTCTCACAAATGTAAAATGTAGAGTCCTATTGCTTGAAGCTTGGCCAACGTATTTCCTTGAATCTTGGGGTAATTCCACAATCTCCACAATCCTTTTGCCAACTCAACTCTCCATGGACTATTATCTGAAATACACTAGATAGAGGTGTTAGTCCAAGAGACAATGTATGTTGTCATGAATTATCAAAACCACCAAGGGAGCATGTTGTGCTTTCAATCTCCCCCTTTTTGGTAATTGATGACAACATACAATCAAAGCTTCAAATAAAGATATGCATGGATGCAATGAAGACTTTGAGAGACACATGAGCTCCCCCTAAATGTGTGCAGTCCTTTAAAGGATAGTTGCTTTGGAATGCATGGACACACATATGGATGAAAGGGATATAAGGAGTCATGTGTATCTTGGCTATATGCATCAATATATGTGAATGAAATGTATATCCTTGATCAAGACTTCACTCTTGCAAACAATATGTGCAAGAAGCAAGAGATCATATTGATCGGAGATATGATGCATATACTTACCTTGAGTTCTTGAGCATTCTAGTAGTAGAGACACACTTGAGAAAACAATGTTAGGGAGCACACGAGTATTCTACTAAACAAAAGCAATAGAACTCAACGAATACCAAGATATGGAGAACGTATAAGATATGATAATCCTTAAGATTGATATGTATACTCCTTTAGCATAAACTTGTATAGATTTTCTCCCCTTAGATATGAAAGTGGTAGTACATCCTCTCCCCCTGAATCTCAACATGTAGATATTGGGATTGGATAGGTGAGAAAAGGTAATCCTTTGTTCAAATAGTTTTCTCCCCCTACATTGTTATTCTCCCCTTGTTTATATAAGTGTGAACTTTTGATATTTTCCTCTCCCCCTAAATCATATCTTCCCCTTTGCATAAGCATGTAACTCTCCCTTTAGCATGAAGCTTTGATATTCTCCCCCTTTGGCATAAAATACCAAAATGTTTAAACTTGGGAGTAGTGACAGGGATCATTGACAAGGAAGGGATCCTTGAGAACAAGGGTCATTGAAAGTAGGGTTCATGAAAAGACTAAGGGAATCATTGAATGTAACTTCTGTCACTTTTCAAATTTTAGTTATCTTCTCCTTGGAGCTAGGGATCCTTGAATACAGAATTTCTCCCCCGAAGTGTTGTTTGTTCTTACCCCCCTAATAATTTTTTTAATGAAGGGGGCATCGAAGGAATAAGAATAACACAAGAACACAAACAAATAAACAATATTAAAGAAACACAGATTTAGAGAGGAAATAAAAATCGGTGACTTCGGGATAAATAAATCGATGGTACCGAGATTGTGTAGCGCAGCTCATCTGCAAATTCGGTAGAACCGAGTTATTAATATCGATGACTCCGAATGAGAGACCAAGTTTCTGTTTTCACAAAGACAAACAAAATAGTTTCAAGAAGAAAATATGATTTTTTTACAAAGGACATCAAATAGATAAGATTTGAGTGGTTATGAGAGATCATGCAAATAGAGAGCAAACCACGCAAGATTCTTAACTAAATGATGGGCGGTGACTAGGTCACCTATATTAGAGTATATTGACTTAGGAGCCAAGCAAGAATACTTGATCATAGGTCATACTCATTGTTTAAGCTCAAAATGGGGTTACCATTTTTTGATTAAGCATTTTGATGTCTTCATATCACTTGAGTTGCTTTAGCCCATGACTTGGAGTAAAGCCTTTTCAAGGATATGAGTACGTACCTTTGAGTGATGTTGATGACGTTGCTCGTAGGTGAACTTGTTGAGGATGCTCGAGATTGATGAAGATCATCTTGAATTTGGAGCAGTCCTTCTCGTTCTAGTACACTAGTCACCTACAAAGGTTAGTCATGCAAGGAAGAACAATGGATATATCCAATCGACATGATACTACTTAAGATTTTGTAACTAAGACCAAGTATATGTCAAGGATATGTTTTTGTTGTCTTCTTCCTTCCATCATCAAGAGGGATTGTGGATACTCGGTAATGACAAGATTGCTTGTGATTGGAGTTGATGGCAATCTTGTGGAATGAAGTTCTTCCAAGTACCTACAAAAGGTTAGATGCAATACAAGGGAGCATAGAATTCCATGGCATATGATAATGAGTTACGGGAACATGGAAATAACAAGATAGCTCATGCCCTTGCTTGCAACCGAGTGAGCCTAGCTCAAGTTTGAAGCATCAATGATGTTCAACTCACTCCTCAAATGAAAAAATGTGTTCTCATATTGTGGCTTGGTGAAGATATCGGCCAATTGTTTGGTAGTACGAACATGTTTAAGATTGATATCTCCTTTGGCAACATGATCACGAATGAAATGATGTCGAACTTTATGCTTGGTTCGACAATGTTGCACAGGATTATGTCCAATTTTAATAGCACTTTCATTGTCACAAAGTAATGAAACATTTTTAACATAAATTCCATAATCCTTAGGCGTTTGTGTCATCCATAGTAATTGCGCACAACAAGATCCAGTAGCAATATACTCAGCTTTGGCAATAGATAGAGATACCGAGTTTTGTTTCTTGGAGGGCCAAGACACAAGAGATCAACCTAAAAATTAACAAGTACCCGAGGTGGACTTTCTATCAACCTTGTCACCGGCATAGTCCGAATCGAAATAGCCAACAAGATTAAAAGAAGATCCCTTGGGATACCAAGTGCCAAAGTTTGGTGTTTGTATCAAGTATCTCACAATACATTTCACAGACAAAAGATGACACTCTTTAGGTGCGGCTTGATATCTAGCACATGTGCAAACACTAAGCATAATATCAGGACGAGATGCACATAGATATAGAAATGAACCAATCATAGATCAATAAACCTTTTGATCAACTTGTTCATCCTCCCTGGTAAGGTTAACATGTCCACTAGTGGGCATAGGAGTTTTCATAATTTTGCAATCCTGCATGTTGAACTTCTTGACCAAGTCCTTAGTATACTTAGTTTGAGAGATGAAAGTTCCTTCTCTTGATTGCTTGATTTGCAATCCAAGAAAGAATTTCAGCTCACACATCATAGAAATCTCATAGTTCTCGGACATCAACCTTCCAAATCTTTCACTAAATTGAGGGTTAGTGGAACCAAAGATAATATCATTCACATAGATTTGGCACACAAATAATTCTCTGTTAACTCTCTTAGTGAACAAGGTTGCATCAATTTTACCAATTTCAAAACCTTTTACGATGAGAAACTTCGTTAAACATTTATACCAAGCACGAGGGGCTTGCTTAAGACCATAAAGAGCTTTACGAAGCTTGTAAACATGATTAAGTTTTTTAGGATTCACAAAACCAGGTGGTTTCTTAACATAAACCTATTCTTCAATTTCAACATTTAAAAATGCACTTTTGATATCCATTTGATAAAGTGTGATATCATGGTGATTAGCATAAGCAAGAAGAATACGAATAGCTTCAAGTCTAGCGACAGGGGCATATGTCTCACCGTAGTCCATACCTTTGACTTGCGTATATCCTTTGGCTACGAGACGAGCCTTGTTGTGCACGACTTGACCGTCTTCGTCTTGTTTGTTCCGAAACACCCATTTAGTTCCGATGATGTTGTGCTCATCTTCGGTCTTCTCCACGAGTGTCCACACTTCGTTGCTTTCGAAGTTGTGAAGCTCTTCATGCATAGCGTTCACCCAATCCGCGTCTTCAAGAGCTTGTTCTACCTTCAAAGGCTCAATGCTAGAGATGAAAGAATAATGATCACAAAAGTTATCTAGATGGGTTTTAGAGCGAGTGATTCTCCCTATTTGTATATCACCAAAGATTTGGTTTAGGGGATGGTTCTTGGTCACTTGAGCTCAAACTCGGGTCAGCTTCCGATTGTTGGATGGTGGAGCTTCTTCTTCTTCATCATCATTTCCTTCATCTTCGTTGTTGTTCAAGGTGTCGTTTCTTTGAGGTGGTGGTGAAGGTGGTTGTGGTGGATCTTCATGATGCACTTCCTCCTCTTCATCATCTCGTCATGTACCGCTTGTGGATGCCTCCATGTCATTTTAAGGTTCACCTTGACGTGAACTAGGGGCTTCCACTTGAGTTGATGAAGTACTTTGCTTCACCTACATGGGACGAATCTGCCGATGGGTAGGTTTAGAATAGCTTCCGAAGGGTCCTTGTCACCTACATCATTTGGCAAGTGGGAACGGAGAGGTAGACGAGTTCTCTGGCAGCGTGATGGCGCTGCGGCGATGGTGGTGGAGCAATTCCGGTAGGGCTTCGCCAAGCTCTGTAGAAAACCGATCTAGAGGAGAAACTATGCACTAGAGGAATGGGTAGCACATGGCTGACAATCTAGTGCAAAACCCTAAAACCTCTAGTATATATAAGAGGAAGAGAGGAGGAGGCTTGGCCAAAGGGCCAGCCCTAGGAGGCTTCGGCCGAATCAAGGAGGATTGGAGGATTCCTCCTCCAATCCTAGTAGGACTAGGACTCCTCCTTATTTTTGCCTTTTTACCTTTTCCACCTTTTTCTCTTTGGGATTTTCTTCCCAGTCGCATGGGCTTTGTGTGGGACTTCCACCAGCCCACTAAGGGCTGGTATTTACTCTCCCACATCCCATGTAGCCTCTTGGGTCGAAATACCCCTCCCGATGGTCTCCCGGTACACTACCGATGAGCCCGAAACTTTTCCAGCGACCAAAACAGGACTTCCTATATATCAATCTTTACCTATGGACTATTCCGGAGCTCCTCTGACATCCGAGATCTCATCCGGGATTCCGAACAACCTTCGGTCACCACCATACATAACTCTATACTACCGAAACGTCACCAAACCTTAAATGTGCAGACCCTGCGGGTTTGAGAACTATGTAGACATGACCGAGACACCTCTACGGTCAATAACCAATAGCGGGACCTGGATGCCCATATTGGTTCCTACATATTCTACGAAGATCTTTATCGGTCGAACCTCTATGTCAAGGATTCAGTTAATCCTGTATGATGTTCCCTTTGTTCTTCGGTATGTTACTTGCCCGAGATTCGATCGTCGGTATTTCCATACCTAGTTCAACCTCGTTACCGGGAAGTCTCTTTACTCGTTCGGTAATACAAGATCCCATGACCAACACTTAGTCACATTGCTTGCAAGGCTTATTGTGATGTTGTATTACCGAGTGGGCCCTGAGATACCTCTCCGTCACACGGAGTAACAAATCCCAGTCTTGATCCATGCCAACCCAACAGACACCCTCGGAGATACCTATAGAGTACCTTTATAGTCACCCAGTTACGTTGCGACGTTTGATACACACAAGGCACTTCTCCGGTGTCAGTGAGTTGCATGATCTCATGGTCATAGGAACATATACTTGACATGCAGAAAACAGTAGCATTAAACTGACATGATCATATGCTACGTTTGTAGTTTGGGTCTTGTCCATCACACCATTCTCCTAATTATGTGATCCCTTTATCAAATGACATCTCATGTCCATGGCTAGGAAAGCTTAACCATCTTTGATCAACGAGCTAGTCTATTAGAGGCATACTAGGGACATGGTTTTGTCTATGTATCCACACATGCATCTGAGTCTCCGATCAATACAATTATAGCATGGATAATAAACGATTATCACGAACAAGGAAATATGATAATAACTAATTTATTATTTCCTCTAGGGCATATTTCCAACAGTCTCCCACTTGCACTAGAGTCAATAATCTAGTTCACATCACCATGTGATTCGCATTGTTATGAATCTAACGCCCAATGAGTTATGGGCCTCGATCATGCTTTGCATGTGAGAGAGGTCTTATAGTCAACGGGTTTGCAAATCTCTATGTCAAACCGTCAACACTGTTACCACACTCCACTCGGTACTATTCCAAATGGCTGCTCCACTATACGTATCCAGATTGCTACTATGAGTCATCCGGATTGGTGTTAAAGCTTGCATCGACGTAACTCTTTACGACAAACTCTTTATCACCTCCATAATCGAGAAACATCTCCTTAGTCCTCTGGTTACCAAGTATAATTTTGACCGTTGTCTAGTGATCCACTCCTGGACCACTCTTGTACCCCTTGACAGACTCATGGCAAGGCACACACAGGTGCAGTACACAGCATGGCATAATATAGAGCCTATGTCTAAGGCATAGGAGACGACATTCGTCCTTTCTCTTTCTTCTGCCGTTGTGGAGCTTTGAGTCTCACTCAACTTCACACCTTCGAAATCAGGCGAGAACTCTTTCTTTGACTGATCCATTTTGAACTCCTTCAAAATCTTGTCAAGGTATGTACTCATTGAAAGTCTTATCAAACATCTTGATCTATCTCTATAGATCTTGATGCTCAACAATTAGGTAGCTTTATCCGGGTCTTCCTTTGAAAAATCACTTTTCAAACAACCATTTATGCTTTCCAGAAATTCCACATTATTTCCGAATAGCAATATGTCATCCACATATACTTATCAGAAACTCTATAGTGCTCCCACTCACTTTATTGTAAATACAAGTTTCTCATAAACTTTGTATAGACACAAAAACTTTGATCACCTCATCAAAGTGTATATTCCAACTGCGAGATGCTTGCTTCAGTTCATAGAAGGATCATTGAAGCTTGCACACCCTTTTAGCATACTTAGGACTGACAAAACCTTCTGGTTGTATCTCATACAACCTTTCCTTAAGGAAGGAAACGATGTTTTGGCATCCATCTGCCAGATTTCATAATTGAAAAATGCAGCAACTGCTAACATAATTCCAAAAGACTTTAGCATCGCTAGGAGTGAGAAAGTCTCATCGCAGTCAACTCCTTGAACTTGGCGGAAACTTCTTTGTGACAAGTCAAGCTTTATAAATGGTGGCATTCACCATCAGCGTCTGTATTCATCTTAAAGGTCCATTTGTACTCAACGACCTGCCGTCCAACGAGCAAGTCTACCAAAGTCTATACTTGGTTTTCATACATGGATCCTTTCTCGGATTTCATGGCCTCTTACCATTTGTCGGAATTCGGGCCCATCATCGCTTCTCCATAGCTCGTAGGTTCATTGTTGTCCAAAAACATGACCTCCAAGACAGGGTTGTCATACCGCTCAGGAGCAGTACACATCCTTGTCGACCTACGAGGTTCGATAGTAACTAGATCCAAAGCTTCATGATCTTAATCATTTAGTTCCTCTTCAACTGACGTAGCTTCCACAGAAACATCTTTCTACGCTGCGCTACTCTCTGGTTTAAACAAAGGTTCAGCAACCTCATCAAGTTCTATCTTCCTCCCACTCAATTCTTTCGACAGAAACTCTTTCTCGAGAAAGGACCCGTTTTAGCAACAAACACTTTATGCTCGGATCTGAGATAGAAGTTTTACCCAACTGTTCTTAGGGTATTCTGTGAAGATGCATTTGTCCGCTTTGGGTTCGAGCTCATTAGGTGAAAACCTTTTTCACATAAGCATCACAGCCCCAAGCATTAAGAAATGACAACTTAGGTTTCTATCAAACCATAATTCGTACGGTGTCATCTCAACGGATTTAGATGGTGCCCTATTTAAAGTGAATGTAGATGCCTCTAATGCATAACCCCAAAACGATAGTGGCAAAATGATAAGAGACATCATAATTCGCACCATATCCAATAGAGCATGGCTATGACGTTCGAACACACCATCACAATATGTGTTCCAGGTGGCGTGAGTTGTGAAACAACTTTCACATTTTCTTAAGTTGTATACCAAACTCGTAACTCAGATATTCACCTCCACGATCATATCGTAGATATCATATCTTCTCGTCACGATGATCTTAAACTTCACTCTGAATTTGCTTTGAAATTTTCAAACGATTCAGACTTGTGTTTCATTAAGTAAATATACACTATTATCTACTCAAATCATCAGTGAAGGTAAGAAAATAACGATATCCACCGCACGGTACAAGACTCATTGGATTGCATACATCAACATGTATCATTTCTAATAAATCACTTGCCCGCTCCATCAATCCGGAAAACGTGGTCCTTAGTCATTTTGACCAAGAGCTATGGTTCGCATGTCTTCAACCGATTCGAAATCGAATGAGTCCAAAGATCCATCAGCATGGAGTTTCTTCATCCGTTTTATACCAATATGACATTTACCAACAGTGCCACAAGTATGTGGTACTATCATTATTAACTTTGTATCTTTTGGCATCAATGTTATGAACATGTGTATTACTACGATCAAGATTCAATAAACCATTCTTACTGGGTGCATGACCATTGAAGGTATCATTCATGTAACAGAATAACCATTATTCTCTAACTTAAATGAATAACCATGTTGCAATAAACACGATCTAATCACGTTCATGCTCAACGCAAAACACCAAATAACATTTATTTAGGTTTGTCACTAATCCTGAAGGTAGAGAGAGCGTGCGATGTTGATCACATCAACCTTGGAAACATTTCCAACACACATCGTCACCTCACCCTTAGCTAGTCCTCCGTTTATTCCATAGCTTTTATTTCAAGTTACTAACATTTAGCAACCGAACCGGTATCCAATACCTAGGTGCTACTAGGAGTACTCGCAAGGTACACATCATTAACACGTATATCAAATATACTTCTGTCGATGTTGCCAGCCTTCTTATCTACCAAGTATCTAGGGTTGTTCCACTTTAGCGATCGCTCTCCTCATAATCGAAGCACTTAGTCTCGGGTTTTGGGTTCAACTTTGGGTTGCTTCACTGGAGCAGCAACTGACTTGCTATCCATGAAGTTTCCCTCCTTGCTCTTGCCCTTCTCTAAACTAGTGGTTTGACTAACCATCAACACTTGATGCTCCTTCTTGATTTCTACCTTCGCGGTGTCAAACATCGCGAACAGCTCAGGGATCATTATTTCTATCCCTGGCATTTTATAGTTCATCACCAAGTTCTGGTAGCTTAGTGATAGTGACTTGGAGAACTATATCAATCACTATCTTATCTGGAAGATCAACTCCCACTCGATTCAAGTGATTGTAGCACCCAAACAATCTGAGCACATGCTCAACGATTGAGCTATTCTCTTTCATCTTGCAGGCAAAGAATCTTGTTGGAGATCTCCTATCTCGCAACATGGGCACAAGCCTGAGATCCTAATTTCAGCTCTTAGAACATCTCATATGTTCCGTGACGTTCAAAACGTTTCAGAGCCTCAATATAAGCCGTAATGCATGACGCACTAAACTATCAAGTAGTCATTAGAACGTGCCTATTAGATGTTCACAACATCTACAGACGACGCTAGAGGGGTTGGCGCACCGAGCGGTGCATTAAGGACATAAGCCTTCTGTGCAGCAATGAGGACAATCCTCAAATCACGGACCCAGTCCGCAATATTGCTACCATCATCTTTCAACTATATTTCTCTAGGAACATATAAAAATGCAAGGGAGCTACAGCGCGAGCAAGTAATCTACAACATAATTTGCAAAGACACTACTGACTATCTTCATGATAATGAGTTCAATTAATCATATTACTGAAGAACTCCCACTCAAATTGACATCCCTCCGGTCATTTGAGTGATACATGATCCAAATTCACCAACTCAAGTCCGATCATCACGTGAGCTGAGGTGGTTTCAATGGTGAACATCATCATGTTGATCATATCTACTATATGACTCATGTTCGAGCTTTCGGTCTCTTGTGTTCCGAGGCCATGTCTGTACATGCTAGGCTCGTCAAGTTTAACCCGAGTGTTCTGCATGTGCAACACTAGCTTGCACCCGTTGTATGTGAACGTAGAGTCTATCACACCCGATCATCACGTGGTGTCTCGACACGACGATCTTTTGCAACGGTGCACACTCGGGGAGAACACAATTTATCTTGAAATTAAAGTGAGGGATCACCTTATAATGCTACCGTCATCCTAAGAAAAACAAGGTGCATAAAAGGATTAACATCACATGCAAATCATAAGTGACATGATATGGCCATGAACCTGTGCTTTTGATCTCCATCATGAAAGAACCGGCATGATCTCCATCTTCACCGGCATGACACCATGATCTCCATCATCTTGATCTCCATCAACGTGTCGCCATCCGGGTTGTCGCGCCCACCATGCTTCTACTACTATTGCTATCGTTCAGTGATAAAGTAAAGCATTACATAGCGCTTAATGATTGACAGACAACCCTATGGCTCTTGTTGGTTGCCGTACTCATCGACATGCAAGTCATGATATTCTATACAACACATGATCATCTCATACATCACATATATCTCATCATGCAATTGGTCATATCACATCACAACATACCTTGCAAAACACGTTAGACGTCCTCTAATTGTTGTTGCATGTTTTACGTGGCTGCTACGGTATCTAGCAAGAACAATTCTCTCCTACGCATAAACCACAACGGTGATACACTAGTTGCTTTTCAACCTTCTCAAGGACGGCCTTTGTCAAATCCGATCCAACTAAAGTAGGAGAAACTGCCACCCACTAGCCAAGTTTTGCAACAAGTTGCAGTTGAGGGAATCGGTCTCTCGTAAGCATACGAGTAATGTTAGTCCGGGCCGCTTCATCCCACAATACCGCTGAACGAAAACACGACCAAGGGAGGAAGCAATCTAAGCATCAACGCCCACAAACTCTTTGTGTTCTACTCGAGATCTCATCTACACATAGACCTAGCTCATGATGCCACTGTTGGGGAACGTCGCATGGGAAACAAATCTTTTCCTGCGTTCACGCAAGACCTATCCATGGTGATGAGCATCTACGAGAGGGAGAGTGGATCTACATACCCTTGTAGATCGCTACGCGGGAAGCGTTAAGAAACGCGGTTGGTGTAGTCGAACGTCTTCGCGATCCAAATCACCGAGCGTCCCGCGATCTCATCACGATCCGTCCCGCGATCCAATCACAATCCTTCCCGCGAAATCATCACGATCTGTCCCACGAACTCATCACGATCCGTCTCGCGATCTTGATCACGGTCCTTCCGATCTAGCGCTGAACGGACGTCACCTCCGCGTTCAGCACACGTACAGCTCGATGACGATCTCCGCCTTCTTGATCTAGCAAGAGGGAGCGGAGAGGTAGACGAGTTCTCCAGCAGTGTGACGGCGCTACGGCGATGGTGGTGGAGTAATTCCAGCAGGGCTTCGCCAAGCACTGCAGAAAACTGATCTAGAGGAGAAACTATGCACTAGAGGAACAGGTAGCACGCGGCTGAAAATCTAGTGCAAAACCCTAAAACCTCTAGTATATATAAGAGGAAGAGAGGAGGAGGCTTGGCCAAAGGGCCAGCCCTAAGAGGCTTTGGCCGAATCAAGGAGGATTGGAGGATTCCTCCTCCAATCCTAGTAGGACTAGGACTCCTCCTTATTTTTGCCTTTTTGCCTTTTTCCACCTTTTTCTCTTTGGGCTTTTCTTCCCAGCCGCATGGGCCTTGTGTGGGACTTCCACCAGCCCACTAAGGGCTGGTATTTACTCTCCCACATCCCATGTAGCCTCTTGGGTCTAAATACTCCTCCCGATGGTCTCCCGATACCCTACCAGCACTCCCGGTACACTACCGATGAGCCCGAAACTTTTCCGGCGACCAAAACAGGACTTCCTATATATCAATATTTACCTCCAGACCATTACGGAGCTCCTCGTGACGTCTGAGATCTCATTCGGGACTCCGAACAACCTTCGGTCACCACCATACATAACTCTATACTACCGAAACGTCACCGAACCTTAAGTGTGCAGACCCTACACGTTCGGGAACTATGTAGACATGATCGAGACACCTCTACGGTCAATAACCAATAGCGGGACCTGGATGCCCATATTGGTTCCTACATATTCTACGAAGATCTTTATCGGTCGAACCTCTATGTCAAGTATTCAGTTAATCCCGTATGATGTTCCCTTTGTTCTTCGGTATGTTACTTGCCCGAGATTCGATCGTCAGTATCTCCATACTTAGTTCAACCTCGTTACCGGCAAGTCCCTTTACTCGTTCCATAATACAAGATCCCGTGACCAACACTTAGTCACATTGCTTGCAAGGCTTATTGTGATGTTGTATTACTGAGTGGGCCCTGAGATACCTCTCCGTCACACGGAGTAACAAATCCCAGTCTTGATCCATGCCAACCCAACAGACACCCTCGGAGATACCTGTAGAGTACCTTTATGGTCACCCATTTACGTTGCGACGTTTTATACACACAAGGCACTCCTCCGGTGTCAGTGAGTTGCATGATCTCATGGTCATAGGAACAGATACTTGACATGCAGCATTAAACTGACACGATCATATGCTACGTTTGTAGTATGGGTCTTGTCCATCACACCATTCTCCTAATGATGTGATCCCGTTATCAAATGACATATCATGTCCATGGCTAGCAAACCTTAACCATCTTTGATCAACGATCTAGTCTATTAGAGGCATACGAGGGACATGGTTTTGTCTATGTATCCACACATGCATCTAAGTCTCCGATCAATACAATTATAGCATGGATAATAAACGATTATCATGAACAAGGAAATATGATAATAACTAATTTATTATTGCCTCTAGGGCATATTTACAACAAGAGGCAGCGTCAAACCTCATGGTTTGCTCGAAATTGGAGGTGGAGGAGTCCTACTCCATCCTGATAGGAGTAGGATTCCTCCTTTTCACTTGGAAACTCTTTCCACCTCTCCACCTTTGGATTTTTTCAATCTCAAATCTCATGGGATTTAGTGGAGGCTTTGTACAGCCCACTAGGGGCTGGTTTGTCTCCTCCCACAGCCCATGAGCCCCCTCGTGGCGTGACACCCCTTCCGATGGTCCCCCGGTACCCTCCCGACACTCCCGGTACACTACCGATGACCCCGAAAGTTTTCCGGTGACCAAAACAGGACTTCATATATATCAATCTTTACCTCTAGACCCTTCTGGAGCTCCTCGTGACGTCTGGGATCTCATTTGGGACTCCGGACAACCTTTCGTCACCACCATACATAACTCTATACTATCGAAACGTCACCGAACCTTAAGATGGTCCCCCGGTACCCTCCCGGCACTCCTGGTACACTACCGATGAGCCCGAAACTTTTCCGGTGACCAAAACAGGACTTCCTATATATCAATCTTTATCTCCAGACCATCCCAGAGCTCCTCGTGACGTCTGAGATCTCATTGGGACTCTGAACAACTTTCAGTCACCACCATACAGAACTCTATACTACTGAAACGTCACTGAACCTTAAGTGTGCACACCCTGCGGGTTCGAGAACTATGTAGACATGACCGATACACCTGTACGGTCAATAACCAATAGCGAGACCTAGATGCCCATATTGGTTCCTACATATTCTACAAAGATCTTTATCGGTTGAACCTCTGTGTCAAGGATTCAGTTAATCATGTATGTTGTTCCCTTTGTTCTTTGGTATGTTACTTGCCCAAGATTTGATCGTCGGTATCTCTATACCTAGTTCAATCTCATTACCGGCAAGTCTATTTACTCATTTCGTAATACAAGATCCCGTGGTTAACTCTTTAGTCTCTCCTACTCTCCGATCCCGTGGTGAACATCATAATGTTTATCATATCTACTATATGACTCATGTTCGACCTTTCGGTCTCTTGTGTTTCGAGGCCATGTCTGTACATGCTAGGCTCATCAAGTTTAACCCGAGTGGTCCGCATGTGCAACACTGGCTTGCACCCATTGTATGTGAACGTAAAGTCTATCACACCCGATCATAACGTGGTGTCTCGACACGACGAACTTTCGCAACGATGCACACTCAGGGAGAACACAATTTATATTGAAATTTAAGTGAGGGATCACCTTATAATGCTACCATCGTCCTAAGCAAAACAAGGTGCATAAAAGGATTAACATCACATGCAAATCATAAGTGACATGATATGGCCATGAAATTGTGCTTTTGATCTCCATCTTGAAAGCACCGGCATGATCTCCATCATCACCGGCATGACACCATGATCTCCATCATCTCGATCTTCATCAACATGTTTCCATCGGGGTTGTCGCGCCCACCATGCTTCTACTACTATTGCTACCGCTTAGCGATAAAGTAAAGCATTACAGAGCGCTTAATGATTGACACGCGGGTCATACAATAATTAAAGACAACCCTATGGCTCCTGCCGGTTGCCGTACTCATCGACATGCAAGTCGTGATATTCTATACAATACATGATCATCTCATACATCACATATATCTCATCATGTAATTGGCCATATCACATCACAACATACCCTGCAAAAACAAGTTAGACGTCCTCTAATTGTTGTTGCAAGTTTTACGTGGCTGCTACGGGTATCTAGCAAGAACAACACCTACGCATAAACCACAACGTTGATACTCAAATTGACATTCAACCTTCTCAAGGACCGCCTTTGTCGAATCCGATACATCAAGAGTAGGAGAGACAAACACCCGCCAACCATCTTTGTGCAACAAAGTTACACATCAGTCAATGGAACCGGTCTCTCGTAAGCGTACGAGTAAGGTTGGTCCGGGCCGCTTCATCTCACAATACTGCTGAACCAAAACACGACCAAGGGAGGAAGCAATCTAAGCATCAACGCCCACAAACTCCTTTGTGTTCTACTCAAGATCTCATCTACACATAGACCTAGCTCATCATGCCACTATTGGGAACGTTGCATGGGAAACAAAAAAATTCCTACGCACACGCAAGACCTATCCATGGTGATGAGCATCTACGAGGGGGAGAGTAGATCTACATACCCTTGTAGATCGCTAAGCGGGAAGTGTTAAGAAACGCGGTTGATGTAGTCGAACGTCTTCGCGATCCAAATCGCCGAGCATCCTGCAATCCCATCACGATACGTCCCGTGATCCAATCACGATCCGTCCCGCGATCCCATCACGATCCGTCCCGCGATCCAATCACGAATCTTCTCGCGATCTTGATCACGGTCCTTCCGATCTAGTGCCGAACGGACGACACCTCCGCGTTCAGCACACGCACAACTCGATGACGATCTCCGCCTTCTTGATCCAGCAACAGGGATCAGAGAGGTAGATGATTTCTCTGGCAGCACAAGGCTTGGTGGCGGTGGTGGTGAACTAATCCTGCAGGGCTTCGCCTAAGCATCGCAGAACTAATCTAGAGGAGAAACAGATCTAGAGGAAGAAGAGGGATGCACATGGCAATTAGGGTTAGCTCTTCCCTCTAAATCCTCTAGTATATATAGGAGGGAGGGAGGGGAGTAGGAAGCCTAAAACCCTCAAGGTTTGGTCGAAATTGGAGGTGGAGGAGTCCTACTCCAATCCTATTAGGAGTAGGATTCCTCCTTTCCACTTGGAAACTCTTTCCACCTCTCCACCTTTGGATTTTTTCCTTCTCAAAACTCATGGGCTTTAGTGGAGGCTATGCCAGCTCACTAGGGGCTGGTTTGTCTCCTCCCACATCCCATGAGGCCCCTCGGGGCGTGACACCCCTCCCGATGGTCCCCCGGTACCCTCCCGGCACTCCCGATACACTACCGATAAGCCCGAAACTTTTCCGGTGACCAAAACAGGACTTCCTATATATCAATATTTACCTCTAGACCCTTCCGGAGCTCCTCGTGACATTCGGGATCTCATTTGGGACTCCAAACAACCTTTAGTCACCACCATACATAACTCTATACTACCGAAACGTCATCGAACCTTAAGTGTGCAGACCATGCGGGTTCGAGAACTATGTAGACATGACCGAGACACCTCTCTGGTCAATAACCAATAGCGGGACCTGGATGACCATATTGGTTCCTACATATTATACGAACATCTTTATTGGTTGAACCTCTATGTCAAGGATTCAGTTAATCCCGTACGCTGTTCCCTTTGTTCTTCGGTACGTTACTTGCCCGAGATTCGATCGTCGGTATCTCTATACCTAGTTCAATCTCGTTACCGGCAAGTCTCTTTACTCCTTTTGTAATACAAGATCCCGTGGCTAACTCTCTACTTACATTGCTTGCAAGGCTTATAGTGATGTTGTATTACCGAGTGGGCCCTAAGATACCTCTCCGTCACACGGAGTAACAAATCCCAGTCTTGATCCATGCCAACCCAACAGACACCCTTGGGGATACGTGTAGAGCACCTTTATAGTCACCCAATTACGTTGCAACGTTTGATACACACAAGTTACTCCTCCGGTGTCAGTGAGTTGCATGATCTCATGGTCATAGAAACATATACTTGACATGCAGAAAACTGTAGCAATAAACTGACACGATCATATGCTACGTTTATAGTTTGGGTCTTGTCCATCACATCATTCTCCTAATGATGTGATCCCGTTATCAAATGACATCTCATGTCCGTGGCTAGGAATCCTTAACCATCTTTGATCAACAAGCTAGTCTATTAGAGGCATACTAGGGACATGGTGTTGTCTACGTATCCACACATGTATCTGAGTTTCCGATCAATACAATTCTAGCATGGATAATAAATGATTATCATGAACAAGGAAATATGATAATAACTAATTTATTATTGCCTCTAGGGCATATTTCCAACAAAGTAAAGTCGGTTTGTGGCATGACATGCTGTTTCAACGGCTTCTGCCCAAAAGTGTCTTGGTGTCATGTATTCGTCAAGCATCGTTCTTGCCATCTCAATGAGCGTCCGGTTCTTCCTCTGAACAACTCCATTTTGTTGAGGTGTGTACGTAGCCGATAACTCATGTGAGACACCTTCTTCGTCAAGAAAGGTATCCACATGGGTGTTCATGAACTCCGATCCGTTATCGCTCTGAACCTTCTTGATCTTCACTTAAAACTGATTTTGTGCTTTGCGAGCAAAGTTCTTGAAGATCTTTTGAACCTGTGACTTATCATCAAGAAAGAATACCCACATAAATCTGGAAAAATCATCAACTATAACTAGACCATAGGAATTTCCACCGATACTCTTGTATGCATTGGGACCAAAAAGATCCATGTGAAGTAACTCGAGTGGTCTCCTAGTAGTCATGATATTCTTAACGGGATGACTTACACCTACTTGCTTTCCAGCTTAACAAGCACTACAAATTATATCTTTGTCAAAGATAACATCTTTAATACCAAGTATATGATCACCTTTAATAAGCTTGTCTAAATTACGCATGCCAACATGTCCTAGTCTTCTATGCCAAAGCCAACCTTTAGAAGATTTTGCAATTAAACAAGGGCGAGGTTTGGATCTCTTAGTGAAATCAACAATGTATAGATCACCTCTACGGAAACTGGTAAAGACCATTTTATGATTATCTTGATGAAACACTTGGCAATCTACTTTCGTGAATAACACATTGAAACCGAAGTCGGCAAGTCTAGATACGGAAATAAGATTGTAGCCAAGGGATTCAACAAGCATAACATTTTGAATAGAGATATCATGGGATATGGCCACTTACGAAGGCCAAGTACCTTACCCTTAGAGTTGTCTCCAAAGGTCACGTATCGTCGAGGACCTTGATTAGGCGTGATCTCTTGAAACATGCCTTTATCACCAGTCATATGATCCGTACATCCACTGTCGAGAATCCACTCTTTTCCTAAGGACATGTAATCCTTAAAGTCCGCCATAAGACTCAGATTCTTCATGATCTTCTCATGCTCGATGTCAAACAACTCATCTTCTCCAAGATAGTCATGTTCCACATTGTCATCATCAAGTGGAAAATCCTCGTCATAAAGAACAAGGGATTCGTTAGAATAGTGATCATGACAATGTTCAAGTTTATGAATGCAAATGGCTTCAAAGATAATGTTGTTGATAGTGGTGACATCTCCTTTAGCACACATAAGATCACAGAGCTCAAATAGGCATTTATCAAAGTTTGGACCACTAGACTTCATTTTGTGAAAAGCAACAGTTTTATGAAGAATTTCGTCAAGATTTCCTAATGAAAGTTTTGGATATCGTTTCTCTAAATTAGTCCAAAAGGTATAGGCACATGCAAAGTTCTTCAATTGAGAAAGCACGAATCTTGGTAACCCTCTAACAATAAGATTGACAGTTCTTAGGTTACCAAGCATGTTAGTTTCCTCTTCGGGTGTGGGATGCAATTCATCAATAGGGAGCACATAAGGGTTTTCAATGTATTTTGTTAAATGGAATCTATTAAATAGATCATTCATGGCATTGTTCCATTGACTCTAGTACTCTCCATCGTGAATGGGCACTCTACAACTCAAACTCTCTACTCTAGACACATCCATCTTCCTCCATGGTGATTAAACCGAAGCAATGGAGACCAAAGCTCTGATACCACTTGTAGTATCGATAGAAGGGTGTCTAGAGGGGGTGAATAGACTACTAGCAAGAATTTAAAACCTAAACTTTTCCCAAGTTAATTGGTTGGCAGATTTTAACTATTTTAGCAAGTCTAGCAAATCTAACAGCCCTACACATGCATGTCTACAAATATAGCAGCGGAAAGTAAAGACATTGCACAAGTAAGTAAACAGATGGGATAGGAAGATCAAATGCAATAGGAGACGCAAGGATTTTTCTCGTGGTTCCGATAGGTGGTGCTATCGTACGTCCATGTTTATGGAGTCTTCAACCCATGGAGGGTAACGGTCGCGAGAGTCCACAGAGGGCTCCACCCATAAGGGTCCACAAAGTAGCAACCTTGACTATTCCATACGGCTTCCTTCCATGAAGGACTAGCCTCACTATGGGTAGATCTTCACGAAGTAGGCGATCTCCTTGCCCTTACAAACTTCTTGGTTCACTCCACAACACGAAGTAGGAGGCTCCCAAGCAACACCTAACCAGTCTAGGAGGCACCACCCTCCAAAAGGTAATAGGCTCGGTAATGACGATGAAATCCTTGCTCTTGTGCTTCAAGATGATAGACTCCTCAACACACAATCACTCTCTCCTAGATTTGGCTTGGTAGAAGAGATGGGACTGGTTGAAAGCAACTTGGGGAGGCTAGAAATCAAGATCCATATGGTTGGAGTGGAAGATATTGACCTCAACACAAGGGTAGGTGGCTCTTGTAAGAGCACATTTCTCCATGTGTGGTTTTGGGTAATTGATGACACCCCTATGGACTAATGGTTGCCTTGAGTTATATCCGAAGGATTTGTCCATAGGAACTTCTTGAAGTCCATCTGTTGGGTTTCAAGGAGTTTATATGATGACCAAGGTGGTATTCAAAGTTTATCCAAAGATTGGTCATGTGAGAGTTGAGCGTATTGCAAGCATGTCTTGAAGAAGGAGATTGTGTGAGCATTCATGATTACATTTGAGAAATCATCTTTATGAAGAGAGAAGATAAGATACAAGGTTGATCAAGATTAAGTCAAAGAGTGGATCAAGTGATCAACACACGAAGCATACAAGATGTACTGAGAGGGATCAAGTGATCCCATGGTATGGTAAGAATTGTCCATTACGCTTTGTGTACTAACCCATGTTCCTTGCAAGAGTTCTTTGTGGGGTTAGGAATATTTCCATGGGATTTCATCAAGAGGAAGATCCCAACCCATGGAAGAAGACATCAAGTGGTGGTCGTTATCAAGGTTGCGGTGTGCAAGTTCAAGTGAAGCATCACGGAGAGATCAGGCTTGAAGCTTGCTGTCCATTGTGGTGTCAATGGACTTGTGAAGATGTGTCGAAGAGTAGCCTGCCAATAGTGGAGTATGGAGGAGAAATCATCTAGTCTTCATCAAGCCAACACAATCAAGAAAGGTGGTCCATCTTGAGGAAGTCAAGATCGTCATCATCTAGCTCAAGTGGACTATGCGTAAGGTTAAGGTTTGACCTTGATAGGTTTTTCTATTTTACCGGTCTCATAGGATAGGTAGCCGTACTATCAAGGGGGATCTCGAGTGAGTAGCTTGATCGTATCATTCATTGAGAGCTCAAACCATTGCATTCTTGGCATCATCATATTTCTTGGTTCTTGGTTGGTTTTTCTCTTTGAGGTTTCTTGAGCTTATGGTCAACTTCATGACAAGCTCAAGTTCATCGAAAATGGAGTCCATATGCATCTTCTATGATGTTTTCGATGTTGGAGTTATTGTCGATTCTTCTATAAAAGAGGTTTCTCATCTCTATACCTTTGGCATTTTTATACTGCCTCTTCTTAAGAAAACCGAGTAGGATAGTTATGGAATAGTTCTGAGTGCTTCTCTTTAGAGTGGGTGGTGGTGAAGGGGTATATATAGGCATCCCCAAAAATCCAACCGTTACACACAAAATGACCAACTCGGTGACACCGATGTGTTAATCTCGGCGGTACCGAAGTGACCAAAAGGTGGCAACTTTTGAATCTCGGTGAGACCGATATAGGAATCTCGGTTGCACCGACAAGGTGACCAACGGTCAGAATTTCCAAACTCGGTGACACCGATTCAACATTCTTGGACGGACCGAAAGTGTGAACTTGCATAACAGAAAGTTGGCAACCCAACTCGATGGCACCGAAAGCAGTGTCGGCTGCACCAAAGTGGCTAGGGTTTGGCTGTGTCTATCTAGGGTTTAGAATTGGTGGCACCGGGATAGGAATGTTGGTTGCACCGATTTTGAATGTTTGGCTAGAGACAGACTTTGGTGGGAGAGCTTGTGGATGTTTTTGGTGACTATCACTTGTGCACGTATGAGCATTTTGTTCACCAACAAAACCTTACCCCCTTTTAATAGTATTGGCTTTCCTATGAACTCAAAGTGATTTCTCACAAATATAAAATGTAGAGTCCTCTTGCTTGAAGCTTGGCCAGCCTATTTCCTTGAATCTTGGGGTAATTCCACAATCTCCACAATCCTTTTGCCAACTCAACTCTCCATGGACTATTATGTGAAATACACTAGATAGAGGTGTTAGTCCAAGAGACAATGTATGTTGTCATGAATTATCAAAACCACCAAGGGAGCATGTTGTGCTTTCACACACCTCGCCGTGGATGTTAATCGCCGTCCTCCCAGACTAGACCAGTTGCATAACCCAGGACGATCATTTGTCATCGAAGCCACGCCGTTGAAGCACCATCCTCAAGAAAGACCAATCCAGCCGATCATGAGCCTTCTCGAAATCCAGCTTGAGGAAGACGCCTCTGCTCCCCTGAGAGTGCACCTAGTGAACTATTTCGTGAAGCTCGAGGATCCCATCATGAATCCTACGACTCTTTAGAAAGGCAATCTGAAGAGGATGATCAAGTCTCTCATCAACGGGTGCCAACCTCGAGGCGCATACTTCCGCAAATAGGCGCTCAAGTAGATTGCTCACCGTGATAGGCCTGAAGTGTCTTATGTCCGTGGCCCCAACTATCTGAAGAGCATCTAGAGTAGAGTAGGGAAAATCTAGACCCTCAGACATCCGCAGGCACGTGTGCGGACATTGACCTATTAAGTTTTAAATTTGCTTGTCCACGTCCGAATACTTCATACTAGAAATTTTAAATCCATATACAAAAGCATGCAAAAAACACATACTACGTAGATCAACTAGCATAGTCCTCGTGGCAGATGTCCATTATGTCTGTGCCCGGCACCAGGTACATGGGCGGCAACCGCAACTCCGGCTCCTGTGGCTTATCTGGCTCCTCCGTGGTGGCCTCTGCATCCATCTTGCCGTGATGGGCTCTAGAATGGCTTGCTGCTATCCACCCGCCTCCTCCATATTCAAGCCGGAGCCGACGCTAGCTCCTGCTCTGGCTGCTCTGCCTCCTCCTCCGGATCCACCACCTTCATCGTAGCCGGCCATTGCTCCTCTCTCTCCTCCTCCTCCGGATCTCCCACCTTCATCAGAGAAGGCCGTTGATCCTCTCTCTCCTCCTCCTCTACATGCTCCTCCTCCTCAAGCTCCGACGAGTCCAGAGGCATGTAACATCCCAAAATTCCATTTTGGAATGTTATGAAATATAGTTATGCATCATCATCATTGCTTGAATACATGTAATAGTTGAAATGCCCTTTCTGAAATTCTGAAAGCCCTTTCTACTTTCAATGTGCTTCTTTCACCTAATTGAAATTCTTGGTAAAAAGTTCAAATAAGAGAGGAGGAACATGACACTCCACACCAGGACCTAATTGGTGATTTATTTGAACAATAAAAACCAGGGGTTGTTTTGAAAATATTTGCAAAAAGGATTTAAAGACAATTAGGCAATTTCTGAAAATATTATTTTTTCAAAGTATTCAACTGACAGAATAAAAATGTTCAATAAATGGCATTTATTATTCTGTTAATTTTGATATATAATACTCCTATATTTGGAAATGTTTTAAATGCTTTTAAAGAGGTTTTACTGCTCTGAATATTAAAACGAGTAACGGATTTGTATTTAAACGGGCCGGCCCACGGGCAGTTACTCGCGAATTCATTACGAGCCGGCCGACCGACGCGCAACCGCCGCTCTCTCTCTCTCGCTGACAATGGGCCCCACCCCGACCGCCCGATGACCACGCGCGGTCATTACTCACCTCGCACGCGCGCCGCCGTCGCTGGGAATCCCGTCGCCGGATCTGTCTCCTCTCTTCCCCGACCCCACCCGCGGCCCTATATAAGTAGCGGCCACCCCCGCACTCCATTCCCCCCCCCCCGAGCCCCCTCTCTACTCACCTGAGATGCCGCAAACCCCTCGCCGGAGCCCTGCCCCGACCGAAACTCCCCTCACCTCTCCGACGACGCCATTTGTCGTCGGACGTCCGCCGCCGTCACCTGAGTCCCTCCGCCGCCTCCCTCGACCACCGAAGCGCCGCCCCGACGTCCTCGCCGCTTCGGACTCGCCGGAGATCCCTCGCCGGCGACCACTTACTCGGTGAGCCCCCCCATCCATCCGATCCGAATCCTACGGCTAGGATTAGAACGGGTTAAGTCCCGAACCGGTATCCTCTTTTGATCGGTCGACCGCCCATAGCACCCGCACGCACGCGCTGGCCAGCCACTCACAAGTCTCCACGTAGCCCCTGGCCAACCGTTAGTTTAGTTTTTTTTTGGTTTTGTTTTTCAGAAACAGAATGTTTTAAAAATTTATTTTGCTTATATATTTTTATATGTTTAATGTTTTTAGTTAATTATTTTTGCAATAGCTCACTTATCTCATGTAGTTTCACCCAAAAGTTTTAGATTTTAAATTTGAACTCTAAAATTTGAATTGAATCAAATTTCCTCAAATCACTCAAATCTGAATAACTAGAGTTTAAAAATAGATTTAGATATGAATCTTTTGGCTACTACTTGGTATTAGTTAGGACTATCATTTTGCTCAGTTTGAGGATTTTTTAGGATGAATTTGTTTAGTGTTTTAGCTATAAACAGATTCTGCCTAGTAGTTAGTATAGTTTAGTTAATTTAGTTTTTAGTTAGTTTAAATCAGATTTAGTTATAATTGTTTTAGTAGGTTCTGTTGCTTAAACATTAGGTGTTCTACTTTCTATTAATAAAAATATTTATTTGCTTAGTTTTATACTTAATATCATAGGAATCTCAATTCATTTTCAACTAGGTATAATTTGTTATAAAACAAACTAGTTTAGTAATAGATTCTTTTTAACAGAGTTTAAATAATTAAATTCTGTTCTCTAAGACAAGTTATTAGTAAATTCTTTTCTGTTAGGAAAATGTTTTACTAATAAAAATATAGTTTAGCTCACTATATGTTTAGTAAACTCTAGCCACTTCATGTAGTAGTGTTAAACCAAACTTTTAAAACTTTACTAAAGTTTTCTCAACAAAACTTTAATGAATTTAATTCTGTTATTAATAAAATATTTTATTGTTTTCTTGCTGTCAACTATTGTTTTGTTATTACAAAATAGTTTTGTTATGTTAGTAGTGATTTACCCATCACCTTTTTGAAAACAAAACTTTGTGTGTTTTTCTTGCTTGTGAGTTGTGTATTGTTTTGTCTGGATTGTTTTACTAGTTCATTACTGAGTTTGTGAGTTACTTTATTTTGTTGTATGCTTATTGAGTGCTCTTGTTTGCTTCGTTAGATTATCCGGAGTGCGAGGCTTGTTACCTAGAGTCACTCACGTACGAAGATCATCAATCAGGCAAGTCACTTTGATCATCTTTACCCATGTTTTTATTGCATTAGTTCTACCATCCCCCCTAATTGCATGCAAAGTAGGTAATTGGAAACTTGGTTACTGTTGTAGTATCATGTGGTGGGTACCCCCTCAACCCTTCACACATTGGCCCCGGGAAACGTTGTTTTACATTTTGCTATGCTACTAGTAGACGGGGTTGGTTGTGTGATTCATGAGAGTTGTGAAATTAATTACAAGACCTACATAATGATAGGGACTTCAAGACTCTGAGTTTTCAACTTACCTCTGGGTGGATGATGGTTGAACGGCACCCTGGAGAAACCAGTGGATTTGCCTAGGTGTTGCTGGAGATGGCCAGTATTCACGCGGAAAGGTCCACCCAGGCACAAAGAGATGGATGGATGCTTCAAGACCCAAGGCTTACCTGCACAGCCACAAGTCATTATGGGCTCTAGCTTGGTTGGATATCATGGTGACCCTGGACAGGCGGTGCTATGAGATGTAGAAGAACGGTAGGAAAGGATGGGCACCGACAGAGTCGCAGGGAAACCCTTTGGAAGACCATGTTTTGGTCATCCGTTTCTCAAACACTATGAAGTGCAAGAAATCAAACGGAGGCGACCAAAT
This sequence comes from Hordeum marinum, assembly GCA_022496015.1. NCBI lineage: Eukaryota > Viridiplantae > Streptophyta > Magnoliopsida > Poales > Poaceae > Hordeum > Hordeum marinum. The sequence continues at coordinate 338,899,913 of CM039678.1, forward strand.
CTTGTGGGGAACGTGTGCAAAACTCTGTAGAGTACTCAAACCTACTCGATTAGCCATGTCCACGGTCATGGACGACTTGAGCCAAGGGAACTGAAGCTTCCGGAATTCTAATATGATGATGTGTGTATTAATAACTTGGGTATGAGAATTGGTTGGTGGAACCATCTCATAAATCAACCAACTTAGTAATAATTTTGCTTAGCCCTCTCTTGATGTAGGAAAAATTGGCTTTACGCAAAAGCTTATTACCCCACCTGCCATATATGCATATAGATTAGATGATTATCTTTTCACCCCTCTCTTGCTTTGCCGGCATATTCCATATGCTGACCTACACGGCTGCCACGTATCATGTTGCAGAGTACTTTCCGACCAGGAGTGAGGACACGCTCTACGCTCGGTGAGATGCCCTTGGAGTCAGTTGGACTCAACTACCTTCGATGCTTCCGCAAGATTTAGATATTCTCATGAGTTGGCCTTCAGCCACTTTATTGTAATCTTTATTGTAATAAAGGACTCGATATGAGATTTTGATTAATATAATGTTGTGTGATTTCCCTTTGATATATGCATTGATGTACCGTGTGTGTACCAACATGATCTTGGGATGGTACGGAAACACCGGAGATTCGACCTTTCAGGTCGGGTCGCTACAAGGCATCGCCTGGATCTCCTGCTCGATTTGGTATTAGCGCTCTGGCGTGGGCATAGTGTAGGTGTTTATGTTCTTTCAGGTCATTATGAAGTTGGAGAGTGTGGGAAGTGCGTCGGGGCGGGAAAGAGGAGGCTGATGGGCTCGGGCTAGCGGCGCAAAGAGGGATGAGGTGGATGTACTAGGGTTAGGGGACACCGGCCGGCTTGAACAACCGGATTTGGCCTCGGGCAACGAGTCGGACCGACGCCACGCGACATTCACCCCCAACCTCCAGAGGAGACATTCTTCGGATCGCCGGTTTTCGAATGATTCCACGTGGGACCCCGACGTCAGTTCGATGTGGAGAACGTGCCCGAGGGCCCCAATATCTGCCCCATATTTGGGTTGGATATGAGGGGTGGTGGTCAGCTCAGGCATCTGAGGTCCGTTTGAGGCGCTCATCTGGGTCGACCTTTCGCGAGCAAACAGTGACCGTGCGTTTGAGGCGGGTTTGGGACGTCTGTGTGTAGATGCTCTCATGTCTCCGTTGCCATCAAGACGCATACTCGTGCGCTGTTGCAGAGCAGAAGAACCACACAAAACGCCGCCCGCCGCTACGACAACGCTAAAGCAACCGTATGAGACCACTAGTTGTAAGGCTGCAACATCATTTGTGTTGCAATGATCCAATGGGCTACATGGGATAGATCAAACGGTTGTCGTCCTGGCCTATCTTAAAAAAAGATGAGCGTGTATCATCGTCCATTTAACTATCACATATAAGCATTACAAATTCATCACATAACCTTAAAATTTATCAAAATTACCATAAAAATTAGTCCATCTATGCCAAGAATTATTTTGATTTTCTTAGGTTTTAATCGTCTTAAAAAGCACGACTCTAGTTTAGTGAAAACTACAATTGCATGCTTTTACTTTTACAGAAAAGTAGAGAATAAGAATTGCTACAATTTTGATTTGTATTTAAAAAATGAAATCTTAGTTGACCTAAATTAACAAACCATAAAATAGTTTAATATTCTATTGTCCATAGTAGTTACACATTTGTTTTGTTGGGCTAATAATCATATGGTGCCCACATGCGAGAAACTCGATTGAGTAGTTATGGATACCGAAAAGGAAATAATTTTTTATCTGGTAACCATGTGTTTCCTTGAATGTATTGAGATACTTTTGGATCATGCGCCCATCATTCTTAACTCTAACTCTACTAGGTCCGTAGTGCTCACGAGTCACTCAAATTTTAATTGGAATGATTACAATGAGATGACTTTGCACACATTATGAATAATGCGTATGGGAGAGGCCCACATGATCAGAATATTAATTAATGATGTTCAATCGTTTCGTCAATCAACTAGGTTGGCTAGGAATACTTGGACCGCGATACTAATCAATATCGTTGATACTATGCCATCTCTTTAGCCCGTCCCGACTCCCTTGTTGCCTCTCTCGGGTGACACCAGGGAACATTGTCGGCGCTGTCACTGCCCTTCCTCGCGTTCACATCTCATCTTGCCATCGTCGGAGATGCACGCCTGCGAAGCTTGTGCTGGCTCCCAAGAAGGTGGCGGCAGGGCATCCCGCAAGTGCGTCACGCGCCTTGGGTGCTGTCACGGCGGCTGCTCCTCGTGGCGTTGCGGTGGCGACTCTGGTTCGGCAGTAGGGGTCCGGCGTTGAGGCATGATGGTGTGGTGCATCAAGCTTCAACGGTCGTTAGGCGGTGCTTGATCTGGATCTGGTCGCCTTCTCTCCTTCCCTTGCTCGGTGGCTCCTCCATACGGATCTAGGTCGTGAGACTTGTCGGTCCTCAATGGATGGAGCTGGAGGTCAGGATAAATCCCTAGCTGGCACTGGTCAGTCGCAAAGGTGACGACACCTGAGGGTGCTTGTTGCGAATTCAAAAATATACGCCTTTAAATGTAATCGTGATCCAGGGATATAATTGTAAAATGCAGATGTGGTTACTATGAGTAGAAGTATATAAAACAAGTAGTAATAGTGGTCCATGGAAACATGTCTTTGTTATGTTTTCAACGTGGAGCAAAGAAACACTTGCTAACCTGTTTTTCACACGCTTCTTTTGTGTTGTATTTTATTTTATTTTTTGAAATAAAACCTGCTCAACTTTATTCAATCGAAATACCTGATACATCGTTTAAGAGGATAGGTACAATTTCATTCAATGGCTCCTCAAACCAATCTACCGAATCGGAAAATCTAGCCAAACTAGCAAGTTTTCTTTTGAGTAATGACGCATCCATGGTCAAGTTTATTCAACAAAACTGCTAAAAGTTATAAAATTCCCAAGTGATGGTAAGGTTTTGAAACAATGCTAATACATGGCCATATGAAAAAGAATGGAGCTGGAGGGGACGGAGGAGCGGGGAGGAAGATGATGTTTAATTTTCGGAGGGTGTGGTTAAGAGCATCTCCAATATTTACGCCGTTATAGAGCACCAAAAAAGCTTTGGCGTAAAACTTAAAGCACAAAAAAGTGCTACTCAGGACACCAAAAAAGTGAGCGTCTCCAACAATTGCCCTAAATATGATTCCCGAAACAGCAAAACTCCTTCGAACATTCAAACTACTTCGACCATACTTCATGCTTCAGTCCAAAGTTTTAAGCAATGAAACTACAAACATAGATCGACTAAGACATGCAAACTTGAACTACAACAAACTAGTGACACTAAGTGTGTCCTAGTCAATGACGCCAGACTCGTCACTCTCGTTGCTAGGCTCAACCTCGTCGTTGGACTCGTTCTTGACCACACAGAAGGGGCCAACCTCGTTTGCCTTCTTGCCCACTTTCTCCCTCTTTCAGAACAACTCTGCCTTCGCCAGCACGAGGTGCTGATTTTCTGCTCTAAACCTTGCCATTGTAGCCCCGTCCCTCTCGCGGGTGTCCTGCTCTTCGAGGATGATGCGAGTCTCCCTCTTCGCTGGCGGGACACGATGTTCATAGGCGGCGCGATGAACTCCATATTCTCCCAGATTTTGATCTCCGGGAAGCTGAGCTCTGAATGCGAACATCGAGCCACCAACCGACAAAGTTGTAGGCGCACATGGCATTCTCATACGTCTCGAATGTGCCGAGCGAGTGCCGTTGGACGTCACACAGGGACTCGACGCCGAAGCGATCGGAATTCCGCGGGCGAACCCCCTTGAAGTTGAACTTGCCCTATGGGTGTTTCAGCAATGTGTCGGTGGTAAGGTGCAGCTATGAGGTGTTGTGACGGCGGCATGACATGGCTATGGGGTGAAGTGATGATGGTGGGTGCGGCGATAACGAATCAACGGATTTTGTGGATGCGACGACGACCGATTCCCGTGATGGGGCGTCAATGGGAGGGGGTGGATCTGGTGGCGGTAGGGTGTGACGGTTGCAGAATTTGCCAGACGTCGTCGAATTTAGTGATGACGACGACGCTTGCGCGTGGCTATGGGAGGTTGCGGGCGAAAATTTCCGTGCAACAGTTAGGCTGCAAGAAGCTGCCATTTTGTGTTGCGACAACATCACAAGTGTTGCATATTTGCAGCACCTAGTGTTGTTTATTGGCAGCCTTAATTTTTTTTTGAAGAGTACGTTAGGTCAAACTCAAATGAGCACCAATGAACGACAAAATAGAAATAATAATAATAAAATATTCAAAAAATTATGATTGTTTTGGTAAACTTTGACAAATGTTCTAAGTGCTTGTAAATTCTTATCATGGGTTCACAACATTTTGAAGCACATATTTTTTTGCCATGCCTTCCGCAAATGTGATCTCGTGATGAAAATTTGCAAACACTTAGAACATTTGTCAAAGTTTACCAGAAAAGAAATTCAGATTATTTTAATTTTATTTTTCATATTTTTTAATTTTACTGTTTATCCAAACTCATTTAAGCTCGAGTTTAGAAGGGTAGTTTTACAAAAAGGGCAACAGTTGGAGCAAAGTATTCGCTCTCAAATAACTTAAAAACAGTAATTCATGTTAGATCATCTACAACCAGTCGCCTCAAATGACGTCTCATACGCTTGCGAACGTGTCCGGTCAGTAACCGTACACGAGAGAAAAGAAAAAAGTAACCAAATCGGAACTCTCATATCATGCCTATACGCTCGGACTATCCACGAACCCTCATATCCATCTCAAATATAGGGAGGATATGAGGGCTCGCGGACGCGCCCGGGCGCGACCGATCAGCCCGCCATGTAGGACGCGACCTCACCCCAGACCATCTTTTCTTTTCCTTTATTCACCCTTTCCTTTATCTCTTTCTCTCCGTCAATCACGTGCAAGTGTCCGGACGTGTGAGGAAGAAAATGACGAGTGTGGCAGCGCGGACGAATAAATAAGGGTCATGTCCGGTTACTGATCGAACACGTCCACGAATATTTAAGGGTCATATTTACTAGATCTGACTGTAGATACTCTTATAGGTCGCGCCCCTTTTCGAAAAGATACTCTTCTGGGTCAGCTATTGGTTGCCCTGAGGAGACACGATGACGAGAAAGGAATCAAGAAGGAGGACTGGTGTTTCTTATTTATTTCGTGGCAATACAAAAGCATTAAGCCACTGAGTAGAAAATGTATGCTCTCGTTGAGATAGAGTGAAAAGCCAACAGAGATGTTTAAAAAGCTCAAACATGGGGCGCATAGGGAGAAATGAATGTGGCGACGGATTTTGTGAATGCGGCGACGACCGATTCCGGTGATGGGGCGTCGACGGGAGACGGTGGATCTAGTGGCGGTAGGGTGTGGTGGTCGTAGAAGACGTCGTCGAATTTAGTGATGACAATGGCGCTTGCATGTGGCTGTAAGAGGTTGCGGGCGAAAAATTCCGTGCAATAGTTAGGCTGCAAGAGGCTGTCATTTTGTTTTGCGCAACATCACAAGTGTTGCATATTTGCAGCACCTAGTGTTGTTTTTTGGCGGCCTTAATTTTTTTGAAGAGTACGTGAGATCGAACTCAACTGAGCACGAATGAACAGTAAATTAGAAAAAATTCAAAAAATTATGTTTGTTTAGGTAAACTTTGACAAATGTTCTGAGTGCTTGTAATTTTTTATCATGGGTTCAGAACATTTTGGAGCACATATTTTTTGCCACGCCTTTCGTAAATGTGATCTCATGATTAAAATTTGTAAACACTTAGAACATTTCTCAAAGTTTACCAGAAAAGAAATTCAGATTATTTTAAATTTATTTTTCATATTTTTTAATTTTACCGTGGATGAAAAATTCCGTGCAACAGTTAGGCTGCAAGAAGCTGCCACGTTGTTTTGCAGCAACGTGTTGCATATTTGCAGCACCTAGTGTTGTTTTTTTGGTAGTCTTAGTTTTTTTGAAGAGTACCTGAGGTCGAACTCAAATGAGCACGAATGGGCAGAAAAATAGAAAAAAAACTTCAAAATTTTATGATTATTTTGGTAAACTTTGACAAATGTTTTAAGTGCTTGTAAATTTTTATCACGGGTTCACAACATTTTGGAGCACATATGTTTTGCCACGCCTTTCGAAAATGTGATCTCGTGATGAAAATTTGCAAATACTTAAAACATTTATCAAAGTTTACCAGAAAAAGAAATTCAGATTATTTAAAATTTATTTTTCATATTTTTTAATTTCATTGTTTATCCAAAATTATTTCAGCTCGAGTTTAGAAGGGTAGTTTCACAAAGAGGGCGATAGTTGGAGGAGAGTATTAGCTCTGAAATAACTTAAAAACAATAATTCATAACCAGACGCCTCAAATGACCACTCATACGCTTGCGACGCCCTTGGTTAGTAACCGAACATGAGAGAAAAGAAAAAAGTGACCAAATCGGACCCCTCATATCATCCCTATATGTCCGGGCTGTCCGCAAACTCTCATATTCATCTCAAATATAGGGAGGATATGAGGGCTCATGAACCCGCCCGGACGCGACCGATCAGTCCGCCATGTAGGACGCAACCTCATCCCAGACCACCTTTTTATTTTTCTTTATTCATCCTTTTCTTTTTTTTCTTTTTCTCTTCGTCAATCACGTGCAAGTGTCCGGACGGAAGAAAATGACGAGTATAACAGCGTAGACGGATAAATAAGGGTCATGTTCGGTTAATGACCGAACACGTCCATGAATATTTAAGGATATATTTACTAAATCTGACCGTAGATACTCTTATGAGTCAACAGATGCGAACAGGAAGGAGGACTGGTGTTTCTTATTTATTTCGGGGCAATACAAAAGCATTAAGCAACCGAGTAGAAAAATGTATGCTCTCGTTGAGATACAGTGTTAAGCCAACAGAGATTTTGAAAAAAAGCTCAAACATGGGGCGCCCACGGGAAATGAACCATCGACTCATCCGAGGGCAAAGTCGTCACATCGCAATAAATTGACGAACTAACCCCAAACGGCGAGCTAATTTATGCGACTCGCGATCCTGAAAATATAATACGCTCTCACTCCCCCACTTCCTCCGATCCCAGCTCCACCCATGGCGCTCTCCGTTTCCGCACCCACCTCCTCTCCCTTCCTCCCCGGCCCCCGCCAGGTACACTCTCTCGCCCGCGCTCCGACGAGCTCCCATTTGCTCGATTTGGCCGCTTGCACGGGTCCTTTCCCCGGCCTGACCCGTTCTTGATCGCCGCTCCAGGTCGGCAGGTGGAGCTCGTCACCAAGCTCGGCCAAGCCCGCGGTTTTCAGCCTCCGGAGGCCGGTTCTGGTGGCACGCGCCGCCGCCGGCAACGCGCCCCCTTCCCCCGCAGGCGGTACTGGGTCTCTCTTGGTTTCCTTCCTGCCCCCCCCCCCCCCCCCCCGGCCTGTTTCTGTTTGATGTGCGTTGTTCTTGAGTCTTGTGGGTTGCTTGCAGCGGTCGTAACTGAGCTCGACGTGGTCTCCAGCTTCAGCGAGATCGTGCCGGACACAGTCGTCTTCGATGATTTTGAGAAGTAACTGCTCCGCTCTTTGCTCCTCTACTCCCTGTTGAATGAATTTGGTTGGGGCGATGGTAAGTGATACTACATCATACTGCTGGTCAATTGCAGGTTTGCACCGACGGCGGCCACCGTGAGCTCTTCACTGTTGCTTGGGATCGCAGGGCTCCCGGATACCAAGTTCAAGGTGAGAAATTATTACTGACATATTATAACTGGCAGATGGTGAACAGAGGTCAGAGGAAGGCTAACATGATTAGTGCTCGGGCTGCGTGTTTTTTTGTAGAGTGCCATAGACACCGCATTGGCAGATGGTGAATGTAACGCAATGGAGAAGTCCGGGGACCGGATGTCCTGTTACCTCACCAAGGTGCACATTGCATTTCGGTTTCAGTATCACCTGTTCTGTTCATCTGAGGAGTTGATTTGATAAGAAATTTGGCAGGCCCTGGGGAATGTTGGAGCTGAGCTGGCTCATCAAGTTCCTGGAAGAGTATCGACAGAAATAGATGCTCGATTGGCTTACGATACCCAAGGAATCATCCAGAGGGTATGAGCTTCTTTCTTCTTTTGTCCCTATCGAGTCGCGTAACCGAAATGTGTACCCACAGTACGCACATTGTGATTTGCATAGATGGTTATGGAGTTAGGCTGCGTTTGGCAGCACAGTTTTTTAGAGACCACGGTTTTAAATAGTTTAATGTGTTTGGTGCCAATAAAAGCTGAAGTTTTAGAAACTGTAGTATTCCCAAAACCATGTTTTTTTTTTTGTATCTGAAAAGAGGTCTCGACCTCTTTTTTCTAATCAGAACGAGAGAATAAGTCAGGGAGAGAGCTGTTCATGTCGCTATCCATGTTGTGATAAGAACTGATGTGGTCGCTGCCTCCGATTTCTCCTCATTCTGTTATATGGTGAACAAGTTGTACTATATCTCCTGATTATTGGGTGTTTCGGGTAGATTAGATTGTGCTCTCAGGTCCATCTTCTTCTGGCCGGCGTCACCTGCGACTCCTCAGTCTAATTTGCAGCCATGAGCGAACTACGCGAGTGGGTAGATACTGATGGGGTCAGTCATGAGATTGGTAAGGCTTTTGAAAGTGTTACGAGTTGGAGTGTGTTGAACGATGCTGTTCGTTCCTGCATGAGGGATAAGCTCGGTTTTGATTGTAAGAATGTTGACAAAGTAATATAAATAGCTTCCAAAAAAAGGGTGACCTATTACCCCCCTAGGAAGTAATAGGCCACCAAGTTCAGTCTGGCCCTTTGAGCCACTAACATTAACATAAGGTTGATATTGTACATAGGGTACGCATAATTAGGATATTTGTGTTTTCCCCTACTAGCTAGACTTTAATTTATAGAACACAAATCTTTTTTTTATATACGAAAATGCCGGATCGGCTTTTCATTCATTAGGGGGAGAGAGTACAGGGTATAGCACACGGTTACAAGTGGATTTTAGCTGCATATGGCTCATGTAGGCAACAGCAACCACAGCTTCATAACTATTCTAATCAGTCTCCCTGGGTCTTTGTATGAGTTCATCGATTCTGATCCTCTTTGCGGCTGTCCAATCAGCCAGCTCATCTGTTAAGCTGTGGAATGTGGTAGTCGTGGTTGATGCCTTACTTGTGAAGACGTGCTCGTTGCGTTCCTTTCAAGCATGCCACCACACGAGTTGCCACAGTGAGCTCCATGCACGTGATGCGGCCTGGCGATGGTGTGGGCACTGTCTTCCCAACACTGAAGAAGTGAGCTCGTAGATTGGGTAGGAGCCAGCGTCATTGGGAGATGGCACAGCTGCAAGACTCTGCGCCAGAGCGCAGAGGTGAAGGGGCAGGTGGCCAGCAGATGCACAGCATCCTCTGGAGTATTCCGACAGAGCGAGCAGACCGGGTCGTGGTTCCATCCTCGTTTGGCCAAATATGTACTACCCCGAGTGAATATTTTTTCTCTCCAAATTGAGAACAGACTTGGCAATCATTTCGTTCTTTTTTGATTGCTTTGAGTTCTTTTCATCACTGTCATATTCAATTTGCATCAACATTGATGAACTTATTGAATATCTTCTGCTTCACTTCTAATGTTCCCACAAATCATACCTTAGTCACAAGTTACTTATTATCTAAGTCTTGGCATATCTTTTTTACTCATAGCCTTCTCTGGCTGATGCCTGGTAAAGCATGTGTGCTGTTGGCTGATATCATTTGAATAAACAAAAAAACTTCTGTTTGATGAAAAATATTTGATATTTCTATGTTCAGGTGCACGAACTGTTGCAGATATACAATGAACATGATATCCCATCAGAACGTCTGTTATTCAAAATTCCTGCTACATGGCAAGTAAGTTTGCACTGCATTAATCTCAAGTGTGGTCTGGCTCATACCTGCTGACTATGCATTTTTGTCGTCAACTTGTTTACAATCATCAGGGTATAGAAGCGTCAAGATTGCTTGAATCTGAAGGAACTCAAACACATCTAACATTTGTTTACAGGTACGTACGTGTACTTTGCGTAATTTGATCCCAACCATATTTCTTGTAGTGGGGAATTGTATGAATGTTTTCCCCTCTCTTCTTTTAATGTTACAAAGCTTGGGTGCCTGAAACTTCTTTCTTCTCCCAATTTGGAACCACAGAACTGTCTTTAAATTACTTAGCATAGACTTGTAGAAAGCTGAAGAGGGCTAAATGGCTGGAGTGTCCCATTTTTTGCCTATCGACAACATCAATACCTATCGAGCTTTGGTGTTAGTACAAGGAGAGATTGTCAGTCCAATCTGTCTTGTAGTAACTTATAAGTGAAGTACTCATCTCTCACGTGACGAATTACTTGTGGAATTGTCCTTGAAGGTCCTCAAAGTGCAATAAGTGTGTACATACGTGGCACCTCTAAAATAGTTCGACGACCTGGATGACACACATATTGCACTTCGAGGACCTGGATTACACTTTTCATAGTTTGAAGACCTATATATGTGACACCTCTGAAATAGTTTGAGGACCTACAATGCACTTCACTCAAAGATTTTTCATATCTTTGTGAGGGTTGGCACCCCTTTGTAGGGGAGGCTCCACAAGACAACTCAACAGGCCTTACTAGTTATTGGGACGAACATGTTTACTACTAAAAGACATGCACTATTGTAGGTGCACTTATGTAGACTTTCAATTTATGTAAGATGGTACGGCAATTTTGGAAGATACATTTTTCTCTGTAGAATTTGTAACTGTGACCCAATAGTTAATAACAGAAGCCTTGTGTGTGTCTTCTTTGTAAGTTTTGCACAAGCAGCAGCTGCAGCACAAGCTGGTGCATCCGTCGTACAAATATTTGTGGGACGTATTCGGGTAAATTTACCATGTTCTGTTTTCATTACCTCGCGCTGAAATGTAGTAGATGTTATGCTGACCAATGACCATAAACTATACAGGATTGGGCAAAGAATCACTCTGGTGACCCAGAGATAGATGAAGCTTTAAAGAAGGGAGAAGATGCTGGGCTTGCCTTGGTTAGCATCAGTTACCATTTCATTTTGTGCAGCATAAGCTAATATATGGAAACAGGGCTCTTTATTCTGTAATCGTGCAATTTTTAATGTTCCTAGTGTTGCTTTTGGTGCTAAAAAGTGAAAAATTCAAAAGTTATGCGGTCAACTACCAGCAAGTAATAGCACTGAGTATTACTTTAAAATTCCATTTGATTCACATCATCTCTTGAAAGCCACACTGCGATCATGTGCTCAGTAGCAGTACGCCTCATTCAAGACGACATTAGCCTCCTTGTAGCTCATGTATGGCCAGTTAGATGCTGAAGATAACACGGCGTCGAGTTGAGTTTCCCATATTTGCAGTGGATTACAAAATATGCTGTGCTACTTACTTGGCTAGGAGTTTGTACTCTCTCTCTATATATATAAGTATATATATATGATTCTGAGCTGTATTACAGGTGAAGAAAGCGTATGTGTATATTCACAAGAATGGGTACAAGACAAAGTTGATGGCTGCTGCCGTGCGCAACAAGCAAGACGTATTTAGCCTTCTGGGGTAAATATTCGCATTTTTCTCTTGTTAACTAAATATAGAGCGTGGGCCTGAATTGGTAGGTGCTGATCAGTGTTTATGAATATTCAGGATCGACTACATCATCGCGCCCCTGAAGATACTGCAGTCTTTGGATGAATCTGTGACCGATTCCGATGAAAAGTACGGTTATGTCCAGAGGCTGACTCCTTCGCTTGACAAGATGTATAACTTCAGCCAAGAGGAGGTTCGTTTGGTTTACATTCATATCATAGGAGTATGTGTGAAGAGAACACAGGTGTAGTTTTGATGTACTTGCGATGAACGCAGCTTGTGAAGTGGGACCAGCTGAGCCTGGCGGCGGCGATGGGGCCAGCGGCGGAGGAGCTGCTCGCTTCCGGGCTGGAGGGGTACGCGAACCAGGCGCGGCGTGTGGAGGAGCTCTTCGCCAAGATCTGGCCACCCCCCAATGTTTGAGCTTGAGTTTGAAGCCGTTTCTTCTTTCTTTCTTAACAATGTTTTCGTTCCAACAAAGGGTGTTTTGTTTGCTCGTTCTTGTCAACATGCTGTTTACTTTTGTCCTTTGAATGTCTGCCGGACTTGAGAAATCTGAATCGTTCTGTGGAAGTATGATTGCATTCTGTGGCGACAGTTTGTTTTATGCTCCGGCCTCCGGGTGGTTCGAACATCATCTTTTCTGTGAAAATGTGTCTAGGAGAATCTCACTCCTGAGATGGTCACAATGATGAACTGCAGTATATAGAATTTCTTATGTGTGGTACTAGTAACAACTGTCCCAACATTATTTTGAGACGGAAAGTGTATTGATACAAAATTGTATTAAGCTTGAGACATTTATTTTAGAACGGAGGGAGTATTAGTCCACAAAACGACGGCGACAAGTGAGGACCTGTTGAGAGCTAATTTTCTCCGTTTGAGGACTCTGGTCGCAAGAATCTCACATATTGCTAAATTCCGAACCTGCTTCTTCTATCATTTTGGAAATGAGAATATATTCATACTGAAATGATATAATCCATCATGACGAACGATGACGATCCGGCAATGGCGCCAAGTATATATGAACCAACGGATTTGTGTACCTTACCGATGGGCAGGGAGAGGAATGAGCAAAGAAGATGAGCGGCAGGCAGGCAGGCACAGCATTTGCGTGGCCTAAGCCATGCGTGCAACGTTACCCAGTTTTCACGTATGTAGAATCGGTTTCCATGCCATGGTTTGGTTCCGTTCCGGTGGATGGATCACGCCACCCACGCCCATTTTTGCGTGCGCTCTCACTTCCGACACCAAACCCCACTTTAATTTAATTTGATACTTACTCTGTTTCAAAATAATATCGCTGATTTAGTATAACCTTTTTGTTTACTAAATCGATGACATTTATTTTGGAACGAAAGGAGTGTATATATAATAATTAACCCCGGTTTGTGTAATTTCTCTTCTTAAATTAATGCACGGGCGGTCATTTTATAATTAGTTTTTTACCGTTTCTTAAATAAATATTGCATGCAGTAAAACATGCTTCAAGTTATCAAGCGTGTCACTGTTAATTACTCTATTATTCCAACATAAATACATAATTGAACTTCTATCTTTCTCCTACGTCAAACTTCATTAAGTTTGACCAAGTATATATGAAAACCTATCACTACACCAAATTAGCTTCATTAGATTCATTATGAAATAATATTCTCATATTATACGTACATTTGATATTGTAATTTTTTACAGATTTTTCTATAGACTTGATCAAATTTTAACCTTTTTTTACCTAGGGTAATTCTAGCGATCAAATCAATGCAATCGATCAAACGAACCAAATACCGTTCCAGCTCAAATAACGAACTTCGCCAACTTGGATTTGTTTCTCTTGCAAGATTTGTGAATTTGATGAGGACCATGAAAATCAAGATCCCGAATAAGAAAACAAAAACTGGGGAAGAGGAAACCACAAGAGTGAAGTCTAGTAGAGTCAATTTCAAATATTTTGGAACTTATGAAGTTACTCAAAAGTTGCATTGAGCCGCCCGTCCATCTCCACCAACACAGTTACAAAACACATGTTACGCGGTGTCAAGCACATCCTCATAGGTTTCACAAATGTATTTTCATTCTTTCTGAACGTAAACTGTTTTTCTAATAAGCATCATGAAATTTCATCAACTCTGCCTCATAGAGGCGATGGTCGAAAACATATCATAGTACTTTTGCACCCCTCCCCCTTTCAACGTGGAGACACGAAAAGAGCAAGGATTAAATAGTCCTGAAGCCTATTTTCAAATAGAAAAAAACATTCCACCCCTCCCCTGCCCGCGACCTTATCCTCTTCATGTGTACCTTAGGGCCTCTTTGATTTAGAGATCACGCCAGGGCCCAACAGCCGGCGCCTCGACCTGGAGTGTGGTGTGCTGACTCTTTGTCGAGTGTATATACAATATCGTTATTTGACATTGTTTTACATTGTAGATACGTTGTCGGTCCAGGGCGTGACTTCAACCTAGCGTCACTATTGCTTTGATTTTCAATAATAATAATAATAATAATAATAATAATAATAATAATAATAATAATAATAATAATAATAGAGAAACATGCAAAATTAGAGTGTTGAATAACGTGCGATTAGAAACCGAAAGTATTTGCATCAAAGTGTATTTGTCATTACTCCCTAAAAAACGTATTTGACATTACACGAAATTCAAGGTTTACAGTGGTTGGGCTTTTTTTGAACCGTTCGTTGATCTCAATCTAATGGCGGACAAATACCTAGTACTGGGTAGTACTCGGATGAAAGTATTCGAAAGTACTAAAACGTGTGGGGTCAGTACTAATGACAATGTGGGGTCGCATTTTAATCTAGGGGCATTTTAGTCCTAGGATTTTTTTCCACCCGCTGCCCCTCTCGTCCAATGCAAAACCATCGCCCCTCTCGTCCAATGCAAAACCGTCACCATTGTCCTCCCCTCTTCCATTACCATTACACAACCACGACCATCTCCCCCCTCCTGCATTCCAAGTCCACCGCAACTATCTCCTCCTTCTCGCCGCCGCAACTTTGCTCTTCTCCTCTTCCACATCCCCCTCTCTTCCATGGAAGCAAGAACCTCGATGGAGCAGCAAATTGAGCAGATCGCCGGCAGTGAGAACGCCGAGTTCGTCGAGATCGCCGAAGGCGACCATGTCAAGATGGCCAGGTTGATGGAGATCCGTTCTTGGTTTGACAACACAAGGAAGATGAACTGGACGGCAATGGCCACTCTCAAGGAAATGACGAAGAAGGAGAGGATAAAGCTTTCCCCCCCGCCCGCACAACCAAAGCACAAGATCCAGATCCTCCCGTGGGTGATGGAGCAGGCGGATTCGCCCAACGAGTGGGTCAGGCGGAGGTGGTGGGCGTTCAGATCCAGGGTAGAGCATCCACTAGATGAGGAGCCACCGTGCACGAGGTGCCATTGCAGATTGTGGAGCCTCCAACCGAGTCACCGGAGACTCTAAAGCGCAAGAAGAGGAGGACAGTGGTCGCGACCTCGCTTCCCCGCTGCTCTTCATGCTTCCCTCGCCGCTCTCGTCGTCTGAAGCGGCGGTGCAGTTGTTTAGTAAGCTTCCCCACTCCTAATCTTCCTACTGCTCGTGCTTATAGTCTGCTAGTAGTGATGATAATAGTTCGGTGAGGGAATGCTAGATGTCATTTTATTCTCAATAAATTGTATGAAGATTTGAGTACATGCTTTTGGGGGCTAGATAGTGATGTATATGAACCCTAGGCTAAATTTCTATGGTTATAGTTGTAGAATTTGATGTTGACCTGCACTTGTACTCCAATCCATAGCCTTTGGATGGCAGCGTAATTAGTTGGAAAGAATAAATTATGTTTGAATATTGCGAGTTGACTAGTAAGTGGTACACTCTGGGTACACACTGAGAAATTTAAAACTGAAATATTTCAGTATTGCAAGTTCAGCACACAGTTGTAGATTCTAAAATATTTCAGTAGTGCAGTTTCAGTACACGCATGTAGCCACTGAAATATTTCAGTAGTGCAGTTTCAGTATACCCAGTAGGCACTGAAATATTTAAGTAGTGCAGTTTCAGTACACACACTGTCGTGATTTTATCACGACAGATGTCCGGGTGAACGGACTTGGGTTCGAGGCCATTGCTAACGTGATAGACTCAAAGGGGTTGGTTGGGACGAAGGACACGAGTTTACCCAGGTTCGACCACTCGAGTTGAGGTAATAGCCTACGTCCTATTGGTGCTTGTATTGCTTGATATATTGATTGCAATGGAGCTATTGCTTTACCTAGCTTTCGCTAACCTGATCCCTAAGTCGCCCCGGGTCTTGCCTTTATATCGGAGGTCAAGACCACGGATCATACAAGTTGTAACCGACTCTCATTACATGTCCGTGTCTACCTCTATCTTCTCTTGCCTTTCCTGACCAAGTTGTCTCCGGGCGGGTTATACGCCCGGGTCTTCTTCATCCGGGCCACCTGCCGGCCCATCCTGTTAGCCGCTAAACTTCTTGGGCCTTGAAGTCCCCACGGCTCACTCTTGGGCCGGTGTGCGAGCCGCCCGGTGTGACCCGGAGCCCTCAAGGCGGGTCTCACCGTGGGGTTATATCCCCAACATTAGCACCCAGGTTGATTTGAGCTTGCTCACTTCAGCCTTTCTTTTTACTCCTTGGCGAGCCGTCCGGAAATGACCCGGCATGACATGATGTCAGATCTGCAGAAAAGACCCTTTGACGCATGCAACAAATCTTCCATTAAATGAACATCCCAAAAATCGAGGCGTCCGCCTCGGTCAAATGATATCTGACGACTGGATTTTCGCGACCGTTCCACGCTTTCCCTATTAAATAGGACCGCCCGGGGTGTCATTCGGTTTCTCCCGCTCGCTCTGTCATCTCCTTCCTCCGACGCTTCCATTTCCAGCGCTTCCAGCTCCGGCGCCGTTTCCTCCTCATCATCGACAGGGCCGCTGCATCAACCTGACGCGATCCAGAATTCCTTCCGCTTTCATCGCACCGTCGCCGGTGAGTCCTTCTCTCCTTAGATCTGCGATTTGTTCCAGTAGGGTTTTCATGGAGCTCCGCCGCCACAGTTTTAGAACTCAGGCTCCATCAATGCCAGTCATGCTTAATCCACGAGCCCTCGACCATATCGTGCCCCCATGGCGCTGCTGGGTAGGAGACCGATACTGACGCTATTTAGATTCACCACGGCTCCGCCCGTTGTTTTCAGATTTTCTTTACTTTCACCAGTTCATCGCTAGGTTTGGAAATAAAGATATTTCTTTTTGTTTTATAGATCCGCAACCATAGCAATACTTTGCGAAACCTGTTTTCAACACTTAGCTTCACTCTGCCCATTCCTCAGGAGGGTGAGGTAGCCGTGTTGTTCCGGCTCTCATTAGTCGGATCTTATTATCTCATCTTTTAAGGTCTTAAGCTTTTAAGCTGCCCACTTTTATTCGCCTTTTTCTTGACTCGCCGTATATGGTTACCTTGTACAGTTAAAAACTGCCGCCATGTCTTGCGCATATAACTCCTGCAACTGGGTCGGTTCATGCATTACCGAAGAGTTTCTGATGGATTTTGTACATGCGGGCACCCTTCCTGCCATAGAGGTCATCCATTGGCGGGTTCCGGGTAATGAACTGAGGCCCATTCCTTAGGAGGGCGAGGTAGTTGTTTTTTCGGATCATATTGAACATGGATTCGTACCCCTCGGCTCAAAATTCTTCTGGGACATCCTTCGTTTCTATAAGCTGCATCCTCAAGACCTTGCCCCCAATTCTGTCTCAAACATCTGCAACTTCCAAGTGCTCAGCAAGATCTACCTGCAGACTCGGCCGTCTGTAGGTCTCTTCCGAGAGTTCTTTTATGAGAACCGGCAAACTGAAGTAAAGGCCGGCCCGAGAACTTGGTGGAATTTCCATTCAGAGGCGCCGGGACATTACTTTTCCGGCTGTACCCATGCCGAGTCATCCAAAGGATTGGAATAAGACTTGGTTCTACTGTAAGGATACCTCCCCGGAGGATGAGCATCCGCTACCGGGTTATCGCCCCTCCCGGCTCAAGACAACTTCGGAGCTTCCTGGGCGGCTATCAACTGCTGAACATGCAAGGCTCGAGCCGGCTCACGCCAAGATTAAAGCCCTCATGGCCAATGGATTGACGGGTTTGGACTTGATCTGCTGCTGGATCTCCTGGAGAATTATGCCTTTGAGCCGGAGAAGCCGCCTCATGTGCGAATACCCTGGCACGTATGATGGTTCCCTATGCTTCAGCCGAACAACTTTAACCGAAGACGATATTACCACTGTCATCCGGAGTCTTGTTCATGAGACATCAGGAGCTTGTAGCGCTATTGGGTTGGCGCCTTTCAGTGCCGTTAATCCGGCCCCAGATGTAAGACGACTCTTCATCGTCTCTTCTTTTTGTGTAATTATGACTTTCAATCCATCGCTATTAACCGGCTTACCTTTTCAGGCTGACTCTGATTTCTGGAAGAAAAAGTATGTTCCTCCTCTGAAGAAAAGCAAGAAGAAGGCCCCAACCAAGAAGACGAAGAAGACCACCACTCAGGAGGAATGGTTTGACCTGCCAGAACCATCCGGCTCAGAGGTATAGTTTGACTATTTTAGTAACCTCATTATTCACCTTACTGATAATAGCTTATTCACAGGACGAGGTAGAGACGAGCCGCGTCAACATTCCTGAGGTAACTTATATTTCATCCGACTCAGAATGTTTTGTACCCCAGAAGATACGACGGGTTGTTCGAAAAGTTCCCCTTTCTCATCCTCTTGCTCATTTGGGTCCCCAATTTCTTTTGAAAATGCAACAGCAAGTCGACCGCCGTCAGACCTGGAGCGTCGGGTCTACTGATCTCGCGTCCAGATTGCCTAACTCCCCGGCTCCGAAGAAACGCCCCGCAGAGGTATGTATCTCTGTTTGATTTTATTAGCTTTTCCTTTATACTCTCAACCCTGCCTTATACCATTTGAACTATCTCTTAGGGATCACCCTCATCCGGCGACTCTACGGCCACCGCTCTTCCACCTCCGAAGATTAATCCGCTGTAAGCATTTTGTAACCTTTACATCTGGCTCCTCAGCGGTTGTAACCCTTGAATTATGGCCTCCATGTCTTTTCTAGGGCTCAAGCTAAGCGGAGGAAAACCAACAATTCCTCCCCTGGCCCTGTTGCTCAAGAACCAGAGCTGGCCAAGGGGACCCCCCAACGACTTCCGCAGAGCCGGCAGCCGATGACATTATCCCTGAGAGCCCACAAAGGGACCTTTCCAAGCCACCGAGCCCTGCCAAGGCTTCTGATGACGCTGCTGCCCCGGACGTCATGATTACTGGCGTCGGCTTGCACTCTCCTCCACCTCACGTGCTAACGAAACCTAGTGAAATAGCTGATGCTTCGAGGAAACTGGAATTTGAGCTCCCTGCTCTAGAAAAAATGACAGCTGATGAACTTCATGCTGGATATATGGACCAGCTGTCTACAAGCCGTGATTTAGATCTCAAACTGG
Organism: Hordeum marinum; assembly: GCA_022496015.1. Classification (NCBI taxonomy): domain Eukaryota; kingdom Viridiplantae; phylum Streptophyta; class Magnoliopsida; order Poales; family Poaceae; genus Hordeum; species Hordeum marinum. Next base: position 338,919,081 of record CM039678.1, read on the forward strand.
TTAACTTAATGAAGAGACGCTATGAGGTTAGGCTTGAGATCTCAGCTGGATTGGCTACTGTCTTAAAAGCGAACTTCGCTACTCAGCAAGCCGCCCGGAATAAAGCTGACGAGACGTGTCGACTCCTTGTCAAAGAGCTAGCTAAAATTAAAGACGACTTCACCGCCTTCAAGGAATTTGCTAAGGCTGAAAAAATGACATTGACTAAATGGGCGGATGATGCCTATCAGCGACTCATGATCGTATCTGACGAGCTGCAGTCTTTGAAGCATCACATCACCAAGATGACAACTGCCCTCTTTGGTAAGTTTTTTAATAGCTTGGCTTGATCCGGATTTTTGTATTTGTGCTGGCGACTCATAACGAGGCCTCCGTCTCACGCAGGTCCTAGGAGCCGCCAACTTGTCTCCGACAGTCTGCTGCCTTTGAAGGCTATATACACATTGACAGAATAGTTGTACTACAGGGCGGTATGCACAATCAAGGTTGTGCAATATAAAGAGAACATTCCTTCAAATCTCAAAAATGTCTTGGAGCTCCTGTCAACGATGCCCAAACAGATTGTAGAGCCGAAGAAATCAGTCGCCTGCCAGGGGGCGATAGAGGCCATAAGCCGGGCATTGGCTTTCGCTTCAGAGCTTACTCCGGCTGAGATGATGGATGGGTTTCCCTCCAAGAAGGATGACGGTTCTGAGTTTATCGATGCTGACTATGCTCGGTGCATAAAAGATTCCAAAGTCCTAGCCTCCATCTTAGCCAAAGAGGTCAACTTGGCGACTTACCAGGCGGCTTACAATGCTGACCAAAAGAGGATCCGTGGTCTGCTCTTTGAGTCCCAGGACCTGACACCCGCTCGCAGTAAGACTCTCTTCGCTTCTGATCTTGACCCGTCCCCCTTCTTTGAATAAGGAACTTTTGCGGCTTTAACCGAATGCAATTAGGACTTGGATAATCTCCAGATCAAGGCATCTAAAGAGCCGGAGTAGGATGACCCGCCAGCCAGGTAATCGCTTGGTTTAGAAAAAATTGTAATAGCCGGCTCTATGTGACCCGCCTGGGGCGATGTAAAAAACTTAATGATATTTTGAGCTCCTTAGAGAGCATCTGTAATAGGATAGCAACAATTTTTGCCCTGTTGAACTTGTGCCATCGCGCACGTATGAAAGTCCGGCTTAAAATAGACATGTGTCATCTTCCTTGTCCTTCTCATTGTATGCCTTACCGGCTCTTCATAGCTTAATTTCCTATATGTATAAATGTACCTTTACACCGTTAGGAGGGTGGCTTAAAAGCATAACCCAAAGATGCCGTGTCTTCCCAACATGTGTGATAGAATTATTCGCTTGGCTTTAGAGCCGACCGAAAGGTTTGATAAGCTTCACCTACAGGACAGGAAGCCCCCTGTATGGTTATGTTGACTTGTCAACATTTCTGGCGTGAACGCCGGTTGTTAGGGATAGATAAGCTACACTCGGAGGTGGGAAGCCCCCTTTGACAACCGCGGCTAACATGTTAACCGGAATAGCATAAAGCCAGTTGTTAGGGTGAGATAAGCGATACCCGAAGGTAAGAAGCCCCCTTCGATAGCCAATGTTGACTTGTCAACAATTTTGGCACGAACGCCGGTTGTTAGGGTGAGATAAGCGATACCCGAAGGTAAGAAGCCCCCTTCGACAACCGCGGCTAACATGTTAACCGGAAATGGCATAAAGCCGGCTGTTAGGGTGAGATAAGCGATACCCGAAGGTAAGAAGCCCCCTTCGACAGCCGCAGCTGATATGTCAACTAGAAATGGCATAAAGCCGGTTGTTAGGGTGAGATAAGCGAACCCGTCGGTAAGAAGCCCCCTTCGACAACCGCGGTTAACATGTTAACCGGAAATGGCATAAAGCCGGCTATTAGGGTGAGATAAGCGATACCCGAAGGTAAGAAGCCCCCTTCGACAGCCGCAGCTGACATGTCAACTGGAAATGGCATAAAGCCTGTTGTTAGGGTGAGATAAGCGAACCCGTCGGTAAGAAGCCCCCTTCGACAACCGCGGTTAACATGTTAACCGGAAATGGCATAAAGCCGGCTGTTAGGGTGAGATAAGCGATACCCGAAGGTAAGAAGCCCCCTTCGACAGCCGTAGCTGACATGTCAACTGGAAATGGCATAAAGCCGGTTGTTAGGGTGAGATAAGCGATACCCGAAGGTAAGAAGCCCCCTTCGACAACCAATGTATTTGCATCGATGAAGACATGCGATGTGGCAGAGGCCCTGGCTTACAGGGATGCTATTTTATTTATATATAAATATGATATGTGCAATGATAACGTACACTGACGATTCTCAACAACCTTAAGTGTAATAAGGCCGCAGATACGCTATGTTCCACGACCGGCGGGTCTCCTGACCCGAAGTATCTGAGTCGTCCCGGATGTCAATGAGGTAATATGACCCGTTGTTGAGATTTCGGCTGACCACAAAAGGCCCTTCCCATGGGGGAGATAATTTATGCATATCTGCCTGATCCTGAATCAGCCGTAGAACTAAGTCGCCCTCTTGAAACGTCCGGGTCTTAACCCTGTGGCTATGATAGCGGCGCAGGTCTCGTTGATAAATCGCCGAACGGGCAGCCGCCAGCTCTCGTTCCTCCTCCAAGGCATCCAACGCGTCCTGTCGTGTGGTCTCGTTGCTTGTCTCATCGTAAGCCGCCACTCGTGGCGAGTCATGTCGGATGTCACTTGGCAACATGGCCTCGGCACCGTAAACCATGAAGAAAGGTGTATACCCTGTGGATCTGTTGGGGGTGGTTCTAATACTCCATAAGACGGAGGACAACTCTTCTACCCAACAACTGGGTGTTCATTGTAAAGGAACCATGAGCCGTGGCTTGATACCCCTCAAGATTTCTTGATTGGCATGCTCCGCCTGACCGTTGGACTGCGGATGAGCAACTGCTGAAACATCAAGCCGGATGTGCTCCTCGTCGCAGAATTTTTTCATAGCTCCCCTGGATAAATTTGTGCCATTATCAGTGATGATGCTATGAGGGTTAACAAAAATGGTAGATCAGTTTTTTAACAAATTGAACCGTCATAGTCGCATCACACTTGCCGATCGGCTCAGCCTCTACCCATTTGGTGAACTTATCAACCGCCACCAGGAGGTGTGTTTTCTTATCCTTGGATCTCTTGAAAGGTCCTACCATATCTAGCCCCAGACCACAAACGGCCAAGTAATTGGTATCATCCGTAACTCTTGAGCCGGAATATGAGCACGTCAGCTGAATATTTGACAGCCGTCACACTTGCGGACCAGATCCTCTGCGTCTTTGTGAGCCGTCAACCAGAAGAAACCATGACGAAACGCCTTAGCTACCAAAGATTTGAGCCGGCATAATGTCCGCAATCTCCAGTGTGAATTTCATTCAAAATTTCTTGACCTTCCTTTGGTGAGACACAACACTGAAAAACCCTGGTAACGCTGCACTTGTGTAACTCACCATTGACTATTGTCATCGACTTGGACTGCCGGATGATCTGTCTGACTAGGTTTTCATCATCAGGTAATTCGCCCCGAGTCAAATAGGCTAGGTAAGGCACGGTCCAATCCGGAATAGCATGTAGAGTCGCCACCAATTGTCCCTCCGGGTCAGGGACAACCAAATCTTCCTCTGAAGGCAATTTGACAGCCGGGTGATATAAAACATCCAAAAAGACATTGGGTGGCACCGGCTTTTGCTGAGAGCCTAACCGTGATAAGGCATCGGCTGCCTCATTCCTGCGATGATCAATGTGATCCACCTGATAACCTTCGAAGTGACCAGCAATGACATCCACCGCCTGTCTATAAGCCGCCATACGCGGGTCCCTGGAATCCTATGTGCCTGAAACTTGCCGAGCCACAAGATCTGAGTCGCCCAAACACCTTACCCGGCTTAAATTCATCTCCTTGGCTACTCTGAGACCATGAAGCAGAGCCTCATACTCAACCACATTGTTGGTGCAAGGGAACATCAGCCGGAGCACATAACAAAATTTATCACCTTTGGGAGATGTCAAAACAACTCCTGCTCCTGATCCTTCCAGCTGCTTGGACCCATCAAAATGTATAGTCCAGTATGTGTCATCCGGCTTTTCCTCAGGAGCTTGACACTCTGTCCAATCGTTGATAAAATCCACAACGGCTTGGGACTTGATGGCCGTACGAGGCACATATTTCAGATTGAGAGGTCCCAGCTCCAATGCCCACTTAGCAATCCTACCAGTAGCTTCTCTGTTCTGGATTATATCCCCCAATGGAGCAGAGCTGACCATGGTGATCTAGTGCCCTAGGAAATAGTGCTTCGACTTGCGATTGGCCATGAACACTCCATACACTAGCTTCTGCCAATGTGGATATCTCTGCTTGGATTCAGTCAGGACCTCACTAATATAATAAACTGGCCTTTGAACCGGATACTCCTTCCCGGCTTCCTTGCGCTCAACCACAATTGCGGCGTTGACTGCCCGATTGTTAGCCGCCACATACAATAGCAAAGGTTCTTTCTCAGCCGGAGCAGCCAATACCGTCAGCTCAGTGAGTTGTTTCTTGAGTGCCTCCAATGCTTCACCCGCCGTCGTACTCCAGACAAAATTATCTGTCTTTTTCATCATCTGATATAGGGGAATGACTTTCTCACCGAGGCAGCTTATGAACTGGCTCAACGCAGCGATTCGCCCCGCCAGCCATTGGACATCGTTAACACAGGCAGACTCTCCCGGGGAGGTGATAGCTTTGATTTTATCTGGGTTAGCCTCAATGCCACGCTCAGAAACCAAAAATCACAAGAGCTTGCCAGCCGGGACACCAAAAACACACTTGGCCGGGTTAAGCATCATCTTGTAGATCCGGAGATTGTCAAAAGTTTCCCTTAAGTCATCCAAAAGGGTCTCCTTCTTCCTTGATTTGATCACAATATCATCCACGTAAGCATGAACATTGCACCCAATCTGATTGTGAAGGCAGTTCTACACACAGCGCTGATAAGTCGCCTGAGCACTCTTGAGCCCGAAAGGCATAGATACATAACAGAAGGCTCCAAAAGGCGTAATGAAAGCCGTCTTCTCTTGGTCCTTAACTGCCATCTTGATCTGATGATATCCTGAATAAGCATCTAGGAAACACAGGCTTTCGCAACCCGCCGTAGCATCAATGATCTGATCAATACGAGGGAGAGCAAAGGGATCAGGCGGACAAGCCTTGTTGAGGTCCGTATAATCCACACACATCCGCCACGTGCTTTTCTTTTTGAGCACCAGAACTGGGTTAGCAAGCCACTTCGGGTGAAAGATCTCAACGATGAAACCCACCGCTAAGAGCCGGGCAACCTCTTCTCCGATGGCCTTGTGTCTTTCCTCATTGAACCGCCGTAGAAACTGCTTGATAGGTTTAAACTTAGGATCCACATTAAGATTGTGCTCAGCGAACTCTCTCGGAACACCCGGCATGTCAGAAGGTTTCCATGCAAAGATGTCTTGATTCTCATGGATGAATTCGATGAGCGCGCTTTCCTATTTGGGATCCATGTGAGCCCCAATGATGAACTGTTTGGATCAGTCACCCGGAGTGAAGTCTATTGCCTTGGTATCATCCACCGAGAACTTAAGGGGCGTCTCAACCTTCGTTGTGGGCTTTTTCAGCGGTGTCATATCCTCCGGGTCAACATTCTCCTTATAAAACTTGAGCTCCTCCTGAGCACAACTGGATTCTGCATAAGCCGCGTCTCCTTCCTCAGACTCAATAGCCGTATTCTGATTACCATGAATGGTAATTGTACCTTTCAACCCAGGCATCTTGAGCTGTAAGTAGACATAGCAGGGCCTAGCCATGAACTTAGCATAAGCTGGTCACCCAAACAACGCATGGTAAGGGATCTTGATTTTGACCACTTCAAACCACAATTGCTTCACTCTATGGTTATATTCGTCACCAAAGGCAACTTCCAAAGAAGTCCTGCCCACCGGATAAGCTGACTTGCCTTGCACCACACCATGAAAAACGGTGGATGAGGGCTTAAGATCCTTGTCAAGCAGCTTCATCCGTCGGAAGGTGTCATAATAGAGGATGTTGATACTACTGCCTCCATCAATAAGCACCTTATTTACCATATAACCTCCCACTTGAGGGGTAACAACAAAAGCCAGCCGCCCCGGGTCATCCACATGCGGCGGGTGATCCTCCCGGCTCCATGTTATGTCATATTCAGACCACTTTAAGTACTGTGGCAGAGCCGGCGCAGCCGCATGGACCGCTCTCTTGCGTAATTTCTGATCTCGCTTGTTAAGGCAGGTCCTGATAACATGATACTGTCCTGAACTGAGCTATTTTGGATTACTTTGATACCCAGATTGGTTATGCTGCTGCTGGTTGTTCTTACCAGAGTGCTGCAGATGCCCTCCGTGATTACCTTGACCATGATGACCGGACCATGAGCCGCCGGATCCAAACCCGGCTCCTGATCCGCCCGGTCCTGAGCCGCCGAGCGGACCGCCGCCCTGGTTGTTGGGTTGTGTGTAGTAGGTTTGCCGGGCTGGCTGTGTTCTGGACAGGGCTTCTTAAGCGCCTCCTCCAAATTGAAGGGAGTCTTGTTTTTATTAAAAGGTGGTCTGAACTTTCCATTGCCCTTAGGAGGATTCTGGCCGGTACTTGCATTGGCTACCAGTTCTGATCCGCCATCGGGGTTCTTCCGCTTATTCTGGTTACCATTGCTAACCACACCTTTTCCTTGATTATTATTTTTACCCTGACCGACCTTCTCCTCGTCAGAGCCTGGGTCCTTCGTGTTATCAGAGTCGGCGTACTTTGTGAGAGCCGTCATGAGCTCTCCCATATCCTGACACGTACGCTTGAACCGACCAAGTTTCTACTTCAGCGGAACGAAATGACAGTTTTTCTCTAAAATGAGCACGGCATGGGCTACCGTGATCTGCTCAGATGAATGGATGATGGTTGACACCCGCCGAACCTAATGATGAGCTGACTCACCCTCCTGCTAGACGCAGTGATCAAGATCCACGATGGTCATAGGTTGTTTGCAAGTCCCTTGAATTTTTTGATGAACCTTGCCCTTAACTCGGCCCACGAATTGATGGTATTGGGGGGTAACCCCTTTAACCATGTACGATACGGACCTTCAAGCATCATGATAAAATACTTAGCGCACACCACCTCACTGAAATTTAGCATCTCCATAGCCAGTTCATAACTTTCTACCCAAGCCTCCGGAGGCAAATCAGCAGTGTAATTCGGAACCTTGCGAGGTCCTTTGAAATCCTTTGGCAGCCGTTCACTTCGTAGAGCCGGCGATAGACATGGCACTCCCACGGCCCTGGTAGTTACTCCTGCTCCTACTGATATCGAGGGCGCGGGCTCTTGGCAAGTCGTTGTAGCCAAAGCTGTCGCCTCTTGCTGGTTTCTCGCCCGGTTCATGAGCGCCTACGTATCTAGAGCCACCCGATCGTCCCCCGAAGGTCCTCTCCGCCGATCACTACTAGAAACCGCTGGCAACTCATAGCGCCGGCTAAAGCTCTGGCTGGGGAGAGGGGTTGAATGAACGCGACTCCGGTTGTGAGTATACTTCTCCTGCTGGGCCATTGTCGTCTGAAGGTATCCAATGGCATTTTGTACCTCTTCCGCAAAAGGTGCTTCATCCGGAATAGGAATTGTTTCAAGCCGGGTAGTCGCCACCACCATATTCTCAGCTAGGTTAGAATAATGACCCGCCGGTGTTGGGAAGACCACCGATGAAGCCTGGTTTCGTCGGGCCGGGTGAGGCGTCGGTCGAGCCGCCAGGTGGCTGCCAGATGCATCTGCTGCCCATCCCGTTCCTGGCGTGTTGAAGAGGTTCCTAGCCTCATAGCGTCCTGGCAAGCGAGATTGATGCCTCCTCCGGTGTAGCGCATCCACCGATTGCTGTTCCAGCCCAAGGCGGAAGGCATCTATCTTAATACGTTCTGCCTCTTCCGCCATCTGAACTTTTAGCTCAGCTATCCTCTGCTGCTCCTCCATCATCCGGTCCTTGAGCCTCACAATCTCTAAGTTTCGAGCAGCCTGATTATCTGGTGTGACTTCAGTGGCCATCAGGGCCGTAAGCTCGTTCATCAAATCCAGAAGAACTAGAGCCGATGGCGGCGGGTCAGCGCCTGAGGTTGCTGCTCCTGTGGCTGTACCGCTCATGCCTGGGGCTGACCCCGCCATGAACACGGCAGCGTGAGCCGGCGGCCCAAAAGCGTCCGACCCAGAATGATCCGACTCAGGGCAAAGCTCATCGTAGCCCCCCAAGGCCGCTGTTGTGAAGCTAGTAAATTGATTTCGTCTCTCCGCTTGAAGACTCGTCTTCTAAACAGACAAGAGTTTCCTGTGACCCGGAAGTTTCCAGATCCATCCCTTGAGTAAAACCTACGAAGACGTGCCTCTGACCCGGATTAACACGGGCGGGCTCCACATCACGGGCAGGTTGCGCGCGCCGAGCCGGCTCGATGACGTTGGTGCAGGCATTCGGCCCGCATATAGATCCGTCGGTCCTTCCGATGAAAACGTGAATCCCGCCGAAAGGAACGCAGAATCCATATTCCATAGAGTCGGCATCAAGCCCCCAGCCGGCATCGTCGATGTAGATCCGGCCATGGCGACTCTTGCTCATCCTTCCGACCACGTATCCCTTGAGCCCTGGGAGAGATCCCTTTGAGAACTCAACACCACTGAGCGCAGGCCCCACGGTGGGCGCCAACTATCGTGGTTTTATCACGGCAGATGTCTGGGTGAACGGACTTGGGTTCGAGGCCATTGCTAATGTGATGGACTCAAAGGGGTTGGTTGGGACGAAGGACACGAGTTTACCCATGTTCGGCCCCTCGAGTTGAGGTAATAGCCTACGTCCTGCTGGTGCTTGTATTGCTTGATATATCGATTACAAGGGAGATATTGCTTTACCTAGCTTTCGATAACCTGATCCCTAAGTCGCCCCGGGTCTTGCCTTTATATCGGAGGTCAAGACCACGAATCATACAATTTGTAACCGACTCTCATTACATGTCCGTGTCTACCTCTATCTTCTCTTGCCTTTCCTGACCAAGTTGTCTCCGGGCGGGTTATACGCCCGGGTCTTCTTCATCCAGGCCACCTGTCGGCCCATCCTGTCAGCCGCTAAACTTCTTGGGCCGGTGTGCGAGCCGCCCGGTGTGACCCGGAGCCCTCAGGGCGGGTTTGATCCATGGGGTTATATCCCCAACACACACGTAGCCACTAAAATATTTCAGCAGTGCACTTTTAGTAGAGACATGTAGACACTGAAATATTTCAGTACAACATGTTGCTTAACTTCCTATAAGTGCTTCTTGCATGTGCTATGACGTACATTCTGTTTACTCTGATCACAGGAGTGATTTTGCATCTTGCAAAGCTCTTATTAATTCAACATTGACTTCTATGAACTTTGTATTCAAATTGGTATCCTACAGATTTTGTGACAGATTTCCTTGTCATGTTGAAATTACCATACTGTCATTTTTCCAATACCAAATGTATTCAATCTGAAATTTTCAATTACTTATATGCTATAGTTGGAAGCATGAATAGGTTGCTGAAGATGCTGGGCCTCACAATATAAGTCCCTTGCTCAACCTCAACATCAGAAGTTGTTTTGCATTTCTAGTTGTGTCCATATTTCATGTGATGTATTTGAAGACTAGAAGTTGTTATGGATTAGAAGTTGAATCAGATAATTGTATGTCCTGCAGTCTCTGATTTGTGTTATCTGTTGTGTGTGCATGTGTCCATGGGATCAAAATCAAATAAAGTTCTGATTCCTATTTTCATGGCCTTGATGCTAAGTTAAGTAGATGCTGGTCACACTGATCAGAGGGAAGGGTGGCACTGGTGGGAAATATTTTAGGGTTTTATCGTCGTGGAAACCCTAGAAAATGAATAGAACCTTGTAAAAGTATGTTGTGTCACCTCCGAGATTTTTAGCATTTTGTCATTACAAAAACCTTAGAAAATCCATACAAATGCCGACAACCTTAGCAAACTAGTCATGTTAAAACCCACTAGGAAAAAAATTGTGATTAATCAACCAGGGGCATCAATATGTGATCGGGAGGGTGTAACCGCTGGGCTGATGCTGCATTTTGTACATAAATTACGCCAAGTAGTTTAAGAAAATTTATTTACCTCTCTGAGTGGTGGGACCCAACTATCATTACTGTCCACGTGTCAGCAGTTAGGAAGGGCGGCGCGGGGCAGACCGCAGGTGCACGATCGCCACGTCCCCAGTATTAAATGGGAACGGCCGGGTGGGTGAGACAAGAAAGATCGGCAATTGTGGCGCCTCGGGAGGGCAAATCGGCAACCGCAACCCCTCGGTAACTCCAACCGGCAGGAGCAGTGCATTTCTTCCCCACATATGTAGAAAACCCTCGTCCTCTCCCACTCCGTCCACACCACCTCGTCCTCTCCCGAACCCTCCTCCCTTCCTACACCTCCCTCCTCCTGTCGTCGCCGGACGATGAAGCGCGGGCGTGAAGATGCGGCGGACAAGCCAGAGGCAACCATCGAAGCAGAGCAGTCTGCTGCCACGGCTGCCGCCGCGGTTAGAGCGGCTGAGTCCGCCGTAGCGGCGATGGCTGGCGGTGCAACAACTGCTGTGCGTGCTCCCGGTGCCATCGCAGGCGTGGAGCTACCCGTCGGCGAGCCTGTGTAGGGCAACGACGGGGAAGATCTGGAGACGGAGAAGGCAAGGCTTAAGCAGGAGATTCATGACCAAATCGAGGCGGACTTTCACGCAAACACAATCAAGGAGTTCGACAAAGATTTCAGGAAGGGCAGCGACTTCGACGAGGATGCCATCGACGAGCTATCTAAGGTAGTACTCTGTTTTTGCTATGTTTGTTTCATGGCATTGGGTTTTTTCTTGTTAAGTAGATGAGCATCAAGTTCATATGGCCATGCTAGTTCTACGTACGTAGGATTGTAGGGATGTATCATAGATTTTCTTGTTGGATGTAGAACAAAAACCACGTAGTATTGCTAAATCAGAGATTCATTATCTGATTCCATCACGGCATGCTTTTTTGATTCAGTAAGCAAACTTACATTGGTAATCAACCCAAATACAAGAAAATGTTCAAGGTAGGGATACATTAATGAAAGAAGTGGGGTAAACAAGGGAGACATAACCACTGGATACCAAAAAAATCAAAACATTTTATCTAGCCAAATTTCCCCAGTATATTATCTAAGTTTCATTGATTCATTTGAGCACAATATCAAGATTCAGTTTCTGGACCAGATTTGGCAGTCCAAGGGAAGTGCATGCAAAAACTGTCCAAATGCCTCCAGATTTAACACTCCAAGGGAATTACACTTGTAACAAGTATCAAGTATCATGAAACCAAGCCACATCATGAATTCTTTCATCTGTTAATTATGTACTACTTGTGTACTAATCTATCAATGTAACTATTCCACCGTCCATATTTATGCATGTCAATTTCTTTGGCTCAAATATGTATGCGCGTATACGCCTTATTTCCAGCAAATAGATAGTTGTCATGTTACACATGTGTACTTTCCAAACATTGTAATTAAAAGCAATGTAGCAGAATAGATTAGCTGAGTTCTTATGTGTGTACTAATTCACAGGAGGATGACGACGACATGGGCGACGTCATGGACAACAGGCACAACAAGAGCCGCTACACCCCAAGGCATCTGATTGCTAGCAAGATCAAGTACTGTTTCTTTGGCAAGATTGGGTGTCCTTTCTGTTCCAAGGTGATCGGTGGCGGCATAGATGGCATCATCCAACATGCCATCAGCACTGGCAATGGAGATGGTAGGAAGCGTCAGGCCAGTACTCTGGCTAAACATGCGGCGTACGAACACTTCCTCCAGATTATCAAAGTCAATGAGCCCTACTACATCCCGCCGGTGAAGAAGGGAAAGAACTGATGTGCTGCTAGAGTGCTGCTGCTGCCCCAGGACCGCCGTGTCCTTTTATGTTATGTATGTTTATAAGTTGTTTGACTCTAAAACTTATGTCCTATGGTGTGTGTGAACTTATGTTGTGTGGTGGTTAATCTGTCGTTTATCTTAAGTGTTTGCTGCTACTCTAGTTTAGTGTTCTAAGTTGTTACTACTATTTTGCTGATGCATGTTAAGCCTTGTAGAATGCTAGATGCTTAGGGTGGTAACGGTGCCTATTTTTACTATCGTACGGTGATGCATGTTAGGAACTGTACTACTATGACTAGGTAGTTATAGCTTGGCATGAATCTCCATATCTATGACCGGTTACAACTGAACTATGCATTAGTTTTTGCCAAAATTAAAGCATGCAGATGATTGCCAATTGAAGCTTTGTAATGAGGATGCATTAGTTATTGTAGTAAGTAGATGATGCTCATGATTGCCAAAAGTACTTGTTTCCACTTTCTGGTAAGAACTGAATATGTATCAAATGATGCTAAAAGCAGAGCATGAGCATGAACATGTATGAATTGATGCTACCTAATTGTGTTTGAATGGGCTCAACATGACTGGTGTTGGTTTAGGTTCTCTGTGTGACCGTGATGATAACGAAGACACTTGCTTGGCTATGGTCTCGCTGTCAAATTAAAGTTTTAGTTTTTTAAGACTAATTGTTTTTGATGCTTGCTCGGGATCGACATTCTTTCTCGGGCGTCCACGTGATCTCTTCCTTTTGGGGGAGTTGGGTGTAGCGGTATCCTTCTGGGAGTTGAATGTGTCGGGTTCGTTGGAACCATTAGGATTGTTGACTATTTGTACGTCGTCTTCTGAACCATTAGGTTGAACTGCTGCTTGCTGGGCATCGTACACCTCCTTCTGTAGAAGAGAGAGTGGTGAGTTAGTTCAAATCATGAGACTTAAGAAAAAAATTAATATTCTTGATGTACCGCTAACCGTTATGGGGAAGTTATATGATTCGAGGCAAAGCGCATTGCAATTTGAATGCAGTAAGGTTGTACATATTTTCCACCTGAAAATATCTATCCTTGCCTATATTCGATAACCGACACTTACGTCAGCATATCTTTTAAGCAAAACAAAGTACAAAATTAATTTAGGCATTCAATTACCTGGTTCAAAATATCGGTCATTTCATCCCCGTTCCATGACAACATGTACTGCAATGTCCAAACCGCATAGGAAGTCCTGCGATATTTAGTTAAAGATCAGTAATCTTATTCGTGTATGCAAATAATAATTTAGGACGCCGTGCGTACTCATCGGTCTGTTGTGGTATGTTCTCATAGCATTGTTTGGTCCATTCGGCAAAATTGATGTTCTTAGCTAGTGATATCAACCCATTCTTCACAGCTTCGTCGATGCATAATTGAATCGACTCCACCTAGTGTACGATGAGTTATACATAGGGTTATGGTACTTTGGGAGCTCATGTGCCATGCGGATCAAAAGAGGCAGCAAGAGAACACTTACAAAAGAATCTTCCTTGGTCTTGTCATAATGATAATTCAAGGAGTTCAGAGTCTGGATCTCTTCTTTGTCAAAATTAAACATCATTAGCATTCAGTGGTTTGAGTGTACATTTAGTGGGACATGCACCTGCAGTAAAATTTGGGTTGGGGTGAGAACCGAAATTTTTCGTGTACAGTGCGTACAGAAACTATGAAAGTGAGGAAAACGTGTACCTTTCGGCGCCCTACAAATTTTTCTGCTACACGAGCAATCCATGAGGCTGCACATCCAACAGGAACCACCCCCTTCATTCTTAACAGCTTTTCGGTTTCTTGAGGGGATATAATTGAGGTAGTATCATTCTCAATTTGGCTAATGTTAGCATATGCCATAATAACCTGCCAAATTTTCAATCATACAATAATAAGAAAGTAGTTGCAGTAATGATGTAGACTGGAGTATAAGGGGCTTACATCATCATAAATGTATTCTTTGTTCAAATTTCGCTTCAATTTTTCTGCTGTGAGGGTAATGTCTCCGATTATAGCTATTTCAACAGGGTCATATGTTCCGCGGATGTAAACGGCTGTCTTTATGTCCTCTTTCGTGAACTTGTAATCATTACCAAAGACAAGCTTCATCAGAGTTAATCGTGGTTCCTCATTGTTTTACGTCACATGTCTTGCACTTGGTGTACTCGAAGTCCCTGCCTTTAATTCGGTAGACCTAGGAGTTGCTGTGAAGGATGAATTACACACATTTACTTGATCCTACATTGAAAAAAGGTCGCTCATCATTACTTTGTTACTTTTAGATAATAATGTGTTGGGCCATAATGATCACCTGCACGTCTCCTTTCTGTGACACTGATTGTCAATTGCTTGTAAATTGGTATTTTAATTCCTGTAAGAATGCAAACAATAATGAACATGAAGTAACATATTCATACAAAATATAAAATGCATAGTATGACATACATGGACTTCCCTCCTTAAGTCTTTAATTTCATCCTCGGCCTTCGACAACCTAAGATTACTGCCAGTTTTAGTCTTCATGTCGATCAAGTCTTCGCTCAGTGTCTGGTATTTGGCATCAAATCTGTGCTCAATTTCCATTAACTTCCTGCCTACCTTCTTTTCATGATCAGCAAAGCGTGCATGCATGGCTTCAACTATCATGTCAATCTGTGTAAACAAAATAAAAGCCCGTTGATAACATTAGCTAAATGAATGAGCTTCGATGACACCTATTTGTGATATTGCAAAAAAAATCGTCTTTGGGGTACATACTTGCTGGCTAGTAAATTGTTGTCCTTGTGATGGTGCTCGATATGAATCATGTTCATGCACATGTTCATCATTTTTTCTTGCAGGACTATTTGAATTCTCGGACGGTCGTTGAGGAGCACAAATTTCCATGACAACCTTTTTTTATAATATAGAATGAATCATTAGTACCAACTAAAAATTTGGATATAGAAAGTTCAATTGTAGATAGGTACCAGCCCGTTCTGAAGACCTCCTTTCTCGTAAGCATCACTTCTTAAAGTAGCCTTGCTTTCGTCCCATCATGCGATCAATGGAAGGGGTCTACAAGGTTACATCAATCGGCCACTACGCACGTGCTCCTAGTACCAAAACTACACAATAAATTAGTTCATCACCAAACAGATATGCAACAGAACAATAATTATAGGACATTAAGTAGTGATCTACCACTAACCTGGAGCAGAATTAGATTTCCTTGTAGATTCACGTGATCTAGATTTCTAAACTTGTGAATGGACTTGAAGAAGTGATCAAGTGTGAAACATCCCCAGTTAAAATTTCGAAGGTTTTCAAGATCTTTAACAAGGTTGAGAAATTTTGAGTCCACATAATGTTGTGCTGTTGGTGCTAGAACAATACCAATTGCGTACAGAATGAACCGTCTGAGGAAATCGCCGTCTAGGGCTTTGGAAGCTCGGATCGCCGTTTCAAGGTCAGAAATCAAAATTTGCCCGTTGTTTGTGTAGGCGGCAAACATTTGTGGGTCGGTTTCCATTTGCAGATGTGTCGCTATATCCTCCCCTTCTATCGGAATGCCAAATATACATTGCATGTCCTCATTTGTTATAGGAATTGGCATTGTACCGATGGTAATGGATTGCGTGTCCATATCGATGCTCTTGGCTAGTCTTACCAACATTATGCGTCGTAGGTTCACTTCATGTATCTGGGTTAGACCGCCAAGACTAGTTTCTAATATGATGTACTTTTTGTGGTCTGATGACAACAATTTCATGGTTTTTCCAAACCTTGTCTGTGAGCATGCTAACTTCATATGACCATGCTTTTCGGCGAGTTCCTGTTATATGCCATTAAATTTTAGTGAGTATACATGAAGTATGTGCACGAAAAGATTATACACAAACAATCAATTACTTACCGCATCGGTAATTTCGGAGATGGGCTTTTCTCCATTATGAAGACTTGTATCTGAAACTGACATTGCTGGCTCGTATGCAATGATATAAACCGGTTGAATTAATCTGAACAAAATATTGTAAAATGTATAACAAAATTAGCATTGAATTAATTTTAACAAAATT
Organism: Hordeum marinum; assembly: GCA_022496015.1. Lineage (NCBI taxonomy): Eukaryota > Viridiplantae > Streptophyta > Magnoliopsida > Poales > Poaceae > Hordeum > Hordeum marinum. The sequence goes on from CM039678.1 coordinate 338,935,135, forward strand.
AACTGGGTCATTTAACATATGATCCACTTATGAGTTTAAGCACAAAACCTATTTGGTCGTGCATAAAATAAGCATAGTTTAACAAGGCTATCCAATTGCTTAACCACGTGAAGTTGTGCAAAACCTATGAGGGTTCAACTACTAAAGGAGCGATCGACAACGATTAAAAAGAGGTTCAAACATGTAATACCTTCTCTCACAGACGGTGGCGCCGAGTTGATGGCGGCGGATAGTGCGTCGCAAACTATAAGTGCCGGTATAGCGCGGTCGACGGCGGCAAGGAAAAACGGCGCATTCACGCGAGGAGGAGGCGGCGAGAAGAACACTGACGTCCGATCCCTCAAATCATGTTGGCGGTGGGCGGTGATTGGTGGCCGCTGACTCCTGTATTCCGTGTGCACCCGGCGGCTCCGATCTGATCTTACAGCGGTCGTGGGAGGTGCGGATGGCCCGGGTGGTTAGAATGAGGAGCTATAATCGCGGGATTTAGGGAGGGGTGGGCCGCATGAGTTATGTGCGATTTGGATAATATTACAATGATATAAAAAAATAAGAAAATATTGTCCTCGTTTTTTAGGTATTAAAAATAGTTCTTCATGTCACATATGGCAGAAAAAAGGCCATACGTGACAAAACTTGCAAAAAATGTTGAAAATGGTTCAAAGTTGGCGTATACATGTACTAATGACCATACAAATGCTGCATGTGACAAAACTTACAAAATGTGTTGAAGATGGTTCAAACATGGGGTTTAGGGTTATTAGGGTTTAGGGGTTTAGGGTTTAGGGGTTTAGGGTTTAGGGTTTAGGGTTATTACGGTTTAGGGGTTTAGGGTTTAGAGTTTATGAACTATGTTTGTCTTATAGTGAACCTAGCACACACACCGGACATCGGTGGAGCGTTGGTCTACAATGGATTCCCTCCGGTAGCATCGATCCGGTCCGTCCACTGGCTCGGCAGACAAACCTCGTGCCACATAGAGCATGCATCCATCCACTTGACCGGATCAATGTTGGGTTGGTTTCATACAGGTGAGCAACCCAGCTATGTGCTTTCGGGGTGTTGGCAGACTAGCCCAGAAATGCGCGTGTCAGAGATCCTCACATATGACAGAAAAAAGGCCATACGTGACAAAACTTGCAAAAATTGTTGAAAATGGTTCAAAGTTGGCGTATACATGTACTAATGACCATACAAATGCTGCATGTGACGAAACTTACAAAATTTGTTGAAGATGGTTAAGGGTCTAGGGTTTAGGAGTTTAGGGTTCAAGGGTTTAGGGTTATTAGGGTTTAGGGGTTTATGGTTTAGGGGTTTAGGGGTTTAGGGGTTTAGGGGTTTAGGGTTTAGAGTTTACGGAACTATGTTTGGCTTACAGTGAACATAGCACACACACCGGACATCGGTGGTGTAGGGAACATTGCATGGAAAACAAAAAATTTCCTACGCACGCGCATATCTATCCATGGTGATGAGCATCTACGAGAGGGAGAGTGGATCTACGTACCCTTGTAGATCGCTAAGCGGGAAGCGTTAGGAAACGCGGTTGGTTTAGTCGAACGTCTTTGTGATCCAAATCGCCGAGCGTCCCGCGATCCAATCACGATCCGTCCCGCGAACTTGATCACAGTCCTTCCGATCTAGCGCTGAACGGACGGCACCTCCGCGTTCAGCACACGTACAGCTCAATGACGATCTCCGCCTTCTTTATCCAGCAAGAGGGAGCGAAGAGGTAGAAGAGTTCTCCGGCAGCATGACGGCGCTCCGACGATGGTGGTGGAGCTATTCCGGCAGGGCTTCGCCTAAGCACTGCAGAAATCCGATCTAGAGGAGAAACTATGCACTAGAGGAACGGGCAACACGTGGCTAAAAATTCTGTGCAAAAACCCTAAAACTGTTGGAAATATGCCCTAGAGGCAATAATAAATTAGTTATCATCATATTTCCTTGTTCATGATAATCGTTTATTATCCATGCTATAATTGTGTTGATCGGAAACTCAGATACATGTGTGGATACATAGACAACACCATGTCCCTAGTATGCCTCTAATAGACTAGCTCGTTGATCAAAGATGGCTATGGTTTCCAAGTCATGGACATGAGATATCATTTGATAACGGGATCACATCATTAGGAGATTATGGGATGGACAAGACCCAAACTATAAATGTAGCATATGATCGTGTCAGTTTATTGCTATAGTTTTCTGCATGTCAAGTATTTGTTCCTATGACCATGGGATGATGCAACTCACTAACACTGGAGGAGTGCCTTGTGTGTATCAAACGTTGCAACGTAACTGGGTGACTATAAAGGTGCTCTACAGGTATCTCCGAGGGTGTCTGTTGGGTTGGCATGGATCAAGACTGGGATTTGTTACTCCGTGTGACAGAGAGGTATCTCAGGGCCCACTCAGTAATACAACATCACAACAAGCCTTGCAAGCAATGTGACTAAGAGTTAGCCACGGGATCTTGTATTACATAACGAGTAAAGAGACTTGCCGGTAACGATATTGAACTAGGTATAGAGATACCGACGATCGAATCTCGGGCAAGTAACATACCGAAGAACAAAGGGAATAGCATACGGGATTAACTGAATCCTTGACATAGAGGTTCAACCAATATGGGCATCCAGGTCCCGCTATTGGTTATTGACCGCAGAGGTGTCTCGGTCATGTCTACATAGTTCTCGAACCCGCAGGGTCTGCACACTTAAGGTTTGGTGACGTTTCGGTAGTATAGAGTTATGTATGGACGTGACCGAAGGTTGTTCGGAGTCCCGGATGAGATCCTGGATGTCACAAGGAGCTCCGGAATGGTCTGCAGGTAAAGATTCATATATAGGAAGTCCTGTTTTGGTCGCCAGAAAGGTTTCGGGCTCATCGGTAGTGTACCGGGAGTGCCGGTAGTGTACCGGGAGACCATCGGAGGGGTATTTCGACCCAAGAGGCTACATGGGCTGTGGGAGAGTGAATACCAGCCCTTAGTGGGCTGGTGGAAGTCCCACACAAAGCACATGCAACTAGGGAGGAAAAGGCCAAAGAGAAAAGGTGGAAAAAGGCAAAAATAGGGTGAATCCTAGTCCTACTAGGATTGGAGGTGGATTCCACCTCCTCCCCTTGGTTCGACCGACTCCTAGAGGCTTGGCCCTTGGTTTTAGGGTTTTTGGACAGAATTTTCTGCCACGTGCTGCCCGTTCCTCAAGTGCATAGTTTCTCCTCTAGATCGGTTTTCTACAGCGCTTAGGCGAAGCCCTGCCGGAATTACTCCACCACCATCGCCGCAGCGCCGTCACGCTACCGGAGAACTCATCTACCTCTCTGCTCCCTCTTGCTGGATCAAGAAGGTGGAGATCCTCATCGAGCTGTACGTGTGCTGAACGCGGAGGTGCCATCCGTTCGGCGCTATATCGGGAGGACCATGATCAAGATCGCGAGACGGATCGTGATGAGTTCGCGGGACGGATCGTGATGAGTTCGCGGGACGGATTGTGATTGGATCGCGGGATAGATCGTGATGAGATCGCGGGACGGATCGCGATGAGTTCGCGGGACGGATCGTGATTGGATCGCGGGACGGATCGTGATGAGATCGCGGGACGCTCGGCGATTTGGATCGCGAAGACGTTCGATTACACCAACCACGTTTCTTAATGCTTCCTGCTTAGCGATCTACAAGGGTATGTAGATCCACTCTCCCTCTCGTAGATGCTCATCACCATGGATAGATCTTGCATGTGCGTAGGAAATTTTTTGTTTCACATGCGACGTTCACTAACAGTGGTATCAAAGCTAGGTCTATGTGTAGATGAGATCTCGAGTAGAACACAAAAGGTTTGTGGGCGTTGATGCTTAGATTGCTTCCTCCCTTGGTCGGATTTTGGTTCAGCGGTATTGTGAGATGAAGCGGCCTGGACCAACATTACTCGTACGCTTACGAGAGACCGGTTCCCTCGACCGCAACTTGTTGCATAGATGGCTTGCGGGTGCTAGTTTTTCTCACTTTAGTTGGATCAGATTCGACAAAGGTGGTCCTTGAGAAGGTTGAAAAGCAACTAGTGTATCGCCGTTATGGTTTTTGCGTAGATGAGAATTGTTCTTGCTAGATACCCGTAGCAGCCACGTAAAACATGCAACAACAATTAGAGGACGTCTAACTTGTTTTTGCAGGGTATGTTGTGATGTGATATGGCCAATTACATGATGTGATATATGTGATCTATGAGATGATCATGTGATGTATAGATTATCATGAATTGCATGTCGATGAGTATGGCAACCGGCACGAGCCATAGGTTTGTCTTTAATTATTGTATGACCTGCTTGCCAATCATTAAGAGCTATGTAATGCTTTACTTTATCGCTAAACGGTAGCAATAGTAGTAGAAGCATGTTGGGCGCGACAACCCCGATGGCGACACGTTGATGGAGATCAAGATGATGGAGATCATGGTGTCTTGCCGGTGATTTTGGAGATCATGCCGGTGCTTTCAAGATGGAGATCAAAAGCACAAGTTCATGGCCATATCATGTCACTTATGATTTAAATGTGATGTTAATCCTTTTATGCACCTTGTTTTTCTTAGGACGACGGTAGCATTATAAGGTGATCCCTCACTTAAATTTCAAGATGAATTGTGTTCTCCCCGAGTGTGCACCGTTGCAAAAGTTCGTCGTGTTGAGACACCACGTGATGATCGGGTGTGATAGACTCTACGTTCACATACAACGGGTGCAAGTCAGTGTTGCACATGCAGAACACTCGGGTTAAACTTGACGAGCCTAGCATATACATACATGGCCTCGGAACACAAGAGACCAAAAGGTCGAACATGAGTCATGTAGTAGATATGATCAACATGATGATGTTCACCATTGAAACCACCTCAACTCACGTGATGATCGGACTTGAGTTGGTGAATTTGGATCATGTATCACTCGAATGACTGGAGGGATGTCAATTTGAGTGGGAGTTCTTAAGTAATATGATTAATTTAACTCATTATCATGAACATAGTCAGTAGTGTCTTTGCAAACTATGTTGTAGATTACTACCTCACGTTGTAGCTCCCTTGAATTTTTACATGTTCCTAGAGAAATAGAGTTGAAATATGATGGTAGCAATATTGCAGACTGGCTCTGTGATCTGAGGATTGTCCTCATTGCTGCACAGAAGGCTTATGTCCTTAATGCACCGCTCAGTGCGCCAACCCCTCTAGCGTTGTTTGTAGATGTTGTGAACATCTGACAGGCATGTTCCGATAACTACTTGATAGTATAGTGCGTCATGCATTACGGCTTAGAATTGAGGCTCCGAAACATTTTGAACGTCACAGAACATACGAGATGTTCTAAGAGCTCAAATTAGGATCTCAGGCGCATGCCCGTGTTGCGAGATATGAGATCTCCAACAAGATTCTTTGCCCGTAATATGAAAGAGAATAGATCAATCATTGAGCACGTGCTCAGATTGTGTGGGTGCTACAATCGCTTGAATCGAGTGGGAGTTGATCTTCCAAATAAGATAGTGATTGATATAATTCTCCAAGCACTGTCACTAAGCTACTAGAACTTGGTGATGAACTATAAAATGTCAGGGATAGAAATAATGATCCCTGAGTTGTTCGCGATATTTGACAACGCGAAGGTAGAAATCAAGAAGGAGCGTCAAGTGTTGATGGTTAGTCAAACCACTAGTTTTGAAAAGGGCAAGAGCAAGGAGGGAAACTTCGTGGATAGCAAGTCAATTGCTGCTCCAATGAAGCAACCCAAAGTTGAACCCAAACCCGAGACTAAGTGCTTCGATTATGAGGTGAGCGGTCGCTGAAGCGGAACAACCCTAGATACTTGGTAGATAAGAAGGCTGGCAACATCGACAGAAGTATATTTGATATACGTGTTATTTATGTGTACCTTGCTAGTACTCCTAGTAGCACCTGGGTATTGGATACTGGTTCGGTTGCTAAATGTTAGTAACTCGAAATAAAAGCTATGGAATAAACGGAGCACTAGCTAAGGGTGAGGTGACGATGTGTGTTGGAAATGTTTCCAAGGTTGATGTGATCAACATCGCATGCTCTCTTTACCTTCGGGATTAGTGACGAACCTAAATAAATGTTAGTTGGTGTTTTGCGTTGAGCATGAACATGATTAGATCGTGGTACTATCATTATCAACTCTACATCTTTTGGCATCAATGTTATGAACATGTGTGTCATCACTATCAAGATTCAATATGAATAAACCCCTCACATTGGGTGCATGACCATAAAAGATATTACTCATATAAATAGAACTACCTTTATTCTCTGATTTAAATGAGTAACCGCCTTGCAATAAACAAGATCCAGATATAATGTTCATGCTTAACGCAGGCACTAAATAACAATTATTCAGGTTCATCACTAATCCCGATGGTAATTGAAGAGAGAGCGTGCCGACGGCGATCACATCAATCTTGGAACCATTTCCCACGTGCATCACCACTTCATCCTTTGCCAGCCTTCATCTATTCCGTAGTTCCTGTTTTGAGTTGCAAATGTGAGCAACCAAACCGGTATCAAATACCCAGGTACTACAACAAGAGCTAGTAAGGTACACATCAATAACATGTATATCATATATACCTTGTTTGTCGTTGGCTGCCTTCTTGTCAGCCAGGTACTTGGGGCAGTTCCGCTTCCAATGACCAGTTCCCTTGCAATGAAAGCACTCAGTTTCTGGCTTAGGTCCATGCTTGGGCTTCTTTACAGGAGTAGCAACTGCTTTGCCATCCTTCTTGGTTTTACCCTTCTTGCCCTTGCCCTTGCCATTCTTCTTGAAACTAGTGGTTTTATTGACCATCAACACTTGATGTTCTTTCTGGATTTCAGACTCAGCGACTTTTAGCATCGGAAATAGCTCGACGACTGACTTGTTCATCCCGTGCATGTTATAGTTCATCACAAAGCTCTCGTAACTAGGTGGCAGTGATTGGAGAACTCTGTCAGTGATCACCTCTGGCGGAAGGGCAATTCCCAACTCCGCTAGACGAGTCGAATACCCAGATATTCTAAGTATATTTCACTCATATACCCGTTCTCCTCCATCTTGCAAGCATAGAACTTATCGGAGGTCTCATACCTCTCGATCTGGGCATTCTTCTAAAATATAAAGTTCAACTCCTGGAACATCTCATATGCTCCATGACGTTCAAAACGTCTTTCAAGTCCCGGTTCGAAGCCATACAATATTGCACACTGAACTATTGAGTAATCTCTAGTACGTGCCTCCCAAGCGTTCTTAACATCTTCGAAGGTCATGTCTTCTGGTTGGTCACCAAGCGGTGCATCAAGGACATATGATTTTTGGGAAGTCGTGAGGATAATCCTCAGATTACGGGCCCAGTCAACAAAGTTACTTCCATCATCTTTCAACTTAGCTTTCTCTAGGAACGCATTAAAATTCAGGGGTGCTACTGCGCGAGCCATTGATCTACAACATAAATATGCAAAGTTTACTTAGACTATTGTTCAAGATAATGAGTTTAGTTAATCATATTACTAAAGCTCCCACTCAAATTGACATCCCTCAGGTCATCTGAGTGTCACATGATCCAAATCCACCAACTCAAGTCCGATCATCACGTGAGTTGAGGTGGCTTCAATGGTGAACATCATTATGTTGATCATATCTACTATATGACTCATGTTCAACCTTTCGGTCTCTTGTGTTCCGAGGCCATATCTGTACATGCTAGGCTCGTCAAGTTTAACCCAAGTGTTCTGCACGTGCAAGACTGGCTTGCACCCGTTGTATGTGAACGTAGAGTCTATCACACCCGATCATCACGTGGTGCCTCAACACGACGAACTTTCGCAACGGTGCACACTCGGGGAGAACACAATTTATCTTGAAATTAAGTGAGGGATCACCTTATAATGATACTGTCGTCCTAAGCAAAACAAGGTGCATAAAAGGATTAACATCACATGCAAATCATAAGTGACATGATATGGCCATGAACTTGTGCTTTTGATCTCCTTCTAGAAAGCATCGGCATGATCTCCATCGTCACCGGCAAGACACCATGATCTCCATCAACGTTTCACCATCGGGGTTGTCGCGCCCAACATGCTTCTACTACTATTGCTACTGTTTAGCGATAAAGTAAAGCATTACATAGCGCTTAATGATTGACACGCAGGTCATACAATAATTAAAGACAACCCTATGGCTCCTGCCGGTTGCCGTACTCATCGACATGCAAGTCGTGATAATCTATACATCACATGATCATCTCATACATCACATATATCACATCATGTAATTGGCCATATCACATCACAACATACCCTGCAAAAACAAGTTAGGCGTCCTCTAATTGTTGTTGCATGTTTTACGTGGCTGCTATGGGTATCTAGCAAGAACAATTCTCATCTACGCAAAAACCACAACGGTGATACACTAGTTGCTTTTCAACCTTCTCAAGGACCGCCTTTGTCGAATCCGATCCAACTAAAGTGAGAGAAACTGGCACCCGCAAGCCATCTATGCAACAAGTTGCAGTTGAGGGAACCGGTCTCTCGTAAGTGTACAAGTAATGTTGGTCCGGGCCGCTTCATCTCACAATACCATTGAATCAAAACATGACCAAGGGAGGAAGCAATCTAAGCATCAACGCCCACAAACTCTTTATGTTCTACTAGAGATCTCATCTACACATAGACCTAGCTCATGATGCCACTGTTGGGAATGTTGCATGGGAAACAAAAAAATTCCTACGCACACGCAGATCTATCCATGGTGATGAGCATCTACGAGAGGGAGAGTGGATCTACATACCCTTGTAGATCGCTAAGAGGGAAGCGCTAAGAAACGCAGTTGGTGTAGTAGAACATCTTCGCGATCCAAATCGCCGAGCGTCCCGCGATCCAATCACGATCCGTCCCGCGAACTTGATCACGGTCCTTACGATCTAGCGCCGAACGGACGACACCTCCGCGTTCAACACACGTAAAGCTCGATGACGATCTCCGCCTTATTGATCTAGCAAGAGGGAGCGGAGAGGTAGAAGAGTTCTCCGGCAGCGTGACGGTGCTCCGGCAATGGTGGTGGAGCTATTCCGGCAGGGCTTCGCCTAAGCACTGCAGAAATCCGATCTAGAGGAGAAACTATGCACTGGAGGAACGGGCAACACGTGGCTAAAAATTCTGTGCAGAAACCCTAAAACCACCATTATATATAGGAGGAAGAGAGGAGGAGGCCGAACCAGGTGGGAGAGGTGGAATCCACCTCCAATCCTAGTAGGACTAGGATTCATCCTATTTTTGCCTTTTTCCACTTTTTCTCTTTGGGCTTTCTTTCCCTAGCCGCATGGGCTTTGTGTGGGACTTCCACCAGCCCACTAAGGGCTGGTATTCACTCTCCCACAGCCCATGTAGCCTCTTGGGTCGAAATACCCCTCCCGATGATCTCCCGGTACACTACCGGCACTCCCGGTACACTACCGGCACTCCCGGTACACTACGGATGAGCCCGAAACTTTTCCGGTGACCAAAATAGGACTTCCTATATATCAATATTTACCTCCGGACCATTCCGGAGCTCCTCGTGACGCCCAGGATCTCATCCGGGACTCCGAACAACCTTCAGTCACCACCATACATAACTCTATACTACCAAAACGTCACCAAACCTTAAGTGTGCAGACCCTGAGGGTTCGAGAACTATGTAGACATGACCGAGACACCTCTATGGTAAATAACCAATAGCGGGACCTGGATGCCCATATTGGTTCCTACATATTCTACGAAGATCTTAATCGGTCAAACCTCTATGTCAAGGATTCAGTTAATCCCGTATGATGTTCCCTTTGTTCTTCGGTATGTTACTTGCCCGAGATTCGATCGTCGGTATCTCCATACCTTGTTCAACCTCGTTACCGGCAAGCCTCTTTACTCGTTCCGTAATACAAGATCCCATGACTAACACTTAGTCACATTGCTTGCAAGGCTTATTGTGATGTTGTATTACCGAATGGGCCCTGAGATACCTCTCCGTCACACGGAGTAACAAATCCCAGTCTTGATCCATGCCAACTCAACAGACACCCTCGGAGATACCTGTAGAGCACCTTTATAGTCACCCAGTTACGTTGCGATGTTTGATACACACAAGGCACTCCTTCGATGTCCGTGAGTTGCATGATCTCATGGTCATAGGAACATATACTTGACATGCAGAAAACAGTAGCAATAAACTGACACAATCATATGCTATGTTTGTAGTTTGGGTCTTGTCCATCACATCATTCTCCTAATGATGTGATCCCGTTATCAAATGACATCACATGTCAATGGCTAGGAGACCCTGACCATCTTTGATCAACGAGCTAGTTCACTAGAGGCATACTAGGGACAAAGTGTTGTCTATTTACCCACACATGTAATGTGTTTCCAATCAATAAAATTATAGCATGGATAATAAACGATTATCATGAACAAGGAAATATAATAATAAACACTTTATTTATTACCTCTAGGGCATATTTCCAACAGGTGGAGCGTTGGTCTGCAATGGGTTCCCTCCGGTAGCATCAATCCGGTCCGTCCACTGCCTCAGCAGACAAACCTCGTGCCACGTAGAGCATGCATCCATACAATTGACCGGATCGATGTTGGGTTGGTTTCATATAGGTGAGCAACCTAGCTATGTGCTTTCGGGGTGTTGGCAGACTAGCTCGGAAATGCGCGTGTCAGAGATCCTCACATATGACACAAAAAAGGCCATACGTGACAAAACTTGCAAAAATTGTTGAAATGGTTCAAAGTTGGCATATACATGTACTAATGACCATACAAATCTTGCATGTGACGAAACTTACAAAAATTGTTGAAGATGGTTCAAACTTGGCAAATAGCCCTAACATGGCCTAGACTTGTCACCCTGAAGATGGTTTAGGGTTTAGGGTTCAGGGGTTTACGGTTATTAGGCTTTAGGGATTTAGGGTTTAGGGGTTTAGAGGTTTAGGGGTTTAGGGTTTAGGGGTTTAGGGTTTAGGGGTTAGGGTTTGGCATGCATGTAACAACTAACAATTATTGAACATGGTTCAAACTTGGCGTGTAACAACTAACAATGGTATGCAACCAATCTAAACGTAACGTTTGGCAGGCATCAAACCAATTAGCCACTATTCCTAAAAAACAAATAGCGAGTAATTGCGCCGAAAAAATCTCGTAATGATCTTTTTCGTGATAAACGGGGCAACAAGCGCACGTTAAGTTGGCTCCGGCTAGTGTGATATGTGGTTGGTCCCCTGGTCAGTGGACGTGTTTTGGAAGCCCGCAAAAGATCATGCATCAAAGCGCATTACTTTGAAATAACTAATTAACCCTACAATCACGGATATATACCTTCCCATTCTACCGCATATCTACCCTATCTTAACTGTCCCCATCTACTTTGTTTCTCCTCACGTAGCCATCGCCGGAATTGGGCGATTGCCGGGTTCGGGCAAACGTTTCTCAGTCGACCACGCCGACGCCGTATTAAAAAGGTCTCCTCCTCGGCTCCTCCCATCTTCTCTTGCAGTGTTGATTATTGTTTCCATTGATTCGACCTAGAAGTCATTTCCGAAGAGATTAGAAAATCCAGCCTTTTCCATAGTTGAGTAGTTCTAGTGTCATGCAAGATCTTGTTTGATTGATAGTTTGTAGTAGTTGATCGTAGGAATTAATTGGATGGGGTTTGCATGAAAATTGGCAGTTAGTTTGTGTCACATTTCATACTATGGGTATATCTATTACTGTAGGGACCATGGTCTCAGAGGCGTATAACAACCGTGCGGAGTACGACAAGTCTTTGCATGAAGCGTGCCGGGAGATCGACTTGAAGGTGCAAAAGGATCGCGCTAAGGTAGATAAGAAACTGAAACAAGAACGTTCATACGTGGACATGATGATAAAGGAGGAGCATGAGGAGTTATCCCATAAGATGGCAAAGATGCGTGATGAGATTGATGAAAAGTGTAAGCGGGACCGTGAGGACATGGAAAAGAAGTTTTTTCTTGGCTACAAGTAAATGCATCAAGCGTTGCAAAAAGACCGGAAGCTTGCGGACAGTATTATACAGACAAAGCAAGTCAGGATGGATGCCAATTTGTTGCAGGCACGTGCGGATATGGACAGTAAGATGCTACAGGAGCGTTCGGACATGGATTATAAAGCAATGCTGGAGAAGTTCCGCTTGGAAGGACAGATGTTAGAAGACCGTGAGATCTTACGGCCACACCTTCAATGCCACATTAATCCACCCCTACAACATGTCTTCAATTATTCTCCCCCTGTAACTATCTCTCACAGATTGTACATATTAAGGACCTAGATATTTTATGATACAAACATCTTCAATTTGTGGCTAACCTTATGTCGAAGATTATATGTAGGCTAAGCTTCATGAGACGGCAAAATCCCCATTCACTCGAGACCATGCGATAGAGTCACCCGTTCAATGCCACATCACTCCACCTGAACAACATATCTTCAATTCTCCCCTTGTAAGTACCTCGCAACGATGACATACCCAAGATATGGTATGACCTTTTAAAACTTGTGTGTAAACCCACTATCGACATTTCATACGCAGGATAAGAAACCTGAGATGGCACAGTACCCAGTCACTCCACATGAAGGATACATTCCACATAACAAGGTGACAAGGTCTGAGATGGCACAATCCCCAGTCACTCCACATGAAGGATACATTCAACAAAAGGAGGTAACAATACTGCAATGTTTCAATGCACATAACAAATTTTGTTTGCCCCTTTACTCATTGAATGTATTAACTTTGATGTGAGATAATAAGTGCTGGTCATGGAATTTTTAGTTCATAGGGATGATGAGATGTCACATGTCCCAAGATCATACTTTGAGGGCAGACCGGCAGAAATCAGACTTAATGAACCCGGCAAAGTGACCTACGATCTCATTATGAGAGAAATGAGAACTTCTTTTGGTTCCAAAATGGGAGCAGAACTGTACTACTTCTTACCCGGGTCTGTGTGGAAGCTGCCAGAAGGAATGATCTTGTTTGCAGGACCAGATGATGTAGAAAAAATGCTTTCTGATATGAATGGCAGCAAGACATGTCACCTGTACATTGTGTACAATAGAACTACATGTCGTTATCAAGAGGATGACATTGATCCAGAGGTTGAAATTGTACATGTCACATGCATGTAGTTTATGGATACATCATTTTTGAGTTGTTACTAATACCATTCCTATGGTTTTTTACAGGAAGTGAGAATCCAAGAATTGGAGGGCCTTGCTAGAGAGTTGGCGGAGAAAGAACAAGAACAACTTCAGTTGTATGGTTACATTGATGTTAAGCAGAAAAAGATTGAAGAACATGGGTGGTCGCCAAGCCCGATGCAATCTCCAACGTCCAAACGCAAGAGGTCACTGGATTTTGGCAGCGGAGAAGACCATATATGGTAGGATCAATGGTTTTTCAACCATTTTAAGCTTCAAACCAGGATTATTTTGTTTCAAACAAAGGTATTTTATGTTTCACACTATGTTCGTAATTATGGTACAATTTATCAATGAGACATTTCTTTCAACAACAATGTAGCGAGAATTATGCATTTGTTTTATGATCAACCATAGAGTTGTTTCTGAGTTGTTTGTGAGATGGCCTTGCATCTAAAAAAGTTGGGAACAACAATGAGTGCAATGCTAGTGTGATAGTTCTACTGCTTCTGCTTAGAAAAACAGCTAAAATATAGTACTTATTGATTGCTAGAACATAAAGCTGCCGTTATATTCCTGTCCGCTTTAAAACAGCACCCAACGCTCCACCAGCACTTTCATCATTACAACTGCAGTCGCGACTCCTCGGCCTCCTCGCTTCCCACTCCTCTCTCCCATCACCCACTACTGTGCGGAAAACCCGCGTCGAGCTTAATGTCGCCGCTGACGCCATGGATAACAACCTCAGATGGCAGATGGTTGTTGAAGATCTGGCCAAAGATGACCACGTCGCCCGTGGCAAGCTGAAGGAGATCGCGTGATGGTTCCCAAGCATCCAGATGATGCGGAACCATGTGCGCGGTCTGGTGAAGGTGATGACCGACAACGAGAAGGCGCGTGCATTCCCCGACGGTTGCGGCCTGCCTCCAGCTCTCATCATGAGGTTCACAATGCGGGAGACGCAGTCCGATGATCCCAACCAGCGGGCCCGTTGGTGGATGTATCGTTCGGCCGCTCCGCCGCAGCCGAACATGAACCGCGTTCAATCTAGGGCAGAGCGCATCCAGGAAGTCGACCTTGTCGTCCCTGCACCCGTCAATGCTGCCTACTGGGATAGATTCCAGCCGGAGATGCTCTACCAGAATGACAACTCCGATGTTCACTCATCCTCTTCTGACGAGGGTGAATCCTCTAACGAGGGTGAGTCCCCTGACCAAGAGGAGCAGGAGGAGCATGAGGTTTTTGTCGTCTCTGACGACGAGCAGGAGGTGATGATGTTTGCGCCCTTCATCGAGCAGGAGGGAGGCCCAGAGCTCCCAATTGATGTGGAGGCACTGCCAGACGTGCCCGACATCATCAAGATGGAGGTTCAGGAGGAGGAGCCTGTGGTGGTTGACGAGTAGGAGGCGATGATGTTTGCGCCCATCATCGAGCAGGAGGGAGGCCCAGAGCTCCCAATTGATGTGGCAGCACTGCCAGATGTGCCCGACATCATCAAGATGGAGGTTCAGGAGGAGCAGCCTGTGGTGGATGACAAGCAAAAGAGGAAGAAAGCAGTGGAGAAGCCTGTTGCAGGGCCGGGTGCGCCGCTCAGAGCATCTCAAGCGCCTAAAGAACTGAAGATTCAACAAATCTGAAGATGTGTTAGTGCATCTAGTGCCCCTTAGTGATTTTGGTGTATTTAAGACTTATAGATTAAGGCACTAATGAGTTTGTGAGAGCACACAGGCTCTATAAGTCAATGAGGAGTTTGATATATTCGGAGATTATCGACCCCTAAAAATGTATGTCTTCAAGTGAAGACTTTGTTGAAGACTTTTTGAAGACTTTGGTGAAGACTTTGTGAAGACTTTGAAAATGAAGAAATTGGTGTGACCTTGAAGATATGAATGAGGAATATGAAGCGTGAAGACTTTTGTTTTCGTAGTTTCTTTTCCTTTATTTGAGTCATAGGAAACACCGTACTCTTAAAGGGGGTCGAGGTAATACTAAGGAAAATTTCCAACTAATGCTCAACTCCAAAATCCTCAACCCATACAATTCTTCGAGTGAAGACTTTGGAAATCTCTTACGGTTCAGACAAGTTTTTCAGTGACAGAGACGAAGGTCTTCTGCTCTCTAAGGAAATTGATCTGACTAAGGAGTTAGGATTTCGCCAGTGCGAATTGTCTACAAGTGAGGATCATGATAAGCTGAGGACTTTCATAGTTCGAAATTCCAACCGTTGCTGTGCTTAGCGCCAGCTGTCCCCAATCGTTCTTATCCACATAACGGTCATATCATTGGGGGCATTTATGTCTTATCATGTCAGGTTGCACCCTGGCTATAAATAGCTGACCCCCACAACCACTAGCTGGTTGGCTGCTCTGAGAGAGAACTGACACTTGTCATTTGAGAGCAACCCATCCTCTGAGGACTTTGAGAGAAAATCATCAGTGAGGAAAACCCACAACCAAACCATAAAACCCATAGTGATTGAGCATCACTGAAGAAATTCCTGTGTGGAACCGATGCTTGTTACCTTTGAGGACTGTGCATCCTCTAGACAGTTAGGCGTCATGGTCTAGTGCTCCTGCAGTCAATTGGGGACCACGAAGTGACCTTGGTCTAGAGCATCCAGCAGTAAATTGTGGATCACCGGGTGACCAGTTTGTGAGGGTTTTGGAAGTCTACCCTGAAGACTTACCATGAGTGTTGGGCAAGGACTGTGTGACCTTAGCTCAAGGAGAATATAGTAAGGACTGTGTGTCCTGGGACTGTGTGTCCTCTGGTTTAAATACCAGGCCGCTCCAAACCAGACGTACGACTGTCACAGCAGTTGGAACTGGGTCATCAAACCATTGTCTTCATCAAGCTATCTGGTTCTATTTCCTCAACCCCTCTATTCCTCATATATCTGTTGATGAAATTGATTGTTACAGTTTGAAGAATTTCACTGAAAACTTTCACAAATTCCTTACCTCAAATTCTTCAAGTTACCTTGTTCATCACTTCTTATCCTTATCACGCTACTCACTGTTCGTGCATGTTTCATTTCATCATGATGACTAAGCTGATACTATGCTCCTCATGCACCTGAGTACTTATTCTGTTGCTAGTTATTCATCACATTTCAAATTCCTCAAATTTGAAATTCCTCAAGTGATGAATTTGTAAAAATCGCCTATTCACCCCCCCTCTAGCCGATATAACGCACTTTCAATTGGTATCAGAGCAGGTACTCCCTTGCTCTGTGTGATTTTGGTTTAACCACCTGGAGTTCTAGTTATGTCGACTGCAGGTATGATCAAGGTTTCCGTGGGATGTCCTAATTTCGATGGGACAGACTACCCCTACTGGAAGAACAAGATGCGTATGCACCTTGAAGCTATTGACAACAATCTCTGGTACATTGTGGAAAATGGTGTGCCCTCTATCGCTCCCACTGTTACAGTTGTTGATGTGAAGAGATTCAAGCAACTCAATTCTCAAGCGAAGAATATCATCTGTGGTCATCTGAGCAAAGGTCGGTATGGCAGAGTGAGTGCTTTGGAATCTGCTAAGCTTATCTGAGATAGGCTGTCCAAAGTCAACGAAGGTGTTTCCACTCAACGTGACTCTCGTGTTGATGTTCTTCGCAATATCTTCAACCGCTTCAAGAGGCTTGACAATGAAAATGTTCAGCAAAAATTTGATCGCCTCAGTGATATATCAAATGAACTTCAAGCACTAGGTGCCACTGATATCACTGACCATGAAGTGGTGAAGAAACTGCTATGATCTCTCGATTCCTCATTTGATACTCTCGTTTTGATGATTCAAGAACGTGGAGATTATAAAGCTCTTGATCCTGCTGATATTCTTGAGAGACTCAATACTCATGAATTCCAACAAGCTGAGAAAAGAGACCTCTACGGGCCAAGCTATGGAAGATCTCGTGCTTTGAAGGCAAAAGCAATCTCCTCATCTGAAGAAGAAGATTCTGACAGTAGCCTTGGTGATCCTGAAGAACTAAGTCAGGAACTAGCTATGCTTGTGAGGAAATTCCATAAGTTCTCAAGACGAGGTGGATTTGGAAAGTCATCAAAAAGTGGCTTGAGGAAATCAAATTCCTCACAAGATTACAAAAGGAGAACATGTCATCGTTGCAAGAAGCCTGGCCACTTTATCTCTGATTGTCCTCTTTGGGAAAAATACTCAAAGAAGAAGAAGAAATACAAAGATGATAGTTCTGATGACTCAAAGAAAAAGAAGAAATCTTCAAAGTCCTCAAAGCACAAGAAGAATGGTTCCAGAAAGGCTCGAGCATTCATCGGCAAGGAAATGGATTCTGAGGAAGAATCTGAAGAATATGAAGAAGAGGAAGAATCTAAGGAGGAATCAGAATCTGGTGTCGCTAGCCTTGCTCTCGCTACTGCGTTCGTTAGCAAGTCCATCTTCAACAATGAAGAATATGACCACTCCAACGACTTTGACGTCAGCAATGATGATTATGCTCCCACCTATTGCTTTATGGCAAAAGGCTCAAAGGTACACAAACATCATTCCTCATCTGAATCAAGTGAAGGTGAATCTGATGAATATGTGAAACCTAGCTATGCTAAAATTGTTAAAATTGCCACTAAGCAACAAAGTGCACTTGAAAAGCTTCAAAAAATGCTAGACAAAAGCGATGATTTGTTAAACCGTGAAGTGGATTGGACTCAAACTCTATCTGTTGATCTTAAAAGTCTTCAGACAAAGTATGATAACCTTCAGAGTCATCATAATGACCTCTTAGCCGATCATGAGAAGCTTTCATATGAATTTCTTCAAAGAAAGCAAGATCTTGAAAAGCTGAGGGTGTCAAATGAGGATCTCCAAAGGGAAAACGATTTCTTATTGGCTTAACAGATCAGTACCGCTCAGGAAGAATTTGTTCCACCTTGTTTGAAATGCATCGAACGTGAAACTGCTAATTCTTCACCTGAATGTTCAAATGCTTCTATTGCTGCAATTTCTTCAACTATTCCCGTGGTCTTAAATTCCTCATCTGAGGATGCCACTAGTATCACTGATGACAATGCAGGGTTGAAGGAATTGTATGTGACAGGCATATACAAAAGTCTCAAAGGGCATCAAACCCTTTGGGATGTCCTCAAGAAGCAGATTCTGAATATGAACCCTAGGAAAGAGGGTATTTCCTTTGTGAGGAAACTCAACGCCGATGGATCCTACTGGACACCTAAGCAGTACCCCAAAACCTCATGGGTTGCTGCAAAAGGATCTCTTGTGGATCCATCCACTTTATCTGGCTTTACTTGTGAAACTTCATATTCCTCTGTTGAGTCACTTGACTCCAATTACAGATTCTTCAAAAATAAGTCAAGTGAAGTATTTGCTAGATATGTTGGAACTAACTGCAGGAACGGTTCTCCTATGAAGAAAATCTGGGTTCCCAAGAGCTACCTACAAAATCTTCAAGTGAATGTCCTCACGACACCACTCATGAAGAATCGGAACCCCAGATCAAATTCCTCATATGGACCAAAGTCCTCACTTGGACCAAATTCCTCAAATGGTCAAAATCATCATTCTCGCGCTAATGCCTTTGTTTCGCAAGGAAAACCTAAGAGTTATGAATATGTGCATTATTCTTCAAACCATTATGTTCATAAGTCCTTGGAGAATTTCTCTGCTTATTCATTTGAATACTCTAACCCTCGCCCTGTGAAACGAAGTGCACTTGCTTCAATGCCTCCCTTCTCACATGGTGCTCGCAGAATGATGAATTCTTTGCCACCCCTCCAGATGTGGGTGGTGAAGAAAACAAATTGACATCTTATGTAGGGTCAGGTCTCCAGATGAATTTGAACATCTGATGAATTTGCTGGAGACCTGAGGAAATGCTTGAAAGGACGCAAGTTAACCATGATGAAATAAATTCTTCATTTCTCACGTCCTCACTCTACTTGCTTACTATCTTGTGTGATGAATTTCTGTCTGATGAAATTGATATCATATTCTTCACTCTAAAGCATATGAGTTCGTAAGTTGTACTAATTCATCTGCAGGATGATACTCTAAAAGCTACTGAGTGGGTTCTCGATAGTGGATGCACAAACCACATGATGGGTGACAAGAATCTACTGATGAATTTGCCACTCACTCCATCTCCTCTGAAGCATATCACCTACGCAGACAAAGGAAAAAAAGCAAGGTATTGGGACTTGGTAAGGTTTCTATCTCAAAGAACCGAACCATGGACAAGGTGATGCTTGTTGAATCCCTCGGGTTCAACCTTATGTCTGTCTCAATGCTTTGTGATCTTGATATGGTTGTCGTATTTGGAAAATATCGTTGTGTTGTCATCATGGAATCTAACAATTCCAAAGTCTTCGAAGGCTTTAGGAGAGGAGACTTGTATATTGTTGATTACTCTACAGGTCCTCAACCTGCCACTTGCTTACTTGCAAAGTCTTCAGAAGGTTGGCTGTGGCATCGACGACTTGGACATGCTGGTATGAGGAATCTGCACACACTCGTGAAGAAAAAGCACGTCATTGGCATCGAGGGTGTCAAATTCCTCAAGGACCACCTTTGTGGTGCATGTGAATCTGGGAAGATGACCAGATCCAAGCATCCCTCGAAGACAATCATGACCACTACGCGACCTTTTGAATTGCTTCATATGGATCTCTTTGGTCTCACTCACTACTCCGTACTAACAAATTCTTCAAGCTTGTATGGATTTGTCATTGTTGATGATTACTCTCGTTATACATGGGTGCATATCATTCTGTACAAAAATGAAGTGCAGGATGTCTTCAGACGATTTGCTTCAAGGGCCTCCACCAACTTTGGCGTCAAGATCAAGCATATAAGGAGTGATAATGGGACTGAATTCAAGAACACTAACCTTGATGAATATCTTGATGAACTTGGTATTACTCATGAGTTATCTGCTCCTTACACTCCTCAGCAGAATGGCATCGTGGAGCGCAAGAACAGGACTCTTGTTGTGATGGCTTGAACCATGCTTAACGAATACAAAACCCCTTGTCACTTCTGGCCTGAAGCAATTGATACTGCATGCCACATCATCAACAGGGTATATCTTCACAAATTCCTCAAGAAGACTTCATATGAGCTCATGACAGGCAAGAAACCCAATGTAAGTTATCTCAAAGTCTTCGGTGCAAAATGCTGGATCAGAGATCCTCACCATAGTTCTAAGTTTGCACCGAAAGCACATGAAGGTTTTATGCTTGGTTATGGAAAGGACTCGCACACCTAAAAGTCTTCAACACCTACCATCACAAGGTGGTTGAAACTGTAGATGTGTGGTTCGATGAAACTAATGGCTCGCAAAGAGAGCACCTGCCTTCTGTGTTAGATGAACAATCTCCTGAGGAATCCATCAAGCTGAAGGAAACTGAAGATGTCATACCCACTAAGGAAATCATTCCAACAAATGAAGACTCTCATGCTGATATACCTGAAGAAAATGGTGCTGATGAAACTCCTCAGCATAGTCAACCTGCTCATCCAAGAGTAGCAAATGAAGTGCAGATTGACAAAATCATCGATGACATCAATGCACCAGGTCCTCTCACACGCTCAAAAGCTTCACATCTAACTAACTTTTGTGGGCACTTTGCCTTTGTCTCTATCTTAGAGCCCACCAAAGTTGATAAAGCATTCAAGGAGCCCGAATGGATTCAAGCTATGCAAGAGGAATTGCATCAGTTCAAGCTTAACAACGTGTGGCAACTTGTCAAGCGGCCAGATCCTTGCAAGCATAACATCATAGGTACCAAGTGGATCTACCGCAACAAGCAAGATGAAAATGGTCTTGCGGTGAGGAATAAGGCTCGACTTGTAGCTCAAGGCTATACACAGGTTGAGGGAATTGACTTTGGTGAAACTTTTGCACCTATTGCTAGACTTGAAGCTATTCGCATATTACTGGCTTATGCTAACCATCATAATATCATCTTATATCAAATGGATGTGAAAAGTGCATTCCTCAATGGTAAGCTTGAGGAAGAAGTATATGTTGCTCAACCCCCAGGTTTTGACGATCCTAAGCATCCTGACAAAGTCTTCAGATTAAACAAGGCCCTCTATGGCCTCAAGCAGGCCCCTCAGGCGTGGTATGACACTCTGAAGGAATTCCTCATGAAGAAAGGCTTGAAACCCGGTTCACTCGACCCTACTCTTTTCACAAAATCCTATGACACTGAACTGTTCATATGCCAAATATATGTTGATGATATTATCTTTGGATGTACTGACAAACGTTACAGTGATGAATTTGCCTATATGATAAGTGAACAATATCAAATGTCTATGATGGGAGAGTTGAAATTCTTCTTAGGTCTTCAAATTCGTCAGCAAGACAATGGCATCTTCATCTCACAAGAGAAATACCTCAAAGATGTTCTGAGGAAATTTGACATGCAAGATTGCAAAGGCGTCAAAACTCCAATGCCTTCAAAAGGCCATCTCTGCACTGATGAAAATGGTAAAGATTTTGATCAGAAGGTATACCGCTCCATGATTGGCTCCTTATTGTACCTATGTGCATCTAGGCCTAATATAATGCTAAGTGTCTGCATGTGTGCTCGATTCCATGCAACACCAAAGGAATCACACCATAAGGCTGTGAAACACATTCTTCGATACTTAGCTCACACACCAACACATGGATTGTGGTATCCCAAGGGCTCAAATCTTCACCTCGTCGGATACTCTGATGCTGACTATGCTGGAGATCGCGTGGATCGCAAGTCAACCTCAGGCACATGTCATTTTCTCGGACAATCCTTAGTATGTTGGTCCTTGAAGAAGCAGAACTGCGTTTCACTCTCTACTGCAGAAGCTGAGTACATTGTTGCTGGCTCGTGTTGTGCTCAGTTACTATGGATGAAGCAAACCCTCAAGGACTATGGTATCAAGCTAAAGAATGTGCCTCTTTACTATGACAACGAGAGTGCCATCAAGATTGCGTACAACCCTGTTCAGCACTCCAAGACCAAGCACATCCAGATTCGTCATCACTTTCTTCGAGATCATGTACTCAAGGGCGACATCTCCATCAATCACATTCCTACTGAAGAACAACTGGCTGATATCTTCACAAAGCCCTTGGATAAAAAGAGATTTTGCAAGTAGCGGTGTGAGCTAAATATCGTAGAATCTTCAAATGTTCTTTGATGAAGAACACACATCCTAACACGTATGCAAAATTGATGACTTAGATGTGCAACACATGAAGTAACGTTTTTCTTCAATCAATGAAGAATAACTCTCTAAGTGTGAAGAAATTAATGAAGAATTTGATTCTCAGAACTCTACGACAATTCTAAGCGGTGTCTGAAATCATCATTCTTATACGGTGGGTTACACCACCAACCAAAAGTTGAAGTTCTTCAAAATTGAGCACTGTTACAAATTCTTCAAATTATCAAATTCCTCAAATTTGCAAATTCCTCAAGTCCTCAAATTCATCAACTTTTCAAATTCTTCAAAACTTTTGAGACTCATATTCTTCATTGACTATATATATATATATATATATATATATGAGTTTTTTTAATGTACTCAACAGCATTCACTTATTGCTAATTCTTCAAATTGATTTTCATCTAAGTGAATGTGATCGAACCCTTTCCCCGTCTATGATAAACTCAACCCAGTCTGTTCACAAATTCCTCATATGCGTTCTACTTTGAAACTTGTTCAAAGTCTTCACTGTGTCCTTGACAGCTGAAGAATTGGCGAACGAAAACTTTGAAATCTTCACTACCAAAATTTTCGGCAGTTCCCGCTCAAACTGTTCCGATTCCCGCGCCTAGATAACCCACGATCCTCCACAATCTTCACTACCTAGATCGTGGGTGACACCTGTCGCGTGGAGAGCAAGGGTCAAGGGCAATCCTGTCTAAAATCTTCAGGAGGATCAGTTTTCACTTCCTCTATAAATGCCCCCTTCCCATCTACTGTGCTCTTACTCCGCATCTCATCTCTCTCCCGAGCTCCAACCAAGCGCCGTCGCTAAAGTCACCGTCGCCGGTGAGGAAGAGCTTCGCTGCCTCAACCTCGTCGTCGTCGTACTCGCATCGGCCGCAGAAATCTTCATCCCGCCGCCGCTGTAGTTGTATCCTTCTGCAAAGCTAGGGCGTGGGAGATCTAAACGGACGAACTTCCTCATTTCATCTCTGTGTTCGTCGTGTTCTTCACCAGGGTAATTAAAATTTATTTTTACTGCCCATGATTGATCCTCAACTACAACTACTATTCCTCAATAGGTGTTTATACGTTATAAATCAAATACACAAGCACCTTACATCTCCTCATACTTGATACTTGATGATTTTCCCTAAGTAATGACTTTCTTCAAGATTCCACAATTGTGCGAATTCTCAAATTTGCACAACTCTAGAACCTAAGGCTAAGAACACTTAGTAAAATTCCTCAAGACATCCATGGTCAAATTCCTCACACCTATCTCTCTTAAAATTTCTGAGAACGCATATGACCTCTTCAAATTCTTCACACCTATACTCTATTCACAGGTACAACATGTCCGCTGATGAATCACTAGGTTCTCATCAACTTAACTCATTTGCAGCGCTACTTGAAGAAAAACTGTGTACCTCTTCAGAATCTTCAAGAGTTCATATTCCTCAAGTGAAGAAAATGTATGATGGAAAGAAACCTCAGAAAGGAGGGGAAAAGCCAGATGTGCACACTGCATTTGAGATCCCGAAGGATCTGTATGATGAATATTGCACACCTGATGAAGAAACTCATGGAAAGGAGATGGCCAAGAAGAGGAAGATCCGTCTACAAAAGATTGAGAGGAGATGGGCCAAAGAATAGAGAGAATATCGTTATGTAACTCCAAAATACATGATGAAATTTGCTGTGAAACCACCTTGCAGTAGGCCTCCTATTGCTCCTAACAAAATTGCTGATCCTTCTAGCCTCAAAACTGGTGAGGACTTTCCTGCCATGTGGGAAAAGCAACAAGCCAAGTGGCGAGGAAAGCCAAAAAGGCAGGGAAGAAATTCAATAAGGATTGTGTTGCTGCTGCCTCTGCCGGAGCTTCTTCTAGTGCTCGGAAGAAGATGGTAAAGAAATCTACTCTGAAAATTGGCTCTTCAAAATCCTCACTGCAAATTTCTCAAGGTCAAAGGCCTCAGCCCAGAAAACCTTCAGCACGTATTGCTGCTCAGTCATCTCCAACAGCCAAAAAGTCCTTAACCCCAGTGCATCTGGCAACATGCAAAAGGACTGAGGGTTTCACGATAGTTCCGAAGCTCATTGCAAGCCCCTCCACTACTGCAAAGTCTTCAACCAGTCCATCTGCACTTAAACTGAAGAAGACAGCTGGACGTGGTCAAAGACCAAGCTCTCACACCAGCAAGGCTCTGGTTACAGTCCCCTCAGATTCTTCAGAGGATAATGATGATGATGATGATGATGATGATGATGATGATGATGAGCAATTGGTAGAAATCATCAGACAGAGTCAGCACAGGGCTGCTAAAGCAAAGGGTAGCTCTGTTCCTCTCATGCTGGATCCCAAGATGATCCTAAACTTCATTGATATATGGCATGAGGACCCAAGCACTGCACTTTCCTCACTAAATCTGCCTCCTGAAGTGGATCATGTCCTCACCCACTTCATCTCTGAAGAACAATGGAAAAGAGAGCAAGCTCAGAGAGCTAAGAGGAACAAGACTCGCAAAGAAAAGTTTATGCGCGAAAATGTGATGAACTTGACCCCAAATCAACTGGTCATAGTTTAGTCCGAGATTCGCACTCTCTCTTTGGATCAACGGAGATATGATGTTGAATGGAAGGGCACCAAGGTCAGACTTGTCAGGGCTGCTCATGCAGCTGTAAAGGATCACAACACCAGGGTTGCAGCTCGATCGTAACCACAAAAGACTCAGTATGAAGAAATTGCTCAGACTGAATATGAAATTCCTCAGGCTACTGATGAAAATGCTCAGCCTGAAGAAACTGCTGAAGAAACCGCTTTTGCACCAAAAGCAACTGCTAGTGCTGCTGAGGAAACTCAGACCACTGAAGAACATGTCAGGACCACCCCCAATGTTGTGCCTGAAGAATCTGATAGGCCAGCTGAAGAATCCACTCTGCCTCAAGAAACTGAACCACCCAGGGCGGCTGCATCAGTCGTTCCTGAAGAAACTGCTCCTGCTGAGGAAAATCCCCTCAAAACAAAAGCATCAACTTCTGAAGCCCCTGTGTTGAAGAAGTTGAAAACTTTGACAAGTTCCTTAGCTACACCACTTGATGCAACTCCAATTTCCTCGACACCAGCCTATGCTATTGTGCCAATTGGGGAAGCATATGACATTCCTCACGAAGAAGAGAATCATTCGGCTGCTTCCTCAGAGCCTCTTGATGAGGAAATTGTCATTGATGACACTGCATCAACTCCCAAGGTATCATCGCCCCAGCTTCTGCTAATTGCTGGCGCTGAAGAAATTGATGAAGAAGTTGACGTTGGTGACACTACTCCAGTCATCAATGATGAATATTGGGAATCTGCACATCCCAACTCACATGTGGCAACTCCTCTGATGTTGATTCCTTAGTCACCTGCACAAACTGAGGAAATACGTGAAGATTTTGAACACCTGTACCTTCCAGACCCTGAAGAAATTCCAACTACAACAGCTGAGGAAATTGATGCTCCGGCCACTACTGAGGAACCTGTTCTACAAATCACTCAGTTTGCTGTTCCTCCCATGCCAACTGAGATCAAGGGGCGCATTCGACCAAATCTTCAACCTAAGCAAAGAATGCCATTCAAAGGTTCGGTCCACCCCAAATTCCTCAAGACAAATTTCTTCAATGAACGCATGTTCTTCACAGGACCAAATCCATATGATTCTGCTTGGACTGATCGCACAAGGTTCTGGACTCCCATGCAAATGAACTACTATGCCTCTGTTCTATGTGACAAGAAGAAAATCTTCGAGCACCATAATATTCCTCATGTGGACATGGAGTCTATTCCATCATTCACGCCGGTGCTCCAAGTTCTTCATGATGCTGGGCTTCTTCCCTTCTGTGTAGATGTCTGTGACTGGAACAAGGAGTTGATTCTTCAATTCTATGCCACTCTATACATTAGTGGAAATTCCTCAGACATCAACTCCTGGGTCTTGGACTGGATGACCGGAACAACTCATTTCACTGCAAGCTCTTCTGAATTGCTTCAGTCTGTCCCAGTTCCAATTCCTTCAGATGAAGCCCGCTGCCTGTTCAATGATCCACCACTACCGAATCACATGATAATGATGATGAAGAAATTAGCGCCTGCAAAGCCTCAAAGGACAACCTTTCTTGTGAAGGATTTGTTGTATGTACCAAGAACAGTCTATCGCATACTCACTCATACCCTATGTCCTCAGAAGGGCCACAACTCTGAAGAAGAAGAAGTGGAAGGACTCATGAAGAATATGCTTTTCAACATCATTCATGGGATTCCCATCAACTTTCACGATTTCTTCATGAGGACTCTGGCCGATGCTGCTATGTCACCATTTGAGTTGAAGCCCTTTGCTCCCTGGATTATGCATTTCATCAGAACAAAGTCTTCAATTCACTTTAAGGCTGACTTCCGGAATCATTTCAGTTTTCTGCCCCCGATTGAAGTCCTCAAAAGCACAATTGATGAAGGAAAAGGCAAGGATGTCATTGATCAAGGCACTCGTCCATTGGATGGTCAGTTTCGTCAAGCAGCATCCTACTCCACGAATGGTAACTCTGCCACACAGGACTCCTCTACCAAAACCTCTGCACAAAAGCCTCATGCAACTGCTCCTCGTGTGATGACTGATCGTGAGCTTCTCTTAAGTCTTCATCAGAAGGTCAATCGAAATCACAAGTGGGTCAAGCGTCAACTTGGGTATATTGTGCAGAATATGACTGTAACGTAGAACACTGTCAAGAGGAACCACTAGTATGCTCATGAAAACCTCAAGCGCTCTTGGGCTATGCTAAATCACATCATGTCTTCTGAAGAATTGGATGAACTAAACTTTGAAGAATATCCTGACTTCGCTCGCTGTCCTCAGAAGAAGTTCAAGAAAGTCCAAGTTCCTCTGATGGTCACCAGTTCCTATTCTTCATCTCGCGAGCGCGATGAAGATGAAGACATTGACGATACTGCTGTTGGACCTGCATCAACAATCGACCCCGACAACGCTGGCGCTCCTTCTTCACCACCAAGATGAAATTTCTCATGGGGCGTTAGTCATCACTTTTTCTTCCCTTTTGGTCCTCGATGACAAAGGGGGGAAATTTTGAATTAGTCTTCAAGCGGGTCTACATATATATGGGCTATTTTTGTTTAAGTTACAACTCTTGCTCTTCTGAAGTTTTTGGTTATTGAGTTGTAAACTTAAGTCCGATGGTGGTCTGACACTCTTGAACTATTTCCTCGCATGTTTATTTCCTCAAATACCTTAATGCATGCATGCTAAATTTCACCAGACACCATTTTCCTCACGCATTTCAAACTATTCATTTCATATATTCAAATGCGTGTATGAATTACAAGATATAGGGGGAGTTCTCCATGTTTTGAACCTGCCATGTGTATTTGCAGTACAAAGCAAATTCCTCAAATATGCACATCTTCAGGGGGAGTTCTTCTATATCTTGCAATCAAATTCCTCAAAATTTGTACTTTCACTTCATATGTTTATCCCCGTTGAAAACTTAACCTATTTGTCATCAATCACCAAAAAGGGGGAGATTGTTAGTGCATCTAGTGCCCCTTAGTGATTTTGGTGTATTGAAGACTTATAGGTTAAGGCACTAATGAGTTTGTGAGTGTACACAGGCTCTATAAGTCAATGAGGAGTTTGACATATTCGGAGATTATCGACCCCTAAAAATGTATGTCTTCAAGTGAAGACTTTGCTGAAGACTTTCTGAAGACTTTGGTGAAGACTTTGTGAAGACTTTGAAAATGAAGAAGTTGGTGTGACCTTGAAGATATGAATGAGGAATATGAAGCGTGAAGACTTTTGTTTTTGTAGTTTCTTTTCCTTTATTTGAGTCATAGGAAACACCGTACTGTTAAAGGGGGTCGAGGTAATACTAAGGAAAATTTCCAACTAATGCTCAACTCCAAAATCCTCAACCCATACAATTCTTCGAGTGAAGCCTTTGGAAATCTCTTACGATTCAGACAAGTTTTTCAGTGACAGAGACGAAGGCCTTCTGGTCTCTGAGGAAATTGATCTGACTGAGGAGTTAGGATTTCGCCAGTGCGAATTGCCTACAAGTGAGGATCATGATAAGCTGAGGACTTTCATAGTTCCAAATTTCGACCGTTGCTGTGCTTAGCGCCAGCTGTCCCAATCGTTCTTATCCACATAACGGTCATATCATTGGGGGCATTTATGTCTTATCATGTCAGGTTGCACCCTGGCTATAAACAGCCGACCCCCACAACCACTAGCTGCTTGGCTGCTCTGAGAGAGAACTGACACTTGTCATTTGAGAGCAACCCATCCTTTGAGGACTTTGAGAGAAAATCATCAGTGAGGAAAAACCCACAACCAAACCATAAAACCCATAGTGATTGAGCATCACTGAAGAAATTCCTGTGTGGAACCGACGCTTGTTACCTTTGAGGACTGTGCATCCTCTAGACGGTTAGGCGTCATGGTCTAGTGCTCCTGCAGTCAATTGGGGACCACGAGGTGACCTTGGTCTAGAGCATCCAGCAGTAAATTGTGGATCGCCGGGTGACTAGTTTGTGAGGGTTTTGGAAGTCTACCCTGAAGACTTACCATGGGTGTTGGGTGAGGATTGTGTGACCTTAGCTCAAGGAGAATACGGTAAGGACTGTGTGTCCTGGGACTATGTGTCCTCTGGTTTAAATACCAGGCTGCTCCAAACCAGACGTACGACTGTCACAGTAGTTGGAACTGGGTCATCAAACCATTGTCTTCATCAAGCTATCTGGTTCTATTTCCTCAACCCCTCTATTCCTCATATATCTGTTGATGAAATTGATTGTTACAGTTTGAAGAATTTGACTGAAGACTTTCACAAATTCCTTACCTCAAATTCTTCAAGTTACCTTGTTCATCACTGCTTATCCTTATCACGCTACTCACTGTTCGTGCATGTTTCATTTCATCATGATGACTAAGCTGATAATATGCTCCTCATGCACCTGAGTACTTATTCCGCTGCTAGTTATTCATCACATTTCAAATTCCTCAAAGTTGAAATTCCTCAAGTGATGAATTTGTAAAAATCGCCTATTCACCCCCCTCTAGCCGATATAACGCACTTTCAAGATACAGTTAGCAATACTAAAGAAATGAAGAAGTTAGCAGTTAGGTATGCTGATTAGTTATAGATTTCAGCATATAAGTTATCTACAAGTTATCAGGACTTAAGTATTTTGTGTTAAGTGTGTTGGTTGAAGCACCTAAGTTATTTGTACTGAAGTGTTGGTTTAAACAGCTAAGTGTGTTGCTCATGTTGTCTTGCTTGACTTGTTGCTATGTTGTTGTGCCTTGCTGCTATGTTGATGTGCCTTGTTGCTATGTGATGATGATGTCTGGTCTTGTGTGTTGCCTGGACCATATATACCATATATGTGTTGCTGATGTCTGCTCTTGTGTGTTTCCTGGACCATATATAGCATTTAAACTTCGGAAATAGTTCAGTACACAAAGAAGATTAGAGACCTTCAAGTTCACACATACTCTAGTACACATATTACTGAAATCACCTCAAGTTCATGAAATTAAAACCAGTACAAATTATGTGAGAAATACAACAGCAATGCATCACTGAAATTCATCAAGGATCTCCTTCATCTTCATTATCTTGCACTTGGTGTCCTATTTAAGTTTGAAGAGGTCACCAATCATGTACTCCAATTTCTTCTTCTCTTGCTTTAACTGATCCCTCTCCAACACCAGATTATCCCTCTCTTGCACCAATTTACCATTATGATCCATGAATTGGTCCCTCTCTTGCTTCATCAAGTCCCTCTCTTTCTCTGCCTTGGCTCTAACAACCTGGTGAATATTAGTGGCAGACTTGTCACTAATCTTCTTCTTCTCCAACTCTACCGTTAGGTCGGTTAATGCAATCTGAGTGCTCCCTAGCTGTTCAAGTGCTTGCTCCTTGTCAGCAACCATCTTAGCAAAATCCACCTTGAAAAACCTCAGGTCTTTTTCCATTTTTTTCCTTCTCTTTCAGGATCTTAAAGTTTTCTTCAGCATTCACAACATTTTTCCTGAGCCTCAGCTTGTTCTCATCTTCATACAAGTCCCAAATGTTTCCTAAGGACATCTTTAGTTGAGGAGGCCACTCTGGATCAACCCACTGAACATAGTTGCATTTTGATCCTTCCTGCCAATTTAAACAAATAATAGTTCATAATTTAGGATAAAATATGGCATCATTACCATTGGCTATAAAATTAACATTGCATCACTGGCACTGGCATTGATATTGGATACTAACCTTCTGTCCACAG
Organism: Hordeum marinum; assembly: GCA_022496015.1. Lineage (NCBI taxonomy): Eukaryota > Viridiplantae > Streptophyta > Magnoliopsida > Poales > Poaceae > Hordeum > Hordeum marinum. Next base: position 338,965,897 of record CM039678.1, read on the forward strand.
TCTAGGAACCTCCTGCCACTATCCATAGATTCAAAAGCCACTGAATTCTCACACACTACTTGGTGCTCACATCTAGCACCAAGTTCTGTAGCAAGGCCACTCCATTCAGAGCAGCTAATGATGGCAGGTGCCTAAAACAAATGGTGGCACTGCAATTTAGGAAAAAATCCCCCATCTGAATGTAACATCCCAAATTTTGGAATGTTATAATTAATATTAGAGTGAATGCTTGTTTGCTTGAGTGATTGAAATTGAGTGAAATTTGAAACTTTTGAAAACTTTTGAATGAGAGGGAATAAAATGACTTCCCATTTTCTTTTGAATTCAATTTCTTACTTTTCAAATCAGTGAGGGAAGATGACATGACTTCTTCAACATGAAAAGATTTGGAAAGGGAATTTGAAAACCATTTGAAAATTTCTCATATGGAGTTTCACCTTCCATATTTGAATTCCCTATTTGAAATCGTAAGCATTCAAACCCCTTGACAAAAAATTTGAGAGGAGTAATATGACACTCCAAACCAGGGGTATTTTTGTGAAGTTCTTGAACCATAAAACCCAAGGGTTTATTTGAAAAATATTTGCAAAAATAAATAAAGCCATTTAGGCATTTTCTGAAAATAATTTTTTTTAAAGTATTTATTTTGGACGTGGAAAAATGTTCATTAAATGTAATTTATTCCCCTGATCATTCTGGTATATAAAACTTTATTATTTGGACTATTTATGAATGTCTTAATGTTGTTTTTAATGCCCTATATATTAATAAAGGAAATAGTTAAACACGTGTATTAAACGAGTCGGCCCACCTGCCCCTGATTCCTCCCCGAAACCTCTCCGCAACGGTCACCGCTGACCGCGCTCTCTCCCTCTCTCTCTCTCTGACGCCCCGGCCCCACCGACCGACCGAGCCGTCCTCGCGGTCGTCCCCTCCATCGCGCCCCTGACATCGCCGGCGAGTTGATCGCCCCGGATCTCGCTCCTCCTTCCCTCTCCTGACCCCGCACTTGGCTTATATAAGACCCGGTCCTCTCCGCTCTTCGTCCACCCCGAAACCCCCTCTTTTCCTTGCCAGAACACCACCCCCCACACATCGCCGGAGTTCTAACCCGAACCGGACCTTCCCGAGCTCCTGGCGCTCGCCCCGACGCTCCCTCGCCTCGCCGTCACCACCAACGGACGCCGGAGGTCCGTCGCCATCGATTGGACCACTTGGACGCCGTCCCCTACCACCAGAGCACCGTCTCCGAGCATCTTCGACCTCCGGCCACCGTCGACATCGCCGGAGCTCCGACCTCCCTCCTCTGTAAGCCCCACGCCCCCTCTGTAGCCGTCGGATCTAAAGCCAACGATCTAGATTAGAACGATTTAAATCCCGAACCGGTACGTGCTAGGCTTCGGTCAACCGCTCGCAAAACCCCGCACGCACATGGCCTCGGCCAACCACAAACTGCCACATAGCCCCTGTCCGTTAGCTAAGTTTTTTTTCTGTTTGTTTTAGAAAACAGAATAGGTTCTGTTTTTGTTTTTGTTATATCTTTTATGCTTTTAAGTGTTTTAATTTCATTCCTTTTGCATTAGTTCACAAATTTTTCTAGTTTCTGTAGATATCAAGTTTGACCAAATTTGAATAATTTAAAATTGATTTCAAACAAATTTGATTCAAATATTATTTTCTGAATATCTTGATTTTAAAAATATTTATCGAGTTGATTCTTTTTGCTACTTGTCACTAGTGACCTTAGTTATCAGTAGGCAGAGTTTGGAAATTTTTAGAATATATTATAGTAGTCTTTTCAAGCAAAACAGATTCTGTTTAGTTCTATTAGGTCCATTTATATTCCCTTTTGTTTTAAATTATTTCTTTTATATTAGTGATAGACTTTTATAAAGTTTTCTGTTAGATAAGAGTAGCCCTTCAAAACAAATAATATTTTATTAGTTGGTTGCATGAAAATCAATTCTAGTTCAACTATAACTTGCAATTGGATTTTCAATGCTATGTTGATCTTGTATTTGAAAATAGTTTCCACAAATTGTTTTATAAGTTTGATTTGCTGTTAGTCTAAGTTTAGACCAGAAACAATTTGTATTATAGTTGAGATTGTTTGTGGTTTAAGCCAAGGATGACCTTGTTTTATATCAAAAGAAGAACCTTTATAAAAACTTTTCAATTAGTTCTTTTTGCAAAAATAAAGATTTATGAGAAAATACTTTCTGTTAATTATTTGCTTTAAAATTTGTTTTTATTTTTATTAACTTAGTGTTTTTCTTGCTGATATGTTCTAGTAGTTAAAAACTTAAGTTGCTAGAGTATTGTTCTCTTAGTTCCTAGTTGTTCTTCAAAAGTAATTCTTTTTGCTAAGTAAAATATTTATTAAACTACTTTGATTATATTTTACTTTGTTTTGAGTTTTTACTTTTGAAAATAGGATGTACTTGTAGAGAAGACCAACTTTGGTTGTGTTGATGAAGTTTTGTTAATTTTTGTCTTAAGTATTTCCTTCATCACAAATTTGTTGCTTTTGGTTTGGTGTTACTTTTGATTGTTAGAATTGATTGCTAGTATAATTGCTTGTAATAGTACAATGTTTGATTATATAGATTTTCATCGGAGAGTGACGAATAGTCTATCAGTTATCTCTGAGAGCGATTTTATTCTTCATCAACAGTACAGGCAAGTCACTTTGACCATGTATACCTATGTTTTATTGCATTAGTTCTACCATCTCCCCAATTGCATGCAAAGTAGGTAAATTGGATACTTGGTTACTTGTTGTAGTATCATGTGGTAGGTACCCCTCAACCCTTTGACACATTGGCCCCGGGAAACGTTGATTTAAATTTTGTTATGCTATTAGAAGACGGGGTTGGTTGTGCGATTCATGAGAGTTGTGAGTTAATAATTTCAAGACCTACATGATGATCAAGTCTTCAAGACTCCGAGTTTTCAACATACCTCTGGGTGGATGATGGTTGAACGGCGCCCTGGAGAAACCAGTGTTAGCCTAGGTGTTGCTGGGGAAGTGCCAGTATTCACGCGGAAAGGTCCACCCAGCCACAAAGAGATGGATGGATGCTTCAAGACCCAAGGCTTACCTGCACAGCCACAAGTCATTATGGGCTCTGGCTTGGTTGGATATCGTGGTGACCCTGGACAGGCGGTGCTACGAGATGTAGAAGAATGGTAGGAAAGGATGGGCACCGACAGAGTCTCAGGGAAACCCTTTAGAAGACTATGTTTTGGTCATCCGTTTCTCAAACACCCTGAAGTGCGAGAAATCAAACGGAGGTGATCAAATCTTGTGGGGAACGTGTGCAAAACTCTACAGAGTACTAAAACCTAATCGATTAGCCGTGTCCACGGTCATGGACAATTTGAGCCAAAGGAACTGAAACTATCAGGAAGTCTCAACACAAAAAAAAAGTTATAATTATGTGTGTATTAATGACAACTTGGGTATGAGAATTGGTTGGTGGAACCATCTCATTAATCAACCAACATTGTAGTAATTATGCTTTTGCCCTCTCTTGTTGTAGGAAAATTTTGGCTTTATGCAAAACCTACTACCCCACTTGCCATATATGCATGTAGAATAGATGATTAATTTACACCCTCTCTTTTGTGACTTGCCGGCATATTCAAAATGCTGACCTACACGGCTACAACGTCTTATGTTGCAGATAAGCTCTACGACGGGTAAGAGTACGATTCAGGGTTACGGTCTACACTCAACCTGCCATTGGTGTTATTGGGACTCCACTCCCGTTGACTGTTTCCGCTGAGGTTTTAAGGTATATATCAGTTTTATGTTAATTACATGTGATTTCACTTTGATATATACATTGATGTTCTGTGTGTGCCAGCATACTGATCCAGGGATGGCACAGAACACACAGAGGCTTGACTCGTTTTGAGTCGGGTCGCTACACTGAACCCTAAACCTAGGCATCTGATTTAGAGGACTTACCGGACTTGTGACTGATTCGCCGTCCGAGGATGAGGTTGCCGAATCGTTCCAGGAAACCATGGTTGCGGAATGGTGGTGGCGGCACCAAGCTTGACGGCGGCGGCAGCGATGTGGAAAAGTGTAGACGGGGTGGAGCTGGTGCGGGGTGGTTTGGGTGCTAATTATGCATGCAAAGCAATGGACCGGTTAGCCAAACTCTCCCACGTAATTATTAGGGATTTATTGCAGTTTTGGGCCCGGTTTAAAAGGAGAAAGGACGTGATGATAGGCTTGTTTCTCGGATTGATTATTTCCCTCGTCCAATCTACTGCCACCTACTACAAAGAGCTCTTTCTTAGGTTCCCAATACACCTGGACAGAGGGAGTAGGACTGTGGGGTGCACTTTTACACGTTTTGGACTAAATCATCACATTTTGTGCAAGTTCTAGGACTTGGGGTGCTTTTAACTCCTTATTCGTATTTGAAATACATCGTCATTATTAAATTTGGACATCAAATGATCACATATAAAATGGAAACGAAAGATGTCGAACTAATACAATGACATGGCAGTACAACCACACTTCACTAAATAACTGTCACGATGAATTAGAATGTAAAGACCACGTCACACAAAGCTGAATGGCACACGACTTTGTCTAGCTCATCGTCAATTCATACTCTATGTAGCCATCAGAGTTCAGCTTCGAGATCCTACAAAGAAGAATAGAATAAATCACATGGACATCAATAATGAGTAAAACCCATGCAAAAAATAAATTGATTGTGACCTAGCTTTTCTTTTCGTACCTCTAACAATTTAGCGCATTTACGTCGATTGTGACCTGGATTCTTGCAATAGCCATAGTTATTCTGTGATCTTGACTTCTTTGTCTTTGCCTTTAGCCTTTTCTTTGGTGCACCTCGTCTTTCACATGCACGGGATCCAGAACATTATCAACTTTCTCCGAGTGCGGCATCAAAGGGCCAAACCTAATGCTGTTATGCTGAGCATTAGTTGACTCCTTGCTATTAGCTTGTTCAATACTTGATTGCTTGCCATGATGTGTTGCTTCCAAAAGAATCTTTAGATGTTGATAGTCCTCATCAGAGTGGCATGCCTTGAAACTTGCGGCGTGACTACAATTCCGCAACTCGCGGTACCTCTACAGGCTTGCCGAATAGTCATACATCTGGTTTTTCTGGTCGGTGCATATGCACATTTTGCATTCATAGTCCACCTAGTGGGAGCACAACATTTGGGAAGAATTGTTTGGTTTAAAATCCCCAATATGTAAAAAATGTGGGAACATGGTGTGCCTACGCATTCCAGCTTACGGCAAGAACAACTGACCCTGTCCAAAATACCTCCTTGCTCCTCAATGCGCACTTCAAACTTTTTATCCATTGTTTGCTGCTTGGACACAACATAGGTGGAAACTTCTGATCTATCTAGTATCTCTCTGACCTGACATTTTCTGACAACATCTATGCTCCATATGACCACCTTAAAGACACTAGGAGTGAAAACTGTTGCAGCGTGTTTCTCAAGCGGCGAAGCATTTTCCTTTGTAAATGGAAGGGACTGCAAGGCTTCGACGTCATGGAGAGCTTCATTAATCCGTCGCGACGCAAGGCAACGCTCATAGCGCTCTAGCATTTCAAACAATGACATCTTACCCTCAAGATGTGTATGTAGCACAAAGTTCAAGCTCTCACTCCTCTGATTGCTGTTCAATCCTAGGAAACAACGCCCTGCAAGATATGAAGCACACCACAACTTTCTCATCTGATACATCTGATGCAGCCAAGACTCCTCACTGGTTACTTTATTCCGTTGTAAGAATTGTATCCATTTTATCTCATGCTCTTCCATGGAAGAAGTCATATATGAAAGATCTGAATTCCTCCTTTACGCCGTCATCATGCAGATGGCGTACAATGTTTTGCTGAATGTGCCATATACATAGTCTATGGTTTGAGCCAGGCCAGACCATCCTGATTGCTCGCTGCATTGCAAGGTCCCCGTCTGTGATCACAGATATCGGATGCTTCTCTGCCATGCATTCAGGAAAGGTTCGCAACAACCACCCGTATGTCAGGCTTGTTTCATGAGAAATTATACCGCAGCCAAAAATAACAATGATGCGGTGGTGATTCAACCCGACAAACGACACGAATGGCAGATTGTACTTATTGGTTCTGTATGTGGTATCAAAAACAATGATGTCTCCGAAAGCCTCATAGTCAAGTCGTGATTGACTATCAGCCCATAACAGTCCCTTCAGATGGCCAAGCTCGTCTACCAAGTACCTGAAGAAAAAATCCGCATCTCGTTCACGCCTCGCCATCATGTGCATGATCACCATTTTAGCATCACCGGCACTGATTGTCTCCTGCTTATTAGCATGGCAGAAATTATAAATGTCCCTCTTTATGCATCCAACCTTATCAAATCCACCATATTGAATGCACAAAATATCCATAATACGGTATTTGTGGATCCCAGATTTTTTCATGTCCGTAATGTCCGCTTTCTGCTCATCGCTAATTCGTCTGTGCAAACGCAGCAGACAAGAAAGATCCCGTGGGACTAGAGAATGGATGTGCTCATCGATGAAATCCTTGACAAACCACAGACTTGTTTCCTCCTGTCTCGCAATGACCAATTTAGTGTTACACCCAACACAAGTTAAACTTCGTGGCCTCCTCTTTCTATCTTCCATCTTTCTTTTCATGTGCTTCTCTTCGCGAAACCCTTGACGACTACACACAATTTTTCTTAAAATTACGTATTTGTTGGATCCATCCCTCTCAATGTAGCTTCTCCTCATACTAAAACCTTTTTCAAGAGCATATTTGTTGTAGAATTCATAGCCTTCAACCTCACTATCAAACATCTTGCTGACAACATTTTGATACTCAAACATACACTCATCACTTACATCCGTCATGTCTTCTTGCATATGACATATGAAATACACAGTTGGTGTTTATCAATGTTGCAGGTGTAAAATAGCTCATAGGCAAAGACAAGTGCATGGAAAAGAATTTTGCTCGTTTCACGTGTGAGGGAAACCAATCATCAACGTCCAAGAAGTGCTATCCTAGCATGAATGATGACACAAAAAAACTATATTGCATGCACTATGGAAACCTCGAGCATAATGCCAACCCGGATTCATACCTTAAGGATGGTACGCGGGAAGAGATGGGATCGCCCACCGCCGTCGCCGTCGATTCAGCCGCCGCAGATCCGACCTTCTTCTTCTTCGGTGACGGTGTGAGGTGGGGGGCTGGGTTGGTTGGGTGGAGGATGAGGACAATGAATTTTTTTCCTCTCACCGACCACGTCGAGGACGGAGAAGGTCAGGAGCACGACGGCGACGAATAGATCGGACGAGGATTGACAACTGGATCGAATAGACGTGGATCTGGTCATCAGGTGATCGGTTGAAGAAAAGATATTTTTTCCTAAACCATTATGCCCATTCTGTAATTAACATAATAAATTTAATCAATTTTAATTTCCCATAAGATTGGACGGCTGATAAAAATCAGCCGTGTAAGTACTGGTTAATACTGAGAATACTAACCCAATCACCGTAAAGGACCTCTACACGAAAAACACATACTACTCATCAACGGGGGTTTTCGTTGATGATGTTTGAGTTAGTACTAGATTTTTTTCTCCGAAACGCAATGCAATACCACAACAATTACTACTAGGATCTATGCGTCTCTTTATTGCTGCTTTTTTTTTGTTTCAATCAAAAAAAATCAAAGGGGTTTCCTTGTGAAGCACCTCCAGATCAACCAGCGAGCGTATCTACAAATTTATTTGTTCTTGGAAATGCATTAAAAGCGCACGATTGGAAACTCCCATTTTTAATATGGAAATGGATCCTCTACACATCTTCCGCTCCTCTCTCTCCCTCTCCCTCTCCCGCTCTCTCTCTCTCTCTGGAGAAAAGCTGCTGCCGCTGCCGCGGCCTCTCTCTCCTCTTTTCCTTTCAAAACCCACGCCGAGAGAAGGAAAGAAAGGAAAACAAAACCTTCCCTGCTGCGCGCAGACGCAGACGCAGGACGTCGTACGTGCGATACGAGAGCAGGGGAGTTGGTGGCGGGCGGGCGGGCGGGCGGGCCGATGACGGCGAGGGTGGTTGCGGCGGCCGTCCTGGCGCTCGCCGCCGTCGTGGCGTCGGCGTCCGCGGCGGCGGCCGGCGACGCCACGTATCCGGTGCGGTGGGAGGTCGGCTACATGACGGTGGCGCCGCTCGGCGTCTCGCAGAAGGTTCGCCTGCAAGGAACAACAACTGCTCTCTCTCTCTCCCTTGCTCCCTCTCTCTCTCTCTCTCTGTGCGTGTGCGTGTTGTTGATTCCGTCTTCCGACATGTTCTTCTGTTCTTGAAATTTCAGCCGAAAAAAAAAGGTCTCCTTTCGGGTCGTTTTTGCCGTTGGTTCGAGGAACTCGGGTTGAAAATGCTAGTGCCTTTGCTTGTTTTCCTTCTTCTTCTCCCCCGTGTCGCTGATTTCGCGGCCTCCAACTCACGATCTCGTCGTGCTGCCTTCGGTTTCTCTTGCAGGGGGTCGTTGATCTCATGGATTTTCTTGTCTTGATCTTTTTTCAAGGGAATATTTCATCCTTTTGGGCCGAAATAAATAAATAATCTATCATGTGGTTTTTTTTGGTCTTAATTCGAGACACGGTAACGGCCTTAAATCTCGAAATAAATCTGTAGCGGCCTGGCGATTTCGTTGTCCTAAAAATAGCAAGTTGCCGTATACACACTTGACGTTTCATAGATCAATCTCTTTTTTTTAGGGGATAGATCAATCTTTTGGGAGTTGGATTACTGCCTCTCTTTCTCGAGGTTCTAGCATTAATTTCTTGGAAAAAGTAGGTTTTGTTTTTATATCAAATTCGTCTGCTCATTTATTCATGCCAGGTAGGAATAGTTTCCTACAGCTCCCCGTATAAAAATATAGGATTTTTTACAGCATTTATTTATTGTTTCATATCCGGTGTGATGCAAAAGTAGGAGTAGATGATAAAAAAAATTGGGAGTGTCCAGGTCTCAGTCGACTGAGTCTCAATCAAATAGTATAGCATGTAAAAAGAAAAGAAAAACTACAAAAAATCCTGTTTGCACGAATCACGATACAAGAACAACGGATTGTAGTGTTGAGTGAGACTTCGCGAAGTCTCAGTCGACTGATTTTTAACAAGTCCGAAATCTTTTTTGTTTTGCAGGTGATTGCAATAAACAACCAGTTCCCTGGGCCACTCCTGAACGTGACAACCAACTGGAACGTGAGGGTGAACGTCCAAAACAACCTGGATGAGCCTCTCCTCCTCACCTGGTTTGTATTCTACCATCCCACATTCAAAATAGTTATTTATTCTGCATTTCAATTCGTTTCCATTCTTTAGCTATATATGTGTTGGAACGTGCACAGATTTGTGAACATGGCGAGCGAATGAAGGAAATGTGCAGCTACATCTTTAGTAGTTTCTGTTGTCTCTGATGAATTCCCGTTCTTTAACTATTAGGCATTGTGTCACGCAAATGCCTTCTCTATCTGGGGACGTTTATAACCTTAATAACACGATCATGCCATGGCATAACCATATTTGCACATAACTATGCTTTTTTTCCATGGATTTGCTCACCTCATCTGTGGACAATTCTCTGTATCATTAGCTCACACATGTATTTTTCCAGAAAATGTTAACTTCTTTCACTGTCTCTATAGTTTTGTAGTACAACACTTTCTTTCAGTACGTATTTCCTATACATCCAGTAATCGCTGTTCTACATCTAACAAACAATACGTGAAATGCTTACATATAAGTAAGTTGGGGCATGGTAAAATGCTACTTCTCGAGGGCCCTTTCTGCGCATTCCAACGTTTAAATATGCATTGGACGTCCTTGCGCGCCAATTTTGATCAAATGAATAATTGGGAGTGCTCTCATCTCATATTCATGGCTGGCACCTGGCAGGGATGGCATCCAGATGAGGATGAACTCATGGCAGGACGGCGTAGCCGGCACCAACTGCCCAATCCCTCCCGGATGGAACTGGACCTACCAGTTCCAGCTCAAGGACCAGATCGGAAGCTTCTTCTACTTCCCTTCGCTTGGCCTCCAGAGGGCTGCGGGCGGCTACGGCCCTGTAACCGTCAACAACCGCGCCGTTGTGCCCGTCCCCTTCGACCGGCCTGATGGCGATGTCACCTTGTTCATCGGAGATTGGTACACCAAGAGCCACACTGTAAGTCCTGATTCGGTCTGACCTTTGCGTCTTGTCTTTGGTTGCAATATTCAGTTTAGTTACTGTCAGTGTTTCATTCATAGATAAGTCTGAGAGAACACTGAGATTTCTTGACCCCTGACACTATCTTTCTTGATTCCTGGCAGAAGCACAATACCATATAGAGTTGATGTGTATTGTTGTTCTGGCAAGATATAGGCAAAATCAATCTAATATCCATGAGAAATCATTTCCCAGTTTATTTTTGCCTTAGACTGATACTCCCCATATAAAGAAATATAAGAGCGTTTAGATCACTACTTGATCTAAACGCTCTTATATATCTTTACGGAGTGAGTAATTGCCAAGGGAACAATATTTTTAGACAGCAAGAAATAGAAGTGCATCATCCAATTAGTGGTGATCTAAACGCTCTTATATATCTTTACGGAGTGAGTAATTGCCAAGGGAACAATATTTTTAGACAGCAAGAAATAGAAGTGCATCATCCAATTGGTTGTCTGATCCATGGATTGTGATTTTCTCATATCTGCTTTAAACACTTTGCCTTTTCTCCTTCAAACCTGACAAGTGCTCTCTGTTACTTGTAGGAATTGAGGGATATGCTAGATGATGGAAAGGATCTTGGGATACCTGATGGGATTCTGATAAATGCAAAGGGCCCTTACAGATATGACACCACACTGGTTCCGGAAGGACTTCAACATGAGATTGTTGGAGTTGAGCCAGGTAACCTGTCTTTGATCACAAAAAAGAAAGACCTCCAAATCCTGATCTTGTATATGTGCACAATTCTCATTTTTTTTATATTCCGGATTTAAGCTAGTTATGTTTACCAAGTTGTAGGCAACAGCGATTCAAAGTGTCTATGTATAGTGAATATAATTGTGAACTGTTTGAGTTGGAATTTGGTGAAAATGTGACTAGAAAATGAAGGTTATCTAATGGTGAGCACAATAGTATGGCATATTATCATTGTTACAAAATGGTCAGATTTATTGCATTTCTTAGTGTGAATTGGAAATTGCATGAGTGAAGGAAACAAGATTAGAAAATTCTAGCTACACTGAGATATCAGTCTCAAGATTGTTAAAATATACACCTTCCTTATAGTTATCTGCAGCATCACTGCTCCCACACTCTTTATCATATGAAGTATAAACCCAATGCTCCAAACAGGCAAAACATATCGCTTCCGCGTTCACAATATTGGCACCTCAACAAGCCTGAACTTCAGAATCCAGAACCACAACATGCTTCTCGTAGAGACTGAAGGAACATACACTAATCAGCAGAATTACACCAACCTCGACATACATGTTGGACAGTCGTACTCTTTCTTGGTGACCATGGACCAGAATGCAAGCACAGACTATTACATCGTGGCAAGCCCGAGGTTTGTGAGCAGCGAAGCTCGCTGGCACGATGTCAATGGTGTAGCAATCCTGCAGTACTCAAACTCCAAAGGCATTGCTTCTGGCCCCCTCCCTGCTGCTCCAGATGACTTCTACGACAAGTACTATTCCATGAACCAGGCAAGGTCTATCAGGTCAGTGACTGATGGATGACTTGACAACATTGCTGTAATAATATTTTGTTCATATAACTTAGGAACATGTTTGGTCTTTACCATCAACTCTGGAAACTTGTCTCCGTGACGAGTCCTTGCATTGTTGTTCCAGGATGAATGTGAGTTCCGGTGCTGCACGTCCAAATCCACAGGGATCATTCCGCTACGGCTCGATCAACATCACACAGACCTTTGTGTTGAAGAACGAGTCGCCCTTGCGCATTGATGGGAAGCGTCGAAGGACCATAAACAGAGTGTCTTACTCACCTCCTGAGACTCCACTAAGGCTTGCTGATCTCCACAACCTTACAGGGGTCTACAAAACTGACTTCCCCACAATGCCAAGCAATGTGCCACGAAGGAGATCTTCATCTGTGCTGAATGCTTCTTACAAGGGCTTCCTCGAGATGGTCTTCCAGAACAATGAAACCGATGTTCAGACCTACCATCTGGATGGTTATTCATTCTTTGTAGTCGGGTATGCAACATTCTTTGTTGGATGTCTTTTGTAGTCTTGAAACCAGGGAGGAGTTACTCATGTAAATGGGCACTATCATGTTGTGAATTCTAGGATGGACTATGGTGAGTGGACGCCAAACAGCAGGAATGCATACAACAAGTGGGATGCCATCTCTCGCAGCACCACACAGGTAAAGAATCATCTGACCATCATTTGTCAAAGCCACACTACACTTGTGAAGACAAATGCATTCGTGGTCATTCTGATATGCAATCATGTTCTTCATTTCTTTTTCCAAATCAACAACAGGTGTTCCCCGGAGGGTGGACTGCGGTTCTGGTCTCGCTCGACAACATAGGCATCTGGAATATACGTGCCGAGAAGCTGGATAATTGGTACAATGGGCAAGAGGTTTATGTGAAAGTTGCTGATCCATTGGGCTACAACGTCACTGAAATGATCGCTCCAGACAACACTCTCTACTGTGGTCTGCTGGAACACATGCAGAAGTATGTCCTGAGCTGAAACACTTGATTTATCCTCTGCTGCACCCTGCTCCTGTGCTGAAATTTCTTACTGTGCCTTTCTATTCTGGAAACCTTTGCAGGCCACAGATACATGAGACAAGCAAGAAGTCATCAGGGCATGCCGTGGCTCGATGGAGCACCCAGCTTCTCGCAACTTTGTTGCTGATCGTCACAGCTGTGATTTAGTTAGGAATCGTGGGGATTGATAGAACGAACATATTACATGGGGACGTCAACCATATACAGACTGTAAAAGATGCTTTTAAATTTCCTACAGATTCTAATGGTGACTCTTAAGTTGTTGAGAAGCTCTTTGCGCAAAGGCCAAAGGCCAAAGTATTTATACTTGGAAATGAAATTCTGTTGGTTCCTTTACTTGTAAGTGTTGTCTTCTAGAAACTGGTAATACATACGTATCCAAGATGCTTAATTTGCTGGTGGCTGCTGGCAAACTATGAGCAATTTGATTTTGTATTGAATTTTCCTCCATGAACGCATCTCCTCAAGCATCAGATTCTGTTGATTTGTCATGTTGCCCAACCGTCCAAAAAGACCTCGTCTGCGAGCTTCACTTCAACCAAATCTTTTGTACTTGCGAGAATGCCGTTAAGAGTTTGCATCTCCATTGACCCCCGCATTCCCTTGGACCTCTCAAATGACTCCAATCACCGTGAGTAGGTGCCTTAGCCTCTGTTCAGTTTCAGTTTCTGCCGCTCAAGAGCCTCGCCTTCACTTGCTAAAGAAGCAACACCTTATTTCCATTGAAATTATTGTGCCTTCTAGTTCTAGGTCCATCCAAACATCTCTGTTCCACACATCATCTAGTACAAGCAGGAATGTTCTCTGTTGCAATGCCCTCTCAAGAATTTCTACGACATCTCTCCGGCTAATTGTGTCCATGTCAGATGGACATGCACCTCTCAGGATGTTCTGAATCAGCTTCCTTATACTTCTGCGACACTGTGACCCAAATATGACAATCAAACTGGTTCTGTATGCTCTCATCTTCGTAGATGTCACTGACAAGAGTGGTTTTCGCATATCCTCCCACGCATGCCCCAAAGGGAGTATCAGCATTGTTATTTTCTCGTTCAATACGCACCATCTCATCAGCTCGATAAGAAAGATAAAGAGGAGGCAGTGATCTTCATTATTGGTTGAAAATCTACTACCACCTGGCAGTTGAATCTCACAGTGAACCCGCAAATTCCAGAGATTCTGAAGGTGAGATTGCAAGTCCTTGAGCTCTCTTGCAATCTTATGCCAACAAGTTTCCCAAGTTTACAGAAGCAACCCAGGAACCTCCCAGTAAAGAATTTGCTGCTGTGCTGAACAGACAGGTAAAGAAACTCATCCACGATGTCCTCGATTTCAAATGCTAGCTTCATTACTTCCTGCAGGCAGACTTCAGTTGGGTTCATCACAGCCTTCTTTGTTTTGCGCCTGCCATGGGAACGCTTGCATCAGCTTGATCTCAACTTCAATCTGCTTTATTCGACTCTCGATCTCGCTTATTATTATCAACTTTGCATCTACACGTGCACTTATTGTTATGCTTGCAGATGACGCTAAGACAGATCCAGTTTCGCACAAAACGGCAAACACCACAACTTCAACCCCTCTATTTGTCTTCCGAGGGTGAAAATCTAAGTACAGTCCACAATTACCAACAAGAGCAGAACCAACCACTAAGCAATCAAATTAAACAACAAACAATATCACATTGCGCTCTCAAGCCTGCAAGATTTACTTATTCAGTTATTTAGAGGGATTTGATTAAAACTATCACTAATATGATAGTATTACATTGACTTTAGTGTTCCTGAGGCCACCCCAAAACAACAGAGGAACATAAATATACCACACTTAGGCCTTCAGTTCAAGGAACTTAAGTTACTCAACTAAACATTGGTTATCAGCAGAATGGTTAGTGACTAACATATTCTCAAAGCCATACAACATCGCCATTTTGTGGCCAATCACTTTCCGAAAAGAAGAAAACACACACCAAATTTTAGTACATCATAAATGGGCGACCAATTGATTCACTGACTTTTTGAAGATCTTGTCGCAATCGGGAAACAAACTGCCGCAATGTGTTGTGACAGCATATACCATCTGCTGGCCTGTGCCAGGCATGCTGTTAATTGCCTCGTTCTCCAGAAGAAACAAAAGAAAATGCATAATGTGAACAGAGATATGATATATGAGTCCATCAACTCAACTCAAGACCATGGTGTGATTGTATTAGTAGCTGCTGAGCGACTCCATTGACTCAGGCATGCAGATGTGCTTTTTCATTCCTGATGTGGCAATAGATGATCTGACGAAACTCTCTCATCCACGTCTCCATGGTGATTAGCACTCTTGAAGACAGTCCAACTACATCCAAAGCTGTCAACCTTTTTTATGCCAAAAAATGCTGCCATCATTTTGCCTGATTGCCTAAAAGCAGTTTGACTTTCGAGAGCTTGACCTTCACAAGGGGAGTTTACAAATCTATGGAGTACACAGTATGCTGTGAAGTCAGTCATCTTCTAGCTTTCGACAAATAGTCATCCCGTCCCCAATTGGCACCTACAAATTGCTCGCCCTATGTTAATTAAGATCAATCACTAAAAAAAACATGAGAAGGATGATGTACTGAATCATGGTATAAGCATATACCAAATAAATTTTGAAACAGTTGAACAAATACAGATATAGTATGCACAAAGTAAACTAAATCCTAAGGTCCACAAGGTATGTATGACAGCAGTATCAACATGCCACAATATCACGAAAATAAATTTCTGAAATTTGTTTATGTACTGCACTGGCACTGCTCTACTATCACACATCATTTCTGGTGTCCCTCACATGCTGTAAACAACAAACGAAAGTACAGATATCCCAAGACTTTACAACCAACAGTTGAAAATGGTGACTAATAAGTAAATAAGTACTCCCTCCGTCCCAAATTTTTTGTCTTAGATTTGTCTAGACATGAATGTATCTAGTCACGTTTTAGTATTTAGATACATCCATTTCTAAACAAACCTAAGACAAGAATTTTGGGACGGAGGGAGTACTTCCCTCCGTCCCATATTAATTGTTGCTCAAATGGATGTATCTAGCACTGAATTACGTCTAGATACATCCATTTGAGCGACAATTAATATGGGACGGAGGGAGTATAAGATAGACAAGACATATGAGAGAAAGAGAGAGAGAGCTACCATGCTGATAGTGACGCGTTTATCCTCCAAAAGTTTCTTATTGAAGTCCCTTATACTGATAGTCTTTGGGTCATTCACCTAAGGAAAAAAAAGGCCAAAAGTGTTATCCAATCTATACTAGTATAATATCTACCATGTAACACTTTTATCATGTCAAAGCTCAAACGAAAGAAAAAAACTCACTAGCGGATCGGCAACCCTTCCATACCACAGGACATTGTCCATTACAATTAAACCACCAACTCTTACCTGAAACATAACAAACATTAATATATATAATGCTCATCATATAGAAAACATAAATGCTAGGATCGCTGCGTACGAAAATTGTAGCTAAAATCATAAATGGTGTGCCACGGGGAATCTTGTATGGAACTATGAGAGAACACTATGGCAAACATAAGCTGAAAGACCACAGGTATTATATCTGAACGAGCAAACTAAAAAGGTAAACTGCATTTAGAATCTTACTAGCTTAAGTAGAAGTTCGAAATATTCCTCGTACATTCTCTTGTCTGCATCAACGAACGCAAAGTCATAACTAGAAAAACAAATGATTAGTTAGAACATGTAAACGGTCAACTAATAAGATGGAGGGTTATACCATATAGAAGTTATTATACCTGGAAGCTTCACCACAGTCGAGCAATGACCTTAGGGAATCTACAGCTAAAGCATGCTTGACATCCACCTAAGCAATTTTTAGACAGGTAAGCACAGAATCTAGAATACAAGACTACAGATTAGTCCTTGCATGCTGGTATGCTATACGCTCTAGGGGATCCCAAGAAGGCACAATATTTAGACTGTAAGTTTTAGATAACAAAAAAGAGGCAATTATTATTGGTTAACCCTACACGTACATATGAAACGAATGTGATGTATTAATATGTTGGTAATCCTAATTTCAGAAACTATAGCTACATAAGTCCATAGATGTGGAAAGGAGGGAGAAGTGAAACTAAAAAGAAGGTTTTGTTATCCTCCCCACTTCTGATTTTCCCTCCATTATCTAAATGGTTGAGAAATTTAATGTCAAACCAAAAATACGTTGTCCAACCTACTGAAAATTACATGCAATTAACTGAAATTTTCTAGCTATGGACCATGAAGTAAACTACAAATATATAGAATGCTGTACTAAGTGTGTGACAATTAATATGGATCGGAGGGAGTGGTTAAGTTGTTACCAACAACTGATCATATCAAGCAAGAGGCTGAAAATAATCACCTTGTGTGCAACCCTAGCAAGCTGATAGTATCTCTTGGCAACTTCTAGAGACCTGTCATCCCTTTCACAAGCAACCAAACGACCTGATTCAGGAAGTGCTAATGCGACAGCTAGTGACGAATATCCCTGCAAAAATATTAAGCAATGCTACAATAAGCTCAGTGCATTTCCAACGATCTTGTTACTTCTGTACAAAAGTATCTCGTTCACAAGGTCCGAAATGATTATCAGTAATTGCAGCACTTGACAAATTGACATGCAGAATGCACAATCCATGGGTATGTTGTCAAAAGACTGTTCAAGGGAGGATGTAAGATCAGGCTTTCAGTATCAGCAAACTAGGAGTACCATTCGAAAGTTTATTGTGCATACGCTTTTGAGAAAATAAAGTGCCGAAATATGATTTGTAGATTGACTCATGCACACTAGTTATTGTTCACACATTCTAAGTTTGGTTTGCTAGGATAACGCATCAGCAATTAGTACAATATAAGTATATACGTCAATGCAGCATCCCTTGGTTACAAGTACTGATAAGCATTTAGTTGCTGAGGGTGGAAGGCAAGAAAATCCAGATTAAAAAACACCTGGCTCACATACAGTATAGACGCCAACTTCAATACATCGCTCTGCCCCAAGAATTTGCACAAGCATTGCCAGAAGCTGAGCCTGTGCGGGAGAAACCTAACAAGAGAAAGCAACCAGCTGAAAAATACTTGCCATTATACTGAAATTTGGGTAAAGTGTCTGCATATTTTTCAAGAATAAAACAGAGCTAAAGAATGTACTATATCAATCAAAGCTAGACAGTGGTATACACGTGCATGCCCGGAATACACACAAGTTTGAACTTGCTGAAATAGCAAGACCATATTAAGGCATTTTGAAGTTACGAAAATAAAAGTGGAAAATGCCACACTGGAGCTATTTTTTGTTAACCGGAACATCAGTTTTTTCATTCAAGTCTAAAAGCATGACTAGAGCCAGGATATAGCTGGCACAACAAGGCAGCTTGAGTTGCACTGTCGTGGATGCAATGCATCAGATGCATCACGCATGCATGCACGCACTCTCGACTCAAAATGTAAATATCCTGACCCGTAAGCGGTTATGCGCAGTTGAGTTCATGCGTCATGCGTGCTGCCTATGTACCTGCATCTGGCTCCCCCTCATGGATGCCGTCTCCTCCCGCAGATCCCGAAGCACCTAAGCATCACCCAGGGTCAGAGCCTCGCCGAACACTGACAGCAGCAAATTTGTGGGAACGGAAAGGGGGAGGGGGAAGGGGCGCAGGCGCACGGGGTGCTCGCGAACGTTGGAGAGGAGGTAGTCGTAGAGCGGCGGGTCCATGCCCAGCTGCTTCCGCCCGCGCCGCGCCTCCTCTACCGCCAGTGCCGTCGTAGCAGCCGACGCTGCCGAGGAGGAGGAGGAGCACAGGCTGCGGCGGCGGTGGGGGCGGGGGCATGGCGGAGAGCAGTGGGCTAGAGGAGGGGAGGTGGCAGCGGAAGCCAGGGTTCGGGCTTGAGGAGGCGCGACGCCGAGTCCGAGAGTCGCGGCCGCAAACGCCGCCGGAGGGAGGGAGGGGGATGCGGCCCAGCGACGCATCGCGCTTGCTCTTTTTTTCTCCAAGACAAGAAAAGACACGAGCAGCAAGCGACGCGGATTAGCTTAGCGTCTACGTGGTGGGTCCACAACACATGTCGATGTGCTTCGTGCCACTCCGACCATGGTTTTAGAAATCGGACTCAGGAACGAACCGGTGAGTCTCCCATTCCCGCGTCATTAAAGTTGTCATCGAAAACGCTCAATTTGTCATGGTCATATCTCGAACGTTCGGAATTTGACATTTTTATTGTTTTCCGTTCTTCGCATTGTAGAACGACACCCATCCATCTGCCTCCCTCTTTGCATTAATGCGCAGTTACCAAAGAACCTATTCTGATGTCTGCATGCGATGCGACCTGTTCATCTACCAGCTGGTATTAAAAACCTTGCCGCTTAGCCTGGCACCACCCACTATTTAAACGTGGATGGGCCGGCAACAGGCACATCCCACCTCTGCTCTCTCTGTTATCCTCTCTCCATCACACCTGTCATAGCCTCGAGCTCCCAAGCCCTGTGGGAGAGCCTGTCGGATAAGAAGAAGGAGCTCTCCGGCATTGCTGACGGTTGGCAGGCCCATCGAACCATCCAAATATATGTCGGCTTGATGGCGAGCACTTCGGAGGCCAGCGATGAGCCAATGAAAGAGGGGTCTGACGATGAGCCAATGAAAGAGGGGTCTGACGACGAGC
This sequence comes from Hordeum marinum, assembly GCA_022496015.1. Taxonomy (NCBI): domain Eukaryota; kingdom Viridiplantae; phylum Streptophyta; class Magnoliopsida; order Poales; family Poaceae; genus Hordeum; species Hordeum marinum. The sequence goes on from CM039678.1 coordinate 338,985,428, forward strand.
CAGCGCCATCGCCCTCGTCGGGTGATGTCGACATCAGAATGGATCAGCACGCGCACATTGCACCGACATGGCATTGGAAGAGCGGGAGGCCGCATTCCTACAGGTGCAGGCCGACCAGAGGTACAACCTCTGCCTCCTCGAGGAGCATCGACTCGCAAAGGAGCAAAAAGCCTACACGGGCATCGAGACGAACATGCAAGAGCAGAAGGTGATGCTCCTTTCCTACGGTGGCACCCGCGACATACGCCACGAGCGATGGCGGCTCCTTCTCCTACAAGGCAGAGAAAGAAGTCATGTACGCGAAGATCGACACGGCGGCAGAATTTGAAGACGGCACTGTCGACGTCGCCGGCTCCTTGTCGGCAGCGTCAGGCCGCCATGACGACGAGGTTGCCACATACACTGCTGCCGCTGGTTGGGAGGAACATTAGAACATGAGAGCCCATCGGCGCTTGGATCCCAAGAAGGTCATCGTCATCGTCTTCCCCGTCCCAAAAAACAACCCTTATCCGTGTCGGTGACTTTGCGAAGGCGAGCTTGCTACCGGACATAGGAAAGTTGTAAGGGCATATTTCTCCTTAAGTGGTTTTGGTGATTGATGACAATGCTTTAGCGGACTAATCGTGTGCATTGAGCATTTCAGATATCTCATGTCTAGGCACAAGACGATTCAGTGCCCCTCGGAATCTATCAAAGACGGTTGTTCTCTACGTTTCTTTTCGGTGGATTTGAGTCGTAGGAAAGCCGTACTATTAAGAGGGGATCCGCTTCGGAAAGGTTTGGGTGGAATCAACACGTACGCATATATTCTTTTGCACCACCTTTCCTTCATTTCGATGGAGGCTTATATGGCATGCGGTAGTACCACTCAAAGCAGTGGTAGTACCACTCCAGCAGTAGTACCGCTCCTGCGAGCGGTAGTACCGTTGTCCCTAGCATCTATTGCGTGCGCTCACGATAGTAGGCGTGGATGTAATTTTTTACATCCGCCCTCAAGCGGTACTACCGTGCCGGACTTTTGCACAGCTCCGCCCTCAGCAGAGGTAGGCACGGAAGTAAACTTTTACTTCCGTGCATCTCTTGTGCCAGATGAGTTCTACCATGCGGTAGTACCGTAATGGAGTGTGGTAGTACCGCTCCAGCGGTTCTACTGCTCGTTGCCCCGTGCAATAGATCTTCGTCTGGTCTCTACCGTGTGAGCGGTAGTAACCCTGCAGTGGTGGTACCGTGGCTTTGTGCGGTAGTACCGTAATGCGTGGGTTGAGAGTGGGGATAACGGTTGGATCTTTCCCCACACTATATAAAGGGGGTTTTCTTCCTAAAGAAGACCACCTCTTCCCTTCCAAAGCTCCATTGTTGCTCAAAGCTCTATTTTTCACCCGATCTCTCTCCCTAGCCAATCAAACTTGTTGATTTTCTAGGGATTGGTTGAGAAGGCCCCGATCTATAGTTCTACCAAGAGAAATTTGATTTCCCCCACTAATCCCTTGCGGATCTTGTTACTCTTGGGTGTTTGAGCACCCTAGACGGTTGAGGTCACCTCGGAGCCACATTCCATTGTGGTGAAGCTTCGTGGTGTCGTTGGGAGCCTCCAATTAAGTTGTGGAGATAGCCCCAACCTTGTTAAAGGTTCGGTCGTCACCTTCAAGAGCACCACTAGTAGAATCACGACACCTCGCATTGTGTGAGGGCGTGAGGAGAATACAGTGGCCCTAGTGGCTTCTTGGGGAGCATTGTGCCTCCACACCTCTCCAACAGAGACGTACTCCCCTTTACCACGAAGGAACTTCGGTAACACATCCTCGTCTCCATCGGTTCCACTTGTGGTTACTTCTTACCTTTACTTTGTGCAAGCTACCTATATTGTTTATCTTGCTTGCTTCTTGTTGTTGTGTTTAGCATCATATAGGTTGCTCACCTAGTTGCATATTTAGCCAACCTATTTGTTGCTAAACCTAATTTGTTAAAGAAAAGTTACAAATTGTTAGTTGCCTATTTTGCCCCCCCCCTCTAGTCAACCATATCGATCCTTTAAATTGGTATCAGAGCCACGTCTCTTTATTAAGGGTTTTACCACCCGAAGAGTATGGATGGGGAAGAGGAGCGGTTGGTAGATCTTCTCGAGGCCGTGGGAGTGGACACGGTCTCTCGTGAGGATTTGAATGAGGCCATGTCCTCTCTCAAATATTCCATGACGACCGAGGTCAAATCCATGTTTAAAGAATTCATTGATACTCTTAAACTTTCCACCGATGCGGTGCAAGTGGTTAATCCCACTAACTCGACATCGGATGTCAACTCCGGTAAGGAGGGGTCTAGTGCTAATAAGGATAATCGTTCTCAAGAAATTAATGGGTCGGGGAACTTTTCCTCGGTTCCCCCTCCCGTGGTCTATGGAGGACTGGTGCACCCACCTCATATAGTTAATCATGGTCCTCCTCCTAAACTTGTTAAGAATGATTTTGCTAATTGGGTTTTTAGTATCAAGTCTCATTTGGATCATAGCTCAATTCATCTCATGAGAGTCATTGAAGAAGGATACTACCCTCGTGATCCACGCAACCTCACTCCAAGAGAAGAAGCGGATAAACAGCTAAATTCTTCCGCCTTGTTCATACTCCAAGCTGTTGTCCCTAGTGAAGACTTAGCTCACCTGTGTCCCTTCACTATTGCTAAAGAGTGTTGGGAACACATTGTCTCCATGTACAAGGGCAGCTCAAGCATTCAACGGTCAAACTATGAAGTTGTCCTTAATCAGTCAGATGAGTTTTTAATGGTAGAGGATCAGGAACCACGTGAGCTCTATAGAAGGGTGACTGCTCTCGCCGTTGCCCTCAAAGATCATGGCAGCAATGATGTGGATGATACTTGGATCAAGCGTAAGTTTGTGAAGGCCATCGTGCCCTACAACAGGTCCATGTCTGCTGTCATCTGTCAAAGACTGGACTTTCACACCTTGTCTTATGGTGATGTGTTGGATGAATTTATTGCAATGAACACCTTGAACACGACAACTGACAATGCTCTCGCTCGCGTGCAATGGCAAAGAAATCATACCCCAACCTTGATTTGAAGGCCAAGGTCAGTCAAGAGGAAGCAGAAGAAGAAGAGGGTTGCCCCAAGGACACCAAATATGCTTATCATGAGCATATGACTCTTGCATCCAGGCAATTTTGGGACAACAAGGAAAACACAAGGCCCAAGTTCTTCAAGAACAACTCAAATGTGTCAAAGGGCAAGCAACGTGTGAGGACCTGCTACAATTGTGGAAATGTGAGTCACTTTGTGGTGGATTGCCCATATGAGAAGAGGGAAGACAATGGTGGCAAGCTCGTTCGCAAAGATAAGGCCAAGTCCTTCCCCAACAAGACAAACTTCACCAAGAAGGCTCCTCACAAAGTATTGGTGGCTCAAGAAGAGTACGCCTCGGATGATGATGTTGATGACGAAGACACAAGTGGTGAAGGAATGGCAATGGCATCTGTGGCAATTGCATCCTCTACCCCAACAAAGGTGTCTCTCTTCGACGCCCCCAATGAGAACCTCATCGCGAGATGCCTCATGGCAAAAGGTATCACCAAGGTAACCTCCAACGCCAAAACCTCAAACATTAAGACTTCTATTTCTTCCACTCCGTCTTTGTTAGATTGTGTGGATGAACATGAGGAGGCGAAAGAGGGTAAAAATGAGTTTGACAAGTTCTTGTGTAAACTCAAGGGAGAACCCAAGAAGCACTTCGTTGCTCTCTTGGAACAACTTGGTGAGTCCAATGACACTATTGAGTCTCAATAAGAATGTCTTGAGGAATTGAGAGGACATAGTCGTGATTATGACGACGAGATAGTGGATCTGTCTATTGCTCTTGAGGAAGAGTGAGGTCTTCGTATGACTCTTGAGGAGTCACAAAATGATGACTTTGCTAAATTATGTAAAGATTATGATCATGCTATTGTTCTTAACCTTGTGCTCAAGTATGAAAAGGTTGCACTTGGGGTTGGCCATGATCGACTCAAGGTTGAGCTTGACACACTTGACAAAGATCACAAGGCGTTGAAGTGTGCCCATGCCTCTCTTAAGGAGTCGCATGATCAACTCCAAGTAAATCTCGCTAAGAAAATTGCCACGTGCCCTCCTTTTGTTCTAATTGATAATGCATCTACTACTAACCCGTGTTGTGAGCATGCACGTCTTGTGGAGGAAAATTCTAAGATGAAAGAGCAGCTTGAAAAGGGCCTGGTGACGTGTATCCAAGGCGAGATGACTCTCAATGACCTTTTGAGTAATCAAAAGGAAGTTGTTGCAAAAGAAGGGGTTGGGTTTGCACTCAGAAACAAGGAGAAGAAGAAGGTGAAAACCAAGGAAGTTCCACCGCTCAAGGAAACCTTTGTAAGAGCAGGAGATGATCCTCATGAGAAGAAGCAAGACAAATTTGTGGTTGGTAATGCCAAGAAGGGCAAGACCACCCACCCCAACATGACCAGCGACTTTAACCCCTCTTATCCTTTATGTCGTGCTAGTGATGGGCATGTTTATGCAAAATATGTTGGTTCTTCTTATGAGTACATTGAATGGTGTATTTGGGTTCCTAAGACCCTTGTTGCTAACATGAAAGGACCCATTAAAGAATGGGTACCTAAGAGCAAACATTGATCTCTTGTAGGGGTTTGCTTCCAAAGGAGTGTCATGGTTGCTCGATAGTGGAGAGACAAATCATATGACCGGAAGCAAGGACTTGGTGGTGGACATTCATCCTGACTCATCCGTGGCCACCCAAGTCTCATTTGGTGATGATGCAATTTCAATGGTATTGGGTCTTGGCAAGGTGATAATCTTTGCGGAACTCTCCATAGAGAATGTTATGCTTGTTGAGACCCTTGCATACAATTTACTTTCTGTTCATCAACTCGCACTCATGGATTTTTGTACCTTCTTTGGTGTTGACTCTGTGGCCCTTTTGTGGAGCAAGACTCTTAAAGTGGCCTTTGTTGGGCATGTCGAGAACGATCTCTATGTGGTTAACTTCTTAGAGCAACCCACTAAGACCGCGACTTGCCTAATGGTTAAAGTTGACGTGGGATGGCTCTGGCATCACCGGCTAGCCCATGTTAATATGAGATCTTTGCAAAGTCTCCTCAAAGGGGATCACGTCCTTGGGCTAACAAATGTGAGTTTTGCCAAAGATCGTGCTTGCAGTGCTTGTATTGAAGGAAATCCACATGAGACTGCTCCCCGCCCCATGACTACCATTTACTCGAAGAGGCCCTTGGAGCTCCTCCACATGGATCTCTTTGGTCCTCCATCTTTCGATAGCCTTGGGGGAAGAAAGTATTGTTTGGTGATTGTGGATGACTACTCAAGATAAACTTGGGTATATTTCTTCAAGAGAAAGAGTGAAACTCAACAAACCATCATAGACTTTGCAAATGAAGCTCAATGACAACATGGGGCAAAGATTCTGATGATAAGAAGTGACAATGGCATCGTGTTCAAGGACTACACCTTGAATGAGTTCCTTAGTGATGAGGAGATCAAGCACCAATACTCCGCACCTTATACCCCCCCCCCCAACAAAGTGGTGTTGCCGAGAGAAAGAACCGAACGTTGATGGACGCGGCAAGGACCATGATGGCGGAATTCAAATCTCCGTACAATTTCTGGGCTGAAGCCATCAACACAGCCTGTCATGCATCCAATCGGCTCTATCTCCGAAAAGGTTTGAACAAGACTCCGTATGAAATTCTTACCGGTAACAAGTCCAATCTCAAGTACTTTAGGGTGTTTGGGTGTAAGTGTTTCATTCTCAAGAAAGGTGTTCGTTTGTCTAAATTCGAACCTAGAGCTCAAGAGGGCATATTTGTTGGTTATGCTACAAACTCGCGTGCTTACCGTGTCCTCAATAGGTCCAATGGACTCATCGAGGAGACGTGTAATGTAGAGTTTGATGAAAATAATGGCTCCCAAGTGGATCAAAGTGGTCTTTGTGATGTAGGTGATGAAATTCCTCCCCAAGCCATAAGAAGAATGGGTGTGGGACACTTCCTACCCGTTGAGGAACCCCTTGTGGCCGAAGGAGAAGGACAATGTTCCACTCAAGTGGAACCATCACCGACACAAGATCCACACACTTCCGAAGAACAAAATGAAGGCCCTCTACCTCATGGACAAGATCAAGGGCAAGATCAATCTACTGATGATGGTGTGTCACCAAGTGATGCCCAAGATCAAGTCCGCATCCCTGAGCAAGCTCAAGATCAAGATCTTCTTAAAGATCAAGAGCAAGCTCACGAAGGTGCTCAAGATCATCAAGAAGATGCTCCTCAGGATGTTGTCCCTCGACTTTCCATGGATGAAATCTTAGAGAGACGAGCCACCAAGAATGCTGCAAGCTTGAACATAAACAACATTTGATGGAGAACGTCTACGGCAGATTGAAAATAGGGTAACCACTCGTAGACAATTATCAAACTTTTGTGAACATCACGCATTTGTTTCTTGCATTGAGCCTCTCAAGGTACAAGATGCGCTCGAGGACATGGAGTGGGTTGAAGCCATGCATGATGAACTCAACAACTTCGAGCGCAACCAAGTGTCGCGATTGGTACCAAGACCAAAGGAGAACCACAATGTCATTGGAACTAAATGGATCTTCAAATGCAAACAAGATGCGAACGGTGTCGTCATTCGTAACAAGGCAAGATTGGTGGCACATGGCTACTCCCAAGTCGAGGGTATCGACTACGGTGAAACCTTTGCTCGTGTTGCTCGCCTTGAATCTATTCGCATGTTGCTTGCATATCCTTCTCATCATAACTTTAAATTATACCAAATGGATGTTAAAAGCGCATTTCTTAATGGTCCTCTTAAGGAGTTGGTATATGTTAAGCAACCCCCAGGGTTCGAGGATCCCAAGTTCCCCAATCATGTATACGTTCTCGATAAGGATCTCTATGGCCTTAAACAAGCCCCGTGCGCGTGGTATGAGCACCTTACCAAGATGTTGCAAGACCATGGGTTTGAAATTGGGAAAATTGACCCCACTCTTTTCACAAAGAAGGTCAACGAGAACTTGTTCATATTCCAACTATATGTTGATGATATTGTTTTTGGTTCTCATAACAAAGCTTCCAATGAAGAGTTTGCCACTCTGATGACAAATAAGTTTGAGATGTCTATGATGGGAGAGTTGAAGTTCTTCCTTGGATTTGAAGTCAAGCAACGAAGTCAAGGTACCTTCATCAATCAATCTAAATACACTCAAGACATGCTCAAGAGGTTCAAGATGGATGAGCTCAATCCTCCCAAGGCCAACACTCCTATGCCACTCAAATGCCATCTTGACAGTGATCCCAATGGTAAAGCTGTGGATCAAAAGGTATATAGCTCCATTATTGGATCCTTGCTTTACCTTTGTGCATCTAGACCGGATATCATGTTGAGTGTGGGAATTTGTGCACGGTTTCAATCCGCACCTAAGGAGAGTCACCATGTGGCTGTCAAGCGAATCTTTCGATATTTGGCTCATACCCCAAACTTTGGCTTATGGTATCCCAAGGGTGCTTCATTTGATCTCATTGGATATACTGACTCGGATTGGGCGGGAGACCGTATGGAAAGGAAGTCCACTTTCGGAGGCTGCCAATTTCTTGGTCGGTCTTTGGTAAGTTGGTCTTCAAAGAAATAAAACTGTGTTTCTCTCTCGTCCACCGAGGCCGAGTATGTAGCTGCTACCAGTTGATGTGCATAGATTCTTTGAACGAGGCAAACTTTAAAGGATCATTGTGTCAATTGTGACAAAGCGCCTCTTTACTGTGATAATGAAAGTGCCATTATGATCTCCAGCAACCCGGTTCAACATTGCAAGACGAAGCACATTGATATTCATCGTCACTTCCTCCGGGAACACGTCAAGCGAGGAGATATCAATCTTATCCATCTCAACACTAATGAGCAACTTGCAGATATTTTTACGAAGCCATTGGATGAAGCAAGATTTCACGAGTTAAGGCATGAGCTAAATATCATTGATTCGAGCAATGTGGTTTGACTTAGTGCACACCCCACCACACTCATCATTATGTCTTGTCTAGGTGTAGGCATGGATATGGGGGGAGTATTGTTCTCTCAATGAACTCTCTCTCCCCCCCCCCATTATGCATAAATCGATCAACTCTTTCACATTCGCCATTATTGATGGCACTTGTGCTTCAAAGACGAGTCTTGGTCATGGGCCCAAGGATAATTCTTCGCGGTGCCATACCAACTAACTCAAACATAGGTGGATCCGACCACCGCCCTCTCTTCATGAGAGGTAATGGTTCGATGTTTGGTCCTAGTTTCTCCTCTCCAATCTTTTGGACCATGTTCGTGGTTGAGTTGCTTCTTTTGTGCTTTTTCGTATGTTTCCTTTTTGCTTGAATCTTATTGATTTATCTTTGTGCCTTTTTGTCTTTCAAATTTCCTTCGAATTTATGCGCAAAGGCCTTTCTTTCTCTCTCTCGCCCAAAACCTGCATTTTGTTGGCAGGACGGTACTACCGTGGTACGCCACGGTACTACCGCTGGAGTGGAGTTGCTCCTGTGCTTGCACAGTTGCGGACCCAGCACGGTACTACCGCCTCTAGCACGGTAGTAAAATTTTACTACCGCTTGAGGAGCGGTACTACCGCAATGACCTGCAGTACTATCATTCTGTGAGAACCGCGTGGGGGTTAAGAGCGGGCAGGGGGAGTTCAAACTCCCCCATACCCATTCATCTCTTCCCCTCACGTCTCTCTCTCTCTCTCCCCTTCCCACAAACGGTGCCGGAGGACCTTGCCGGATCTCCATCTCTGGCCGCTCTCCTCCCATTCCAACCGGTGGGATCGTTCCCCACCTCGTCCTCTTACCATGGACCCCGGTATTTCCCCTAGTTCCTCTCTCTTTGCCTCTCTATTTTTGAATCTAGGATTAGGGGGGATATGAATTGGTCTTGTGATTTTTGGCTAAATCTATGCATGAGGTGATGGTTGGAGAGTGCTTGTGCAGTAGAAGTGTTATTTGGTAAGATACAACATGGTAGTTTTGATCTACGGTAGTACGATCTGTTATTTCGGGTGCTCAGATCCGCTGTTCTTGAGGACTCCGCCCTGTGCGGTACTACCGCACCTCCTGGTACGGTACTACCACCCGTCGGGCGGATGTAAAATTTTACTTTCGTGCTAAGCCCGGTACTACTTCCTGGACCGGTACTACCGCGGTAGTAAAATTTTACTACCGCAATACCTGTGGTACTACCGCTCGATCTAAAATTACCCCGTTTTGTCCTGCCAATTCTCACTTCTATGTGGTTCTCTTGTTTGCCTTGGTCTTTGCAATGACTTCTTTCGCTCTTCTCTTGTGTTTGCGTTGTGTGTCATAGGTGGTGGCTCCGGTTCTGGTTCAAGACACTCGAATCCCTGTCATGATACTAGTTCATAGCGTCTACGCAATCAAGATGCTCCCGAGGGGTCCAATGCCCCGCATGGCAACTTCAAGAGAACCGCAACCAAGATCAAGGAGCATGTTGACAACTGGGAAGATATGCCTCAAGGAGAGTTTCTGATTTGCCGGAAGATTGACCCCTATATCAACCCTAGGGAACATACCAAGGGCAATACCTTGTTTTGGACCAAGCAATAAAATCTCATCTATATAGATGTGATCAAGGGAAAGAAGAATATCTATGTTCCTGCCTATTGGATTGACATGGCTCATCTGAGGAAGAACCATACATATTTTGGCGAGCCTCTAGATATGGTGGAGCAGTTTGATATTGAGGATATCATCTCGTTCCATCTTGACTTTGATCCCGAGATTGTGGCTCAGTGCTTTGCTTTCGTTCACCTCCACTTGGATGTGAAGCGGAACATGACTTGGATGACCAATGGAGCGAGGATGACTGCTGGCTGGAAGGCGTTCATGGATCTATTGCACGTTTGTGATGAGGGGCTTGATGAGCTTATTGGTTTGTGCCTGCACGCCAACCCACATGATGCACGCAAGGAGAAGCTTCTGCCATAGTTTGTTGAGAAGACATTACCCTCTTGTGATAAAACTCATGTGCTAAACCCGTTCCTCGATGTCATGCACCGGATCTTTCGCAACACTCTCTTTCCTCGCATGGGAGACAAGGACAAGGTGCATTCCTATCTAGTGGATATGCTGCTCCTTTGTGAGCAAGGACGGATTAACATTCCTGGACCACTTGATGTTTCTCACATCATGTGGAGTGAGCTTCAGTATGTTGTGTTCCACCATAAGGTCCCCATCTATGGACCCTACTTGTTCTTCTTAATTCGACGGACTTGGGAGAAGACCTTTCCGAGTGAGGATTTTATGCTCCCGACTGGATCCGCCATGAGCCCATTCGGCTGCGTCATAAGGACAAGTGGGCTAACACTACCATTGGGCCTGCTGCTGCAAATATGGATGTTGATGAGGATGAGATTGAAGAGAAGGAGGAGGACAGTTCAGAGATGTATGAGCCACCGTCTACTGAGCCATCTTGGGCCAAGAAGCTCAGAAATAGGATGAAGACATTGGTCTGCATGCAGGCCAAGGGATAGTACCAGACTCATGTTGCTCAGAAGGAGAGTCGTCAGCGCGACAAGCGGATTATGAGGAAGCTTGGCGAGACAATATCGAGTGGGTCTGAGAAGGACATCACTCATGAGGCTACTTGGATGAAGAAGCAGAGCTTTCAGTGGGCTAATTCAGATGAGGAGTCTATTCCAGCTGCATCAGAGGAGGAGCTTGATGGATGATCTTTGTGCAGTGGGAGCTACCACATGTGTCCTAGGTGTCCTCTCTGCCTTTTTGGCGTCTCGATGCCAAAGGGGGAGAGAGAGTAGGATTTGCGACTGTATTCGTTCGTTTTTCGTCGTCTCCTTGCTTTCGTTGAATTTTGGTTTATGTTATTTGTGTGTGAGACCAGGAGACTTCTTCTATCATATGGTGTGAGACATATTCTATCACTCTTATCTTATTCTTGTCCGGTATGGTTAGTAGATTGTGAGTTTATCTGTTATGTGCCCTTATCTTCATGCTCACATGCTATGCCTTGTTTCCTTGCTTAGTGTTATTCATTCCATTGCAAAGATTGCCTTGTCTATAAAATATAGGGGGAGTGTTGATCCTAGTGTGTGTGCTTGGCAGTCCAAAGCATATCTATAGAGTGCACACATCTAGGGGGAGCGTATCTATATTTTATAGATTTTGGGGTTGCATATGCTCATTATATATCTTTATGTGCAAATCCCATATTGTCATCAATCCACCAAAAAGGGGGAGATTGTAAGGGCATATTTCTCCTTAAGTGGTTTTGGTGATTGATGACAATGCTTTAGCGGACTAATCATGTGCATTGAGCATTTCAGATATCTCATGTCTAGGCACAAGACGATTCGGTAACCCTCGGAGTCTATCAAAGACGGTTGTTCTCTACATTTCGTTTCGGTGGATTTGAGTCGTAGGAAAGCCGTACTATTAAGAGGGGGTCCGCTTCGAAAAGGTTTGGGTGGAATCAACACGTACACATCTATTCTTTTGCACCACCTTTCCTTCGTTTCGATGGAGGCTTCTGTGGCAAGCGGTAGTACCGCTCAGAGCAGCGGTAGTACCGCTCCTACGGTAGTACCGCTCCTGTGAGCGGTAGTACTGCTGTCCCAGCATTTGTTGCGTCCGCTTGTGGTAGTAGGCGCGGATGTAATTTTTTACATCCGCCCTCAAGCGGTAGTACCGTGCTTTTTGTCCAGTACTACCGTGTCGGACTTTTGCACACCTCCGCCCTCAGCGGAGGTAGGACAGAAGTAATTTTTTACTTCCGTGCATCTCCTGTGCCACATGATTTCTACCATGTGGTAGTACCATAGTGGAGTGCGGTAGTACCGCTTCGGCGGTTCTACTGCTCGTTACCCCGTGCAATAGATCTTCGTCTGGTATTTACCGTGCGAGCGGTAGTACTGCACCCTGCAGCGCTAGTACCGCTGTCCCTTGCGGTAGTATCGTGGCTTTGTGCGGTAGTACCGCAATGGGCGGGCTGAGAGTGGTGATAACGGTTGGATCTTTTCCCCCACTATATAAAGGGGGTCTTCTTCCTCAAGAAGACCATCTCTTCCCTTCCAAAGCTCCATTGTTGCTCAAAGCTCCATTTTTCGCTCAATCTCTCTCTAACCAATCAAACTTGTTGATTTTCTAGGGATTGGTTGAGAAGGCCCCGATCTACACTTCCACCAAGAGAAATTTGATTCCCCCCACTAACCCCTTGCGGATCTCGTTACTCTTGGGTGTTTGAGCGCCCTAGATGGTTGAGGTCACCTCGGAGCCACATTCCATTGCGGTGAAGCTTCATGGTGTCATCGGGAGCCTCCAATTAAGTAGTGGAGATAGCCCCAACCTGTTAGAATAAATCCGAGGCATACTGTCGATCTACCCGAGGACCAAGCAATCATCCAAGCACGACACTAAGATTTGTTAACGAGGTTCACCATCACGGCCACATCCTCGGGGCATGACTACGGGCGCTCCTCCCCGTGATACCGTCACAATACCGCACCCTGGCCGTCGTGGGCACCGGCACACGCTGTCGGCTCTCCCTGCGTTCTTCTGCTATTATGTTGGCATGGGTTACATCGTGTGTCTAGCCCCGCTATATATGATAGGCCTAGGATACAAGTGTCTTATTAGGACACAACTCCATATCCTATCTAAACACAATACAACTCTGAGTCCAACTGTAACCTATCTGGTACACATTATTAGACACAACTCTAACAAACTCCACCTTGGCGAATATTCTTCACGACCTTGAATTTGTCCGTGCGTCAAACTTCCATGTACATTGGACTTGAGTTTATCCCATGAGAAACACTGCTACTCCAAAGACTCCATATGACTCCACCTGCAACTTGTAGTTTCTTCGTTTCTTGACCATAGTCAAACGCTCAAGCAAAATTATGTTCCATCATTACTCTAGTTTGTGCTTCCAACTTCCAGAGTATCCAACACCATCACACACCGATCACTGACCAGCGTGAAAGTGAACAACTCACATATTGGATGATACACATAAGAGTTACCTGAACTCAACATCACCGCTCTTCCTTGACCGCCTGTCTGAAACTTGAAGGAATTTCACCGTTGCATGTCGCCATCTCGAGTCAAATTCGCAGTTGTCTCATCACATGTATGACCACCAGAGCCCTGGCCCGTCTCCATGTCCTGTGCACACCGCACGCCTCGCCGCTATTACCGCGTCGAGCCTCCGCTGTCCCGGTCGAGTCTCAAGGGTCGCCAACCCACACCACTCAACCCCCACTGCAGAGTACCATCGATCATCCCAACCGATGACGAGTTTCACGCTTCCATCAGACCACTGGGTTCCAGTCCGAACTACGTGTCACTCGCTTTTCCCCCCACTGAATAGGCCGCGATCTCCGGATCCTTACACCGTAGCCCCTCAATCTAGCTCCACCTTCAACATGACTCCATGGTAGATGATCAGTCCAGCCCGTGCCCCGTCGACCTCAAGCTCACATGTGCACCGTCTTGAATCAACCCCGCACCATAGTCGTGTCGAAGCCACACGAGCCCTCGGGGCCTACACCGCGTGTTTCCACACCCAGAAGTCGGTCACCATCAGCATCACGCTCCTATGTCATCGTCGTCGATCCCACCACCGTCTTATGTACCAATCGACTTGTATCGATCCGTCACACTGTCCAGTTCGACCCAGCCAAACTTCTCGGACTGCATAACACCCTCCAAGCTCGTAAATCATCTTTCGCGAATCTCCATTCATCACATGATAATTTCATCTTAGCTGGAATGACTTCCCACAACGCCTTCAAGTATCCCTATTGTGCCAATAATCTTTCACCCATGTTTGTCATAACCCAAGGTTTTCAGTCCCGTCGAACTCTTTCACCTCAAACCTGTTACCCATTGGCGCCATGGTTCTTTGTACGACTGACCTGTAAAAAATAACTAAGCTATCCCGTGACGCCCAAGTACACCAACAAAATCCAGCGTGGTCTCGCCTTCGTGCACTAGTAGCAATTCCAACCAAAAGAAAATCCTTCTGGTATTCACGTGATGGCTCTCTTGCACAGATTTCAATGCTTGCTAATTGCTTACCTTGCCCTTGCCTTCCCGATGGATGTATCCCTTCGCTCAATTTCCTTTCCCTTGATCTGATCTGCCTCATGTGTCAAGACGAGGACTCGGTCCTCACTTTTTGTCCAAACAAATCTCCTGAGTCGGCCAAACCTGCACCACAGCCTCGCCATGTAGCACGCCTAGGCAGCTTTCCGCGCATCCGCCAGGGCACCACGCGCACGAGCTAGCCCCGTTGGGCCAGCCCACACCGTGTGCGCGCCTCGAGCCAGCGCCCGTCAATCGACTGACCTGCTGCCTCCCAACCCGTGCGCGACGCGCCGCCGCGCTCCTGCGTGTACGCTCGCCCGATCCACGATCGCCGCACGTCAACCCGTCTGCTTCCATCCAGTCTCGCCGATTCCGCTTCCAACTGCCTTTTCCAATCTCGTCGAGAATCAAACCATAGCAGGTTGCATCTCAAACTCGATACTTCCTCTAGCTCAACAATCCGCAGCCTTCGAATCACCTAGCTCATAATACACTTGTTAGAATAAATCCAAGACATACCGTCGATCTATCCGAAGACCAAGCAATCATCCAAGCACGACACCGAAATTTGTTAATAAGGTTCGTCATCATGGCTACATCCTCGGGGCATGACTACTAGCGCTCCTGCCCGTGATACCGTCACAATACCGCACCCTGGTCGCCCTGGGCACCGGCACACGCCGCCGGCTCCTTCTGCGTTCCTATGCTATTATGTTGGCATGAGTTACATCGCGTGTCTAGTCCCACTATATATGAGAGGCCTAGGATACAAGTGTCCTATTAGGACACAACTTCATATCCTATCTAAACACAATATAACTCTGAGTCCAACTGTAATCTATCTGGTACACATTATTCGACACAACTCTAACACAACCTTGTTTGTACAGGTTCGGTTGCCGTCTTCAAAAGCACCACTACTGGAATCACGATACCTCGCATTGTGCGAGGGCGTGAGGAGAATACGGTAGTCCTAGTGACTTTTTGGGGAGCATTGTGGCTCCACACCGCTCCAACGAAGACGTACTTCCCTTTACCGGGAAGGAACTTCGGTAACACACTCTCGTCTTCATCGGTTCCACTTGTGGTTACTTCTTACCTTTACTTTGTGCAAGCTACCTATATTGTTTATCTTGCTTGCTTATCTTGTTGTTGTGTTTAGCATCATATATGTTGCTCACCTAGTTGCATATTTAGCCAATCTATTTGTTGTTAAACCTAATTTGTTAAAGAAAAGTTAAAAATTGTTAGTTGCCTATTCACCCCCTCTCTAGTCAGCCATATCGATCCTTTCAAAAGCCATGTCGTTTAAAATGGGCGAGGCCACGACAGATGACATACTAGGCTATAATTTAATTGAAATATGTCAGACATACTAGGCTATAATTCATATATGTTCTTTTCTATTCTTTTCTTTGTGAATTATGCTCTCATCTATGCTTTTTTGGTGGAGTACCTTGGCACCTCGAGTTCTCTACTGTGTGAAAATAATTTTGTGCACCCGTCTGTCCTAACAACTCAGGGAGGCGTGCTTCATCTAGTAAAATTATATGGGTTGTGATTAGCACGGTATACATAGCGCAAGATTTCTGATTTTCTAGTTGCATACTATCAGAACATGTACAATAATGTTGTCGCAGGATTGTCACATAAGATAAATGCTAAGATAGAAATCGGAAAAATAATTGTCCTTACTTTATCAAGAGATGATCACCTAGTAACAATATCTCTCAACACATATTAAAAAAAGTTTTTATTAAAGACAAGACCCAAATAGCCAATTGTACAAGAATGTTTCCCATTGTACAATGCTTTTTTATTACGATCGCTAGATTGCGTGGCGTGGGGTTAAAATAAGTCTGTCCAATCAACTACTATACATACCCTCATTCTCTCCTCCTAGGAAATCATAGTTTGTTGAGGGTATAAAATGGGGTTGTTTTTAAGTTGACATTAGACTTGAGACAATAAATGGATGGAATACATTCCGCAATGATATTGACAATAGCGAGTTTCCTACGAATTAAAATAAATTTGCTATTTTTTTCGTCAATTGAGAAACGGATGTAATAGTGGCCGCCTATCACTACTAGTGAAAACCATAGCAGTAATGCGTTTTAAAGGCATAGCTGTAGTGCCAGTCTGTACCACACATAACTACTAATCACGTGTATTTCTTTTTTTTATGTGTATATTATATTTACACACGGTTATATATATTAATATACAACATCGTTAAAAATTGTGGAGGAACACCATTTTAGAATAAAGTGGAACGGATGCAAGAGACCAAGTTGAATTAGAGAAAAATACGATGTTATGAATCCTCTAATTCAATTTGGTCACTTGCATCCATCCACTTTAACTAATATATGTCGTATAATAGCTCATTATCTACTTTAATCTAATATACATGGCATAACTTATCATCCTTTTAATCATCTAACAACTCATTATCATCTTAATCATGCCAAGTTAACCACTACTACATAATGTCATAAATTAGAAAAACTCCTCTCTCATAGGAACTACTCCTCTCTTCTAGGTAAAATGTCATAAACGTCTCGATGGTGAAACAAAGAGCTCCAACGGTCTCGAACTTGTGGCTTGCGTTCCTTTTTTTATTTCTCTCCATGCTTCAATTTGGAGTTTTCCTTGTGGTTTGCGCACGGTCGAGTATGGAGAAGCGAAAGTGACCCTTCTAGGGTAAGAAATTGCCATCTCACCGCTGGCATTCATCAACGGAGGCACAACATCCTTTGAACTCGGTTGAAGAACATAATAGTAGCTTAGTTAGCAATGTAATTTACATAATAGTAGCATAATTAGCATTGTAATTTACATAATAGTGGTGTATGTCACAAGTTCGAGACCCATAAGTTAGATGGGTGACTATAAAGGTGCTCTACAGGTATCTCCGAGGGTGTCTGTTGGGTTGGCATGGACCAATATTGGGATTTGTCACTTCGTATGATGGAGAGGTATCTCTGGGCCCACTCGGTAATACAACATCACAAGAAGCTTGCAAGCAAAGTGACTAAAGAGTTAAGCCACGGGAACTTGTATTACGGAACGAGTAAAGAGACTTGCTGGTAACGTGATTGAACTAGGTATAGAGATACCGACGATCGAATCTCGGGCAAGTAACATACCGAAGAACAAAGGAAACTGCATACGGGATTAACTGAATCCTTGGCATAAAGGTTCAACTATTAAAAATCTTCATAGAATATGTAGGAACCAATATGAGCATCCAGGTCTCGCTATTGGTTATTAACGGTAGAGGTGTCTCGGTCATGTCTACATAGTTCTCGAACCCGCAGGGTCTGCACACTTAACGTTCGGTGATGATTTGGTATTGTTGAGTTATGTATGTTGGCGACCGAAGGTTTTTTAGAGTCCCGTATGAGATCCCGGACATCATGAGGAGCTCCGGAATGGTCCGGAGGTAATGATTTATATATGGAAAGTCATATTTTGGCTACCGGAAAAGTTTCGGGTTTTTTCCGGTATTGTATCGGGAAGCTTCTAGAAGGTTTCGAAAACTTCCGGGGGAGTCTGAAAGTCCACCAAGAGTTCCACCACGTCCCAAGGGTTTGCATGGGCTGAGGGGAGGCGCCCTGGCCTTATTGGGCCAGGCTCACAAGTCCCTCAAGGCCCATGTGGCTTGGGAGAGGTGGAAAGTCCACCTGGTTTTGGAAAGGGAGGGAATTGGACTAGGAGTCCAAGTCCTCCCCCTTGTCTGCGCCCTAGGGCTTGGAAGGGCTGATCTCCACGCCCCTTCACCTGTATATAGAGGGGAGGGGCACCCCAAGAGCACACACGAAGCCCTTGGCGCCCCCTCTCTCCCTAGATCGTTTTCTCCTCCGTTTGCGGTTTCGGTAGCGCTAGGCATAGCCCTACCGGGATAGCACCACCACCGTCGCCACCACGCCGTCGTGTTGTCAGAGAACTCATCTACTACTCCCACTGCTTGCTGGGTTAATAAGGCGGAGACATCATCGAGTTGTGCGTGTGCTGAATGCGGAAGTGCCGTCCGTTCGGTGCTAGATCGGGACGAATCATGATTGGATCGCGGGATGGATTACGATTTGCATCGCGATGACGTTCGACTACATCAACCGCATTTCTTAATGCTTACCACTTAGCGATCTACAAGGGTATGTAGATCCACTCTCCCTTTCGTAGATGCTCATCACCATGGATAGATCTTGCGTGTGCGTATGAATTTTTTTGTTTCCCATGCAACGTTCCCCAATAGTGACATCATGAGCTAGGTCTATGCGTAGATGAGATCACGAGTAGAACAGAAAGGAGTTTGTGGGCGTTGATATTCAGATTGCCTCCTCCCTTGGTCTTTTCTTGATTCAACGGTATTGTGGGATGAAGCGGCCCGGACCAACTTTACTCGTCCACGTACGAGAGATCGGTTCCATCGACTAACATGTGACTTTGTTGCATAAAGATGGCTCACGGGTGTCTATCTCTCTCACTTTAGTTGGACCGGATTCGGCAAAGGCGGTCCTTGGGAAGGTTGAAAAGTAATTTGTGTATCACCGTTATGGTTTTGCATAGGTAAGAATCGTTCTTGCTAGATACCCGTAGCAGCCACGTAAAACATGCAACAACAATTAGAAGACGTCTAACTTGTTCTTGCAGGGTATGTTGTGATATTATATGACCTATTACATGATGAGATATATGTGATGTATGAGATGATTATGTTTTGTATAGAATACGACTTGCATGTCAATGAGGACGACAACCGGCAGGAGCCATAGGGTTGTCTTTAATTATTGTATGACCTGCGTGTCAATCATTAAGCGCTATGTAATGCTTTACTTTATCGCTAAGCGGTAGAAATAGTAGTAGAAGCATGGTGGACGCGACAACCCCCATGGAGACACGTTGATGGAGATCAAGATGATGGAGATCATGGTGTCATGCCGGTGACGATGGAGATCATGCCGGTGCTTTAAAGATGGAGATCAAAAGCACAAGATCATGGTCATATCATGTCACTTATGATTTGCATGTGATGTTAATCCTTTTATGCATCTTATTATGCTTACGAAGACGGTAGCATTATAAGGTGATCCCTCACTAAAATTTCAAGATAAAATTGTGTTCTCCCCGAGTGTGCATCGTTGCGAAAGTTTGTCGTTTCAAGACACCACGTGATGATCGGGTGTGATAGACTCTACGTTCGCATACAACGGGTGCAAGCTAGTTTTGCACATACGAAACACTCGAGGAACTTGACGAGCCTAGCATGTACAGACAAGGCCTCGGAACACATGAGTCCGAAAGGTCGAACATGAGTCATATAGTAGATATGATCAACATGGAGATGTTTACCATTGAAACCACCTCATCTCACGTGATGATCGGACTTGGGTTGGTGGTTTTGGATCATGTCACACTTAGACAACCCAAGGGATGTTGATTTGAGTGGGAGTCCTTAAGTAATATGATTAATTGAACTCATTATCATGAACATAGTATAAAGTTGTCTTTGCAAAATTATGTTGTAGATCAATAGCTCACGCTGTAGCTCCCCTTTGTTTTTAATATGTTCCTAGAGAAAATAGAGTTGAAAGATAATGGTAGCAATTATGCGGATTGGGCCCGTAAACTGAGGATTGTCCTCATTGCTGCACAGAAGGCTTATGTCCTTGATGCACCGCTCGCTGCACCACCCCCTCTAGCGTCGTCTGTGGATGTTGTGAACATCTGACAGGCACGTTGTAATGACTACTTGATAGTTCAGTGCGTCATGCATTTACGACTTAGAATTGAGGCTCCAAAGACGTTTGAGACGTTACGGATCATATGAGATGTTCCAAGAGCTGGAATTGAGATTTTAGGCTCGTGCCCGTGTTGAGAGGTATGAGACCTCCAACAAGATTATTTGCGTGCAAGATGAAGGAGAATAGCTCAATCGGTGAGCATGTGCTCAGATTGTCTGGGTGCTACAATCGCTTGAATCAAGTGGGAGTTGATCTTCGAGATAAGATAGTGATTGATATAGTTCTCCAAGTCACTGCCACAAAGCTGCTAGAGATTCGTGATGAACTATAAACATGACAGGTAAGGAAAAGATGATCCATGAGCTATTCGCGATGTTTGACACCGCGAAGGTAGAAATCAAGAAGGAGCATCAAGTGTTGATAGTTAGTAAAACCACTAGTTTCGAGAAGGGCAAGAGCAAGAAGGGAAACTTCATGAATGACAAACCAGTTGCCACTCCAGTGAAGAAACCCAAGGTTGAGCCCAAACCCAAGACTAAGTGCTTCTATTATGAGGAGAATGGCCGCTGAAGCAGAACAAACCTAGATACGTGGTAGATAAGAAGGAAGGCAACGTTAACAAAAGTATATTTTATATACATGTTATTGATGTGTACCTTACTAGTACTCCTAGTAGCACTTGGGTATTAGATACCGGTTCGGTTGCTAAATGTTAGTAACTTGAAATAAAAGCTATGGTATAAACGGAGACTAGCTGAGGGCGAGGTGACGATGTGTGTTGAAAGTGTTTCCAAAGGTTGATGTGATCACCATCGAACGCTCCCTCTACCTTTGGGATTGGCAATGAACCTAAATAAATGTTATTTGGTGTTTGCGTTGAGCATGAACGTGATTAGATCGTATTTATTACAGTATGATTATTCATTTAAGTTAGAGAATAATGGTTATTCTTTTTACATGAATAATACTTTCAATGGTAACACACCCAATGAGAATGGTTTATTGAATCTTGGTCGTAGTTATACACATGTTCATAATATTGATGCCAAAAGATGCAAAGTTAATAATGATAGTACCACATATTTATGGCACTGCCGCTAAATGTCATATTGGTGTAAAGAGCATGAAGGAACTCCATGCTGATAGATCTTTGGACTCATTTGATTTCGAATCGGTTGAGACATCCGGACCATGCCTCATGGGCAAGATGACTAAGACCCTATTTTCCGGTATGATGGAGGGGGCAAGTGACTTATTGGAAATAAAACATGTTGATGTATACGGTCCAATGAGTGTTGTAGCGTGCGGTGGATGCCGTTATTTTCTTACCTTCATTAATGATTTGAGTAGATATGAGTATATTTACTTAATGAAACACAAGTCTGAAATGTTTGAAAAGTCCAAGAAAATTCAGAGTGGAGTTTGAGATCATCATGACAAGAAGATAAAATGTCTATGATATGATCGTAGAGGTGAATATCCGAGTTACGAGTTTGGTATGCAACTTAAGACAATGTGGAAGTTGTTTCACAACTCACGCCGCCTCGAACACCATAGTGTGATGGTGCGTCCGAACGTCATAGTCGTGCTCTATTGGATATAGTGCGTACTATGATGTATCTTATCATTTTGCCACTATTGTTTTGGGGTTATGCATTAGAGACAACTATATTCACTTTAAATGGGGCACCATCTAAATCCGTTGAGATGACACCCTATGAATTATGGTTTGGGAGAAACCTAAGTTGTTATTTCTTAATGTTTGGGCCGTGACGCTTATGTGAAAAAGGTTTCAACCTGATGAGCTCGAACCCAAAGCGGACAAATACATCTTCATAAAATACCCTAAGGTAACAGTTGGGTATACCTTCTATCTTAGATCCGAGGGCAAAGTGTTTGTTGCTGAAAATGGGTCCTTTCTCGAGAAAGAGTTTCTCTCGAAAGAATTGAGTGGGACGAAAGTAGAACTTGATGAGGTTGTTGAACTGTCACTTCAGTTAGATAGTAGCACGGCATAGAAAGATGTTTTGTGACGCCTACACCAAGTGATGAGGAAGTAAATGATGATGATCATGAAGCTTCGGATCAATTTACTACTGAACCTCGTGGGTCGACAAGGACTCGTATCGCCCCTGAGTGGTGCATCAATCCTGTCTTGGAAGTCATGTTCTTAGACAACAATGAACCTACGAGCTATGAAGAAGCGATGGTGGGCCCAGATTCCAACAAATGGCTAGAAGCCATGAAATTCGAGAAAGGATCCATGTATGAAAACCGAGTATGGACTTTGGTAGACTTGCCCGTTGAACGACAGGTCGTTGAGTACAAATGGACCTTTAAGAAGAATACAGACACTGATGGTGAATGCCACCATTTATAAAGCTCGACTTGTCGCAAAGAAGTTTTCGACAAATTCAATGAGTTGACTACGGTGAGACTTTCTCACCCGTAGCGATGCTAAAGTCTGTTTGATTTATGTTAGCAGTTGCTGCATTTTTCGATTATGAAATCTAGCAGATGCATGTCAAAACAGAGTTTCCTTAACAATTTCCGTGAGGGAAGGTTGTATGTGATACAACTAGAAAGTTTTGTCGGTCCAGAGGATGCTAAAAGGTATGCATGCTCTAGCGATCCTTCTATGGATTGAAGCAACATCTCGGAGTTTGAATATACGCTTTGATGAGGTAATCAAAGCTTTTGGGTTTATATAAAGTTTATAAGAAACTTGTATTTATGAGAAAGTGAGTGGGAGCACTATGGAATTTCTGATCAGTATATGCGGATGACATATTATCGATCGGAAATAATGTAGAATTTCTAGAAAGCATAAAGGGTTGTTTGAAAGGAGTTTTTCAAAGGAAGACCTAGAATTAAGCTACTTAAATATTGGGCATCAAGATCTATAGAGATAGATCAATACGCTTGATAAATTTTTCAAGGAATACATACCTTGACAAGATTTTGAAGGAGTTCAAAATATATCAGACAAAGAAGGAGTTCTTGGCTTTGTTGTAAGGTATGAATTTGAGTAAGACTCAAAGGATGACCGTGGCAGAAGAAAGAGAAAGGATGAATGTCGTCCCCTATGCCTTAACCATAGGTTCTATATAGTATATCATGCTGTGTACTGCACCTGGTGTCTGCCTTGCCATGAGTCTGTCAAAGGGTACAAGAGTGGTCCAGGAGTGGATCACTGGACAACGGTCAAAATTATCCTTAGTAACTAAGGAGATGTTTCTCGATTATGGAGGTGATAAAGAGTTCATCGTAAAAGGTTACATCGATGCAAGCTTTGACACCAATCTAGATGACTCTTAGCAGCAATCCGGATACGTATAGTGGAGCAGTCATTTGGAATAGCTCCAAGTGGAGCGTGGTAGCAACATATACAGTATGACATAGTGATTTGCAAAGTACACAAGGATCTCAATGTTGGAGACCGTCGATTAAAACCTCTCTCACATGGAAAACATGATCGAACCCCAAAAATCATTGGGTGTGAGATTCTTAACAATGTAAATCACATAGCGATGTGAGCTAGATTATTGACTCTAGTGCAAGTGGGAGACTGTTGGAAATATGCCCTAGAGGCAATTATAAATTAAGTTATTATCATATTTCTTTGTCCATGATAATCATTTATTATCCATGCTATAATTGTATTGATTGGAAACTCAGATACATGTGTGGGTACATAGACAACACTGTGTCCCTAGTATGCCTCTAATAGACTAGCTCGTTGATCAAAGATGGTCAAGGTTTCCTAGCCATAGACATGAGATGTCATTTGATAACGGGATCACATCATTAGGAGAATGATGTGATGGGCAAGACCAAACTATAAACATAGCATATGATCGTGTCAGTTTATTGCTATAGTTTTCTGCATGTCAAGTATCTGTTCTTATGACCATGAGATCATGCAACTCACTAACACCGGAGGAGTACCTTGTGTGTATCAAACGTCACAACGTAACTGTGTGACTATAAAGGTGCTCTACAGGTATCTTCGAGAGCGTCTGTTGGGTTGGCATGGATCAAGATTGGGATTTGTCACTCCATATGACAGAGAGGTATGTCTGGGCCCACTAGGTAATACAACATCACAAGAAGCTTGCAAGCAAAGTGACTAAAGAGTTAGTCACGGGATCTTGTATTACGAAATGAGTAAAGAGACTTGCCGGTAATGAGATTGAACTAGGTATAGAGATGCCGACGATCGAATCTTGGGGCAAGTAACATACCGAAGAACAAAGGGAACTGCATTCGGGGTTAACTGAATCCTTGACATAAAGGTTCAACCGATAAAGATCTTTGTAGAATATGTAGGAACCAATATGGGCATCCAGGTCCCGCTATTGGTTATTAACTGTTGAGGTGTCTTGGTCATGTCTACATAGTTCTTGAACCTGCAGGGTGTGCACACTTAATGTTCGGTGACGATTTGGTATTGTTGAGTTATGTATGTTGGTGACCGAAGGTTTTTTGGAGTCCCGGATGAGATCCCGGACATCCCGAGGAGCTCCGGAATGGTCCGGAGGTAATGATTTATATATGGGAAGTCATATTTTGTCTACCGAAAAAGTTTTGGGTTTTTCCGGTATTGTACCGGGAAGCTTCTAGAAGGTTCTGGAAACTTTCGGAGGATTCCGAAAGTCCACCAAGGGTTCCACTATGTCCCAAGGGTTTGCATGGGCTTAGGAGTGGCGCCCTAGCCTTATTGGGCCAGGCGCACAAGTCCCTCAAGGCCCATGTGGCTTGGGAGAGGTGGAAAGTCCACCTGGTTTTGGAAAGGGAGGGAATTGGAGTAGGAGTCCAACTCCTCCCCCTTGGCTGTGCCCAGGGCTTGGAGGGGCTGATCTCCATGCTCCTCCACCTATATATAGAGGGGAGGAGGCGCCCCAAGAGCACACACGAAGCCCTTGGCGCCCATCTCTCTCCCTAGATCATTTCCTCCTCCATTTGCGGTTTCGTTAGCGCTAGGCGTAGCCCTACCGGGATAGTACCACCATCGCCGCCACCACGCCGTCGTCTTTCCAGAGAACTCATCTACTACTCTGCCCTAACTTGCTGGATCAAGAAGGCAGAGACGTCATCGAGCTGTGCGTGTGCTGAACGTGGAGGTGTCGTCCGTTCGGTGCTAGATCGGGACAGATCGTGATTGGATCGCGGGACGAATTGCGATTTGGATCGTGATGACGTTCGACTACATCAACCGCGTTTCTTAACGCTTCCCTCTTGGCGATCTACTAGGGTATGTAGATCCACTCTCCCTCTCGTAGATGCTCACCACCATGGATAGATCTTGCGTGTGCGTAGGAATTTTTTGTTTCCCATGCAACGTTTTCCCAAAAAAACTCACCGTGGTCACCCTGTAGCTCGTCGCGGTCACCTTGCAGCTCGCCGCGGTCGCCGGTTCCTGCAAAAACCGGACGCGGTTGCTGCTCCGCCTGCTCGATGCAACTTGCCCAAACATTGATTGCAGTTCCGCCACCAATGGTTGAAGCTCCGGTGGCAGCCGGTGGTAGCTTTCCCATTGACGCGGCACCGTCAAATGCAGCTCAACCAATCGTCAGTTGTAGCTCCTCTGTTCACCGGTTGCAGTTCCCGACATGGCCAGTTGCAACTCCACCGTTCACCGGTTGTGGTCCATCCCTGGGACAAGAGAGGCATCGGGGAGCTGGAAGACGCTGACGTAGGTATGGTAAAAGAGGCAAAGAGCTTGCTGGAGAGGGAGGAGTAGCACTAGAAGGAACTCCTCTAGTAGTGGTGGGGCTCGCCGGAGCTAAGATCCAATGGCCCGAGCGAGAGGTGAGGCAAGCTATGTGCGAGCGGAGAGCAAGAGGTGAGGCAGGCGATGAGCGAGCAAAGAGGACGAGCTGGAGGACTTGTGTGAATGAGAGAAAGTGGTGCTGGTCTGTTGGAATGGCCGAAGATAAGGACATGGTGATGTTCGTGACGCGGTGGGCCTCTACTCGTTATGTATGAGTGCGCGAGTACAACGCCGTGACCGGTCAAAAGTTCCGCCGGCCTGCCGCACAGGAATATTTACCTTTAACAAATGGGAAAACTTTGTTTTTGCCTCTGTAGTTTTTGCCCGCTTCACTTATGCCACTCTAGAATTTGACATATCACTTTTACCACTCTTAGTTTTTGACAATACATCACAATTATCATTCCATGGCAAAAGCAATAATTTTAGAGTGGCAATTATGATACATTGTCAAAATCTAAGAGTGGAAAAAGTGAATGAAAAATTATTACTTTTACCATGGAATGGCATTTGTGATGTAGTGTCAAAAGCTAAGAGTGGCAAAAGTGATATGTCAAATTCTAGAATGACATAAGCAAAGTCTGCAAAAGCTAGAGCGGCAAAAACAAAGTTTTCCCTTAACAAATTTGTTTGAAAAGTTCACACGGAGGTAGAATAGGGATCATGTCAATATCCACCCAAATGTCAATGTCGAACCATATTGAGGAATGCCAATATCGAAGGTAATTTTCATACCCTCCTCGAATCCATAAGCCTTGCATAACACTCTCCAGTTTGAACAACCGAAATACGTGCTACGTACTCCATTATAAAGTTTAGCCTCAAAAGTGAAACCATGCTTCATCTTTAGGTAAAATTTCTTCTTCTCCATCTTTTCCGTGTCAGCGAAAGAGAGTTTCTCTAAGACATACCACCTTGCATAGCATGAGATGCACTAGTGAAATTATACAAAATGAAGATTACACATTAAAGCAAAAATATTAAGCACGGGTTGCTTAATTAAGAAGAAATACGTGCTGCTGAAGTTATATATCGTAAAATATTTGTAGTCCTCCTTATGGGTGACGGAGAAACTCCTATCGTTGTCCAAGTGTGGCATGTCGCACATACCCCCTTCGTCGATACAATCATCACACTCGGGGATCCTATCGTCATCATCCATTTGTTGTGTTCATAATTAAAAGATTAAAAATTGATCACTATTCAACACGGGTTGTCTTCCAGTCTGTCGAGTCAACCTGAACCATCGATCGTTTAACATTACATATATCGAGTAATGAACTAAGTTTCTGCATGACCTTTGCTAAAAACGGTACATATATCGAGTGTCTAAAATTGACTGAAACAGAAATGAATCAATATTCCGGTAAAACATAGGCAGTCGTAGGTGTTTCCTGCAAAACTATACTTCAAATGCTAAATTTTCTCAAAGTGCTATTTTTTTCCATAGCAGTATTATCACGACCGAACCACTCAATCGAAATAAACTTCATAGCAACACCATGCATCCATGCATCCATCTAACCATATAACCGTCCATCCATCCATCCATGTAACCATCCATCCATCTAATATCCATCTAAATGCATCCATCCATCTAAAAAACAAAATCTAAAACTACTTATTGGACGAAAGCTAGGAAGGGGCTAACTGGTGGGGGCCGCGAGGATGAGCTGGAGAGGGGGCACGCAGGGCCGGTCGACGCTAGCGGGGAGGGCAAGGCCGATCGACGCTCGTGGGCAGGGCGGCCGCGCGAGCGGGGAGGGGGGAGGCACGGCGGGGGGGGGGGAGGGGGCATAGGATGAAGAGGAGACCGAAGCAGTGGGAGTGAGAGCATGAGAGAGATGTGGGAGATAGTAGGCGAGGAAGAGTGATAGGCGTGACAGGGAAGAAGATAAGGCGACTTAGTAGTAGCGCAGGATTTTACTCGTCGCTACTACTACGGCCTATCCCGTGAGGCACGGTGGAGACCGCTTAGTAGCAACGTGTGTTTATAGACCATGCTACTATTAATAACTTAGCAGTAGCGCTGCTTTATACCACTCGCTACCACTAATTAGCAACAGTGTTTTATATACACTCGCTACTGATAAGCATCTATCTATAAGGTATTTCCTAGTAGTCTATACGTGAAGATTCATTCTACTTTTATTTTTTAGCTTTCAATTGTTGTTTTTCTATTGTTTTTCGTATAAATTGATTGAGAAATACTCCTTTGTTCTAAAAATAAGTCTTATGGTTTAACTTCAACCATGACATTTATTTTGAAACATAGGAAGTACTTATTTCTCAATTGATTGAGCTCTAGTCGCTTCGAATTAAAATCATGTAAAACTTCCATGGAAATTCTATAACCAAAAAATAACTCTACATACAAGGTTGTCAGAATCGCGATTCTATTATACGATTCTACGACTTTACGATCCAAAATAACCCATCTGATTCTACGATTTTAGTTCATAGAATCTACGTTTCTACGATCCTAATAGTGAAGATTCTACGATTTGCGATCCTACCATCGAAGTTCCGATCCGATTCAAAATCACGATTCTGACAATCTTGTCTACATATGCAATGCTTCGGTGTTGGACCAGATCATCTCTTTCTTGATTGCTCGGCCGCTGCAAAAGTTTTATTTCACACTTTCAATCACTAGTATATATGCCATGCGTCGTAACAGAAGAGAAAATGAATGTGTACTCAAATTTAGTAAAAATTGTATGTGCAGGTACAAAATATAAACTGATCATGTGGATTTAATTGGCACACTCAATTGCCCTAAGGGCACTTCACATTATATTTT
This sequence comes from Hordeum marinum, assembly GCA_022496015.1. Lineage (NCBI taxonomy): Eukaryota > Viridiplantae > Streptophyta > Magnoliopsida > Poales > Poaceae > Hordeum > Hordeum marinum. The sequence continues at coordinate 339,013,913 of CM039678.1, forward strand.
TAAGGTTATAATCATAAGTGTTACCCCTGAATCTGGGTTGTGAATGTGCGCACATGAACTTACAACACACTCAAGTTGAATATTGTTCGATTGCAATTATATCTTCAGCTATATCATACTCCCATAGTATCATAATATATTGCCTATCTCATATCATGTTTACCCACAATCGCGTACAAAGCATGCAAAATATCCGGAGTTAATTTCTTATTTTTGATAAATGTGGAGTTAAATCCTTCCACCCCATCTATAACAAAACAATGGTGTGTATGTTTCTCTAGGAATAATCGGGAACCACTTTGCATCTTCTATCTATTTTTGAAGAGATTTATTGGTTTCCCATACAACTTGCAAACATATGTAAAATTGTGATAATCTTTTTTAAAATGTGTTCACGTTCCGAAAATAGTTCACTGTATTGAACAGAAATGCTCACTGTACGTAAATAAACGTTCTATGTTGTGAATGTGCGTCCATGAACTTACAACACGCCCAAGTTAAACATTTTTTGATTGCAATTATTTCTCCAGCCATATCATACTCCCATAGTATCATAATGCATCGCCTATCTCATATCATATTCAACCACAATCCCGCGTACAAAGCATGCAAAATATCCGGAGTTAATTTCTTATTTTTGATAAATGTGGAGTTAAATCCTTCCAGTCCACCTATAACAAAGCAATGGTGTGTTTGTTTCTCTAGGGATAATCGGGAACCACTCTTCATCTTCTATCGATTTTGGGAGAGGTTTATTGGTTTCCCCCCGCAAAAAAAAGGTTTATTGGTTTCCGATACAACTTGCAAACGTATGTAAAATTGTGATCATCTTTTCAAAATGTGTTCACGTTTAGAAAATAGTTTGCTATATTGAACAAAAATGCTCACTGTGCGTAAAAATGTTCGTTTTGTATAGAAATTTTGTTCAGCGTGCATTTGAAAAAAAGTTCACTGTATATTTTTAAAATGTCCAGTGTGTGTTTGAATATTGTTCACCATGTACAAAAATATATATTAAGTGTGTATTTAAATTTTTTATTTTTAAAATTATTCACAGTTCAAAAAAATTGTTCTGAATTTGAAAAAAAATACAATTCAAAAAATATTCAATTTTTTGAAAAACTTATTTACGTTTTTGATTCCTGCTAACTTTTTAAAAACATTTGTTCATGTTGTTATTAGAAATTTGAAATTTTGTTCACAACTTTCAACATTTGCTCGAATTTTTGAAGAAGTTTTGTTGACATTTTCTTCAAAGAAATGTTGAAAATGGATCTGCTGCTGTCGTTAGACTTCAAATTTGTCATTGCTTATTAGTCGTAATTAGTTGCTAGCTCGGCTAGCAAGCATCTATGGCATCCAGTGTGAGTTTGGGATTTCCATGATTGTTATTTTATTTTTCGTATTGCTTAAAGCCTCTTTAAACCGCGTTGCTTTATAGTCATCCTCCGTCGCTAGCTCAGCTCGCAAGCCACCCTAGTCCAGCGTGAGGTCGATTCCCACCATTGTAATTTTATTTTTTGAATTTTATTTGAAGCCTGCGAATTGGGCCAGCTCGTTTGCGCATGCCTTTAACGAAAGCTCGAGCTAAGGCCGAGGCGAGATAGCCAAGCGAGAATACATCGGGAGAATCGCACACGAGAGGGTCGGGAGTCTGGATTTACAGAAAAAACATAGTCCCATGACGGGAAAGTATCCAGTGCTATCGAGTCTTAAAGCAACCGTCAAAATACGAGTCGGCACGGAAAATTCTGTTCGAACAGACCCCGCAAACGCGTCCGGTCTGTAATTTTTTTGAGGGACGCGGCAAATCTCAGCCCCAACCCGTGAATACGCGGGTTTCCCCCTCGCCCTTGCGGTGCCCCGCATCCTAGTGAAGCGGTTGGCGGGAGGGACATTTTAGCCCGCCCGCCGCCCGCCCGCCTTTTCCCATCTCCTTCCACCGCCGCCCGCCTTTGGTTCCGCCCGTCCGCCGCCGGCGATTCCTGCCAAATCTGCGGGCGAAATCGCGCCGCGGGGCCGTCCCCCACCCTCCAGCGCACCACCCCCTGGATCCGGCGAGAAGAGCCGCCCCTCGTCGCTGCCACCGCCGGGGATCGTCGGCCTTCGAGCCCTCCACTCGTCGCCGCTCGGGATCACCCGCCACACGAGCCGCTGGTTAGCGTCTGTTTTGTGATATTTGCGAGCGGTATGCCTAGTTGATTGACACGACGTGCGATTCTTGTCCATGTGGATAGAATTGAGCCCGTGCGAGAAGTTCTTGCTCTCCAATTCGTCCGATTCGGATGACTCGTATGTTGAGACCATGCTTGCGACCTTTCGGCAGCAAGCATTAGTGATGGCACTTGCGTAGATTTGCAAAAGTGATCATCCGTGTCTTTGGTCCTGAGTATCTTTGGGCACCCAACGAGGATGACACAAAAAAATTGATGGCATCTAATGAAAGTGCTCATCTCGTGAATGTTTGTTTTTATTTTTGTGCTGTGGATTTGATATTTGCAGGCCGATGGGATGCGGGATGCAGCGGCGCAAGAGGAGACCTCGCAAAGCCGACCCATAAAAAAACATATTCCATGAATATACTTTTATATTGCTCTGTTTGGGGGGTCCGCATCTACGGCCGTCCGCGCCGGCCCGCAAAGACCGTTTTCCATGAACTGCAAACGCGTTTTGCGGGCCGACGGGATGCGGGGTCTGCTAGAGTTGCTCTTAGATGCTCCCGTGATACGGTCTTCTGGACGTTCAGATTCTCAGATCGGACGACATCTAAGAGATGTTGGATCTATTGTACCTATGCGTATTTTTTTGACTTCTAAAAGACTTTTTTGCAAATGTTGCAAAGTTATTGAAAGTCATCCGATGTGAGAATCCAACGGCCCAGAAGCCCGTATCACGTGAGCATCTAAGCCTCGTGCGATCCATGACGAATGAAAAAATGCCTGGGTCAACTGTGAACAATTTTTTTTGAAAAAACAATCATTTTTTCTCATGGAAATGTCGCATCCCATGGAAACAGGGCCACATGAGCAGTACTAATATTTCTTCAAGAAACTCATGACAATATTGCAGTTCTATTTTCGTTAGAAATAAAACCAAGTAAAAAAAGAGTTGCAAACTCGAAAATTCAAACTTGCAAAGTTTAGTATTCTGCAACTAACCTTGGCACGATAAAAACACGCCGGTGGCCAAATCACACGAGAACTTTTACGTTGAGCTAGCCGCCTAGCAAGACACATCAACCAACATAGCGAGATGGAAACGGAGAGGGGTTGAAGATCCCGCCTCACAACTTTTCCTACTCTGCTGTGTGCTTGACGATCTCATCTCCTGCCTGCCAGCCAGCCAGAATCCTGCTATGCGCTACAATGCTATGCAAAAAAGCAAGCATGAGGACAAAACGCGGCGCTCTCGCAAAAGCAATGCTAGGGACAACGCATAGCATACATGAAGTACTCACTCCGTCTCCAATAAGTGCCGTTGATTTGGAGACAAAGACAATACATTTTATATGCATTTGAAGACTATGAAGGTCGTGCTCAAGCATATAGTCGCCTTAATGCGGCTTTCATAATTTAATTTTCTGTTCTTTTTCTACACTACTACAACCATTTAGATCAAATAATCCAATAACTCAAGAAATGCTAGCACAAACCATTAATTTGAATACAACAAATAAATTAAAAAACAATCCCATAAAAAAAAGGTAAAAAATGAACTGTAACAAATATTATACACGCCATCTCTCACTCCCAGCAGCTGCTGTTGATGATGCTCAATGAGATCCTCTTTTGATTGATGATAGAAGGCCCATTGTTCAACATTTCGGCAAGCCCCAAGAAATTCTTGAATGTGGCCTCTGTGGCATTCAGAAGTGCTTGCGAGGCCTGAAAATTGTATGAATGTCTTCATAGTCAATGGGTATGACATATCCCTCTCATACTCTATGATCATGTTGTGCATGATCACACTACATATTATAGGATTTGCCACGACATCCCTGTTTTGGAACGAGCAGGCTTCAGGACAATTGCAAACCTTGCTTGTGACACTTCAAATGGCCTCTCAATGTTTTTTCTATGAGCTTCTTGCGCCTTGGCAAAATGCTTATGTTTTTCGCTCTCATGATTTGAATTTGTCTTCACAAATGTTGACCATGATGTATGGATGACATGGAATAGATAGTAGCCTTGGTCAATTGATGGCCATTTACCGTGAAGTTGCAGGGTAGAGAAGTACCACCAACTAGCCTTGCAAACAGATAAGATCTCTACAAGACATTGATGCCATTGCCAGGCAATCCAAAGTAGCGATGACAGATCCATAGATCTCGGAGGCGACATCTTCCAAAATAATGGTTGATTTTTTTACCTCCGGGCAAAACATTGATACTTTAATTTTGTATCATTGTTTCTTATTATAAAATGCTCATAATTATCCATGTTATGTCTTTAATTTGCATGTTACAACGAAGGATGGTAAATTGTTGAAAATTGTAGAAAAGTATCAAAATGAAGAGCAACAAAGAAAATATTATTCCGGAGCTTAGAAAAATATGAAAAAAAATAAAGAAGCTAAAATCTCGCGGGTAGAGAGCTAGGGATACATCCCAACTGAGGAGGTGCTTACGGGGGCCGTGTGTCCCTAACTCACTGCCTGCCTTGGGCCACGAGCCGGGCGCGGTTGGAGCCCACATGGTCCCATATACACTGAAAACTCTAGAAACGTTTATAGGGGATTTTTTTTTCACCACCATTTTCGAGGCTAAGAGGAGAACTTTTCTCTCCCAAAGCGCCAGTTTGTCTTTTTTTTTGAGCCGAAACCGTAGAAAGATTGTTCTACTGTAAATTTCTATTAACCAAAATCAAATGCATATACAAAATTATTACAATTATATTATCCAACTCCTATTCTCTCAAACATTAAAATTAAGTTAAAGGTTGTGCTGAATCCATCCTCTGATCTTGTCTGCTTTACTTTGTTTTGCTCTAATATGTGCCATCTGTAGTCCTTCTTTCAAGTAGTATTTCCACATGGTTAGTGCTTGTGGAGATCTTGTGAGATTTTGTCATTTCTAATTGACCAAGTACTCCAACACCATATGATCACAATTTCCATTTCAATGTGTGATGGTAATTGTTCTACTGTTAATAGGATCTCATCAAAAACCGAAATGCCTCTGTTCTTGGAAGGAGTGATAGAGAGTTAGCACGATAGTGCAATTTGGCAATCCCATAACAAGTGTGTGATAGTTTCCTCTATAGCTTCTCCAAAAAGTGCACATTTATTGTCTTCAAGATACACATTTCTCCTCTATAACATATTCCTTGTGTTTACTCTGCCATGTAACAATAACCAGAAGAAGATAATGTGTCTTGGTCTGCATGATGTCTTTCATATCTGCTTGAAAATGATGTGTGCTTTATTTGGTGCAATGATACTCTTGTACATCCTTTTAGCTGAGTAATATTTACCATTCCATCCGTAAGACCAAACATCCTTCTCATTGGATATAGTTCTATTATCAAGAAGTTCTTGGAGTTGATTGAACTGGTGGTAAGCTTGGATTGGTAGAGGTATGTGAAAAAATTGTTTAGTTCTTGAGCCTGTGCCTAGGCAAGTGTGATTTCCTTGGTGATAGCATAGGAGTACATCTCAGGGTATTTATCCAGAAGAGGGATTGACGTGGCTTGAAACTGCGTCGGTATTTCCCCGAAGAGGAAGGAATGATGCAGCACAGTGACGGTAAGTATTTCCCTCAGTTATGAAACCAAGATATCAATCCATAGATGAAGATCACGCACCCATGTAAACAACACCTGCACACAAACCACAAATACTTGCAACCCGACGCGAAAGAGAGGTTGTCACGCTCTCCACGGTAATAAGATAGATTAGGTAATGATAGATAGGAGAGATATATCTCTCAAGAACACAAAATAAAAGAGTAAATATGCAGCAATATATTTTTGGTTTTTTGGTTTTGTAGATCTGAAAACAAAGATTGCAAAAACGTAGATCGGAAAGCAATATGATGGAAAAGTAGGCCCGGGGGCCGTAGGATTCACTAGTGGCTTCTCTCATGAGTATAGCGCATGGTGGGTGAACAAATTACTGTTGGGCAATTGATAGAAAATCGAATGGTCATGACAATATCCAAGGCAATGATCATTATATAGGCATCACGTCCAAGATAAGTAGACCGACTCCTGCCTGCATCTACCATTATTACTCCACACATCGACCGCTACCCAGCATGCATCTAGTGTATTAAGTTCATAGAAAAATTGAGTAATGAAATAAGAACGATGACATGATGTAGACAAGATCTATTCATGTAGGAATATACCCCATCTTGTTATCCTTAATAGCAACAATACATGCGTGTCTTGCTGCCCCTTCTGTTACTGGGAAAGAACACCGCAAGATCGAACCCATCACAAAACACCTCTTCCCATGGCAAGAAAAATCCACCTAGTTGACCTAACTAAACCATAGATTCGAAGAAGAAATACGAGGCTATAAGAAGTCATGCATATAAGAGATCGAAGAAGACTCAAATAATATTCATGGATAGAAACTGATCATCAACTCAAAATTCAACGGATCCCAACAAACACACCGCAAAAGTTTACATCAAATAGATCTCCAGGAGACCATTGTATTGAGAATCATAAGAGAGAGAGAGGAATTCATCTAGCTACTACCTACGGACCCGTAGGTATGTGGTGGACTACTCATGCATCATCGGAGAGGCACCTATGATGAAGATGAACCCCTCTGTGATAGTGTCTAGATTGGATCTCGAGGTTCTGGAACTTGCGGCGCCTGGAATTGTGTTTCGACGACCACCCTTGGGTTTTTGGAATATTTGGTAATTTATAGGCGTCATAGGTGGTGGAGAGGGGCCCCGAGGAGGGCACAACCCACCAGGGTGCGGGCAGCCCCCTGGCGCGGCCTGGTGGGTTGTGGCCTCCTCGTCCCACTCCCCCAACACTTCTTTGGTCCATTGGGTGTCTTTTGGTCCAGAAATTTTTTCCAAAAAGTTTTGTCGCAATTGGAGTCCGTTTGATATTGATTTTCTGCGAATTAAAAAACAAGCAAAAACAACAACTGGCACTTTGGCACTATGTCAATAGGTTAGTCCCAAAAAATGATATAAAGTGGTAATAAAATGATGGTAAAACATCCAAGAATGATAATATAACAACATGGAACAAGCAAAAATTATAGATACGTTGGAGACGTATCGGGGATATTCTTCCATCTATCATTCCAAAGTAAAATAGTGTTTCCCAGTCTAGTTGTGCATAATGTCTGTTGCTTGAATGTTGGGAAGATTTTGAGTATAGCTTTCCACCAGAAAAAACCTACTGACCTCTCATCTGGTAAATGGTCTTGATAATAAATCCCCCAAATAATATTCACCCATGGAATATCTTCCTTATTGAAAAACTTATGGAGAAATTTCATCAGGAGTGCTCTGTTATGATCATGAATATCGATCACTCCTAGTCCCCCATGAGATTTTGGTTTGCTGATTTGCTCCCCACAAATTAGTGTAGCCCTTATGTCCAAAGTATCATACTTTCTCCAAAAGCAGTTCATGAGGTAGGTGTTGATTTGTTTCACCACAGTCAACGGGATCATCAAAGTGCACATAGTAAATGTGGGCATGCTGGAGATGACAAACTTGATGAGGATGAGTTTATCTCCAGTGGATAAAAGAGTGGAGCATCCCAACAGTCTTGTTTCTATTTTCTTTAGCATAGGAAAGTAATCTTCCACTTTTGGTTTGCACAATCCCAATGGCAGACCCAGATATGAATAAGGAAATTCTCCAATTATACATCCCAGAAGATTTGAAAGGGCAAACATGTTAGTTGCAGGGGTATTGAGAGAGATCATGGTTGACTTGGAGTAATTGACCTTCAACCCAGTGTATTCAGCAAAATGGAGTAGAAGATTTTTAATAAGCAGCATTTGTCTGCTATCTTCCTTGGCAACCAAGATGGTATCATCTGCATATTGAATGATAGGGTAATCTGGGCATGATGTATGAATGAGGGGAGACTCCAGCAGAGCATTATTCATAGCCTCATTGAGCTTGGTTTGTAGCATATCATCAACAATTACAAAAATCAGTGGTGATAGGGGATCTCCTTGCCTGACACCTCTTTTGCATAGGAATTGTTTGCCTAGGGCACCATTCAGCACGACAGAAGAGAAACCAGTCCCATAAATCATCTTAATCCATTGGATCCATTTGGTACCAAAGCCTTTAGCTTCAAGAATTTCAATAATGGTATCATGATTAAGCATATGAAAAGCCTTTTCAAAGTCCAGTTTAAATAGGATGAGTCCTTTCTTGCTTTGATTACATTAGTGCATATACTCATATGCCCAAGCAAGACTGTCTTGGATACATTTGTTATTAAGAAATCCATACTGATTTTTGTGGACCAACTTGAGAATGACTTTTTGGAGTATGTTAGCTAGAAGTTTTGTGATGATCTTGATGATGTAGTTCAGTAGAGAAATAGGGCTGAACTCAGTTGGTCTGTTGGCAGAACCAGTCTTTGGGATGAAAGCGATGAATGAGTAGTTGATGCTTTGTAAATTTACCTTGCCTGCATGAAAGTCATCAATCAATGTGTAAAAATCAGGTGCTACTATCTCTCATCAATGCTTAAGAAAGGCAACATTAAAACCATCTGGTCCTGGTGAATTGTCTGCTGGCATATGTTTAATGACCCTATCAATTTCCTCTTTGGTGAATGGTGTTTCAAGTTCATCAAGACCTTCCAATGGCTGAAGCAGCTCGTGCAATAGTAGTGGGTTCCGAGATTGATTAGTAGTGCTCATTAATCCTTGAAAGACCCGAGGAGTATGGCAGCTTTAGCATCATGATCAAAGTGTTCAATACCATTCTCATCCTTTAACATGTAAATGCATTTGTTTCTGAATTTAATTGTGGCTTTAGCTTGGAAGTACTTGGTGTTAGCCTCTACCATCTTGATTTTCCTGATTGTGGCCCTTTGTTTCCAGTAGGTTTTCTAGTGTTGTAGAATAGTATCAAGGTACTTTTTGAGAATATCTCCGCCATTACTTTCTTCCAAAGACAAATCCCTGAATTCTTCAATGGTATCATAATAGAGGATCATCAAGTTGGTGTTTGATAAGACTTTCTTTAAATCAGAAATACCTCTGGCCCATATTTTCAACCCTTTTCTAAGTCTCTTGAATTTCATTGCTATGATTTTGGCACTATCCATCCCCTGTACCTCTTGAGACCATATACTCTTGACAATGTCTTTGAATTGATCATGTTCCATCCAAAAGTTTTCAAATCAGAAAATCTTTGCTTTGGGTATTGGCGACCCAATTTTAATCACAATGGGAGTGTGATCTGAACTAGTTTTGCAAGGGGAAAAGCAAATGTAGAAGGGTAAATCAATGCCCAATTTTCATATGTGAAGCACCAGTCTAGTTTTTCTAATAGAGGAGCATCCTTCATATCACTCCAAGTAAAGTTTCTACCTTTAAGAGGAATTTCCACTAGGCTTATCTGTTGATGGCTTCATTAAACAGTAAAGTGTCATTGATATTTCCTCCTTCTCTGCTTGTGTTATGGGGGTATCTGATGTAATTGAAATCACAAGTGATCATCTGATCAAAATCATCCTTCATGGGATGGTTTTGGAACCAGTTAAGAAACCTCATTCTATCAACCCGCTGACATGGTCTATAAACATTGGTGAGAAACCATTGATCACCTTTGTGTCTGGATGTGAATTTAACTGTGATAGAGAATTCATTTGAATAGTGAAGTTGTCCTGTAAATAGTTGTTCATTCCACACAATTAACAGACCTCCAAATGCTCCAACAGATGGTAAAAGTTCAAAATTTTAAAATCTCCTTGGGCAAAAGTTCTTTATATAAAAGCTATAAAAATTCAACCCACTATGGCAGCTTGGAGGGAGAGGACCAAGGGTGATATTTTGTGGCTAAAGTATAGAGTTGACAAGGAGTATTGGGACTACATCACCCTACTTGCTCTCTCTTTGTAAACCCTATACTCTTTGTTAGATTCTCTTCTAGACTTACTACCTTATTTTATCTACTAGCCTCTTGATACACACTTTCTTTCTCTAAGACTCACTTTGTGGATCCGCCAAGCCCACTCTTGGGCCATGTAACATATGATATAAATCCCTCTCTTTTTAATATATCACAGTAGGAGCCTCTCCTGCTGATTAAAAGGTAAAAAAGAAGTCTCTCTTGGTTTCTTGCAAACATAAAATAGAGCACTTTGATTCCTCAATTTTGTTAGCTATGTCAGTCCATTTCTTGGGGTCATTAATACCTCTGATATTCCAGTTTAAAATGATCCACTCTCTATTCATGGGGGAAGTGCTGATTAATGAAATTGTGAAAACACATGTTGCCCATTACATACTGTTTCCAAATCTGACCACATGAATTAGACATAATTTCTCAAGGATAGATATGAGGAGATGAGACTGGGTTGCAAAAGTACATAGAGTTACTGCTTATCATAATCATTACAGCAACCTAACACTGATATGCACCAAAAGATGCTACACTTTCTTTCTTCAAACTAAAGAAACTATATCCATTTCTTGGTCCGCTCCTTAGCTGCTTTTCCTCCCTCTTGAGTGGAGCATCCCCCCTTGATCTTCTTGTTCCTCCTACTCAGGATTTCTTCAGAGGTGGCTTTCTTAGAAACCTTTCAAAATGTTGCATTCAGATTTTTAATGACTTTAGCAGGTAAGATAGGTGGAAGCGCATTACATGCAAGACAATCCTTATCTCTACATGAGACCTATTTAAAACCTTTAGAGATCTTTTGCAATCTACAACTTCTCCTTACCTCTGTTTCAACCATTTGTACAATATCCTTCCTCTTTTTAGTTTTATGAAGTGTGGAAGTGGATGATGCTGACATATCTTCAGTTGTTGCCTGATTGAGAGGGGATGAATGTTCCTTGTCCTGAGTGCCCTGAGGAAATGCACAAGCAAGAGGATTATCCACCGTGCACTTATATGGTATGACAAATGGTAATGTTGGAGTGTTGTAATTGCTCTGTTTGATTATCTCCCAGAGACTAGATGATATAAAATTCCTAGCCTACTCAAACTTATTAGGAGAGATGAGGGTTACTGAAAGGAAATTTACCCAATCAATAGGTACCCGAGTCATGTCTTTCTCTTCATTCTTTGGTGCAAAGTATTGTTTCCATATCATAGCTCCTTCATTGCCAATGGCTAGGTCCACTGAATTCCTATTGTTGTTAGCATCTTCAGCATTTTCAGTATGCTCAATAGTTGTCATGCTTGCATCAGTATTCTCCGGGCATATAGTATGAGGCTGATTAGTGAAAATGGATGTTGAAAACCTAGAGGGGCAGACACGTATGAAAGAGACTCACCAGTATCAATTTTTTTCTTTCTGTGAAGAAGAGTCTTTTCTAACAGTTTCTATAGCAATCTCCTTTGGGATTTGAGAGATCTTATCAAGCTCATTATGTACCACATTGCTAGGCCTGTCACTACCATTTACTGTAGCAACTGTAACAGTCTGAACCGTTTGCCGAACCATATTGTGTGGGTGAGTTAACAACCCAAATTGCATAGGATCTTCCTGCAAGTGTTGCTGAATTGTAGGTTGAGAGAGAATGGCCTACATATTGTGATCAAGTAGGAGGAGTGCATGGAAATGAGTTGGCTGGAGAGGAATGAGATCCACCTCTTGTTGTATCTGTTGGGCTGGGGGTGATGCAGGCCCATTGGGCTGGATCTCTTCATTTAAATCAGGGAGAACTTCTTCGTTTGGTGCCAAGGGACCATTTGCAGATGCACCAGAGTTCAGGCTGTTGTCAGATGGGGCTAAAGAGTTTGTAATACTGTTGTTGTCAACCATGTCTAGTAGAACTTCATCTTCCATAGGGACCATTAAATCATTAAGTTCCAGAAATTCTCCTGCCTAAAGTTCCATATCAACCTCGAGTGGCATTGCCCAATGTCCCCAACCAGGTAGGTCCTCTTGATCATCATCTTGTGCATCATTCTCTCCATTGATATCAGCAACTACATTGAGTGCAAGTTGGAGGTTAATCTGAGGAGCTTGCTAGGGGGCATTGGGGGGGGGCATGGTGTTCATTGTGTTCATGCTGTTGGAGAGGGCCCATGAAATGGTCATGTTAATTAGGGTGAAAGAAATCCTGTAGAGGAACAGGGTGGGGATTGCCATGCATTTCAATAGGGTCTTCATCAGGTGCCTCTACCCCTAATATTTGCTGCTGATAATAATCACTGGTATAGTGAGAGATCCTGTTTGAAAATTATTTCCTACCCCAAAGACAATGCCGACATGTATATCACTAAGGTCTTCCACTCTGACCTTGACCATCTTATTGGCTTTGGTGCTTCTCACACGTTTCCATAGCAGAAATTTACCAAACTTACTGACCGCATTGGTAATTTCATGAATCGATCTTCTGTCAAACGGGTAGCCACATAATAAAACCCAAGCATCTCTGTTAGGAACTAGCCTCCTCCAATTCATACCTCTATCATGCCTTTCAAAGATCACATGCACATCAATGAATGGATGCGAACCGTTGGATACTAAAGCATCTCTATCGAACACGCTATTTAATTTGACATAAGCTTGTCCAAAAGGGCACTTTTCAATCTCCGAAAACCCCAACTACTTCTCACCGAAAAAATCCGACAGTACTTCTCTGACGGTGTTGAAGTTCGCTGGAAGATTGGGCATCGACACAATCGTCGCAATCACCCATTCCTCGTGGGCTAGCACTGCTGCACCAGAGATGATCCGCGTCCTAGCAGGTCGACCTGCCAGCCCATGATCCTTCCTCTCAGGATGTGGGAAATTGAAGCACTTCATTCATCATGAAGATCATCATCACCAACTCCATCTTCACCAACACCATCTCCATCACCACCTCCATCTCCATCCTAGTTTGAATCTATGAACTATTACCTCAGATTTTTTGCCGAGATCAGCCATTGGTGTTGACTATCGACACGTCTCCAATATATCTATAATTTATGTACGTTTCATGTCTAGTACCTTTTAATTATAAAATGTTTTAAAATCATTTTCAAGATTAATCTATTAATTCGATGCCCAGTGCCAACTTCTTGACTTTTCGTTGTTTTTGAATTTCATGAAAAAAAGTCATTGATAAAATCCTAGAAACTTTGGATACAATTTTCACGTCAGAAACGAGCGAGCAGACAAAGTCTAGGGCCAAGGGAGGTCCACGGTGCCGAGACGCTCCGGGCCTATGGGCGCCTACCGGCCTACACACCCTAGTGCCCCTTTTGTCTGTTGCCCTATATACACCTTGGAAACATCCAATGTACGTGTCCATTGCTGACAGAACCAAATAGGCCCCTAATTCCAACATGCCATCACCATGACCACCTCATTGATGTCGCCAGGCAAATAAAAAACTAAAAAAAAAAGAAAATGAGACGGATAGGTTCCCACTTTTCTAGTAGGCCGCCGGACAAGGAAGATGAGGGGAACCGAGGAAGTGCGTAAGGAAACTGTGGTGGAGGCGATTAGGATTAGGAGTCATGGCAGCTTTATAGGTTCTTGGCAGGATCCGGAGTGGTCAGCTAGTTTGATGTTTTTTTATGCAAACTTGTCTTTCTTTGTAAAACTATTGTGCCATTAACTGCAGTAGTAATTCACAGCTGTCTGTGGTGAATCAACAACTGTAGTACTAGTATGGATAGTTCTACGACTTGGACCATCATACACATCTACAACTCCCTGATACCGAGTCAAAAAAATAAAAACTCCCTGATACCGAGTCAAAAAAAAAAAAAAAAACTCCCTGATACCAAGATGCAAAACTTTATAATACAAAGGCACTTTAGCAAGAAATCCTCGCATGCAATTTGCCTATGGATTTTGCACTCATGCAACAACAATCAACATTCAACAGTGTCTGTAAAGTTCCACAATAGGCTTTGTTGAACCTCACAGTAATATTTTCCTTCTAACCCAGTAACACAAAGAAAACAACAGTTGTAAACTGCTCCGGTTCTAGGCTGTTGAGTATTTCGCGGATCCATTGCAAATTGCACAACATTCTTTTTCTTTTTCTTATTGTAAGGGGCTCAAGTAATGTTGCCTCTCTCAGGAATCTGGAAATTGGCATCCTACCTTATTATCGACATTCTTTACCACCAATCTCCACATGAGCAATAAAGTGATGAAAACAAGTGGCGTCCCTCATGATCTCCATCTTGAAGATGAGCTCGGCAGCAGCCTCGTCACAATCTCCACAAACCCTCAAGATTCTTGAAAATCCTCAAGGTTAAACCCTGGACTAGTACTAATAAGGCCATAAGCAATAGCGAGCGTCTCATTATGCATCACCAGCATCTGCATCTCAAGACTCTTATCCATGTACATCATGCAGTGCAAAATCAAGATCTAGAACACAAACCATTGCATTCATCTGCTCCTCTAATCTTTCATGAATCAAACGAAGCTGACAAGTGCAATCAATCAGTTGACCTGAACTCATGAATCAACTACTGGAGCAGAAAGAATAGTGCTGGGACTTGGAGCATACACATCTCCAACTACCTGATACCTAGATGTGAATTATAAATCAAATGCGCTTCATCAGTCCTTCCATACACCTTGCTTCTTGATATTGCACCCATGCCACATCAATCAACAATGTCTCTGTCAAGTGCAATAATAGGTTATTAGGCTTTGCCTAACCTCACAGAGCACAACATGTTGTCCAAGCAACAACACTAAGAAACCACATTTCTTGTTCTTGTTAAGGATCAATTGCTGTTGCATCCCTATCAAATTTGCCAGTATACAACAAACCTTGTTACTGGCTTTCTTCACCAGTAATCACCACATGAACAATGCCCACCTTTAAAGTGATGGAAACGTGTTGTATCCCTCAGGATGATTTCTCGATCCTCGATCTTGGAGATGAGCTTCGCAGCATTATGACAATCTCCACAGACCCTGAGATTCTTGAATATCCTCAAGGTTAACCCAGGTGCAGTACTAATCAGGCCAAAAGCAATAGCGAGCTTCTCACTGTGCCTCATTAGCATCTGCACCTTAAGACTCTCGTCTACATCATGTAGTACAAAGTCAAGATCTGGAACATAACCCATTGCCTTCATCCACTCCTCCAACCGCTCCAATCTTTCATGAATCAAACGAAGCTGAGGATGCAATCTGTCATTTGATCTGAACTCATGAATCACACCCTTTATCTCAACCCAGCTATACCCAGGTGTTTTGATAACTGCATTATCTTTCATCCACCTCCTTACTCTGGAGACGTCGGCCCACTGATTCGCTGCAGCATAAATATTTGCCAGCTGTACATAGGCACCTGCGCTGTGTGGGTTCTGTTGGATCAGCTTTCCAGCAGCAAACTCAGCAAACTCCAAGTTCTTATAAACTCTACAAGCAGCCAATAGAGTGCCATAGGCAGAAGGATGTGGTTCAGAAGGCATAGAGCAAATTAAGCACACAGCTCTTTCGAGCAAACCGGCTCGGCACAGAAGATCCACCATGCAAGAGTAATGATCAGCCCGGGGCTCGACTCCGTAGATTTCCTGCATTGTCTCAAAACACTGTATTCCAAAACCACAAAATCCAGTGTGGATACAAGCTGTCAATACTGCCACAAAAGTAATCCAGTTAGGCTTAACACCTTGAGCCTTCATCTTTTCAAACAAGTTCATCGCTTCCTGGCCGTCGCCATGCTGTGCATATCCCGAAATCATTGCATTCCATGCAACCAGGTCCCTTGTACGCATCTCACTAAACAGCTTGCACGCGGCCTCCAAGTCACCGCACTTGCAGTACATGCTCACGAGCGACGTGCCAACAGTTACTCTCCGACTCAGCGGCAGCTTGATGCACCACTGATGTACCTGCCTCCCAAATCCCAGCGCAGACAGGTTGCTGCATCCAAGGAGCACGCTACTTAACGTCGACTCGTTTGGCCGAACATCAGCATCCTTGACTATCGTCTTGAACACCCTCAAAGCGTCATCCGCGCGTGAGTTTTTGACGTAGCCAGCAACCATGGCATTCCATGAAACCAAGTTCCTCACCGGCATTCCCTGGAAGAACTCCGTTGCCTTGTCCACATCGCCAGCATCCATGTGCCCTGACACCATGGCTGTCCAAAGAACGGCGTCCTCCTTGTCGGGCGCGTCCCTAAAGCACTCGTCGGCCATGCCCATGTCCCCAGCGGAGGCAAACCCGGAAACCATGGCGTTCCAGGAGACGGAGTTCCTCGCCGGCATAGCCAGGAACAAGGCCCTGGCCTCGTCCACGGCCCCGTTCCTGGACAGCCCGGACACCATGGTGTTCCAGGACGCGACGTCCCTGTCCGGCATCGCGGAGAAGAGCTCCCGGGCGCCGCGGACGTCGCCGCCGGCGAAGTGGCAGGAGAGGAGCGTGTTGTAGGAGACGACGTCCGGGCGCGGGATTCGGCCGAACAGGTGGCGCGCGTCCGCGAGGCGGCCGCCGGCCGCCCTCGCGTAGCCCGCGAGGAGGCGGTTGTAGTCGGCCGTGGTCTTGCGGGGCGTGGACGCGAAGGCCTCCGCGGCGCCGGCACGCCGGACGGCTGCCGTGGTGAGGTAGCGGGCACCTACACCGAGACGAAGTCGGCAGCCGATCATCTGTGTGGCACCCGGACAGGCATGGGGAAGGCGACTAGGAGAGTGTGAGGCGGGGAGCGCCGCCTACTTGGACTTGTCGCGCGCGCCATCCACACCCTCGCTTCTATGTTCCCTTCCCCTTCGGTGAACGTTGCCTTTGGTGAAATTTACTCAAAAATCAGACAGGTACGGTGGCAATACAAGAGGGTAAGAACAACTCCAATCGTGCCGATTTAAATAGGATGTTCGTTTGGATCGATCATTTGTTCAACATCCGTCCTGTTTAATATTTGGATCCACTGTGCATCCAATGCATCAATCCATATTTGGATAGCAGGCTGACCGACCCTTTTCAATAAATATGCACACATTTTGCATATTTGAGTAAAGAAATAGCATAGTTTCACACCCAAATAAAACATACTTAACATAGTTTTACAAGTTGAATAAAAAATAATTTGTCTCAAATACATGTGAAAGAAGATATATCTATTGGTTGCCAACATGAGCCCATATATGCTCAACCAAATCATTTTGTAGCTGCATATGAGTTTTCCAATCACACATTTCTTGATGAAATTGGGCAAACTGTTCAAACATTGCCGCTCCTCCATGCTCAGGCACAACATTCTCACCCTGAAACTAAAAACCTTGATCGTAGATATGTTTCGGACGCTCATATTCTACGATCATATTGTGCATAATCACACAAGTTGTCATCACCTCCCATAGCTTCTTGATGCTCCAAGTCCTAGCAGGATACCGAACGATGCCCCATTGAGATTGCAAAACACCCAAGGCACACTCGACGTCCTTCCTAGCACTCTCTTGCTTTTGGGAAAATCTTTTCCTCTTCTCTCCGACAGGGTTAGGGATTGTCACGATAGTCGTCCACTGAGGATAGATACCGTCACCTAGGTAGTATCCTTTGTCGTAGTTGTGGCCATTGATGGTAACATTCATTGACAGGCTGTTGCCTTCCGCAAGCCTTGCAAACACCGACGAGCGTTGAACCATGTTGATATCATTGTGCGATCCGACCATGCCGAAAAAAGAGTGACAGATCCAAAGATCCCGTGAGGCCATGGCCTCAAGTATGACAGTACAAACCTTGACATGGCCCTTATACTGCCCTTGCCAAGCAGAAGGGCAGTTCTTCCACTCCAAGTGCATGCAGTCTATGCTACCAAGCATCCCTGGGAAGCCCCTGCTGGCATTCATCGCCAACAACCGGGCAATATCTTCAGGAGTCGCCTCTCTCAAGTACTCAGGGCCAAACACAATAATCACAACCCTACAGGACCTGTACATGGACTCTAGACATGTAGACTCGCTCATACAGACGTATTCATCAATGAGTTCACCGGGTACTCCGTATGCAAGCATCCGGATGGATGCAGTGCATTTCTGATAAGATGAGAAGCCAATATTTCCAAGGGCATCCTCTTTGCACTCGAAATACTTATCATATC
Source organism: Hordeum marinum (assembly GCA_022496015.1). Classification (NCBI taxonomy): domain Eukaryota; kingdom Viridiplantae; phylum Streptophyta; class Magnoliopsida; order Poales; family Poaceae; genus Hordeum; species Hordeum marinum. The sequence goes on from CM039678.1 coordinate 339,032,102, forward strand.
TGACTACCCCCTCTCTAATACGGTTGAAAACATGCCTAGCCATACGGAAACGCCGTCGAAATTTCTGATGTTTGAACATTGGGTTGGTTGTGTCAAAGTAGTCCTTCCAAAGAAGGAAATGGCCGCTCTCTCGGTTGCTATTCAACGGCGGAAGGTGTCCAGGGATCGAGCCACGGAACAACGGCCGCTGGCTATTAAGGTGGTGATGGATCAAAACGGCAACCAACATCTCCTCTTCGTCATCGGACGAGGAATCGTTGGAGTCGCAAAGGAAATTATGGAAAAAGAACTTGTCGGCGGAATCCATTTTGTACCTTGGCAAATTGTCGAACAACTGGAGGGCATTGTCGAAGGAGCTGACCGACAAAGAGACACGAGCCTCCCTTGGACCAGGTAGCTGGCATGTAGACGTCCGCCGAGCAGGCCGGCGTCAGGAGGAAGGAGCTGGCGGGGCGGTCATGCGGCCTCCTACCCGTGGCATGATGGTGGTGGTGGTGGTAAGCTTCGATGTCCGACAGCGAGACGGTGGCAGCGGCAAGGTGGCAAGGTGGGGGTGGGGGGTGGGGGGCGTCGACACCGACTGTTGGCAAGGGCACTGACAAATGGGCAGCGGCGACAACGTGATGGTGGTCGGCAAGGGATTGCCGTAGATGTGGGGTGGGAAAGGATGGCCACTGTGCCACCGACTGGAGGGTCAGGGGGGTAGTTGGCGCACGGCGCACGCATCCGTTTTGTGTCAGCGCCGATGCAAATCGGGCTAAAAAATGGGTCGGCACGCAGACAAAAAGCGGACGCGCTTCTTTGGGTCGGTGCGTTAGGATGACTTTTCTGTCTGCCGCGACCCAAATAGACGTGCGCGGACGAATGGATCGGCGCGTTGGAGTTGCTCTAATGATTTAAGTCGGGCGATCGGCCGAATCACCGCTCGCTTGCGCAACTCTCCTTTACACACTTCACATAGCTAGAGACAATGTGAGAGCTAGCATTTGAGATCAGGGTGGTCCACTCCTGATTATTATTTTACCAACAAAATATGACATGTGAATGTTCTAACTAATTACCAATATCACATTGAAATAGATCAATATGGTCTTCAAAGGCACCAAAAAACGCAAGCTATGCAGTTGCACAGCCGACAAGAACACAATGACGCAAGGCAGGGGCGGGGGCGCACAAACTCACTATCATAGGGGGCGGGGGCGCACACAACTCATGGTCATTGGGGGGCAAGAAGCAGTGAAGGATAGGCAGGATCCTCCTCAATGATTGTGCTCTGGCCAGCGACCGGTGAGGGCGAGGCAGGGCATGACTGCACGGCTATGGGAGGGCATCGGCCCGGGACGAGGCGGCTGTCGCCCCCCCTCGCTCACTGTGGACGGCGGCATGGCTTGGGTTGTGTTTGTCCTTGCTTCAACAGGTAAGTTTTATTGGGCCAACTGTTTTCTTCTGGCCCAGTTAAAAATTCATAGATACATAAGATGATCCAAATAGCCGTCCAACCTGTTGGACAACTATTGCTCGACATCGGGGTAAAGAATAAACCACGACAAGTCTTCGATATTCTTTAGCAAGGGCTGCCCAAAACTGATGATGTACAATGTTAAAAATGTTTTGAATGTACATAATGAATCACACAGTGACATATCTCTTGGGATGCCAACGGATGTGGGGCACTCAAAGAATGGGACCTTCAAATATCTGAGGGTTAGAGTATGGGAAAAAGTGAAAGGATGGATGGAAAAACTTTTATGTGCTACGAGCAAGGAGGTGATGATTAAGGCGGTAGCACAAGCTATTCCAGTATACTCTATGGCATGTTTTCGTCTACCCCGTGGCCTATGGGAGAGTGTCACGTCCCTCATTTGGCAATTTTGGTGGGGCAGCAAGCAGGGAAAGAGGAAGCCCAGTCGGGTGTCTTGGGATATTATGATCTTGCCAAAGCATTTGGGAGGTTTGGGTTTCCAAGATTTGGAAATATTTAACCTTGCTCTTCTTGCAAATACCTATGGCACTTAGCACTTGGATACTAAAAATAGTTTATTATCCCTCTAACATCCTTTTTGAAGCGACCTTGGGGTGACATCTGTCCCAGATTTGGAGGACAATATTGGATGGTCGTGACATAATGATTCAAGGAATACGGAGAATTGGTGATGGGGAAACAACCAATATGTGGGTAGACAATTGGCTTCCAAGGGAAAACATGAAGAGGTCGACACCTTCCTTGATTGCACATCCACCGACGAGGGTTTCTGAATTAATTGATCATAGCCCGGGTTCCTGGAATGAGGCCCTGATTAGGTCAGTTTTTGTACCCATAGATGCTGCACCGATCTTGCAAATTCCCTTGCGCACACGATAAACAGACGATTTTTGGGTCTGGTCAGAGGAGAGAAGGGGCAGTTGCTCAGACTGATCCGCATACAAGATGATCCAGCGCACTAAGCTCAACATGGAAGCATGGTTTTATGAGCGGAAGTCACCATTCATAAAGCTTGACTTGTCGCAAAGAAGTTTTCGACAAGTTCAAGGAGTTAACTATGATGAAACTTTCTCACCCGTAGCGATGCTAAAGTATGTTGGAATGGTGTTAGCAGTTGCTGCATTTTTCAATTATGAAATCTGGCAGATGGATGTCAAAACATCGGTTCCTCAATGGTTTCCTTGAGGAAAGGTTGTATGTGATATAACCGGAAGGTTTTGTTCATCCTAAGGATGCTAAAAGGTATGCAAGATCCACCAATCCTTCTATGGACTGGAGCAAGCATCTCGGAGTTGGAATATACGCTTTTATGAGGTGATCAAAGGTTTTGGGTTTATGCAAAGTTTATAAGAAACTTGCATTTACAAGAAAGTGAGTGGGAGCACTATAGAATTTCTAATAAGTATATGTGGTTGACATATTGCTGATCGGAAATAATGTAGAATTTCTAGAAAGTATAAAGGGTTCTTTGAAAGGAGTTTTTCAAAGAAAGACCTGGGTAAAGCTACTTAAATATTGGGCATCAAGATCTGTAAAGATAAATCAAGATGCGTGATAAGACTTCCAATGAGTGCATACCTTGACAAGATTTTGAAAGAGTTCAAAATGGATTAGTCAAAGAAGGAGTTCTTGCCTGATTTGGAAGGTGTAAAGTTGAGTAAGACTCAAAGCTTGACCGCGGCAAAAGAAAGATAAAGGATGAATGTCGTCCCCTATGCCTCATCCATAAGCACTATACTGTATGCCATGATGTGTACCAAATGTGATTTGTGCCTTGCCATTAGTCCGAAAAGGGGAACAAGAGTGATCTAGGATTGGATCACCGGACAGCGGTCAAATTTATCCTTAGTAACTAGAGGACTAAGGAAATGTTTCTCGATTATGGAGGTGATAAATAGTTCGTCATACAAGGGTTACATCGAAGCAAGCTTTGACACCAATCTGGATCACTCTGAGTAGCAATCAAGATACGTAAAGTGGAGCAGTCATTTGGAATAGATCCAAGTGGGGCATAGTAATATCATCTACAGTGTGACATATAGATTTGCAAAGTACACACGAATCTGAATGTTGCAGACGGTGGACTAAAACCTCTCTCACAAGCAAAACATGATCAAACCCATAACTCATTGGGTGTTAATCACATGGTGATACGAACTAGATTATTGACTCTAGTGCAAGTGGAAGACTGTTTGAAATATGCCCTAGAGGCAATAATAAAGTGGTTATTATCATATTTCCTTGTTCATGATAATCGTTTCTTATCGATGCTATAATTGTATTGATCGAGAACTCAGATACATGTGTGGATACATAGATACCACTATGTCCCTAGTGAGCCTCTACTAGACTAGCTCGTTGATCAAAGATGGTCAAGGTTTTTCCTGACCATATACATGAGTTGTCATTTGATAACGGGATCACATAATTAGGATAATGATGTTATGGACAAGACCCAACCATAAGCATAGCATATGATCGTGTTAGTTTGTTGCTACTGCTTTATCCATGTCAATTATCTGTTCCTACGAGCATGCGATCATGCAACTCCCGGATACCGGAGGAGTGCCTTGCGTGTATCAAACATCACAACGTAACTGTATGCTATAAAGGTGCTCTACAGGTATATCCGAGGGTATCTATTGGGTTGCCATGGATCGAGACTGGGATTTGTCACTCCGTATGACGAAGAGGTATCTCTGGGCCCACTAGGTAATACAGCATCACAAGAAGCTTGCAAACAATGCGACTTAGGATTTAGTCACGAGATCTTGTATTATAGAACGAGTAAAGAGATTTGCCAGTAATGGGATTAAACAAGGTATGGAGATACCGATGATCGAATCTCGGGCAAGTAACATATCGATGGACAAAGGGAACTCCATACGAAATTTATTGAATCCTTGGCATCGTGGTTCGAGCGATAAAGATCTTCATGGAATATGTGTAAACCAACATGGGCATCCATGTACCACTATTGGCTATTGAATAGAGAGGTGTCTCAGTCATGTACACATGATTCTCGAACCCGTAGGGTTGGCACGCTTAATGTTCGGTGAAGCTAGAGTAGTATTGGGATATTCACGTTGGTGATCGAATATTGTTTGGAGTCCCAGATGAGATCCCGGACGTCACGAGGAGCTCCGGAATGGTCTGTAGGTAAAGATTTATATATGCCAAGTCATAATTTGTCTACCGGAAAGTTTTGGGTTTTATCGGTATTGTACCGGGAAGATTCCGAAAGGTTCTAGAAGGCCCCGGAGGGTTCCAGAGGAGTCCGGAAGGGTCCCTTTAGCACCTAGGGAGTGCATGGGCTGTAGGGGGGCTAGCCTTATTGGGCCAGGCGCACCAGCCCCCTAAGTCCCATCCGCCTAGGGGAAGGGAAACCCTAAGGGGGGAGGGCCCTCCACTTGGCTTGGAGGGCACTCCTCCCCTCCTTGGAGGAGGGGCTAGGGCTGCGTCCCAGATGACCCACAAGTATAGGGGATCTATCGTAGTCCTTTCGATAAGTAAGAGTGTAGAACCCAACGAGGAGCAGAAGGAAATGACAAGTGGTTTCCAATAAGGTATTCTCTGCAAGCACTGAAATTATCGGTAACAGATAGTTTTGTGCTAAGATAATTCGTAACGAGTAACAAGTAACAAGTGTAGCAAAGGTGCAGCAAGGTATCCCAATCCTTTTTAGCAAAGGATATGCCTAGATGAACTCTTATATAAAGCAATGCGCTCCCAAGGACACATGGGAATTTCTGTGAAGCTAGTTTTCATCATGCTCATTTGATTCACGTTCGTTACTTTGATAATTTGATATGTGGGTGGACCGGTGCTTGAGTGTTGCCCTTACTTGGACAAACCACCCCCTTATGATTAACCCCTATCTCAAGCATCTACAACTACGAAAAAAGTATTAAGGTAAACCTAACCACAACATGAAACATATGTTTCCAAATCAGCCCCTTACGAAGCAACACATAAACTAGGGTTTAAGCTGGTGTCACTCTAGCAACCCATCATCTAGTTATTAATTCCAAATGCCTTCCCCTAGGCCCAAATAATGGTGAAGTGTTATGTAGTCGATGTTCACATAACACCACTAGAGGAGAGACAACATACATCTCATCAAAATATCGAACGAATACCAAATTCACATGATTACTTATAACAAGACTTATCCCATGTCCTCAGGAACAAACATAACTACTCACAAAGCACGATCATGTTCAAGATCATAGGCGTATTAATTATCATTAAGGATCTGGACATATGATCTTCCACCAAGTAAACCAACTAGCATCAACTACGAGTAATCAACACTAGTAGCAACCCACAGCTACCAATCTGAGGTGTTGAGACAAAGATCGGATACAAGAGATGAACTAGGGTTTGGAAAGGAGATGGTGCTGGTGAAGATGTTGATGGAGATTGACCCCCTCTCGAGAGAGGATCGTTGGTGATGATGATGGCTTCAATTTCCCCCTCCGGGAGGGAAGTTTCCCCGGCAGAACAGCCCTGCTGGAGCTCTAGATTGGTTCTGCCCAAGTTCCACCTCGAGACGACGGTGCTTCGTCCCGAAATCTCTCCCTTGATTTTTTCCAGGTCAAAACACTTCATATAGGAGAAGATGGACGTCGGGGGAGCCACAGGGACCGCACAAGCCTTCTAGGTGCGGCTAGGGGGGTGGCCGCGCCTAGCAGGCTTGTGGCCTGCAGGTGGCCCCCCTCTGGTTGATTCTTGCGCTAGTATTTTTTATTAAATCCAAAAATATTCTCCATAAATTTTTAGGACTTTTGGAGTTGTGCAGAATAGGTATCTCAGATTTGCTCCTTTTCCAGTCCAGAATTCCAGCTGCCGACATTCTCCTTGTTCATGTAAACCTTGTAAAATAAGAGAGAAAAGGCATAAGTATTGTACCATAATGTGTAATAACATCCCATAATGCAATAAATATCAATATAAAGCATTATGCAAAAGGGACGTATCAACTCCCCCAAGCATAGACCTCGCTTGCCCTCAAGCGAAAGCCGAGATCGATGAATATGTCCATATGTTTAGAGATAGGGGTATCGATAAAATAAAATACGGACATGAGGGCATCATGATCAACTTTAGAACAAAAATACTCATAGTATGGTATTCTTTATACTATAGTAACAATTCATTCACAAGATAAAGTCTGAAACAAGAATTCTGTTGACAACCAACAAACTATGCTCTCAGTCATTGAAGCAATTGACAATTTATCATAACATTGGAAAGAATCTATATAAGAGCTTGTAAAGCAAATCCACATACTCAATCATCTTTTAGTCTTTCACAATTGCTAGCACTCATGCGGTACCCACGAGGTCAAAGCTTCAATCGAACACAGAGAAAGATAGGGGCTTATAGTTTTGCCTCCCAACTATTCACCTCAAGGGTGATGTCAACTATAATAACTCATGATCACCCACATCCGAGTGGCTATATAAGTCTAGATCATTCCCCAACACATAATGCTTGCCAAGAGAGGTGAAATATAGGAATTGGTTAAGACCACCATGAATCTTGCATAAAGGTAAGTACTAAAAAGTAAAAGTAATAGATAGGCCCTTCGCAGAGGGAAGCAGAGGTTGTCATGCATTTTTTTTGGATGCACAAACTCTTAGTGCAGAGGAACGCCACTTTTTATTGACCTTTGTGATATCAACCTTTATTATGCAGTCTGTCGCTTTTATTAATTCTTCACTATCACAAGTTCTTACAATGCTTATTTCCCTTACAATAAAATATCACACATATTTAGGAGCAATTTTTATTGCCTTTTTGCACTGATGACAACTTACTTGAAGGATCCTATTCAATCCATAGGTAGGTATGGTGGACTCTCGTGGCAAAACTGGGTTGAGCTGTTTGGATGCACAAGTAGTATCTCTACTTGGTGCGGAGGTTTTGACTAGTATGAGGTGGAAGCAAGCACTATATGTTGGAGGATCTAAAACCATATAACTTCTATCCGGAGGCAGGCAAACATAACATATTATGTTGTCTTCCTTGTCCAACATCAACTTCTTGGCATGTAATATTTTAATGAGTGGTCGCAATCATAAAAGATGTCCAAGATAATATATCTATATGTGAATCTCTCTTTCTTTACCACTTCCTTTCAATTGCACCAATGACCAATTACTGTGTTTGTTAACTCCCAACAAATTTCAATCAACATACTTTTTATATGTGAAGTCATCACTCCCCATAAGATCATTATGTATACTCTTTGCTTTTGTTGTATTATTCTATATTCATTACTTTCAATAGCATAGTGATCTAGCAAAGCCCTCTTATCAAAACTATATTTTATTATATAACTCTCGGACTTGCTTACATAAGGGGAGCAAAAGCAAAAACTAGAAGGTAGATCATACTAAAACTTTTATTCTACTAGATCAAAACAAAATAAGAAGGATCGAACTAGGAAAGGTAAGAAAAACGAAAAAGGAAAAAAGGTGTGAAATGATACGATACCGGGGCACCTCCCCCAAGCTTGGCACAAGCCAAGGGGAGTGCCCATACCCATGTGCTCAAGTGTACTTCGGAGGTGATGGTGGTGGAGTCAATGATGAGGATGGAAACTTGTTCGATTTCCTCTTAAGCATGAAATATTGTTCCCTCAGGTCATCTACTTCCTGCTCGAGCTTCAATATCCTTTGACATAATTCTTCTTTACTCTCCTATAGAAAACGAGAAGGGATAAATAGAACTTTGGTTTTTCTTCTTGTGTTTGGGAGGCTTGATTTCTTGAACTCCACGTGCATGTCTCCCAGTTGAGGCATAGGAGTTTCCTCTTCATCCAAGCTTTCTTCTCTGTACTTGTCTTCTTTTTCCTCCACCGAGAATAATCCATACGGATCTAGGTCCCCATAGATCTTGGGTTTGGCAACATAATGTGATATGTAGCTCTCCCCATCGGACTCTAGGGACGACATCTTGCTCTAAATCTGCTGCAGGAACAGCTCAAAACGAAAATAGGAGGTATTGTCATGATACGAAAGTGCAAACCTTCGGGAGATTATATAATGAATTTTTTCTGGCCCGAAGGAATATTCCACAAGAAAACGGAGTCCGGAGGGCGCACGGGGTGGTGACAAGCCCCCTAGACGCGGCCAGGGGGTGGCCACGCCTAGCAGGCTTGTCGCTTCCCCGTGCGTCCTTCAGACTGCTTTTATTTTCCTAAATTTTTAATTATTCCAAAACTGAATAAAATTGCTATTGGGAAACTTTTGGAGTCGGTATACTTATCGTACCATGTACCTATTCCTTTTCAGAGTCTGAAACGTTCTGGTAAGTCTCCCTAATATGCTCTTCGGGAGTTATGGTATTGATAACATTGGTTTTAACATTAATGGGAGTACCTGAAATATAGTGTTTTATTCTTTGCCCATTTACCACCTTTGGATTTGTGCCTTCGGAGTTGTTGATCTTGATGGCACCGGAGCGATATACTTCCTCGACGATGTATGGTCCTTCCCATTTAGAGAGAAGTTTTCCTGCGAAAAATCTTAAACGAGAAATCTATAGCAAGACATGGCCAACTACATTGAATTCATGCTTTTGTATCCTTTTATCATTCTATCTCTTAACTTTCTCTTTAAACAACTTGGCACTCTCATAGGCCTGGGTTCTCCATTCATCAAGTGAGCTAATGTCAAATAACCTCTTCTCACCAGCAAGTTTGAAATCATAGTTGAGCTCTTTGGTTGCCCAATAAGCTTTATGCTCTAGCTCTAGAGGTAAGTGACATGCTTTACCATAAACCATTTTATATGGAGACATACCCATAGGGTTCTTGTAAGCAGTTCTATAAGCCCACAATGCATCGTCAAGTTTCTTAGACCAATTCTTCCTATATCTATTAACCGTATTTTACAAAATCAATTTAATTTCTCTATTGCTTAATTATACTTGACCACTAGACCGAGGATGATAAGGAGATGCAATTCTATGATTAACATCAAACTTAGCAAGCAATTTACGAAAAGCACCATGAATAAAATGTGAACCACCATCAGTCATTAAATATCTTGGTCTCCAAATCTAGGGAAAATAACTTCTTTAAGCATCTTAATAGAGGTGTTATGATCAACACTACTAGTTGGAAAAGCTTCTACCCACTTAGTAACATAATCAACAACAACTAAAATATGAGTATACCCGTTGGACGTTGGAAAATGTCCCATATAATCAAAACCCCAAACATCAAATGGTTCAATAACAAGAGAGTAATTCATAGGCATTCCCTGACGTCTACTAATATTGCCAATTCTTTGACATTCATCACATGACAATACAAACTTACGAGCATCCTTGAAGAGTGTAGGTCAATAAATACCATATTGGAATACCTTATGTGCAGTCCTATCTCCAGCATGGTGTCCTCTGTAGGCCTCGAAATGACACTTCCGTAGGATCTGTTCGTATTCATGCTCAAGTACACAACGTCTAATAACACCATCTACCCCTTCTTTATAAAGGTGTGTGTCATCCCAGAAGTAACGTCTTAAATCATAGAAGAACGTTTTCTTTTGTTGGTATGTGAAACTAGGCGGTATAAATTTAGCGACAATGTAATTAGCATAATCAGCATACCAAGGAGCATTATGAGAAGCATTTATGGCAGCTAATTGTTCATCAGGAAAGCTACCATCAATAGGTAGTGGGTCATCAAGAACATTCTCTAACCTAGACAAGTTATCTGCTACGGGGTTATCAGCACCCTTTCTATCAACAATATGCAAATCAAATTCTTGTAGCAGAAGAACCCACCTGATAAGTCTAGGTTTAGCATCTTTCTTTTCCATGAGATATTTTATAGCAGCATGATCAGTGTGAACAACTACTTTAGAATCAACAATATAGGGTCTAAACTTATCACAAGCGAACACAACTGCTAAAAATTCCTTTTTAGTGGTAGCATAGTTTCTTTGACCAATGTCTAGAGTTTTGCTAGCATAATGAATAACATTTAATTTCTTATCAACTCTTTGCCCTAGAACAGCACCAACGGCATAATCACTAGCATCACACATAATTTCAAAGGGTAGGTTCCAATCAGGTGGTTGAACGACAGGTGCAGAAATCAAAGCATTCTTGAGAATTTCAAAAGCTTCTACACAATCATCATAAAAAATGAATGGAACATCTTTTTGCAAAAGATTACTGAGACGCCTAGAAATCTTAGAGAAATCTTTAATAAATCTCCTATAGAAACCAGCATGACCAAGGAAGCTTCTTATACCTCTGATATCCGTAGGACACGACATTTTTCTCAATAGCATCAACTTTAGCCTTGTCAACTTCAATACCTCTTTTGGAAATTTTATGTACCAAGACAATGCCTTCATTCACCATAAAGTGGCACTTCTCCCAATTCAAGACAAGATTAGTTTCTTTACATCTCTGCAAAACTCGATCAAGGTTGCTCAAACAATCATCAAAAGAAGTTCAGTAAACGGAAAAATCATCCATGAAAACCTCAACAATCCTTTCACAAAAATCAGAGAATATAGCAGTCATGGATTTTGAAAGGTAGCAGGTTCATTGCATAAACCAAAAGTCATACGTCTATAAGCAAAGGTACCAAAAGTACATGTAAATGTGGTCTTCTCTTGGTCCTCTTTTGACACATGTATTTGAGAGAAACCAGAATAACCTTCTAGAAAGCAGAAATGTGTGTGTTTAGATAATCTTTTTAGCATTTGATCAATAAAAGGTAGACGGTAATGATCTTTTCTAGTAGCTTTATTCAATTTCCTAAAATCAATTACCATTCTATAACCTATAACAATTCTTTGCGGGATCACTTCATTTTCATCATTAGGAACTACAGTGTAAATGATACCTGCCTAACCCATCTACTATGGACACAATGAACGGGACTAACCCATCTACATCAGCAATAGGGTAAATGATACCTGCCTCCAGAAGCTTTAATATTTCATTTCTTACCATTTCCTTCATTTTAGGATTCAAACGTCGTTGGTGATCAACAACTGGTTTAGCATCAGGCTCCATTTTAATTTTGTGCTAACATAGAGTGGAACTAATGCCCTTAAGATAATCAAGAGTATATCCAATAGCAGCATAGTGCTTCTTCAAAGTTTTCAATAATCTTTGTTCTTCATGATCTGAAAGGTTAGCACTAATAAAAACATGATATATCTTATTTTCCCAAGTATTTCAACAGGCAAGTTGTGTTTCAGAATAGGATGCTGATCAAAGAAAATCCTATCTATTTCATTCCTTTCATTCATATGCATGTCATTTTCATGGTCTAGCAAATATTGCTCTAAAGGATCAGTAGGAGGCACAACAATAGAGGCAAGACCAATAATTTCATCCTTACTAGGCAATTCTTTTTCATGGGGTTGCCTACGAATTTAGAGAAATTAAACTCATGAGGTGTATCCCCAAAACTTATGGTAACTGTTTCCTTCTCATAATCTATCCTGGCATTAACGGTATTCAAGAAGGGTCTACCAAATATAATGGGACAAAAATCATCTTGTGGAGAACCAAGAACAAGAAAATCAGTAGGATATTTTATTTTGCCACACAAGACTTCAACATCTCTATAATCCCAACTAGTGATATAGTGTCTGTATTAGCAAGCTTAATTGTAACATCAATTTACTCTAACTCAGCTGGTGCACTATCATTCATAATCTCTTTATATAAGGAAAAGGGAATTGCACTCACACTAGCACCCATATCACATAAGCCATGATAACAATGATCTCCTATTTTAATAGAAACAACAGGCGTGCCAACGATGGGTCTATGTTTATCTTTAGCATCAGGTTTAGCAATTCTAGCAGCTTCATCACAAAATTGAATAACATGCCCATCAATATTATCAACCAAGAGATCCTTGACCATAGAAATACTAGGCTCAACTTTAATTTGCTCAGGGGGTGTAGGTGTTCTAGCACAACACAGCTCTTACGAACCACATTTGAAGCTTTAGCATGTTCCTTTATTCTAATAGGAAAAGGTGGGTTCTCAATATAAGCAATGAGAATAACAGGATCAACATTATAAGTAATAGTTTTCTCTTCAACTTTAATAGGTTCAACTATTTTCACTTAAATGGGAGGATAATATTTAAACCACTTCTCCTTGGGGAGTAGCAAAAGATTCACAAAAAGAAGCTACTATCTCGGTGTCAAGTCCATATTTAGTGCTAAATTCACGAAAAGCATCGGTGTCTACGAAGGATTTAACACAATCAAACTTAAGGTTCATACCTGACTCCTTACCTTTGTCGAGTTCCCAATCTTTAGAGTTGCGTTTAATTCTTTCCAATAAATCCCATTTGAAATCAATATCCTTCTTCATATAGGAACCATCACATGAAGTATCAATCATTACGCGAAAGCCGGGCATAAATTTTTTGAATAATAATTCCTCTCGAGAGCTCATGATTGGGCATGAATATAACATTGACTTAAGCCTCCCCCAAGCTTGAGCAATTCTTTCTCCTTCAAGAGGCCAAAAATTATAAATATAATTCCGATCATGATGAACTAGATGCATAGGATAATTTCTGGTGAAATTCCATTTTCAATCGGTTGTAGCTTCATGATCTAATATCATCACATAGCCTATACCATGTCAATAACTTATCCTTCAAAGATAAAGGGAAGAACTTCTTCTTAACGTTATCCTCGTGCAGACCTGCAAGCTTAAATAAACCACAAACTTCATCCACATTGATTAGATGCAAATCAGGATGTAGTGTTCCATCTCCTGCATAAGGATCAGCCAGCAGTTTCTCTATCATACCCTAAGGAATTTCATAATAAATATCTTCAGTAGGTTCAGTAGGTTGAGGGACAACCTTTTGTGTTTCCATTCAAGGTGAAGATACCCCGAACAAGCCCCTCAAAGGATTACTTTCCATAGTGACAAGTGACAGTAAATTTCAGCACACTATATAAATTTTTCCTTACCAGGTTCCACTTACCAAAGGCGCTTCACTCCTCGGCAACGGCACCAGAAAAGAGTCTTGATGACCCACAAGTATAGGGGACCTATCATAGTCCTTTCGATAAGTAAGAGTGTCGAACCCAACGAGGAGCAGAAGGAAATGACAAGTGGTTTCCAGTAAGGTATTCTCTGCAAGCACTGAAATTATCGGTAACAGATAGTTTTGTGATAGGATAATTCGTAATGAGTAACAAGTAACAAGTGTAGCAAAGGTGCATCAAGGTATCCCAATCCCTTTTGTATCAAATTATAGGCCTAGACGAACTCTTATATAAAGCAAAGCGCTCCCGAGGACACATGGGAATTTCTGTCAAGCTAGTTTTCATCGTGCTCATTTGATCCATGTTCGTTACTTTGACAATTTGATATGTGGGTGGACCGGTGCTTGGGTGCTGCCATTACTTGGACAAGCCTCCCACTTATGATTAACCCCTATTGAAAGCATCCACAACTACGAAACAAGAATTAAGGTAAACCTAACCACAACATGAAACATATGGATCCAAATCAGCCCCTTACGAAGCAACACATAAACTAGGGTTTAAGCTTCTGTCACTCTAGCAACCCATCATATACTTATTACTTCCCAGTGCCTTCCCCTAGTCCCAAATAATGGTGAAGTGTTATGTAGTCGACGTTCACATAACAGCACTAGAGGAGAGACAACATACATATCATCAAAATATCAAATGAATACCAAATTCATATGATTACTTATAACAAGACTTATCCCATGTCCCCAGGAACAAACGTAAATACTCACAAAGCATGCTCATGTTCAAGATCAGAGGATTATTAATTATCATTAAGGATCTGAACATATGATCTTCCACCAAGTAAACCAGCTAGCATTGACCATAAGGAGTAATCAAGACTACTAGCAACCCACAAGTACCAATCTAAGGTGTCGAGACAAAGATCGGATACAAGAGATGAACTATGGTTTGGAGAGGAGATGGTGCTGGTGAAGATGTTGATGGATATTTACCACCTCTTGATGAGAGGATCGTTGGTGATGACGATGGCTTCGATTTCCCTCTCCGGGAGGGAAGTTTCCCTAGCAGAACAGCCCTGCCAGAGCTCTAGATTGGTTCTGCCCAAGTTCCGCCTCGAGATGGCGGCGCTTCATCCTGAAAGCTCTCCCTTGATTTTGTTCTAGGTCAAAACACTTCATTTAGGAGAAGATGGATGTCGGGTGAGCCACAGGGGCCCCACAAGCCTGCTAGGTGCGGCCAGGGGGGTGGCTGCGCCTAGCAGGCTTGTGGCCTGCAGGTGACCCCTCTGGTTGATTCTTGCGCCATTGTTTTTTATTAAATCCAAAAATGTTCTCCATAAATTTTTAGGACTTTTGAAGTTGTGCAGAATAGGTATCTCAGATTTGCTCCTTGTCTAGTCCAGAATTCCAGTTGCCTGCATTCTCCCTCTTCATGTAAACCTTGTAAAATAAGAGAGAAAAGGCATAAGTATTGTACCATAACGTGTAATAACAGCCCAAATTGCAATAAATATCAATATAAAAGCATGATGCAAAATGGATGTATTAGTCCCCAGCCCTCGAACACCCCTATATATAGTAGGGAGGAGGTGCAAGGGTTGGACACAACAATTCCCACGCCCTGCGGCCTCCTCTCTCTCCCGTTCTTCCCCGTTTGCAGTTCCGGAGGTGCTTGGCGAAGCCGTGCAAGGATTGCTCCACCACGCCGTCGTGCTGGTTGAGATCCCATCTACTTCTCCTTTGTCTCTTGCTGGATCAAGAAGCAGGAGACATCATCGAGCCGGACATGTGCTGAACGCGGAGGTGCCGTACGTTCGGCGCTAGATTGGATTGGATGTTGGAGAGTACGACTACATCAACGTCGTTATATAAGCTTCCGCTTAGTGATCTACGAGGGTATGTAGGTACACTCCCCCTTTCGTAGCTATGCATCTCCATGGATAAATCTTGGGTGTTCGTATGATTTTTTTATTTCTCATGCAATGCTCCCCAACACACACATGAGTTGAGCGTTGATGGCCATTGCAGGGAAAGAGACGAAGAAGGGACCCTGATCCTTGGGTTGGAAGACAACACAACGGCCACCCAAGATGTGACAAGTGGAAAGTTGGGCCATACAATATGCCAAATTAATTCTCATATGGAAAAACAAAAACATTTAAGAATTGTGACTAAAAACCACATCTTTCAACTTTAGAGCACAAGTGCTCCTCGAATAAAAAGGTTGGCCACATTCATGCGACATGCCAAAAAAAACACCGAGCCTGTTTGGCAAACTAATGAAAGGGAAATAGGAGTTTAACTCTAACTCCTTTTCCCATCTCAATTAGTATGAGTCCTCTATTGGAAATATTCCCTAGAGGCAATAATAAATTATTTATTATCATATTTCCTTTTTCATGATAATCGTCTATTATCCATGCTAGAATTGTATTGATCGGAAACTCAAATACATGTGTGGATACATAGACAACGTCATGTCCCTAGTATGCCTCTAATAGAAAGGGAAATAGGAGTTTAACTCTAATTCCTTTTCCCATCTCAATTAGTATGAGTCCTCTGTTGGAAATATGCCCTAGAGGCAATAATAAATTAGTTATTATCATATTTCCTTGTTCATGATAATCGTCTATTATCCATGCTAGAATTGTATTGATCGGAAACTCAAATACATGTGTGGATACATAGACAACGTCATGTCCCTAGTATGCCTCTAATAGACGAGCTCGTTGATCAAAGATGGTTAAGGTTTCATAGCAATGGACATGAGATGTCATTTGATAATGGGATGACATCATTAGGAGAATGATGTGATGGACAAGACCCAAACTATAAACGTAGCATATGATCGTGTCAGTTTATTGCTACAGTTTTCTGCATGTCAAGTATCTGTTGCTATGAACATGAGATCATGCAACTCACTGACACTGGAGGAGTACCTTGTGTTGTATCAAACATCGTAACGTAACTAGGTGACTATAAAGGTGCTCTACAGGTATCTCCGAGGGCGTTTGTTGGGCTGGCATGGATCAAGACTGGGATTTGTTACTCCGTGTGACGGAGAGGTATCTCAGGGCCCACTCGGTAATACAACATCACAACAAGCCTTGCAAGCAATGTGACTAACGTTTTAGCCACAGGATCTTTTATTATGTAACGAGTAAGGAGACTTGCCGGTAACGAGATTGAACGAGGTATGGAGATACCAACGATCGAATCTCGGGCAAGTAACATACCGAAGAATAGCATACAGGATTAACTGAATCCTTGACATAGAGGTTCAACCGATAAATATCTTCATAGAATATGTAGGAACCAATATGGGCATCCAGGTATTGCTATTGGTTATTAGCCATAGAGGTGTCTCGATCATGTCTACATAGTTCTCAAACCCGCAGGGTCTGCACACTTAAGGTTTGGTGACGTTTCGGTAGTATAGAGTTATGTATGGTTGTGACCGAAGGTTGCTCGGAGTCCCAAATGAGATATCAGATGTCATGAGGAGCTCCGGAATGGTCCATAGGTAAAGATTGATATATCGAAAGTTTTGTTTTGGTCACTGAAATAGTTTCGGGCTCAATGGGAGTGTACCGGGAGTACCGGTAGGGTACCGGGGGACCATCGGGAGGGGTGTCTCGACCCAAGGGCCTACATGGGCTGTGGGTTAAGGTATACCAGCCCTTAGTGGGCTGGCCGAAGCCCCACTAGAGACACATGTGGCTGGGTGGAGAAACCCAAAGGTGGAAGGATGATTCCTAGTGGGAGAGAAGGAGTCCTAATCCTACTAGGATTGGAGGACTCCTCTCTCCACTTCGGCCGAAGCACGGGATGGCCCCTTGGGGGAAAAATCTCCTCCCTCCCTCCTTCTATATATAGTAGAGGTATTGAGGGGTTTTCAACATAGAAATCATCCACATGCTACCCTCTCCTCTAGATCGTAGTTCTTCCTCTAGATTGTTTCAGCGGTGGTTAGGCGATGCCCTACTGGAATAGTTCCACCACCATCGCCGCCATGCCCTCGCGCTGCCGGAGAACTCATCTACCTCTATGCTCCCTCTTGCTGGATCAAGAAGGCAGAGATAGTCATCGAGTTGTACGTGTGCTGAACGCGGAAGTGCCGTCCGTTCGGCGCTAGATCGGAAGGACCACAATTGGATCACGAGACGGATCGTGATTGGATTGCGGGACAGATCGTGATGGGATTGCGGGAAGGATTGCGATTTGGATCGTGAAGAAGTTCGACTACATCAACCACGTTTCTTAAAGCTTCCTGCTTAGCGATCTACAAGGGTATGTAGATCCACTCTCCCCTCGTGATGCTCATCACCATGGATAGATCTTGCATGTGCGTAGGAATTTTTTTGTTTCCCATTCAACGTTCCCCAACAGTGGCATCATGAGCTAGGTCTATGTGTAGATGAGATCATGAGTAGAACACAAAGGAGTTTGTGGGCGTTGATGCTTAGATTGCTTCCTCCCTTGGTCGTGTTTTGATTTAGCGGTATTGTGGGATGAAGCGGCCCGGTCCAACTTTACTCGCCGCTTACGAGAGACCGGTTCCATTGAGTGATGTGTACTTTGTTGCACAAAGATGGTTGGCGGGTGTCTGTCTCTCCTACTCTAGTTGGATCGGATTCGACAAAGGCGGTCCTTGAGAAGGTTGAATAGCAATTTGAGTATCACCATTGTGGTTCATGCGTAGGTGACAATTGTTCTTGCTAGATACCCGTAGCAGCCACGTAAAACTTGCAACAACAATTAGAGGACGTCTAACTTGTTTTTGCAGGGTATGTTGTGATGTGATATGGCCAATTACATGATGAGATATATGTGATTATGAGATGATCGTATTTTGTATAAAATATCATGACTTGCATGTCGATGAGTACAGCAACCAACAGGAGCCATAGGGTTGTCTTTAATTATTTTCACCATTTTTGCTTTACTTTATCGCTATGAGTTAGCAATAGTCGTGGAAGCAATAGTCAGCACGGCAACCCTGATGGCGACACGTTGATGGAGATCAAGATGATGGAGATCATGGTGTCATGCCGGTGATGATGGAGATCATGTCGGTGCTTTGGAGATGAAGATCAATAGCACAAGTTCATAGCCATATCATGTCACTTATGATATGCATGTGATGTTAACCCTTTTGTGCACCTTGTTTTGCTTAGGACGACGGTAGCATTATAAGGTGATCCCTCACTTAAATTTCAAGATGAATTGTGTTCTACCCGAGTGTGCACCATTGCGAAAGTTTGTCGTGTCGAGACACCATGTGATGATTGGGTGTGATAGACTCTACATTCACATACAACGGGTGCAAGCCAGTGTTGCACGTGCAGAACACTCGGGTTAAACTTGACGAGCCTAGCATGTACAGACACGGCCTCGGAGCACAAGAGACCGTGATACGTCTCCAACGTATCTATAATTTTTGCTTGTTCCATGCTGTTATATTATCATTATTGGATGTTTTACAATCATTTTACCACAACTTTATATCATTTTTGGGACTAACCTATTGACCTAGTGCCCAGTGCCAGTTGCTGTTTTTTGCCTGTTTTTTACATCGCAGGAAATCAATATCAAACGGAGTCCAAACACCATGAAACTTTTTGGAGATTTTTTTTGGACCAGAAGGAACCCAATGGGCTAGAGCTGCACCTGGGGTTGCCTCGAGGGGGCACAACCCACTAGGGCGCGCCAGGGCCTCCTAGCGTGCCTAGGTGGGTTTATGCCCACCTCAGTGGCCTCCCGCACCCCCTCTTTGCACTATAAATTCTCAAATATTCCGAAACCCTTCGGAGGAGCCCTAGATCGGAAGTTCCGCCGCTACAAGCCTCTGTAGCCACCGAAAACCAATCGAGAGCTCGTTCTGGCACCCTGTCGGAGGGGGAGATCATCACCGGTGGCCATCTTCATCATCCCGGCGGCCACCACGATTAGGAGGGAGTAGTCCACCCTCGGGGCTGAGGGTTTGTACCAGTAGCTATGTGTTTAATCTCTCTCTCTCTCTCGTGATCTTGAGATGTAACAATCTTGATATATCATGGGCTTTGTTAACATAGATGGATCATATGATGTTTCTCCCCTCTATACTCTTCTTGTGATGAATTGAGTTTTCCCTTTGAGATTTCGTTGTTATCAGATTGAATACTTTAATGCATTTGAGAACACTTGATATATGTCTTGCAATTGAATACTCATGGTGACAATGGGGTATCGTATTGATTCACTTGATATGTATTTTGGCATTCAACTTGCGGATTCCCACGGTGACATTGGGGTAATCTATGCATAGGGGTTGATGCATGTTCTTGTCTTTGTTTCTCCGGTAGAAATCTTGGGGCACTCCATGAAGTTCTTTGTGTTGGATTGAGTATTATGAATCTGTAATTATTTGGTGTTGTTTTAGTACGAACTCTTGATTAGATCGATCGGAAAGAATAGCTTATGTTATTTTAGTACGAACTCTAGGATAGATCAAACGGAAAGAATAGCTTTGAGGTGGTTTCGTACCCTACAAACAATTTCTTCTTATGTTCTCCACTAGATAAGAACTTTGGAGTGATTCTTCGTTGCACATGGAGGGATGGTTATATGATACAATTATGTTAGCATTGTTGAGAGATTGCACTAGCGAAAGTACGGACCCTAGGCCTCATTTTCAAGCATTGCAATACCATTTTTGTGCCCGTTTACTGTTTACAAACTTGCTGTTTTTATTTATTCAGATTATAAAAATATATTTCTACCATCAATATTACACTTTTATCACCATCTCTTTGCCAAACTAGTGCACCTATACAATTTGCCATTGTATTGGGTGTGTTGGGGACACAAGAGATTTCTTGTATTTGGTTGCAAGGTTGCTTGAGAGAGACCATCTTCATCCTACACCTCTCACGGATTAATAGACCTTAGGTCATCCACTTGAGGGAAAATTGCTACTGTCCTACAAAATTCTGCACTTGGAGGCCCAACACGTGTCTACAAGAATAAAATTGCATAGTAGACATCAAACTGTAAGGTCGAAAATGAGTCATATAGTAGATATGATCAACGTGATGATGTTCACCATTGAAACCACCTCAACTCACGTGGTGATCGGACTTGAGTTGGTGAATTTGGATAATGTATCACTCAGATGATCGGAGGGATGTCAATTTGAGTGGGAGTTTTTAAGTAATATGATTAACTAAACTCATTATCATGAACGTAGTCAGAATGTCTTTGCAAATTAGGTTGTAGATTACTAGCTTGTGCTATAGCTCCTTTGAATTTTTATATGTTCCTAGAGAAAGTTGAAAGATGATGGTAGCAATAATGCGGACTGGATCTGTGATCTGAGGATTGTCCTCATTGCTGCACAGAAGGCTTATGTCCTTAATGCACCGCTCGGTGCGCCACACCCTCTAGCATCGTCTGTAGATGTTGTGAACATCTGACAGGCACATTCCGATGAATACTTGATAGTTCAGTGCGTCATGCATTATGGCTTATAACTGAGGCTCCAAAACGTTTTGAACGTCACGGAACATATGAGATGTTCTAAGAGTAGAAATTGGGATCTTAGGCTCGTGCCCGTGTTGAGAGGTATGAGACCTCCAACAAGATTCCTTGCCTGCAAGATGAAGGAGAGTAGCTCAATCGTTGAGCATGTTCTCAGATTGTCTGGGTACTACAATCACTTGAATCGAGTGGGAATTGATCTTCCAAATAGGATAATGATTGATATAGTACTCCAAGTCACTATCACTAAGCTACTAGAGCTTCATGATGAACTATAAAATCTCAGGGATGAAAATGATGATCCGTGAGCTATTCGCGATGTTTGACACCACGAATGTAGAAATCAAGAAGGAGCATCAAGTGTTGATGGTTAGTGAATCCACTAGTTTCGAGAAGGGCAACGGCTAGGAGGGAAACTTCATGGATGGCAAGTCAGTTGCTGCCGAGTGAAGAAACCCAAGGTTGAACCCATACCCGAGACTAAGTGATTCTATTATGAGGAGAACGGTCGCTGAAGTGGAACAACCCTAGGTACTTGGTAGATAATAAGACTGGCAACATCAACATAAGTATATTTGATATACGTGTTATTGATGTTTACCTTGCTAGTACTCCTAGTAGCATCTGGGTATTGGATACTAGTTCGGTTGCTAAAGGTTAGTAACTCGAAATAAAAGCTACGAAATAAACGGAGGCTAGCTAAGGGTGAGGTGACGATGTGTGTTGGAAGTGTTTTCCAAGGTTGATGTGATCACCATCGCACACTCTCTCTACCCTCGGGATTAGTGATGAACCTAAATAAATGTTATTTGGTGTTTGCGTTGAGCATGAACGTGATTAGATCGTGTTTATTGCAACATGGTTATTCATTTAAGTTAGAGTATAATGGTTATTCTATTTACATGAATAATACCTTCAATGGTCATGCACCCAATGAGAATGGTTTATTGAATCTTGATCGTAGTAATACACATGTTCATAACATTGATGCCAAAAGATACAAAGTTAATAATGATAGTACCACATACTTGTGGCACTATCGCTAAATGTCATATTGGTATAAATCGCATGAAGAAACTCCATGCTGATGGATCTTTGGACTCATTCGATTTCAAATCGGTTGAGACATGCGGACCATGCCATATGGGCAAAGACCCCGTTTTCGGTATGATGGAGCGGGCTAGTAAGTTATTGGAAATAATACATGTTGATGTATGCGGTCCAATGAGTGTTGTAGCGTGCAGTGGATATCGTTATTTTCTTACCTTCACTTATGATTTGAGTATATATGAGTATATTTACTTAATGAATCACAAGTCTGAAACGTTTGAAAAGTTCAAACAAATTCAGAGTGAAGTTTAAGTTCATCATGACAAGAAGATAAAAATGTCTACGATATGATCATGTCGGTGAATATCCGAGTTACGAGTTTGGTATACAACTTAAGACAATGTGAAAGTTGTTTCACAACTCACGCCACCAGGAACACCATAGTGTGATGGTGTGTCCGAACATCATAGTCGTGCTCTATTGGATATGGTGCATACTATGATGTCTCTTATCGTTTTGCCACTATCGTTTTGGGGTTATGCATTGGAGACAACTACATTCACTTTAAATAGGTCACCATATAAATCCGTTGAGATGACACCTCATGAATTATGGTTTGATAGAAACCTAAAATGTCATTTCTCATAGTTTGGGAATGCGACACTTATGTATGATAAGCTCAAACCCAAAGCGGAAAAGTGCAACTTCATAGGATACCCTAAGAACAGTTGGGTATACCTTGTATCTCAGATCTGGGTGCAAAGTGTTTGTTGCCAAAAACGGGTCCTTTCTCGAGAAAGAGTTTCTCTCGAAATAATTGAGTGGGAGGAAGATAGAACTTGATGAGGTTGTTGAACCTTTGTTTCAACCAGAGAGTAGCCCAACGCAGAAAGATGTTTCTGTGGAACCTACGTCAGTTGAAGAGGAAGTTAATGATGATGATCATGAAGCTTCGGATCAAGTTACTATCAAACCTTGTAGGTCGACAAGGACACATACTGCTCCTGAATGGTACAACAACCTTGTCTTGGAGGTCATGTTGTTGTACAACGATGAACCTACGAACTATGGAGAAGCGATGATGGGCCCAGATTCCAACAAATGGTTAGAGGCCATGAAATCCGAGAAAGGATCCATGTATGAAAACCAAGTATGGACTTTGGTAGACTTGCCCGTTGAAAGGAAGGTCGTTGAGTACAAATGGACCTTTAAGATGATGATAGACGCTGATGGTGAATGTCACCATTTATAAAGCTCGACTTGTCACAAAGAAGTTTCCGATAAGTTCAAGGAGTTGACTATGGTGACACTTTCTCACCCATAGCGATGCTAAAGTCTATTGGAATTATGTTAGCAGTTGCTGCATTTTTCAATTATGAAATCTGGCAGATGGATGTCAAAACATCGTTTCCTTAATGGTTTACTTGAGGAAAGTTTGTATGTGATACAACCAGAAGGTTTTGTGAGTCCTAAGGATGATAATGTTGGGAGACGTAGTAGTAAATCAAAAAATTTCCTACGTGTCACCAAGATCTATCTATGGAGAAACCAGCAACGAGTGGGGAGAGATTGCATCTTCATACCTTTGAAGATCGCTAAGTGGAAGCATTACAAGAACGCGGTTGGTGGAGTCATACTCGTAGCAATTCAGATCGCGGTGGACTCCGATCTCAGCGCCGAACAACGACACCTCCGCGTTCAACACACGTGCAGCCCGGTGATGTCTCCTATGCTTTGATCTAGCAAGGAGGAAGGAGAGGTTGGGGAAGAGCTCCGGCAGCATGACAACGTGGTGACGGTGGAGCAGCGTGGTCTCCGGCAGGGCTTCGCCAAGCGCTATGGAGAACGAGGAGAGGGAGGAGTAGGGCTGCGCTGAGAGGAGAGGAACTCATGTGTTGGATAGCCCCAAAAACCTCACATATATATAGGGGAGAGGGAGGAGGAGGCACCCCATCTAGGGTTCCCACCCTAGAGGGTGTGGCAGCCCTAGATGGGGCTTGGCCGGCGGCCAAAGAGGGAGCAGAGGAGGGCGCAGCCCTAGGTGGGCCTTAGGCCCATCTGGACCTAGGGTTTCCCCTCCCTCCACCTCTCCTGTGCCTTGGGCCTGGTGGGAGTGGCACACCAGCCCACCTAGGGGCTGGTTCCCTCCACCTTCGGCCCAAGGAGCCCTCCGGGGTAGGTGGCCCCACTTGGTGGACCCCCGGAACCCTTCCAGTGATCCCGGTACGTTACCGGTAATTCCCGAAACACTTCCGGTGGCCAAATCCTCACTTCCTATATATCAATGTTTGTCTCCGGACCATTCCGGAACTCCTCCTGACGTCCAGGATCTCATCCGGGACTCCTAACAACCTTCGGTAACCACATACACTATTTCCCTATAACCCTAGCGTCATCGAACCTTAAGTGTGTAGACCCTACGGGTTCGAGAAACACGTAGACATGACCGAGACACCTCTCCGTTCAATAACCAACAGTGGGATCTGGATACCCATCTTGGCTCCCACATGCTCCATGATGATCTCATCAGATGAACCACGATGTCGGGGATTCAATCAATCCCGTATTCAATTCCCTTTGTCTATCGGTATGATACTTGCCCGAGATTCGATCGTCGGTATCCCAATACCTTGTTCAATCTCGTTACCGGCAAGTCTCTTTACTCGTTCCATAATACATCATCCCATGGCTAACTCCTTAGTCACATTGAGCTCATTATGATGATGTCTTACCGAGTGGGCCCAGAGATACCTCTCTGTCACACGGAGTGACAAATCCCAGTCTCGATTCGTGCCAACCTAACAGACACTTTCGGAGATACCCATAGTGCACCTTTATATCCACCCAGTTATGTTGTGACGTTTGGCACACCCACAGAATTCCTACGGTATCCGAGAGTTGCACAATCTCATGGTCTAAGGAAACGATACTTGACATTGGAAAAGCTTTAGCAAACGAACTACACCGTCTTGTGCTATGCTTAGGATTGGGTCTTGTCCATCACATCATTATCCTAATGATGTGATCCCGTTATCAATGACATCCAATGTCCATGGTCATGAAATCGTGACCATCTATTGATCAACGAGCTAGCCAACTAGAGGCTCACTAGGGACATGTTGTGGTCTATGTATTGACACATGTATTACAGTTTCCGGTTAACACAATTATAGCATGAACAATAGACAATTATCATGAACAAGGAAATACAATAATAACCATTTTATTATTGCCTCTAGGGCATATTTCCAATAGTCTCCCACTTGCACTAGAGTCAATGATCTAGTTACATTGTGATGAATCGAACACCCATAGCATTCTGGTGTTGATCATGGTTTGCTCGTGAGAGAGGTTTAGTCAACGGATCTGCGACATTCAAATCCGTATGTACTTTTCAAATATCTATACCTCCCTCCTGAATGTAATCACAGATGGAGTTGAAGCGGCACTTGATGTGTCTTGTCTTCTTGTGAAACCTAGGCTCCTTCGCAAGGGCAATAGCTCCAGTGTTGTCACAGAATAGAGTCATCGGGTCCGACGCATTGGGAATCACTGCTAGGTCGGTGATGAACTCCTTCATCCAGACTCCTTCCTTTGCTGCTTCCGAAGCAGTTATGTACCCTGCTTCACATGTAGATGTCACCATGACGCTTTGCTTGCTGCTACACCAGCTGACTGCCCCTCCGTTCAAAATATACACATATCCGGTTTGCAACCTGGAGTCGTTCGGGTCTGTGTCGAAGCTAGCATCAACGTAACCCTTTACGACGAGCTCTTTGGCACCTCCATACACGAAAAACATGTCCTTTGTCCTTTTCAGGTACTTCAGGATATTCTTGGCCGCTATCCAGTGTTCCTCTCCGGGATCACTTTGGTACCTCCCCACCAAACTTATGGCAAGGTTCACATCAGGTCTGGTACACAGCACGGCATACATAATAGAGCCTATGGCTGAAGCATAGGGGATGACACTCATCTCTTCTCTATCTTTTGCCGTGGTCGGGCATTGAGTCGTACTCAATCTCACACCCTATAACACAGGCAAGAACCCCTTCTTGGACTGATCCATATTGAACTTCTTCAATATCTTTTCAAGGTATGTGCTTTCTGAAAGACCTATGAGGCATCTCGATCTATCTCTATAGATCTTAATACCTAATATGTAAGCAGCTTCTCCAAGGTCCTTCATTGAAAAACACTTATTCAAGTAGGCCTTTATACTTTCCAAGAGTTCTATATCATTTCCCATTATCAGTATGTCATCCACATATAATATGAGAAATGCTACAGAGCTCCCACTCACTTTCTTGTAAATACAGGGTTCTCCATAAACCTGTACAAACCCAAACGCTTTAATCACCTCATTAAAGCGAATGTTCCAACTTCTAGATGCTTGCACCAGCCCATAGATGGAGCGCTGGAGCTTGCATACTTTGTTAGCATCTTTAGGATCGACAAAACCTTCTAGCTGCATCATATACAGTTCTTCCGTGAGGAAGCCATTAAGGAATGCCGTTTTGACGTCCATTTGCCAGATCTCATGATCATAAAGTGCGTCAATTGCCAACATGATTCGGAGAGACTTCAGCATCGCTACAGGTGAGAAAGTCTCATCGTAGTCAACTCCTTGAACTTGTCGATAACCCTTAGCGACAAGCCGAGCCTTATAGACGGTCACATTACCATCCACGTCAGTCTTCTTCTTAAAGATCCATTTATTTTCAATGGCTCGCTTATCATCAGGCAAGTCCACCAAAGTCCATACTTTGTTCTCATACATGGATCCTATCTCGGATTTCATGGCCTCAAGCCATTTGTTGGAATCCAGGCCCGCCATCGCTTCTTCATAGTTCGAAGGTTCATTGTTGTCCAACAACATGATCTCCAGGACAGGGTTGCCGTACCACTCTGGTGTGGAACGTGTGCTAGTGGACCTTCGACGTTCAATAGTAACTTGATCTGAAGTTTCATGATCATCATCATTAACTTCCTCTCCATCCGGTGTAGGCTCCACAGAAACAACTTCCCGTGCTGTGCTACTCTCTGGTTCGAGTGGAGGTACAATTACCTCATCAAGTTCTATTTTCCTCCCACTTACTTCTTTCGAGAGAAACTCTTTCTCGAGAAAGGATCCATTCTTGGCAACAAAGACTTTGCCTTCGGATCTGAGGTAGAAGGTATACCCAATCGTTTCTTTGGGATATCCTATGAAGACAAACTTTTCCGCTTTGGGTTCGAGCTTCTCAGGTTGAAGTTTCTTCACATAAGCATCGCATCCCCAAACTTTTAGAAACGACAGCTTAGGTTTCTTTCCAAACCATAATTCATACGGTGTCGTCTCAACGGATTTTGACGGTGCCCTATTTAAAGTGAATGCGATAGTCTAATGCATATCCCCAAAATGACAGCGGTAAGTCGGTAAGAGACATTATAGATCGCACCATATCCAATAGAGTGCGATTACGACGTTCAGACACACCATTTCGCTGAGGTGTGCGAGGCGGCGTGAGTTGTGAAACAATTCCACATTTCCTTAGGTGCGTGCCAACCTCATGACTTAAATATTCTCCGCCACGATCAGATCGTAGGCACTTTATTTTCCTGTCACGTTGATTCTCTACCTCACTCTAAAATTCCTTGAACCTTTCAAAGGTTTCAGACTTGTGTTTCATCAAGTAGACATACCCATATCTGCTCAAGTCATCAGTGAGGGTGAGAACATAACGGTAGCCACCATGAGCCTCGACGCTCATTGGACCGCATACATCAGTATGTATTATCTCCAATAGGTAGGTTGCTCGCTCCATTGTTCCGGAGAACGGAGTCTTGGTCACCTTGCCCATGAGGCATTGTTCGCACGTGTCAAATGATTCGAAATCAAGAGACTCCAAAAGTCCATCAGCATGGAGCTTCTTCATGCGTTTGACACCAATATGACCAAGGCGGCAGTGCCACATGTAAGTGGGACTATCGTTATCAACCTTACACTTTTTGGTACTCACACTATGGACATGTGTAACATCATGTTCGAGATTCATCAAAAATAAACCATTGACCAGCAGGGCATGACCATAAAACATTTCTCTCATATAAATAGAACAACCATTATTCTCAGATTTAAATGGGTAGCCATGTCGCATCAAACGAGATCCAGATACAGTGTTCATGCTCAAGCTGGCACTAAATAACAATTATTGAGGTTTAACACTAATCCC
Source organism: Hordeum marinum (assembly GCA_022496015.1). Classification (NCBI taxonomy): domain Eukaryota; kingdom Viridiplantae; phylum Streptophyta; class Magnoliopsida; order Poales; family Poaceae; genus Hordeum; species Hordeum marinum. The sequence continues at coordinate 339,060,384 of CM039678.1, forward strand.
GAAGGTAGATGTAGAGGTAATGTGCCGACGGCGATCACATCGACCTTGGAACCATTCCCGACGCGCATCATCACCTCGTCCTTTGCCAGCCTCCGCTTATTCGGCAGCTCCTGCTTGGAGTTACAAATGTGGGCAACTACACCGGTATCAAATACTCAGGAGCTACTACGAGCACTGGTTAGGTACACATCAATAACAAGTATATCACATATACCTTTAATGTTGCCGGCCTTCTTATCCGTTAAGTACTTGGGGCAGTTCCGCTTCCAGTGATCGGTACCCTTTCAATAAAAGCACTCAGTCTCAGGCTTGGGTCTATTCTTGTTCTTCTTCCCGGCAACTTGCTTCCCGGGTGCGGCAACAGCTTTGCCGTCCTTCTTGAAGTTCTTCTTACCCTGGCCTTTCTTGAAACTAGTGGTCTTATTCACCATCAACACTTGATGCTGCTTTTTGATCTCGACCTCCACTGATTTCAGCATCGAGTACAACTCAGGAATGGACTTCTCCATACCCTGCATGTTGTAGTTCATCACAAAGCTCTTGTAGCTAGGTGGAAGCGACTGGAGGATTCTGTCAATGACCGAGTCATTCGGGAGATTAACTCCCAGCTGAGTCAAGCGATTGTGCAACCCAGGCATTTTGAGTATGTGCTCATTGACAGAACTATTCTCCTCCATCTTACAGCTGAAGAAGTTGTCGGAGACGTCATATCTCTTGACCCGGGCATGAGCTTGGAAAACCAGTTGCTTAAAACACTTTTGGAGCCCCGGTTCTGAACTGTAAAGCATGCCGCACTGAACAAAGGAGTAATCATCGCAACGTGACTGCCAAGTGTTCGTAACGTCTTGGTCCGCTGGGAAAATGGGTGGGTCACCTAGCGGTGCATCAAGGACATACAATCTCTTGGAAGCTATGAGGATGATCCTCAAGCTATGGACCCAGTCCGCATAGTTGCTTCCATCATCTTTTAGCTTGGTTTTCTCTAGGAACGCGTTGAAGTTGAGGGCAACATTCGCGTTGGCCATTGGATCTACAATATAGATTGTAAAGACAATTTTAGACTAAGTTCATGATAATTAAGTTCACATAATCAAATTATTTAATGAACTCCCACTCAGATAGACATCTCTCTAGTCATACAAGTGATACATGATCCATGTCAACTAGCCCGTGTCCGATCATCACGTGAGACGGACTAGTCATCCATGGTGAACATCTCCATGTTCATCGTATCTTCTATACGACTCATGTTTGACATTTCGGTCTTCCGTGTTTTGAGGCCATGTCTGTACATGCTAGGCTCGTCAAGTCAACCTAAGTGTTTCACGTGTGTAAATCTGGCTTACACCCGTTGTATGCGAACGTTAGAACCTATCACACCCGATCATCACGTGGTGCTTCGGAACAACGATCCTTAGCAACGGTGCACAGTTAGGGTGAACACATCTTTTGAAATTTTATTGAGAGATCATCTTATTTACTACCGTCGTTCTAAGCAAATAAGATGCAAACATGATAAACATCACATGCAATCAATATAGTGACATGATATGGACAATATCATCTTGCTCCTTTGATCTCCATCTTCGGGGTACCATGATCATCACTGTCACCGACACGACACCATGATCTCCATCATCGTGTCTTCATGAAGTTGTCTCGCCAACTATTAGTTCTACTACTATGGCTAACGTTTAGCAATCAAGTAAAGTAATTACAAGGCGTTTATGATTGACACGCAGGTCATAAAATAAAATAAGACAACTCCTATGGCTCCTGCTGGTTGTCATACTCATCGACATGCAAGTCGTGAATCCTATTACAAGAACATGATCAATCTCATACATCACAATGCATCATATCACATCCTTTTGGCCATATCACATCACAAGGCATATGCTGCAAAAACAAGTTAGACGTCCTCTAATTTGTAGTTGCAAGTTTTTTACGTGGCTGCTATAGGTTTCTCGCAAGAACGTTTCTTACCTATGCCAAAACTACAATGTGATATGCCAATTGTTATTTACCCTTCATAAGGACCCTTTTCATCGAATCCAATCCGACTAAGGTGGGAGAGACAGACACCCGCTAGCCACCTTATGCAACAAGTGCATGTCAGGCGGTGGAACCGGTCTCACGTAAGCGTACATGTAAACTTGGTCCGGGCCGCTTCATCCCACAATACCACCGAATCAAGATAAGACTAGTAGTGGTAAACAAATTAACAAGATCGACGCCCACAACTGCTTTGTGTTCTACTCGTGCATAGATTCTACGCATAGACCTAGCTCTGATACCACTGTTGGGAGACGTAGTAGTAAATCAAAAATTTTCCTACGTGTCACCAAGATCTATCTGTGGAGAAACCAGCAACGAGTGGGGAGAGATTGCATCTTTCTAACTTTTAAGATCGCTAAGCAGAAGCGTTACAAGAACGCAGTTGGTGGAGTCATACTCATAGCGATTCAGATCGCGGTGGACTCCTATCTCAGCGCCGAACAACGGTGCCTCCGCGTTCAACACACGTGCAGCCTGGTGACGTCTCCTACGCCTTGATCCAGCAAGGAGGAAGGAGAGGTTAGGGAAGAGCTTCGGCAGCACGACGGCATGGTGACGGTGGAGCAGCATGGTCTCCGGCAAGGCTTCGCCAAGCTCTACGGAGAACGAGGAGAGGGAGGAGTAGTGCTGCGCCAAGAGGAGAGGAACTCGTGTGTTGGGCAGCCCCAAAAACCTCACATATATATAGGGGAGAGGGAGGAGGAGGCACCCCATCTAGGGTTCCCACCCTAGAGGATGCGGCAGCCCTAGATGGGGCTTGGCCGGCGGCCAGATAGGGAGGAGAGGAGGGCGCAACCCTAGGTGGGCCTTAGGCCCATCTGGACCTAGGGTTTCCCCTCCCTCCACCTCTCCCGCACCTTGGGCCTGGTGGGAGTGGCGCACCAGCCCACCTAGGGGCTGGTTCCCTCCACCTTCGGCCCAAGGAGCCCTTTGGGGAAGGTGGCCCCACTTGGTGGACCCCCGGAACCCTTCCGGTGGTCCCGATACGTTACCGGTAATTCCCGAAACACTTCCGGTGGCCAAATCCTCACTTCCTATATATCAATATTTGTCTCCGGACAATTCCAGAACTCCTCGTGACGTCCGAGATCTCATCCGGGACTCCGAACAAACTTCAGTAACCACATACACTATTTCCCTATAACCCTAGCGTCATCGAACCTTAAGTGTGTAGACCCTACGGGTTCGGGAGACACGTAGACATGACCGAGACACCTCTCCGGTCAATAACCAACATCAGGATATTGATACCCATGTTGGCTCCCACATGCTCCATGATAATCTCATCATATGAACCACGATGTTGGGGATTGAATCAATCCCGTATTCAATTCCCTTTGTCTATCGGTATGATACTTGCCCGAGATTCGATCGTCGGTATCCCTATACCTTGTTCAATCTCGTTACCGGCAAGTCTCTTTACTCATTCCGTAATACATCATCCCATGGCTAACTCCTTAGTCACATTGAGCTCATTATGATGATGTCTTACCGAGTGGGCCCAGAGATACCTCTCTGTCACATGGAGTGACAAATCCCAGTCTTGATTCGTGCCAACCCAACAGACACTTTCGAAGATACCCGTAGTGCACCTTTATAGCCACCCAGTTACGTTGGGACGTTTGGCACACCCAAAGCATTCCTACGGTATCCGGGAGTTGCACAATCTCATGGTCTAAGGAAACGATACTTGACATTGGAAAAGCTTTAGCAGACGAACTACATGATCTTGTGCTATGCTTAGGATTGGGTCTTGTCCATCACATCATTATCCTAATGATGTGATCCCGTTATGAATGACATCAAATGTCCATGGTCATGAAACCGTGACCATCTATTGATCAACAAGATAGCCAACTAGAGACTCACTAGGGACATGTTGTGGTCTATGTATTCACACATGTATTATGGTTTCCGGTTAACAAAATTGTAGCATGAACAATAGACAATTATCATGAACAAGGAAATACAATAATAACCATTTTATTATTGCCTCTAGGGCATATTTCCAACAGATAAAAGGTGTGCAAGCTCCAGCAATCCTTCTTTGGGATGGAGCAAGCATCTCAGAGTTGGAATATACGCTTTGATGAGGTGATCAAAGTTTTTGGGTTTATACAAAGTTTACAAGAAACTTGTATTTACAAGAAAGTGAGTGGGAGCACTATAGAATTTCTGATAAGTATACGTGGTTGACATATTATTGATCATAAATGATGTAGAATTTCTAGAAAGCATAAACGGTTGTTTAAAAAGAGTTTTTCAAAGGAAGACCTGGATAAAGCTACCTAATTGTTGGGCATCAAGATCTATAGAGATAGATCAAGATGCTTGATGAGACTTTCAATGAGTATATACTTAGACAAGATTTTGAAAGAGTTAAAAATGGATCAGTCAAAGAAGGAGTTCTTGCCTAATTTGTGAGGTGTGGAGTTGAGTGAGACCCAAAGCTCGACCACGACAGAAGAAAGAGAAAGGACGAAGGTCGTCCCCTATGCCTTATCCGTAGGCTCTGTATAGTATGCCATGCTGTCTACCGCACGTGCGTGTGCCTTGCCATGAGCCCGTCAAAGGGTACAAGAGTGATCCAAGAGTGGACCACTAGACAACGGTCAAGTTTATCCTTAGTAACTAGAGGACTAAGGAAATATTAATTGATTATGGAGGTGATAAAGAGTTCATCGTAAAGGGTTACGTCGATGCAAGCTTTAACACTAATCCGGATGACTCTTAGTAGCAATCCGGATACGTATAGTGGAGTAGCCATTTGGAATAGCTCCAAGTGGAGCGTGGTAGTAGTGTCTATAGTGTGACACAGAGATTTGCAAAGTACACACGGATCTAAATGTCACAGACCAGTTGACTAAAACCTCTTTCACATGCAAAACATGATCGAACCCCAGAACTCATTGGGTGTGAGATTCATAACAAATCACATAGCAATGTGAGCTAGATTATTGACTCTAGTGCAAGTGGACGACTGTTGGAAATATGCCCTATAGGCAATATATTTCCTTGTTCATGATAATCGTTTATTATCCATGCTAGAATTGTATTGATCGGAAACTCAGATACATGTGTGGATACATAGACAACACCATGTCCCTAGTATGCCTCTAATAGACTAGATCGTTGATCAAAGATGGTTAAGGTTTCCTAGCCATGGACATGAGATGTCATTTGATAACGGGATGACATCATTAGGAGAATGATGTGATGGACAAGACCCAAACTATAAACGTAGCATATGATCGTGTCAGTTTATTTCTACAGTTTTCTGCATGTCAAGTATCTGTTCCTATAACCACGAGATCATGCAAATCACTAACACCGGAGGAGTACCTTATGTGTATCAAACGTCGCAACGTAACTAGGTGACTATAAAGGTCCTCTACAGGTATCTCCGAAGGTGTCTGTTGGGCTGGCATGGATCAAGACTGGGATTTGTTACTCCGTGTGACGGAGAGGTATCTCAGGGCCCACTCGGTAATACAACATCACAACAAGCCTTGCAAGAAATGTGGCTAAAGTGCTAGCCACGGGATCTTGTATTACGAAACGAGTAAAGAGACTTGCCGGTAATGGGATTGAACTATGTATGGAGATACCGACGATTGAATCTCGGGCAGGTAACATACTGAAGAACAAATGGAACAACATACGGTCTTAACTGAATCCTTGACATAGAGGTTCAACCGATAAAGATCTTCTTAGAATATGTAGGAACCAATATGGGCATCTAGGTCCTACTATTGGTTATTGACCGTAGAGGTGTCTCGGTCATGTCTACATAGTTCTCAAACCCACAGGGTTTGCACACTTCAGGTTTGGTGATGTTTTGGTAGTATAGAGTTATGTATGGTTGTGACGGAAGGTTGTTCGGAGTCCCGGATGAGATCCCGGACATCGCGAGGAGATCCGGAATGGTCCGTAGGTAAAGATTGATATATAGGAAGTCCTATTTTGGTCGCCGGAAAAGTTTCGGGCTCATCGGTAGTGTACCGGGAGTACCGGTAGGGTATCGGGGGAACATCGGGAGGGGTGTCTCGATCCAAGGGCCTACATGGGCCATGGGATAAGGTGTACCAGCCCTTAGTGGTCTGTCCGAAGCCCCACTAGAGGCCCATGCGGCTGGGTGGAGAAACCCAAAGGTGGAAGGATGATTCCTAGTTGTGACACTCTAGATTTCTGCTACAGTAATGGTTGTAATAAAGCTACAGTGTTGACCATGATCAGCAAGAAATCATTTTGCTAAATAGGATATGATCAAGTTGAAATTCATATCTCAATTAAAATTCAATTGGAAATTCAAACTTAAAGCAAATATAAAAGTTGTTCAAATCTAGGAACTAAAATGTTTTTATCATGTTGCAAATAATCCATGGGCATTTATAAAAACAATAGCAACATTAATTGGAATACTAAAATGACACTAACACCCTAAAAGAGTACCAAAATAGAAAGGTTTATTCCATTTTATTTAATCTACAAATAATATGAAAACCATTTGCCTCCAAATCATTTTCTAACATTGGTAAATATTGCATATTATCTATATTGTCAAGTCTCATATTTTGCAAGAGTCATTTGGACTAAAAAGAAAAGGCAAAACAGAAAAAAACACAAAATAGAAAATAGAAAAAATAAAAGAAACCCCCTACCCTGGCCGGCCCAACAGGGCGGCCCAGCCCACCTATGCCATCGTCCTCCCACCTCCTGCTCACCGGGGGGACGTGGACACGCCGATGGCCGCCACCGGCCACCTCGTCGCCCTGGCGCCCATCCCATGGCTCCCCGACACGGAGAAGGCCACCCCGAGCGCCTCTCCCTCCCGCGCACCCCTCTAGCTAACCCTAGCCGCCTCACCCCCTCTCCCTTGCTCGACTGCGAGCTCACCGAGCATCGCCGTCGTCGGGCACCGCTCGATCCCGCGGCCACCGCCACCGCGTCGCCTTGTCGCCGTGCCAGATCGATCGCCGTCGTCCGCTATGCCGTTCATTGCAAACCAGGGGATCCGGGAGCCCCCACAACGAGCACGGCGACCTCTCCTTCCTCCTCTACTCTGACGAACACCGACATCAAATTTGGCCACCTCGCGCCTCGCCCAAGCCCATTACGCACACCTACAGGCTCCCCGTGAGCACCACTACCACTTCCCTCTCCTCTCTCTCTCTCTCTTGGTCGTCCTTAGCCGCCGTCCCCGTCATGCCCGATCTCGCCACCGCGCGAGCTCATCGCCGGTGTAGCCACGACAACCATTGGGTGCTGTTTGTGCCACCACCACACTTGTCGTGTTGCGTAGAGGTTCCCCAACCGCTCCATTTGCTCACTAGCCCACAACAGCCACACCCCTGAGCTCCGCCCGAGAACGCCACCGCCTGCCATCCTTGTTGCACGCAATTCCGGCCATCCTCACCTGCGAGACCGCCACCATTGGATGTGGCGCTCGATGCCCGTTCAAACCGCACCGGCCGCATCCCATTTGGGCCTCCACATAGAGAACCCAAGCTCGCCGGAGTTGCCGCCGCTCTCGGCCTCGCCGGAGAGCTCCGGTGGCCGACGTCCCACGTGGCTGCCACCTGGTGCCTCTAGGCCTCGCCTTGTGTCACTGCCAATGGGTCCTGCTTGTCACGCCCAAGATGCGCGCCTATCCATTTAAGGCACGAGGGCCTCACAAGGGATAGAGGCGCATCTTGCCGTTAGCAAGCACAACATACAATACTGAATGAGGAGAGTATACAAGTTGGCTTACACTCACCACATGCTAACTTAAAATGTCACTCAAATCATAACATCAAGTTGAACACAGGGTCTGACTACGGACGAAATCAAACAATAAAAGAAGTTGAAAATGATACTATCAAGCTATCCCAAAGATCATGACCAGGTCCTCTACTCATCCGGATATGTCACATACATCCTGCCTCTTTCCTCGTCATACTCCCACTAGAGCTGGGTAAGATCATCCTGGACGAACTCATCTGAACCTTTACCTGGATTGTTGTAGTAAACTGTGAGCCACAGAGGACTCAGCTATCATGTGCCCGAGTATCGAGACTTTCAAGCTTAAAGGTTTGGAAGGTGATGTTTAGTTTGCAGCAGCACTAAGCATATATCGTGGCTAGCTTACGCAACATGAGATAAATATGAGTGGACTACGAAGAACGATCGAATCTAGTATGATCTCTATGGGATCCTGAACACTTACTTACGTCAAACATAACCCCACCGTGTTCTCTCTCGGATCATGTTCACGAGCAGAGACGATCACGGTTACTCACACAATTGGTGTATTTTAATTAGAGTTTACTTCAAGTTTGCTATAACCGGGTGTTAAACAAATATCCAAGTTGCCACATAACCACGGGCACGACTTTTCGAAAGATTTAACCCTACAGGGGTGCTCCAACTAATCCATTACAAAATTAACCACACTACGTGGGAATACCTTGACCGCAGATCTCGCGATCATCATAGGGAATTCCAAAGGAATTCCAACACCTCGAGTAAACCCGAAGAAAGTCAGACTCCACACGCAAGACACTCGATAAAGGTAAAACAAATCCAGCAAGACCACCCGACGTGTCGACGAACCCGATAAGAGCCGCGTATCTCATTCTCAGGACACGACGGATGGAACTAGCTACGGGGAAAACCAATCCTCAAGTTGCCTCGAGGCGGCCCCGCAGGCAGCCCATTTTGGACCAACACTCATGAGGAGCACTGGCCCGGGGGTTGATTAAAATTTCCACGGGTTTGCAAGACCCTATGCAATTTTATTAAGTTGTTAAGCAAATGTAGTACCAATGTTGGGTCTTGCCAGACAAGTTTTAATCTCAACTGAATAACAAGGGGGTCCCCATAACAACCCCGAGCATGTTAGGAGCGCAAAGTATGGAAAACATAACACCGGAAACAAGGAACTAATGGCGGTAATAGCGGAACATCACTTAGCAAAAGGCCAAGCCTTCCACCAATACGAAGATATATATGTGTATTAAATTAAATAACAGAATACTATGATATCCAATCCATGTTATCACATGGAACAACCTGCACCTGCAACTAAAATGCTATAAGAGGGGCTAAGCAGCGGTAACTTAGCCAATCAAAGGTTTGCTAGGATGTGGAGGTTAGAGGCTGTCATGGCATCATGGGGGCGAGAAACTAGCAAGCAAAAATAGTAACGGGATCCGGGTACGATTATCTTGCCTGTTGGTTCTTTAGTGAAACAAGTAGCGGGATCCTCGTAGTGGTACTCTCCTGGGTCCTCGTACTCAGTATCAACACTCACGTCTACCCAAGAGAAACAGCAACAATAAACATCAACCAAGGTGCAATGCACAATCAAAATGATGCATGACCACTTATGAAGATTTCTAACATGGCAATCCAAAACTAGTCATGTTTCACATGCAAAGTTGTTTATTAATGAATTTGGACAGAACCTCATGTAAATTTATTTATATATGAATTAACATGACAAATATGAATGCATCATGCAAAATCGATGGAAATGCATATAAGAATCGCAAGAAACGGAGCTACGGTTCTCGAGATACGCTCACGACAAGGTACGGAGGCAAAACACAAGACCACCAATACCTGGGCTAATTGTTGGCATTCCAAGGTAGCCACTGGATTGGTGATTAAAAATCAATCACATACACTCAATAATCAATCCATTCCATGGATTATTGCTCCCACAAGTCACAAAACAAAATAACACCCAATCTGCCACAAAACAGCAACATAGCAATTTGAAAAGCCCACAACTTGAGCTACAGGAAGCCTACAGCCACAAACAAGATGTTGACAGAATCTACTCAACACACACATCAACTCATACAATTACACTACCAGCAAAGGATCCACACATCAATAAGCAAGAAGCAACCAAGATGGCATGATGAAACAGTTTTCTGTGACTTAGTGAAAATTCCAGTTTTCTGGAATCTGGGTTAACAAAGTAGCAAGTTGACAGCACTGGTTAAATATGCTAGCGAGCTCCTATTGGGATGAAAATTAACAGGATGGTAGAAGAAAATATCTACTACAAATAACTAACACTGAGCATGGTCAAATTCACAACACTTTACAAGATACCATCCTCTAAACATGGCAAAACAATAACAACAGACTCTCCAGACTTAGCCATTTTCAAGCAGGTTGGAAGAAATAGAAAGTAGCTTACTAAACAGCATGGTTCCCACTTATATAGGGACTTAACGTAGATAACAAAAATACTAGAACATTCCCAACAACCTTAACTAACAAACTCATGTTGGCAAGAACTTAAAAGCATGCATAGATTAATTCATATTAAAAAGACAAAAGGGCATCATAGCATAAAAATACAGTCTTGTCAAGTTGCCCCAAAGTCAAATCTGACTTCAAGGTGCATACATGGGTTGATTCTACCCCAAATGCATTACCCATACCCTTATTCTTGCATGGAACAAGAGGGAGAAAGGGGGGGGGGTCAAAATTTGACCCTTCAAGTCACAAGTGACTTATGACACATATTGAACTTGATGAAAATGGCCCCAAATGATATGTGATCTAATGGTTCATGTTGGAAATGGTTAATTTAACATATTAGGGCATGATAGCATGGCAATCATCAATAGGCAAGGGGAAAACTAGCTAGAGATAAACCAAACACATATGCTCATAAAGAGACCTACACATGGAACTACTCATGCATACACATACATTCCCACATGCATATATATATATAATAGGCACACATCACATACACCTATGCAAACATCACTAGCATATGTGTATATGCAAGGCACATACAGACACCACAACACAAGACCCACATGAGAAAGGAAGACAACACACACTCACACATGTTGGAAATGCACACACACATACAACACATACACGTGCACTTACAAACCACCACACTCACACAAGGGTGTGTATGTAAAACATACATACACACACTCCACTACACACCACTACAGCACCACACATGCAAGATATGCATGTGTATATGCAAAACATACACACACACTCACACAAGTGTGTGCAAAGCACACACACTCAACTAGGACACACACACATAAACATGCAGACATGTGCATATACACCATCAGGTGCATACACACACAATCATATACATGTTCCATTGCACTACCACACAAATAAATAAATAAAAACAAACGACGTAAGACGAGCTCGACGGAGGGGAAGAAGGGGAAGAAGACGCTCGGGGGCGCGGCGGCGACGGAGGGGAAGAAGACTCGGCGGCGCTACGACGGTGAGGAGGAAGAAGAAGGCCTCCTGGGACCTCCTAGCACCGGGAATGGAACGGTGGGACCAGCCCAGAGCTCCACGCCATCACCACCAAGGGCGCTGCCCACCGGAGGCGCGGCGACGACGACCAGTGACGACGAGCCTGAACTCTCTGAACCTCACAGGAGCTTACCTGGCAGGGGAGAAACAGAGAGGAGGGAGAGACGGAGGGGAAGAAAGAGGGCTGCGGCGGTGAAGGGAGAGAGAGGAACCCTAGGCGAGGAGGGGGCACGCACGTCGAGGGGCTTTATACCCCCAGGCTTACGGCGACGGCGACGGAAAATGGCGGCGGACGCGCTCTCTCTCTCTCTCTCTCCGCTGAACCTGACGGAGAAGGGGACGGGGGCAGGTGGCCGTTTACTGCTGTGGCTAGGCCAAGGCAGAGGCGCTCGCCTGGGCCAGGGAAGGCCCAGTGCCCTGCACAGCTCCCTTTCTCTAATAAATAAAAGGCTTTGAATATTTTAAAATAGCAAGTCTCAAGAAAAAACACAGAGAACCAAAAGGTTTTTTTAGAGAAAACAAATATACTTCTGCAGAGGAAATAATGTGCTCTATTTAAAAAAAATATCAGGTTGAATTATTGCACAAGTTATTTTAATAATTAATAAAAGGCCAGCCCCTTGTTTAATGGAATACAAACTCCAAACACTCTCAAATGACTATATCACCATGCACATAATGCATAAGAATACTGGGGCCATCTTTTGGTCATTTTTAGTCAATTAAAACAACAAGTTAATTCTGCTCATATTATTAATAGGAAGAGAGGGGAAGGGGAAGGTGATGTTTGAAATTGAGAAGATAGGAAAGAAGAAGAAGGGGAGATGCACCCATGGATTGCACCACCCCCACACATCACACAAAAGCACCTCACACAAGTGACACTCACATACAAACATCATACAAAACACAAGAAGGCAAGCAAGCATGCAAGATGGATGCTATGATGAATGGAATGATGCATGAATGCCACAACACATGATGACAAGGTGCAACACATACATTACTCTCATGACACAAGGTTCATACATGGGGTTACATGCCAATTAAGGTAGGGACATCACTTGGGATGTCACAACTCTCCCACACTACAAGAGGATCTCAACCCGAGATCTAGGAACGAAAGAAGTCCGGAAATTCGGAACGGAGAAGGTCCTCGCATTCCCAAGTAGCTTCTTTGTCGAAATGATGAGACCACTTCACCTTGAGGAACTTGATAGACTTGTTGCGAGTCTTACGCTCAGTTTCTTCAAGAATAGCAACTGGGTGCTCATGATAAGAGAGATCTTCTTGAAGATCGATGTCTTGGAGGTCAATGGTCCGCTCAGGAGTCTTGAACCATTTTCGGAGCTGCGAAACATGGAAGACATCGGGCACATTTGCGAAATTTGGAGGAAGCTCTAGTTGATATGCAAGACCACCTCTCTTTCTCACAACTTTGAAAGGACTAACGAAACGAGGAGCTAGCTTCCCTTTTATTCCAAACCGCTGAGTGCCCTTCATGGGAGAGACTCTGAGATAGACTAGATCACCCACTTGGAAAGAAACATCCCGATGTTTGTTATCGTAATAACTCTTCTGTCGGGACTGAGATACTTTGAGGTTCTCACGAATGACATGGCACATTTCTTCTGCTTCAGTGATCATGTCATTGCCCAATATCTGACGCTCACCGGTTTCAGACCAGTTAAGCGGTGTACGACACTTTTTGCCGTAGAGAATCTCGAAAGGGGCCTTGCCTGAGCTTGCTTGAAAGCTATTGTTGTATGATAATTCAGCATATGGAAGGCAGTTTTCCCACTTCATGCCGAACAAAATCACACAGGCTCTGAGCATATCTTCAACGAGCTGATTGACTCTCTCAACTTGACCACTTGTCTGCGAATGCAACGTCGTGCTGAAACGGATCTTAGTACCCATAGCAGTCTGGAAGGACTCCCAAAACTTGGAAGTAAAGAGACTTCCACGGTCAAAAGAGATGAGCTGAGGAATACCATGCAAAGACACTATCCTTGACGTATACAACTCCGGAAGCTGAGCTGCTGAGATAGATTCGTTGACTGGCAGGAAATGAGCCACTTTTGACAGCTTGTCGATAACCACAAAGATGGCATCGTTGCCTCTCTTGGACTTGGGGAACCCAGTTACGAAATCCATCTCCACATGATCGAATTTCCACTCTGAAATATGCAAAGGCTGCAGAAGACCTGCTGGATGTTGATGTTCCGCCTTCACTATGCGACAAACATCACACTCATTCACAAACTGAGCAATTTCACATTTCATGCGAGTCCACCAGAAGGTTTGCTTGAGATCCTGATACATCTTTGAACTGCCTGGATGAATGGATAGAAGAGAATTATGTGCTTCGTCCATGATAACCTTTCTGAGATCACCTTTTGGAACCACAAGACGGTCCTCAAAGAACAAGGTATCTTTGTCATCAATACGAAAGCACTTATACTTCGGAATGCTCTTGGCCACACCTTTCTTCACTTTCTTCACCATAGCGTCAAGAAGCTGCGCTTGGCGAACCTGATCTTCCAGAGTCGGAGAGACTTGAAGATTGGCAAGGAATCCTTGTGGAATCATCTGAAGGTTGAGCTTGCGGAAGGCTTCACAAATCTCGGGTTGAAGAGGCTTCAGAATGAGACTATTGTAGTACGCCTTACGGCTGAGCGCGTCTGCAATGACATTTGCTTTCCCCGGAGTATACTCAATGCTTGGATTGAAGTCCTCAAGCATTTCCACCCAACGAGTCCGCCGAAGATTGAGATTGGGTTGAGTGAAAATGTACTTCAAGCTCTTGTGATTGGTGTACACCTCAACTGGTCTACCCAACAACAAATGCCTCCAAGTCATTAGAGCATGCACAACTGCCGCCAACTCAAGATCATGAGTGGGGTAGTTCTTCTCGGCAGGCTTCAACTGACGCGAGGTATAAGCAACAATCTTCTTGTCTTGCATGAGAACACCACCAAGACCTTGGAGAGAAGCATCATAGAAAACTTGGAAAGGCTTGGACTACTCAGGAGGAACAAGAACTGGAGCTGAAGTCAGTCTTTGCTTGAGTGTATTGAATGCCACATCACACTCAGTAGACCAAACATACTTGACGCTCTTCTGGAGGAGATTGTACAGAGGCTTAGCAATTTGAGAGAAGTTCTCCACGAATCTTCTGCAATAACTATCAAGCCCGAGGTAGCTCCGAAGCTGCTTCACATTCTGAGGAGGCTCCCACTTCAAGATTGCCTCGACTTTCTCAGGGTGCACTTTAATCCCCTCGGCAGAGATGACATGCCCGAGGTACACCACTTCATTGAGCCAAAACTCACACTTGGAAAACTTGGCGTAGAACCGATGTTCCCTTAACTTGTCAAGCACAAGGCGGAGATGCTCTGTATGATCTACTTTTGTCTCCGAGAACACAAGGATATCATCCAAATAGACCGAGACGAACTCATTCTTGAAAGGCGAGAAAATGAAATTCATCATTCTTGAGAAGGTTGGAGGAGCATTCGCAAGACCAAACGACATAACAGTGTACTCATAAGAGCCAAAACTCGTCCTGAAGGCGTTCTTGGGAATATCTTCCTCGCGAATGCAAATCTGATGATAACCCATGCGAAGATCAAGCTTCGAGAAAACCTTGGCACCTTTCAGTTGCTCAAACAACTCATTGATGTTGGGAAGTGGGTACTTGTTTCTTATTGTCTTCTTGTTCAATGGCCGGTAATCAACACAAAGATGATCCGTGCCATCTTTCTTCTTGACAAACAAAACACCACAACCCCATGGTGAAGAACTTGGTCAGATCAGACCCATACGTTCTTGCTCATCTAGCTGCTTCTTCAACTCTTTCAGCTCTTCGGGGCCAAGTTTATACGGGCGCTTGCAGACCGGTCTAGTTCCAGGCTCGAGATCAATCACGAACTCAACTGGCCGGAGCGGAGGCATTCCTGGCAATTCTTTTGGAAAGACATCTTCATACTCACAAACCACCGGAATTTGAGAAATCGCCGAGATTTCACCCTTCTCGTTAAGAGGAAAGAGACAAATTATGTCATCGCGAGCTGCGAAAATAATCACGTCTTCTGAAGGATGAGTCAGCTTGACTTCTTTTGCTTTGCAATCAATATGAGCCTTATTCATAGCCAGGAAGTCCATGCCCAGAATGAGATCAATATCAGAATTGCTGAGAACAATTGGGGAAGCTAGAAAAGAATAATTGCCCATCTTGATAGAAGCATCCCGAACCACCATCTTTGAACTGAGACGCTTCCCGGGAGACACAACTTGCAATGCATTTGGCAAAAACTCCGTGGAAAAACCATGTTTTGCCGCAAAAGGATAAGACATGAAACAATGCGATGAACCAGAATCAAATAACACTTTTGCAGGAAAATCATTAACTAAGAGATTACCCATGATCACTTGAGAAGAATCCTCCGCCTCTGCTGCATTCACCATATTCACTCTTGCGGTCTTGGGATTATGCTTCACCATAGCATTACCTGGAGGCTTGACAGAAGGAGAAGGCGGAAGACGCCGCTGGTTGCACTAGTTTGCATAGTGGCCCTTCTGACCACACTTGTGACAAGTCACCTCAGAAAGCGGACGAACATTGCCCGGAGGAGGAACAAGAATAGCCTTGGGCGCCTGGTTCTTCTGCTGGAAACCTGGGTTGGGTGGGTGGGAAGAACCACGACCACCGAACTGCTTCTTCTACTGAGGAGGATGAAATGGAAGAGGATTTGGCGCCCAATACTTCTGCTGCTTGGGAACCATCTGAGAGCCGGAAGAAGAAGAATATGAATCCCTTGAACGCTTCTTAGAGTTCTCCAACTTGAGCTGAGTTGCTTCAATCTTCAAAGCCATGTTGTAGAACTCATCAAACTCATGAGGCTCCTGAAGAACTAAGCCTGGCAGAAGCTCATCCTTGAGACCACCTCTGAACAGATAGATCATGGCTTTGTCATCTGGAACATCTTGCTTGGCATAACGAGCTAGATTCTAGAACTCGACGTTGTACTGGTAGACATACTTGCTTCCCTGCTTCAGGTGCCTGAACTTCTCACGCATCTCCTCGACAAAGCTTGTCAGAATGTAATGAGCCCTGAAGTCACGACAGAAATCGTCCCAAGTAACAACACGATCGCCCCTGGAATCCTTGTATTGCTGCCACCAATCAGCTACTTGATCCTTTAGCTGGAACGATGCAAACCTGACAAAGTCCTCTGCCTGACATTGCTGCACTCAAAATGCTTACTCATATCACGAAGCCAATTATCATCATCTAGAGGCTACTCGCAATAGGTGAAAGTCTTGGGCTGGTTGGCAAGGAACTGATTGAGAGTCACAAACTGCAGTTGATTCTGAAAATTGCCTTGAAAACCTTGCTGACCCTACTCCCTTTCTTGCAACAGCCTGAGCAACATCTGGGTGTTTGCATTGGTCGCGACCATCACAGCTTGCCAAGCTTCTGGAGGAGGAGGCGGAGGAGGCGATGGCGGGGGTGGCGGTGGAACATCAGTCTGCTCCTCACCACGACCCGGATTGTTGCGAGTTGGTGGAGCCATCCTGAAGATGGACAAAACGCATCAGCACCTCATTGATAAGATGAAACATAAGCTGAATCAATTGCTTGAAAGAAATTGAACAATTAACAACATAGCCTTCCTACTGAAAAATTAGTAAGAATGCTTCTTCGGTTATGATACATCATCAGAAATTAGAAGCCACTTGCAATAACACAAAAGTATTGAGCTACGCGCTCGGAACAAATGTACATGCCCATATACACGTGGAGAAGATGATCCTAGATGACTACAAGATTTCCCACCTATGAACTTCCGAAAACTTTCTTGTTTATGCGATTCGGGTTGCGGAATCAGGAACCTGCCCTAGGCAATCAACTGCAACTGCATCTGCAACCTTCCACACCATAATTCAAGAAATTCCGCAAACTTGTCTAATCTCGAATCCTCAAACTCACAACGATACTAAACCATGGTGGTACCCCGGACGCCTCCCCAGTACTGGGTGACTCCGACCTTATCTCACCACGATAAGTATTGAAGTAATTTTGAACATTCTTCGTCCTGAGATATCAAGGAAGTTGAATGATAACGATGTGCCAACATTCCCTGGAGATCGACTCCCTGGAAGAAATCAAGTCAGACAGAAGGCACCAAGACAAAACCCTATCACATCGGCATCATATAGACTCCAAAATACCCGCGTGATCCCAAAAATTTTTGAGCAAGAAGAGGAGTAGACACAAAATTCCTAAGTTGGAAACCTCACCAGAGCATAGAAGAGGAGTAAAAAGAATCCTACTCTCCGATATAACTAGACTCAAAATATTTTTAACTAGACACGACTCGGCCAAGTTCGAACAAGCAAAGGCTCCTATGGTCGTATGGCTCTGATACCAACTTGTCACGCCCAAGATGCGCGCCTATCCATTTAAGGCACGAGGGCCTCGCAAGGGATAGAGGCGCATCTTGCCGTTAGCAAGAATAGTATCATCACAACATACAATACTGAATGAGGAGAGTATACAAGTTGGCTTACACTCGCCACATGCTAACTTACAATGTCACTCAAATCATAACATCAAGTTGAACACAGGGCCCGACTACAGCCGAAACCAAACGATAAAAGAAGTTGCAAATGATACTATCAAGCTATCCCAAAGATCACGACCAGGTCCTCTACTCATCCGGATATGTCACATACATCCTGCCTCTTTCCTCGTCATACTCCCACTGGAGCTGGGTAAGATCATCCTGAACGAACTCATCTGAACCTGTATCTCGATTGTTGTAGTAAACTGTGAGCCACAGAGGACTCAGCTATCATGTGCCCGAGTATCGAGACTTTCAAGCTTAAAGGTTTGGAAGGTGATGTTTAGTTTGCAGCAGCACTAAGCATATATTGTGGCTAGCTTACGCAACATGAGATAAATATGAGTGGACTACGAAGAACGATCGAATCTAGTATGATCTCTATGGGATCCTGAACACTTACTTACGTCAAACATAACCCCACCGTGTTCTCTCTCGGATCATGTTCACGAGCAGAGACGATCACGGTTACTCACACAATTGGTGTATTTTAATTAGAGTTTACTTCAAGTTTGTTATAACCGGGTGTTAAACAAATATCCAAGTTGCCACATAACCACGGGCACGACTTTTCGAAAGATTTAACCCTACAGGGGTGCTCGAACTAATCCATTACAAAATTAACCACACTACGTGGGAATACCTCGACCGCAGATCTCGCGATCATCATAGGGAATTCCAAAGGAATTCCAACACCTCGAGTAAACCCGAAGAAAGTCAGACTCCACACGCAAGACACTCGATAAAGGTAAAACAAATCCAGCAAGACCACCCGACGTGTCGACGAACCCGATAAGAGCCGCGTATCTCATTCTCAGGACACGACGAATGGAACTAGCTACGGGGAAAACCAATCCTCAAGTTGCCTCGAGGCGGCCCCGCAGGCAGCCCATTTTGGACCAACACTCATGAGGAGCACTGGCCCGGGGGTTGATTAAAATTTCCATGGGTTTGCAAGACCCTATGCAATTTTATTAAGTTGTTAAGCAAATGTAGTACCAATGTTGGGTCTTGCCAGACAAGTTTTAATCTCAACTGAATAACAAGGGGGTCCCCATAACAACCCCGAGCATGTTAGGAGCGCAAAGTATGGAAAACATAACACCGGAAACAAGGAACTAATGGCGGTAATAGCGGAACATCACTTAGCAAAAGGACAAGCCTTCCACCAATACGAAGATATATATGTGTATTAAATTAAATAACAGAATACTATGATATCCAATCCACGTTATCACATGGAACAACCTGCACCTGCAACTAAAACGCTATAAGAGGGGCTGAGCAACGGTAACTTAGCCAATCAAAGGTTTGCTAGGATGTGGAGGTTAGAGGCTGTCATGGCATCATGGGGGCTGATATCAAGTGGTAGGTAGCACAATTGTAACGATAAGAGTGAGAAACTATCAAGCAAAAATAGTAACGGGATCCGGGTACGATCATCTTGCATGTTGGTTCTTGAGTGAAACAAGTAGCGGGATCCTCGTAGTGGTACTCTCCTGGGTCCTCGTACTTAGTATCAACACTCGTGTCTACCCAAGATAAACAGCAACAATAAACATCCAACCAATTTGCAATGCACAATCAAAATGATGCATGACCACTTATGAAGATTTCTAACATGACAATCCAAAACTAGTCATGTTTCACATGCAAAGTTGTTTATTAATGAATCTGCACATAACCTCATGTAAAGTTATTTAGACATGCATGAACATGGCAAATATGGATGCATTATTCAAAATCGATGGAAATGCATATAAGGATCGCAAGAAACGGAGCTACGGTTCTCGAGATACGCTCACGACAAGGTACGGAGGCAAAACACAAGACCACCAATACCTAGGCTAATTATTGGCATTCCAAGGTATCCACTGGATAGGTGATGAAAAATCAATCACAATAGACTCAATAATCAATCCATTCCATGGAGTATAGCTCCCACAAGTCGCAAAACAAAATAACACCCAATCTGCCACAAAACAGCAACATAGCAATTTGAAAAGCCCACAACTTGAGCTACAGGAAGCCTACAGCCACAAACAAGATGTTGACAGAATCTACTCAACACACACATCAACTCATCCAATTACACTACCAGCAAAGGAGCCACACATCAATAATCAAGAAGCAACCAAGATTGCATGATGAAACAGTTTTCTGAGACTTAGTGAAAATTCCAGTTTTCTGGAATCTGGGTTAACAAAGTAGCAAGTTGACAGCACTGGTTAAATATGCTAGCGAGCTCCTATTGGCATGAAAATTAACAGGATGGTATATAACAATATCTACTACAAATAACTAACACTGAGCACGGTCAAATTCACAACACATTACAAGATACCATCCTCTCAACATGGCAAAACAATAACAGAAGACTCTCCAGACTTGCCATTTTCAAGCAGGTTGGCAGAAACAGAAAGTAGCTTACTAAACAACATGGTTCTCGCTTATATAGGGACTGAACATAGATAACAAAAATACTGGGACATTCCTAACAACTTTAACTAACAAACTCATGTTGGCAAGAACTTAAAAGCATGCATAGATTAATTCATATTAAAAAGACAAAAGGGCATCACAGCATAAAAGTACAGTTTTGTCAAGTTGCCCCAAAGTCAAATCTGACTTCACAGGTGCATACATGGGTTGATTCTACCCCAAATGCATTACTCATACCTATATGCTTGCATGGAACAAGAGGGAGAAAAGGGGGGGTCGAAATTTGACCCTTCAAGTCACAAGTGACTTATGACACATATAGAACTTGATGAAAATGACCCCAAATGATATGTGATCTAATGGTTCATGTTGGAAATGGTTAATTTAACATCTTAGGGCATGATAGCATGGCATAACATCAATAGGCAAGGGGAAAACTAGCTAGAGATAAACCAAACACATATGCTCATAAAGAGACCTACACATGGAACTACTCATGCATACACATACATTCCCACATGCATATATATATATATATATATATATATATATAATAGGCACACACCACTTACACCTATGCAAACATCACTAGCATATGTGTATATGCAAGGCACATACACACACCACAACACAAGACCCACATGAGAAAGGAAAACAACACACACACACATGTTGGAAATGCACACACACATACAACGCATACACATGCACTTACAAACCACCACACTCACACAAGGGTGTGTATGTAAAACATACATACACACACTCCACTACACACCACTACACCACCACACATGCAAGATATGCATGTGTGTATGCAAAACTTACACACACACTCACACAAGTGTGTGCAAAGCACACACACTCAACTAGGACACACACACATAAATATGCACACATGTGCATATACACCATCAGGTGCATACACACACAATCATATACATGTGCCATTGCACTACCACACAAATAAATAAATAAAAACAAACATACCAAAAAATAAAAGAAAGAAACAAAGCACAAAAGAAAGAAGAGAAAAGAAATAAAAGAAAACAAAAAGGGGGTAGGGGAACTCGAACCCCAGACCAGATGGTCACACCCCGAGCCGGTAGCCACTCGGCTACGCGTTCGGTTCTCAGCAGAAGGGGGGCCTGCATCCTCTAATACACGTGCGCGCGGAAGTAACTGTCGAAACTGAAACCCGACTCGACACCGGTGACAGAGCTAAGACGCGGCAACTCCGGCGACTACACGGCGGCATAGGGCATCTCCGGCGACACGGACGGATGGAATCGAATGGGGGAACTACGGGGAACTCATCCCTCGCCTCATCTTGCGAAGAGGGGGATCGGAGGCGTGCTCA
This sequence comes from Hordeum marinum, assembly GCA_022496015.1. Taxonomy (NCBI): domain Eukaryota; kingdom Viridiplantae; phylum Streptophyta; class Magnoliopsida; order Poales; family Poaceae; genus Hordeum; species Hordeum marinum. The sequence continues at coordinate 339,082,179 of CM039678.1, forward strand.
AGCCTAAGCCTTTCTCACGGCGGCGACGAACACAACGGCGATGGCGCTGTGAGCTACGGCGAGGAGAGGGGACATCGGGAACGGGCTGGTCACCGAGGGCTCGAACGACGTAAGACGAGCTCGACACAGGGGAAGAAGGGGAAGAAGACGCTCGGGGGCGCGGCAGGGACGGAGGGGAAGAAGACCCGGCGGCGCTACGATGGCGAGGAGGAAGAAGAAGGCCTCCTGGGACCTCCTAGCGCCGGGAATGGAACGGCGGGACCAGCCCCGAGCTCCATGCCATCACCAGCAAGGGTGCTGTCCACCAGAGGCGCGACGACGACGACCGGCGACGACGACCCTGAACTCTCTGAACCTCACAGGAGCTTACCTGGCAGGGGAGAAACAGAGAGGAGGGAGAGATATGGAGGGGAAGAAAGAGGGCTGCGGCGGCGAAGGGAGAGAGAGGAACCCTAGGCGAGGAGGGGGCACGCACGTCGAGGGGCTTTATACCCCCAGGCTTACGGCGACGGCGATGGAAAATGGCGGCGGACGCGCTGTCTCTCTCTCTCTGCTGAACCTGACGGAGAAGGGGACGGGGGCAGGTGGCCGTTTACTGCTGTGGCTGGGCCAAGGCAGAGGCGCTCGCCTGGGCCAGGGAAGGCCCAGTGCCCTGCACAGCTCCCTTTCTCTAATAAATAAAAGGCTTTGAATATTTTAAAACAGCAAGTCTTAAGGAAAACCATAGAGAACCAAAAGGTTTTTCTAGAGAAAACAAATCTTGTGTTAATTCTGCTCATATTATTAATAGGAAGAGAGGGGAAGGGGAAGGTGATGTTTGAAATTGAGAAGAGAGGAAAGAATAAGAAGGGGAGATGCACCCATGGATTGCACCACCCCCACACATCACACAAAAGCACCTCACACAAGTGACACTCACATACAAACATCATACAAAACACAAGAATGCAAGCAAGCATGCAAGATGGATGCTATGATGAATGGAATGATGCATGAATGCCACAACACATGATGACAAGGTGCAACACATACATTACTCTCATGACACAAGGTTCATACATGGGGTTACATGCCAATTAAGGTAGGGACATCACTTGGGATGTCACAACTCTCCCACACTACAAGAGGATCTCAACCCGAGATCTAGGAACGAAAGAAGTCCGGAAATTTGGAACGGAGAAGGTCCTCACGTTCCCAAGTAGCTTGTTTGTCGGAATGATGAAACCACTTCACCTTGAGGAACTTGATAGACTTGTTGCGAGTCTTACGCTCAGTTTCTTCAAGAATAGCAACTGGGTGTTCACGATAAGAGAGATCTTCTTGAAGATCGATGTCTTGGAGGTCAATGGTCTGCTCAGGAGTCTTGAAACATTTTTGGAGCTGCGAAACATGGAAGACATCGTGCACATTTGCGAAATTTGGAGGAAGCTCTAGTTGATATGCAAGACCACCTCTCTTTCTCACAACTTTGAAAGGACCAACGAAACGAAGAGCTAGCTTCCCTTTTATTCCAAACCGCTGAGTGCCCTTCATGGGAGAGACTATGAGATAGACTAGATCACCCACTTGGAAAGAAACATCCCGATGTTTGTTATTGTAATAACTCTTCTGTCGGGACTGAGCTACTTTGAGGTTCTCACGAATGACATGGCACATTTCTTCTGCTTCAGTGATCATGTCATTGCCAAATATCTGACGCTCACCGGTTTCAGACCAGTTAAGCGGGGTACGACACTTTCTGCCGTAGAGAATCTCGAAAGGGGCCTTGCCTGAGCTTGCTTGAAAGCTATTGTTGTATGATAATTCAGCATATGAAAGGCAATCTTCCCACTTCATGCCGAACGAAATCACACAGGCTGTGAGCATATCTTCAAGGATCTGATTGACTCTCTCAACTTGACCACTTGTCTGCGGATGGAACGTCGTGCTGAAACGGATCTTAGTACCCATAGCAGTCTGGAAGGACTCCCAAAACTTGGAAGTAAAGAGACTTCCATGGTCAAAAGAGATGAGCTGAGGAATACCATGCAAAGACACTATCCTTGACGTATACAACTCTACAAGCTGAGCTGCCGAGATAGATTCTTTGACTGGCAGGAAATGAGCCACTTTTGACAACTTGTCGATAACCACAAAGATGGCATCGTTGCCTCTCTTGGACTTGGGGAACCCAGTTACGAAATCCATCTCCACATGATCGAATTTCCACTCTGGAATATGCAAAGGCTGCAGAAGACCTGCTGGATGTTGATGTTCCGCCTTCACTATGCGACAAACATCACACTCATTCACAAACTGAGCAATTTCACATTTCATGCGAGTCCACCAGAAGGTTTGCTTGAGATCCTGATACATCTTTGAACTGCCTGGATGAATGGATAGAAGAGAATTATGTGCTTCGTCCATGGTAACCTTTCTGAGATCACCTTTTGGAACCACAAGACGGTCCTCAAAGAACAAGGTATCTTTGTCATCAATACGAAAGCACTTATACTTCGGAATGCTCTTGGCCACACCTTTCTTCACTTTCTTCACCATAGCGTCAAGAAGCTGCGCTTGGCGAACCTGATCTTCCAGAGTCGGAGAGACTTGAAGATTGGCAAGGAATCCTTGCGGAATCATCTGAAGGTTGAGCTTGCGGAAGGCTTCACAAATCTCGGGTTTGAAGAGGCTTCAGAATGAGACTATTGTAGTACGCCTTATGGCTGAGCGCGTCTGCAATGACATTTGCTTTCCCCGGAGTATACTCAATGCTTGGATTGAAGTCCTCAAGCATTTCCACCCAACGAGTCCGCCGAAGATTGAGATTGTGAGTGAAAATGTACTTCAAGCTCTTGTGATTGGTGTACACCTCAACTGGTCTACCCAACAACAAATGCCTCCAAGTCATTAGAGCATGCACAACTGCCGCCAACTCAAGATCATGAGTGGGGTAGTTCTTCTCGGCAGGCTTCAACTGACGCGAGGTATAAGCAACAATCTTCTTGTCTTGCATGAGAACACCACCAAGACCTTGGAGAGAAGCATCATAGAAAACTTGGAAAGGCTTGGACTGCTCAGGAGGAACAAGAACTGGAGCTGAAGTCAGTCTCTGCTTGAGTGTATTGAACGCCACATCACACTCAGTAGACCAAACATACTTGACGCTCTTCTGGAGGAGATTGGACAGAGGCTTAGCAATTTGAGAGAAGTTCTCCACGAATCTTCTGCAATAACTAGCAAGCCCGAGGAAGCTCCGAAGCTGCTTCACATTCTAAGGAGGCTCCCACTTCAAGATTGCCTCGACTTTCTCAGGGTGCACTTTAATCCCCTCGGCAGAGATGACATGCCCGAGGTACACCACTTCATTGAGCCAAAACTCACACTTGGAAAACTTGGCGTAGAACCGATGTTCCCTTAACTTGTCAAGCACAAGGCGGACATGCTCTGTATGATCTTCTTGTCTCCGAGAACACAAGGATATCATCCAAATAGACCGAGACGAACTCATTCTTGAAAGGCGAGAAAATGAAATTCATCATTCTTGAGAAGGTTGGAGGAGCATTCGCAAGACCAAACGACATAACAGTGTACTCATAAGAGCCAAAATTCATCGTGAAGGCGGTCTTGGGAATATCTTCCTCGCGAATGCGAATCTAATGATAACCCATGCAAAGATCAAGCTTCAAGAAAACCTTGGCACCTTTTAGTTGCTCAAACAACTCATTGATGTTGGGAAGTGGGTACTTGTTTCTTATTGTCTTCTTGTTCAATGGACGGTAATCAACACAAAGATGATCCGTGCCATCTTTCTTCTTGACAAACAAAACACCACAACCCCATGGTGAAGAACTTGGTCTGATCAGACCCAGACGTTCTTGCTCATCTAGCTGCTTCTTCAACTCTTTCAGCTCTTCGGGGCCAAGTTTATACGGGCGCTTGCAGACCGGTTTAGTTCCAGGCTCGAGATCAATCACGAACTCAACTGGCCGGAGCGGAGGCATTCCTGGCAATTCTTCTGGAAAGACATCTTCATACTCACAAACCACCAGAATTTGAGAAATCGCCGAGATTGCACCCTTCTCGTTAAGAGCAAAGAGACGGATTATGTCATCGCGAGCTGCAAAAATAATCACGTCTTCTGAAGGATGAGTTAGCTTGACTTCTTTTGCTTTGCAATCAATATGAGCCTTATTCATAGCCAGGAAGTCCATGCCCAGAATGAGATCAATATCAGAATTGCCGAGAACAATTGGGGAAGCTAGAAAAGAATAATTGCCCATCTTGATAGAAGCATCCCGAACCACCATCTTTGAACTGAGACGCTTCCCGGGAGACACAACTTGCAATGCATTTGGCAAAAACTCCGTGGAAAAACCATGTCTTGCCGCAAAAGGATAAGACATGAAACAATGCAATGCCTAGCTCTGCATATTGCCATGTCATGCATCGTGAGTGCATCTGTGCTTTATATTTATTGTTTCTTCCCCCTCTTCTTACCGGTAGACCCCAAGACTGACGGTGCTGCCGGGTACAACTACGCGCCTGATGAACAGAGCAGCAAGGAAAGCACCCCCCCCCTTGAGCATTTTGATATCGCCCATTTCTTCCCCTCTCAATCTTGCATTAGACTTTGCTATTGTATTAGTTGGCTCCTATTCTGATGCATAGCCTGTTTTTGATGAACTGTTACTATACATGCAACCATATCAATTGCTTAGTATAGGTTGATCAGTGAATCCTCTGTGACCCCTTTAGTCCCAGTTGCCCCTGTTTCTTCATCGACGACCCAACGACTCGAAGACTCGGTCAACCGACTGACAAACCCTTACTAATTCACCACCCCACACCCCTTAAGTATGGCACTGCAGAGCTACTATCGAGTGCCGGGGGTGATACCTCACTTGGCACTCCCGATGTTAATTTTGTGGCGTAGCTACTCGAGTGTGGGTATCGAGGGTGATTCCTCCTTACCAACTATAGATAGTGACTCTTGTCATACACATACCTCGAGTGGGATTCATCAAGGGTGATTCCTCACATATCCACTTGGCATATAAACACACAGCTACTATTGACTTGACACTATACTAACGTGACGGGACTGAAGGGACAGGGGGTACGACTCTGTTAAGGTGGACCTGAGTTCCCGATAGTGCTGAGATGGGTCGGCCCCAAGGGTACCCGTGTGTAAGATATGGTGGGATCCGCCGGTAAGGCATCCAAAGGGTTAATATGAGGCGTGGACGGGTAGGAGAGGCCCTTGCCACACATCCTCGAGACGGGGCGATGGGACCATACTTCATGGGTCGGGCTTGCCCCGCATTAATAAAATGCTAATGGGTTGGGTATTTGATCTGAGTTGGTCGTTTGACCTTTTATTACCAAACCTTCACGTGGGAGAAGTTATGGGTACTCAGCATCATTGTATCAACCGAAGCTCTTCGGACGCCAGCAATGGAGTAGCGCGCGCCGGATTGGGCTGGAAGGTACAACTCTCAGACTGGAGTGTGCTAGGTCTGCTTCCGGCCGCGTACGCATCGTGCAGGAGTGCAAGGGAAAGTGGGCCCACGAACCTACACGCTTAGGATTTAGACCGGCGGGTTGGCCTCTTCGTTGAGCCTAGGTGGGGCGATGACGTTTTGGATCCCGAGGCTGGGCATTACCCAGGAAAGTGTGTCTGGTCGGAGGTGATCAAGCGTGTTCGAAATTCGGTGCACCCCTGCATGGATGAATAATCTATTCGAATAGTCGTGTCCATGGTAACAGGATGACTTGGAGTTGTACCTTGACCTACTACAACTAAAATGGTGACTTTAAATTGTAATGAATGTTAGCTCCAGGATTGCTTCCTCGCAGGGAGTCGAGGAAGAATCTCTGGGCATGGCTACTTAATAAATTTCTACAATAAAATATTGCTATATGTGAGTGACCAGTCTACTCTCTTCTAATGCTGCAAGATGCTGAAGATGCTAGTCTTCGATAGGACTAGGCCTTCTCCTTATTCTTGCTTTATGCAGTCAGCCCAGATATAACCCCACCCCTTGATAATGATGCATACTTAGCATAGTTGTGATGTCAGTCTTGCGAGTACTTTGGATGAGTACTCACCGCTGCTTTGCTTTCTTTTTCCTCTTTGATACGATTCTGCGTTCAGCCGACGGAGCCCCGGAGATGGAGTATGCCGGAGACAACTACTACACCACCGCAAGAGCCTACTACTATGTGGAGGCGGCCCCCGACCAGTAGTAGGATAGGAGGTTCCCAGGCAGGAGGCCTCTCCCCTTTCGATCCGTGTTATGCTTGTGCTAGACTTCTTAAGGCAAAACTTGTTTAACTTATGTCTATACTCAGTTATTTTCGCTTCCGCTGACTCGTGCTTGTCGAGCTTTGTATTTGAGCCCTTGAGGCCCCTGGCTTGTAATATGAGGTTGTATGACTTTAATTTGTGTCTATAGTTGTGTTGTGATATCGATTAGTGAGTCCCTAATCTTGGTCGTACGCATCACGTGTATGTTTAGCGTACGGTCGAAATTGGGGGCATCACAAGTTGGTATCAGAGCCAACTTCCTGTAGGTAGCCCCCTTTCCAACTCCTTGGCCGAAGTTGAGTCTAGTACTTGAAAAACTTTTACTAACATTGTTGTGTGGTTTACGGGCCCACATCTCAATCGGTTGGTATTAGGATCTTTTATTCCTCGTCTATACTTTGGGTTCTGATCTCTCTTCTCTTTCGGGTTAATGATTTTACTAACTCTAACTCTAGGTTCTCGTAACTACTTCCCCTAGAGAGCCCCTCATTCCAGATGATGACTTGATTCACCAGAAGACTCTAAAGATACTCTCCAATGTTTTCCCGAGAACTTGTGCTCACCGCGTTTGTGATCCCCTTCCACCGTCAACCCCTATGGATAACTACATACAACTGTCGTTTGTACTCATTTCCATTTCCTCTTGTTATTACAAGGTACATCGAATTATCTTACCGGAGACTCGTTCTTCCTCGGTTGATCATGTGTTTCACAGAATTTTTTGAAATACTATTCGATCTTCCGTAATCCTTAGTAGCCTTTTGCTCTTGACCTTTCTCACCTTCTTGCATTATGGTTAATTCCATATGTCTAGCAATATTAAGTAAACCCTTTGTAGTTTTCATTTGATTTTATTGATTCAACGTGTGTGTGAATGCACGCAGTCATCGGTTGTTTATCATAAATTATCCGTCTGGATCAGACGTCTTTCCAAACTGAGTTGGTCCTTGACAAATCAGCCTTGATTGATTGCCCATCCAAGTCCTTTCATCTTATTTCTATTTGATCGGAGCATCGATTTCCGGTACACCAAATTTGAAATCTTAATTCCCTTGGTTATTTAAGCATCAAATTATTTGGATGTTCTATGATATGATGACTTGCATTCTTTCTCCCTCTGATTTGGTATCGATACTCACATCAGGTCCTTTGTGGACTGCCAGACCCATTGTTGAGTTATTATCCGATAGCATCCTTCACTTTCAAATTTTTGTGGTGTTTTCACCTGATAAGTGATGCCATTTGTAAATTGTGTCTTCTCCCTTTGATAAGTTGTATCCTATGCTTTTTTCAGCCATGTTTGTTGTCGAGCATGTGTTAAATCTTGAAGCTTGTGGTATATGTTCCTAAGACGCCCCGATGGGTTGAACCTATGCCTTCCTTAATTCGTGTGAACTCAAGAGTTTTCATGAGTCCTACTCTTCTGGTGTTTTGCCGGATAATCTTCCTCTTTGTTTAATTTGACCTTGTAACTGGGATTTGATACTTTACAACCGTGGTTCCGACCATGACTGTTCTTCTTTGATCCCATTTTTAGACCAGTTTAAGCACTTGTCTTCTGTGGATCAATACATCGGTCCAAGCTTTAATGCTGATCTACATCCGAGTATTACCTCTGGTATCTCGAGAAAATCACGGAGCTGTTTAACTTCTTATGAGCTCCTCATCAACTATGATATTTCATTGATTCCAGTTTCCTCGTGTCCTGAGTTGTTGGACACTCAGGGACACAAATATCTGAATCGAGTATGCATTGTGATTCAACAACTCTTGGTAATATTATTTTCTTATGAGTTTGTACTCGATCATGTCTTTCCAAGCTATTAGGCTACATCATCATCGTCATGCTAAGGCTTGACCATGCCATTTATATCCTTCATCCCCAGAACACAATTCCAACAGTGCTCTAAGCTTACATCGAGCTTTCAACGTCATGTTGGTTGTCTTGAAAGGCTATTTAGATTTTGAGCTAGCACCCTTATATGTGGTTCTGGCAACTTTTCACTTCACCATTCTTTGCTTGATGTCGTTGCTGATCGATTACATCTTCATGAGACTTCTCGACAAATGTGATCCTCATCAGTTTTCTGGGCTCTCCCAGGATATCAATTAAATTCATGATGAGAGTAGCATCCTTGTCCTTGGTAATTGGTGTTGTCGTTGGCGACATCCTTGTCGTCACCTTTCATTTCTTAGTTTTCATATTGTTTCTAACCGGAATATAGACAAATGGACTATGATGTGTAAATCCAAACGCTTATGGCGTAGCAACTCTATTACCTTGGAGTTAATGAACAATAAGTCCATCCTTAGTGTGTTGGTTGTGGAATCAACATTCTAACATTGGTCATGCTACTTGGTCCGAATTTTGGGTGCAACTTTTCGATTAACGTTTAATTTTGGATGTTTTCTTCGGGCATACATCAATATATCATCTTGTTTGACCAATGCTATCACCCTGTTCACTCTATCATGGAAATCCATCTTTATGGAATCCTCGGCAAATTGTTGTTGAGCCCATCAGCCACATCCTCATCTCCTTCGTGGTTCGTGATGAACATTGAAGCTAGTGTTTGCAACCTTGAAGGCATTATCTTTATGCCTAGCTCATGAAGAATGTGTGTGATAAAAGAAGTGTTCTTCTCTAAGTTCACGTGCATTTGCCCCGTGGTTATGGGAAAATTCTGTCTCGCTTCCTCTAGGATCGTCCAATTCATTCATGCATGTGCGAAGTATTCTATGGTTTGATAGGTTTGCTACCTCACTCCATATGTATTTCCTAGCATGTCAAGCCACTGATTGATTTGGTCCGGGTAAAGAAGTCCTACGTAAGATCTAGCCTAGACTTACACATGAATCTTTAATATCCATTATGGTGGTTCCCAACTAGAACTTGTTTGCATTCCATTCTATAAACCTCCACGTGGGTAGGAATGTCTTGACATTGTGTTCATATGTCTGGCAATACGACTCATGATTCATGTCCTGCTTTCATCATTCATTCTGAGATTCTTGCAACATCATCTCGTAGGTCCGTGTTGCCACCTTTTCTTCTCAGGCCGGTTAAGTCTGAAATATCCTAACACCAACCATATCTGAATCTCATCGGATATGATGGTTGGATCTTTTTCCAAGAATTATAACATCGGTCTCCATGTAAGCCGATTCAGTGATGTCATGGCTAGCACACCTGGCCGGGGAACCTATTGTTATAGTATCTTATTCAACAAGGTTTGCCATTCTTCCATGAGGAAATTGTATGACTTATTTTACAACTTGTTCCTGATGGATCCTTTGAGTTCTTGAAGTCCGACCTTTATCTGATGACCATGTTGACGCTTCCCCGAAGCATGGTTGCGATACTCCAATCATCAACAAGAACATTGGAAGCGCAATGCTAAATGTTTCTTGATCAATTATCCAAACGACATTGTATGGGTAATATCATGAATTCCTCCCCCTTACCTAAATGGTTGTGTACTTGATGTCCTATCATGTATATCGTGCTCTGTTTGTCTTTGGGAAAGGTATACTCATATACTTGGGTATAAACACATTTCCGTTTCCATTGGTCTATTTACCCCGTTGTTGTAATCTAACTTATCTGAACAGTGGTAATCCCCTGCTTAGTTAAACACCTCGGTGATCAACTCTGTCAATAAGGCCATGTTACTATTGTTGATAACATTCCGATAACCACCGGTGGACGAGAACTTTGCCTATTGGTCCGCCTCATTTCAACAAGTAGGAAAATAATTCTATTTGTTCCCCGCCCTTGGTACCGATGTTCTTGCCAACTTAACTGACAGGCTCCCCTCTGGTAGATCTTGCTACCATGACCGTGCAAGATGTCATCGCTCTTCCTACTCTTAACCCGCATGGCGGGCCCATAACCCGAAGTTCCACACGATCGAAAGACCTCTTGTACATCCTTTAACCCAAAGTTTTGTTACACTTGGCTTCATACGTAAATCCCGATCCACCATCCAAGGTAATGATACTATTCTTGTCATCATTGACCGACTATCCAAAGTAGCACCATATCTTCATACGTAAAGCTGGCAGATCTATATATGTTCAGAGTTGTCTCGCTCCATGGTATTCCATTGGTGATTAGTTTAGGCCTTGGAAGCTTATCCACTTTGAGATTTTGGGCAAGTTTCCAAGAGGCTATGGGAACTCATTTATCTTTTAGCACCTCCTTTTATCCTCAATCCCAGGGACAAGTTGAAAGAGTCAATCAGATTCTAGAAGACATGCTTCGAGCTTGTGTCATTTCTTTCAACAAGAAATGGGAGGAATCTCTCCCATATGTTGAGTTCTCATACAACAATAGCTATCAAGCTAGTCTGAAGATGGTTCCCTTTGAAGTGTTGTATGGACGTAAGTGTCGGACTCCTCTGAATTGGTCAGAAATTGGGGAACGTACACTTATCGGTCCGGATGTTATCTAACGTGCCGAAGATCAAGTCCGCATTATTCATGCAAATCTGAAGGCTGCTCACTCTCGTCAGATGAGTCAGTATGACTGTCATCACAAAGATATGGTCTATCAACCTGGTGAAAAGGCTTATCTTCGAGTCATGCCAATGAGAGGTGCACACCGCTTTGGGATCAAGGGCAAGCTGGCTCCTCGATATGTTGGTCCTTTCACCGTTCTCGAAAGGCGTGGTAAAGTGGCATATCAATTGGAATTACCGTCAAACCTTTCTCAGGTTCACAATGTGTTTCATGTGTCACAGCTTCGTCGCTGCTTCAAGGATCCTATCCGAGCAGTGGAGCATGATATGCTTGAATTGCAACAAGAACTTTCATACCAAGAGCAACCAGTCCGCATTCGTGATGAAACTGAATGTCGGACTCGTCAAAAGGTTACCAAGTTCTTCAAGGTGCAGTGGGCAAATCATTCTGGAGATGAATCCACTTGGGAACGCGAAGATAATCTTCGTGCAGAACACCCCGGGATCTTTCCTTCTACTTCTTAATTCTCGGGACGAGAATTGTTTTTAGTAGGGGAGAGTTGTGACACCCTGGATTTATCCTATAGAAATGGTTGTAATTAAGCTACAACGATAACCATGATCAGCAACAAATCATTTTGCTAAATAGGATAAGATCAAGTTGAAATTCATATCTCAATTCAAATTCAATTGGAAATTCAAACTTAAAGCAAAAATAAAAGTTGTTCAAATCTAGGAACTAAAATGTTTTTATCATGTTGCAAATAATCCAGGGGAATTTATAAAAGTAATAGAAACATTATTGGAATACTTAAATGACACTAACACCCTAAAATAGTACCAAAATAGAAAGGTTTATTCCATTTTTATTTAATCTACAAATAATATGAAATCCATTTGCCTCCAAACCATTTTCTAACAATGGTAAATATTGTATAGTATCTATTTTGGCAAGTCTCATATTTTGCAAGAGTCATTGGAATAAAAAGAAAAGGCAAAACAGAAAAAACAGAAAACAGAAAATAACAAAAATAAAAGAAACCCCCTTCCCTGGCCGGCCCAACAGGGCAGCCCAACCCACCTATGCCATCGTCCCCCCACCTCTTGCTCACCGGGGGAGGGGGGAGGGGGGACGTGGACACACCGATGGCCGCCACCAGCCACCCCGTCTCCCTGGCGCCCATCCCATGGCTTACCGACGCGGATAAGGCCACCCCGAGCGCCTCTCCCTCCCCCGCACCCCTCTAGATAACCCTAGTCGCCTCACCCCCTCTCCCTCGCTCGTCTGCGAGATCACCGAGCGCCGCCGTCGTCGGGCACCGCTCGATCCCGCGGCCATCGCCACCGCGTCGCCTTGCCGCCGTGCCAGATCGGATTGTCGTCGTCCACCATGCCGTTTGGTGTAAGCCAGGGGATCCGGGAGCCCCCACAGCGAGCGCGGCGACCTCTCCTGCGTCCTCTGCTCCGACGAACGTCGGCGTCGAATTCGGCCACCTCGCGCCTCCCCCGAGCCCATTACGCACACCTGCAGGCTCCTCGTGAGCACCACTACCACTTCCCTCTCCTCTCTCCCTCTCGGTGGTCCTTAGCCGCCGTCCCCGTCGTGCCCGATACCGCCACCGCGCGAGCTCATTGCTGGCGTAGCCACGGCAACCATTGGCTCTCGTGTGTGCGATCACCGTGCTTGCCGCGTTGCGTAGAGGCTCCCCAGCCGCTCCATTTTCTCCCTAGCCCACAGTAGCCACACGCCTCGAGCTTCGCCCGAGAATGCTGCCGCCCGCCGTCGTCGTCGCATGCCATTCCGCCCACCCTCGCCCGCGAGACTGCCACCGTTCGATGCGGTGCTCAACGCCCGTTCGAACCGCACCAGCCGCGTCCAATTTGGCCCCCCACAAAGAGAACCCGGGCTCGCCGGAGTTGCTGCCGCTCTCGGCCTCGCCGGAGAGCTCCGGTGGCCGGCGTCCTACGTGGCTGCCACCTGGCGCCTCTGGGCCCTGCCTTGTGTCACTGCCAATGGGTCCCGCTGGGCCCAGTTGACTCGGTCGACGCTGACTAGGCTGGCCCCGTGTCACTGATATGTGGGTCCTGCCGTTTAAAAAGACTTTAGATAAATGGGAAATCTGTTAATTAATTAACTAGTTAATTAAAACACTAATCAATCATTGACAGAAGGGTCCCACCCACTAATTAATCCTTATTAGTTTAAATAAAACCTAATTAGGCTGCTGTGACACTCACCAGTAGGACCCATTGGTCAATTTGACCAGTCAACATACAGTTGACTGCTGATGTTAGCACGACATCATGCTGATGTCATAAATGCATTTATTGTATTAAAATTAATCAATTTAGTTTCTGAATATTAATAAAATTTAATAATTAATATAAAATAATCCGTAACTCGGATGAAAATAATTTATACATGAAAGTTGATTAGAAAAATTCCACATATCCGAATACACTGTCCATTAGTTTGTCACATGCTCCTAACATAGCGAACATGGAACTTTTCCCATCCGTTTCATTTGTCCGGTAGAAGCCTGAGTCCCGGGAAATATCGTCAGATATTCTCCCGCTCCGTCTGTGACGTACAGTACTGCGTTAGTGCATGCCTAGCTCTGCATATTGCCATGTCATGCATCGTGATTGCATTTGTGCTTTATATTTATTGTTTCTCCCCCCTCTTCTTACCGGTAGACCCGAGACTAACGGTGCTACCGGGAACGACTACGCGCCTGATGATCAGGCCTTTGCAGCAGAGCAGCAAGGCAAGCACCCCACCTTGAGCATTTTGATATCGCCCATTTCTTCCCCTCTCAGTCTTGCATTATATTTTGCTACTGTATTACTTAGCTCCTATTCTGATGCATAGCCTGATTTTGATGAACTGTTACTATACATGCAACCATATCAACTGCTTAGTATAGGTTGATTGGTGAATCCCCTGTGACCCCCTTAGTCCCAGTTGCCCCTGTTTCTTCATCAATGACCCGACGACTTGACGACTCGAAGACTTGGTCAATCGACTGACAAACCCTTACTAATTCACCACCCCACACCCCTTAAGTATGGCACTACAGAGCTACTATCGAGTGCCGAAGGTGATACCTCACTTAGCACTCCCGATGTTAATTCTGTAGCGTAGCTGCTCGATCGTGGGTATCGAGGGTGATTCCTCCTTACCAACTATCGATAGTGACTCTTGTCATACACATACCTCGAGTGGGATTCATCGAGGGTGATTCCTCGGATATCCACTTGGCGTATAACCACACAGCTACTATTGACTTGACACTGTACTAACGTGACGGGAATGAAGGGACTGGCGGTACCACTCTGTTGAGGTGGACCTGAGTTCCCGACAGTCCTGAGACGGGTCGACCCCAAGGGTACCCGTGTGTAAGATATGGTGGGATGCGCCGGTAAGGCATCCAAAGGGTTAATATGAGGCATGGACGGGAAAGAGAGGCCCTTGCCACACATCCTTGAGACGGGGCGACGGGACCTTACTTCATGGGTCGTGCTTGCCCCGCATTAATAAAATGCTAATGGGTTGGGAATTTGATCTGAGTTGGTCGTTTGACCTTTTACGCATCAAACCTTCACGTGGGAGAAGTTATGTGTACTCAGCGTCGTTGAATCAGCCGAAGCACTTCGGACATCAGCATGGAGTGGCACGCACCGGATTGGGCTGGAAGGTACAACTCTCGGACTGGAGTGTGCTAGGTCTGCTTTCGGCCGCGTACGCATCGTGCAGGAGTGCAAGGGCAAGTGGGCCCAAACCTGCGTGCTTAGGATTTAGACCGGCGGGCTGGCCTCTTCGTTGAGGCTAGGTGGGGCGACGACGTTTTGGATCCCGAGGCCGGGCATTACCCAGGAAAGTGTGTCCGACCGGAGGTGATCAAGCGTATTGGAAGCGTATTGCTAATCCTACAGGGTTCAAGTGGACATGCCACTCTAACCCTGTACTTTTTCTATTCCCGCATTTTCAAAATCCTACGAATCAAAGAGGCCCTCATATGGGAGCTGCAAACCGCCGCCGACATAGGTTGATGAATGCTACAACCGTACATTGTAAAAGCTTCATCCACGTTTGTGAGAGCTGCAACCGACGACACCATCGTCAGGCGAATGCTACGACATTGCACTTAAGAAGCTTCATCCATGGCCGTCGTGAATTTTTTGCTGGAACCTTCTTTCGATTTTGCTGCAATTGAGAGGATGGTGATGTCGTCGCCGCCATGAATTTTTTTGCTGCATCATTATTTTTGTTAGAACCACTCCTGGTTTTTGCTACTACCATATGTGTGTTTTGCTGGAACCAGCGGCCATTTTTGGTACGTTTTGCTGGAACCAGCGAATTTTCGTTACCACAAGCTGTTTTTTTTCCTGAAATTAGTGTCTTTTTTGCTAGCCGTGGCCACATTAATGTTACATGAATTCCGCTTCCACTTTGTTGTTGAATTCCCATTCGACCTAAACAAACAAACAAAGGAATAAAGCTCTCTATGCCTCAAACCCCAATTCCCCCTCTCCAATTCCACCGAACCAAAACACGCTGCGAGGAAAGTCAATAAAACGTTCCATTGCAGTAAAAAGAAACAATCACAAGGAAGAAAAACGATTCATGCATTGCGACCATTGTCTGGCTACTCCGAATGGAATAAAAGTGGAGACACATCACTGTGCTCTCAAGACTGATTGAGCAGAACATAGCTTGCAGGTTCACCAACATTATTAGAAGGAGACGGTCGTCAAGTCTTTCTCCAATCCCCAACCAAAATGAAAACCACTGCTTGCACCGAGCACGATACGCCTATCACCTCTTACGCTTGGCCTTCCACTGCTTGAGGATATGCTCCACCACTTCTCCCATGCTAGCCTTCTTGTTCTCTTTGTTGTTCCACAGCTCAGAGACCACGTAGCTGCCGCTGGCATTGTACTCGTTCATCTCCACCAACGCGGTGGTCACGGCCTTGTACACCTCTTCGCCCAGCTCCTCCTTCAACGCCACCAGCTTCTCGTCGCCTTTGTCAATGATTTGCTGGGGACACATCACATCGTGTTAGTGTTGATCATTGCATCACGTACTTGTTTGTCACCAAGTGTCTGTTCAAAGACAAGAAGGTAACAGGATAAGAATCACTCCGCTGATCATTCCTACCTCAGACTTTTCACCTGTGGTCACTATCTTGAAAGGGTGCCAATTCGCATCCCTCAGATTGTCTTGCCACATGGAGCATAATTCAAGAGCTTTTGTGTCTGCCTCCACGCCGTACTTTGGCTTGCAAGCTTCAACAAACGGCTTCTCATCCACCTGACCCATCCTCTTGATTCCAATGATGCTACGAGGGCCCAACAGATCCACCAAGCCCTGTCAACCAACAAGCTCAGGATTTTAGTGTACAAAATTTTCCCCACAAAATGATACTCCCTCCATTCCCTTATACAAGACCACTATGAAAAATACATTTTGCATCTATATAAGGAGAACAAGTGTGTGTGTATGCAATGTTACCGAAGTAAGCTCTTTCTTTGCATCTTGCAATTCATCATTGGTCATCCTTTCCTTGATAATCAGAGCCTGATTTAGCTCTTCAAGGTCTTCCATTGCGTCGATTCTATCCTGTAGATCCTTGTTCAGCTCTTCGGTACGCTTCTTCACATCGACGCCCTCTCCCTCCATGTGCTTCACCACCTCCAGTTTGCCTCTAAGCTGTTGAATATCCAGCTCCAGCTGATGCTTCTCATCAAGCTGCTTCTCTAACAGCAAGATTTTGTTCAGAGCAGCTTCCTTCTCTTTCTGAAAGGTATTTCACATGTCAGGGTAAATCCTGGAATGAAAATCTCTCAAGACATTTGAATGACACCGACAATTGGAAGGGTAGGAGTGCATACCTTGTGTTTCTCAACAAGAATCCGCACACCTTCATTGGCTTTTTCTTGCTCAATTCTGGCCATGTTAAGGGAGTCATTTTGACCATCATTCTGAAGAGAAAATTAGTTCAGCAATAAGAAAACTAGCTATCCCGAGAACAATATCAGCACAAGCATGCCAAAATGCATTCCAAGAACAATACCAGTATATGGTAAACGTACAAATTTTAGACCAAGAAAGCTATTCACGGAATTCCGGTATAAATGATGCATTTTATAGTAAACAGTTATGTGAGTGAATTTCATACCTTCTTCCTCTCATTCTCCAGTTTTCTTCTTTCCATGTCAGTTTGAGCAACTATTTCACTTAGTTGCTTTGATCTCCTTTTGATGTCGTTCTCTTTCTCATCCAACTGCTTTCTCAGCTGATCAGTCTCATGGAAAATTTTCAACGAATGTTCACGGGCAGTTGACTGCATCTTTCGCATTTCTGTAGAGAAAACAAATAAAACACGATCATATTCGCAATGCAAAGAGTGTACCATCCATTCTTACAGCAATTGCAGGAGACTTTGGGGATGGGGGATACCTTCGTTGTAGCGTTGGTCCAGCGAGTCGCTGTCTTCCATGGCCCTTTGAAGAGCGAGATCCATCTGATTACACTTGCACTCAAGTTCCATCAAGTACTTGCTCTTAGCACTAATCTGGCTCGTCAAACTAGTTATGAGAGTGTCAGTCTTGCGGGACATCTCCTGTTGCAGTTCAGCCACTGTCTTGAGATCACCATTTTCTGACAAGAACTTGCCAACTGGATCATCAGCTTTGTAATCCTCCTCTTTTGCCAGCCAAGCAAACATGTACTTGCCACATTTATTTGCCTCCCAATCCGTTTTACCCAGATGATGCGATTTGTAGTAGTTGTGGAATCCCAAGGCATCCTTGAACCCGATCCAATCCTTGTTGAAACGGACAATTGCAAAGCCAGTGTAGCCGCCGTCAGGGAAATGCACAGCATTGAAACGTATGGGTTTGAAACCAGCGAGCTGTTGCATTATAGCGGCTCCACCTCTCTGCGTTTGCTCTACTGGAACATTGGCAAGGATGCCCATCCAGGGCCAAACAAACAGCTCCTGATCCTGCACAGGCCTTGGAGGGTTGATGAGCGCCACGGCCTGTCGCGGCGGCAATGAACCTGCTGCATCGGCATGGTCCGTCTTGAGGTGATTGGCTAATGCCTGATGGTTTGCCTTCACTTTGGCAGCACGGTTGGATGCGCCCACACCGATTGCGTGCTGAAGCAGCTCGTTGTATCGGTAGTCCTGCTTCTTCTTCCCCGGGCAGAACGGGCACCTAAACCTGTCGGCGCCGAACCTCGCCACAAGCTTGCCAGTCTTGAGGTCCGCGTAGGCCTTGTCAGCATAGTCATCAATATCAGTGTCACTTAGCTCTGACGACTCGTCTGAACTGCACTCCATAGGAGACCTGAAAATAAGGAATGATTCAGATCGAGAAATTGCACCAAGCAGTAAGACAGAGGACTTTAGACAGTAAAACAAAAACATCTAGTACACGGATGTTATGTAACCAATTCACAACAAGAAGAGAAGCAATGTTATGTAACCAATTCACAACAGCAAGAGAAGCAATGTTATATGTAACCAATTCACAACAATAATAGAAACATCTAGTACCCAACGAGCATATTATTAAAACAATACATGCACACATGGAACAATGTTGAAGATGTAAGCATGACTAGCTAGTAGGCCTCATTCGACCCTGCTCATACACAGTGAGGGAGCCCACATTCACATACCAAATCGCATACCAAGGAGAACACGGCTGAAGCATGCAATGCGGGCTAAAGATCAAAGGCCAGCGCTGAAGCAAATACCCCAAACACCTCACGCTCACACACGGCGGGAGGAAGCCAACCTGCCCCGGTGAACGCTGGGAGCAAGAGAGATAATTAACCAAAAACCAAAAGAAATACCGTGCGGTGCTGCCAAGTAGCTAGAGACCTAATTAGGCAGAACAAAAAAGAAGAAAGACCGCGAGGGTGCTGCCAAGAACACCGTGCACGGTGCATCTCAAGGAAGGAGGCATTCAATCGTGGAGAAACAGAGCTACGGATCATGCTCTTTTTTGCACATTTGATCAAATAGCTGGACGGCGTCACCCAACCCAACCCAACCCCCCATTTATACTATACAGAAAGAGATACAGGAACATGGGGCTTTGGTTCTGTCTGTCTTAGGCTCTTAGCAGGTTGCTGCTGCTGCTGCATCGATCTCATGCTGCTCGTCTGTGAGGAAAGGGATGGAGAGGGGAAGAGGCGGAGCTTGGAGCAGGCCATGGTCGGCTCGTTGTTAATGAGGAAGAGGATGGAGAGGTGAAGGGTCAGACCTTGGAGCAGGTCGGCTCCTTGTTAGTGAGGAAGAGGATGGAGATGCGAAGGGTCGGTCCTTGGAGCAGGTCGGCTCCTTGTTAGTGAGGAAAAGGATGGAGATGCCAAGGGTCGGACCTTGGAGCAGAGGTCGGCTCGTTGTTAGTGAGGAAGAAGATGGCGAGGTGAAGGGTCGGATCTTGGAGCAGGTCGATGCGGCGGGCATGGCAGAGGTCATCGAAGGCAGCCAGGGACGGGAGGCCGAAAGTGGCGCCGGCCGTGGCGATTTGCATGTGGGGGGAGAGCGCCGGGCGTGCCAGTGGTTATCTGGCAGCGCGAGCGAGGAGGAGGTGGTCGAGCAGGTCAGCCGTGGCGTCGATCTGGGCGAACGGTCGGCCGGCGCTGATATTGGGCGGCCGCCGTCGCCGCATCGACGCGAGCAAGAGAGATGAACCAAAACCAAAACCAAAAGAAATACTGTACTAGCAAAAAAGACTAGTAGTTGTGCGCGTCGGGCAAGAGAGAGAGAGAGAGATTAACCAAAACCAAAACCAAAACTAAAAGAAGCCAAGAAAAAAGAGCAGAGCTAGCTTTGAGCACAGATCATACCATACCATCGGTAAAATTATTGGAGATGAAAAAGATGAAGGAGAAAGGAGGAGGATGAGGAGGAGGGCCAAGAAAACCACCAGCAAATGGCAGCAGTGGCGAGCAAGATGACGAGATTGGGAGGGGAGAGAAAAGTGGCGAGGAGGGGGATGAATGAAAATGAATGGCAAGAGCCTCGCTGCCGTCCCCTCCCACGGCTTTCCTCTTATAGGCAAAGCGCGCAGCCCAACGCAGGCAGCACGGTGCAACTACTCTGGGCAAGGCCTCATCGTGGCCGCACGCGCCGCATCCGACGTTGGCGGATCGGACGTTGCCGCCTACGTGATCGCGGAGGGGGGGCCCAGCACCCAGGAGAGAGAGGAGGATGCGAAAATGGCAGGCCCTTTCCCTCCTTTGGTTTGCTTGTGGCCAGATGCGTTTCTTGACCAGCTAGCTGGCTGGCTGTCTGCTGGAGTACGTGTATCTCTGCCACTGGCTCTGGCTGCCACAACCAAAGCAAAGCAGGCACAAGAATTCCAACGGCCGGGCACCGGGCACCTCCTACCGTACCCTCTGCCATACGCGACCACGCACGGACTCCACTATTATCATTATTACGAGTCTTATATCATCAATCCTACCCACTAGCTAGTACCAGTAATTTACAAACGGCAAGATCTTCTGATGACCTGGTGACTTGTGACCAGTCAGTATATGCATGGTGTTATATATATATATATGAATATGAGGAAACTTTTTGCAAATTTTTTTAAGAAGAACCAGGGTCACAGTACGTAGATCGGGAAGTGAATCAGAAGGGCAGTTCAGTTTAGTTGAACCAGAAACAAATCTCCTACTAGCAAGCAGTTTTAGAGCCCCCCAACCCGCCTAAAAACATAAGTAGCTCCGGCCCAGGCCGGCCCATCTGGCTGGGAAGAAATGGATCTGGTGTGAGCCAAGTGCAGGGCTCCTCTCCTCCCACACGATCATGAATCAACAGAAAAAAAAAGAAATCTCTCAAAAAGGAAAAGAAAGAGAAAACCCTCTTACGCCAACAGCCAGTCACCCGGATGACACATACAGGCACACAGAGATGATGGAATCATGGCAGACGAGAAAAGGGAAGGAGGAGAGCAAGGAACATGCGTGCATTACCCCATCTCTTGGTGGCTTGGGTCTCCAAGATAGGTGAATCCGACGCCGATTAATCAACACCTGCAAGAGATTAATGAGAAGAGGCAGAGAGATTAGGCCAAAGACAAAGAGGACGCGAAGGAAAGAAAAGGGCGTTAAGGAAGGAGGCCGATCGACGAAGAACAAGAAGAAGCAGGCAGAGAGCGAGAGGAACAGCTAGTAAATAAACCAAAATAACATGGGGAAGCTAGATCGGGAACATATATGGACATGAGCATCCCAAACAACATGTGGAAGCTAGACCAGGAACATATATGGACATGAGCATCCCAAACAACATGGGGAAAAAAATCAGTACCGGCAAGAGAGATTAACCAAAAGGAAAAGGAGGCGGCAAGAAACAACAGTACTACAAGAAGGAAAAACAGAGCGAGAGAGAGATGATATCACTGGTAAAATTAGAGGAGAAGAGCAGAGGAGGAAGAAGGCCAAGCAAGAAAATCACCACCCTCTGTTTCTCCGACTGATTTGATTGAAGCGGTGAGCAGATAGATGCGAGGAGGAATGGCAAGAGTCCCCTCTCCAAAAACCCTCTTCTCCTCCTCTCAGCCCCAGGTGGTGGAGTGCCCACGCTTTCCTCTTATAGGCAAGAGCGCGCGGCCCGGTGCAACCACTCTGGGCAGAGCCCCATCGCAGCCGCACGCGCTGCATCTGACGGTGGGCGATCCGGCGTTGCCGTCTACTAGTAGTACTTGTACGTGATAGCGCAGGGTGGTGGCCTGGTGGGCCAGCCTTGCCTGAGAGTGCAGCTGGAGAGACGGTACGGAAAGTCTGCGAAAATGGCAGGCCCTTGCTTGTTTCTGTTTTTGAATGGCTGGCTGGATTACGTGTGCCTCTCTCAGCTGCTGGCACCACCAAAGTAAAGCAGGCGAGGCGCAAGAATTCCAACGGACGGGCACCTCCCACCCTCATGGGCCATGGCAAACGCGACTACTGTACGCGCTGTTATGAATCTTATTATGCTATGGGCGGGCCGGCATTAATTCTACAACTTTACTGTTTACACACGGCAAGATCTCCTCACCTGGCGGTGAAGCGTGGCAACTCAGTCTAGGCCTGCCTCGATTAGTAGCTTTCGGGGTACTGTAATATAGCATGTTTGGTTGCTGCGTATATATAGCCTTGCCACAACCATGTCCGCTGAACAACCACTCTATCATCGTCCCGATCAAGTCTAGTCTAGCTCTAAAGTTCCAATGACACGGCGTGCACGGCCGATGCCTCTCGCGTTTGTTTCTCTCTCCGTATATATACACAGCTATGAATTTTCTTTATCTAATTTTTTCATGAAATCGTGTCCTTAGGGCATCTTCAAGACAGACCCGTAAATCTTTCGTGACAATTCGAATCATAGAAGCCATTCAATATAATTATGTATCGGTCCGCGGTACGGTTTGGACGCGTTTTCACCGGTAAACCGGAGACAAACATGTTCAAATGTATGCGTGAATTGCCCAGCCTTTCTCATCAATTCGAATTTTTGGTTGCGTTGACTAGTGCATGAAAGTCAACATGATATGGGAGCTAACTTCTTGAGTTCAAATCCTGACTTTCACAGATTGTAGATCGCGCTGCTACCATGTTGAGTGAAAGTCAGGACACTAAAAACTCCTCCCCCTTTCACGCGCTTCCCGTTCGCCGCCAGCTACACGCATTCATGTCACTGTAGAGCGCACCGCTCCATATTAAAGGCGGCTCTGGACGGACGCGACCTCTCACTGCCTTCGCCACTGAAGCGCCCCGTCGGCCGAGGGCGCCGTCTGTTGCACGTCCGGCTGAACACGCCTCCTCGGCACATTCAAACGCCTCCATTAAACTCGTGTGGAAGCCGAGAAACCTATTCCGGCCACACGTCCGTTCATAGGCGGGCCGACATTGAATGCAACGCCGGTCGAGCTCCTCCCATCCGCCCTCTATTTAAACGAGGCTAGGCGCCGGACAAGAATCACACCCCTTAGCCACTCCCCCATCTCCTCCTTCACCATTTTCTTCACTCTTTCGATGGCGTCCAAAGAGCAGTTCTCCGGCATACAAGCCAGCTGGGTGGCCCGCCGATCCCTTTGTCGCTCCAGGCTAGCTCGCCGGATATGAGCGAGGCAACCCGACGGAGCCATTTGTCGCTCCAGGCCAACTCGATGAGGAGTGGCGAGTTGCTCCACGCCGGCACGACGGGGAGCACGTTGGGGACCGCGCCTCCCTTCCACGCCTCCTGTGTTTGCGGTCGCGCCTCCCGTGCATGCGGCTACGCCTCTCGTGCCTGTGACTGTGCCTCATGTGCATGCAGCCATGCCATGCAGGAAAAGACAGAAGCCGGGTGCATGGAGAGCGACGAGTCGGTGGCCAGCGCCTCCCCGTCCGCTGCCATCATCGAGGAGAAGTAGAACACGAAGGCCGTCACCGCTTGTGTCCCATGAAGGCCACCGTCGAGGCGACGTTGGCGTACATAACCGGTGTTTTGCCCCGATTCTTCTGTTGCGACAACCATTGCCGAGCCAGCATGGGCTCCACAGAAGCATAGACGCCCCCTTCCCCTCCTGACGAAGCATTAGTCAGGGGTTCCACTCCTATGAACGGTGGGAAAGCGATCCGTCCTTTGCGCTGAAGCATATGCCCCTGGGGCTCCCGATAGTCAGGTGATCGGGCTGCCGGATATGACAAAGACAAAGGGATCCGCGTTCGACCATTTAGATTGGGTACCTCTAGAGTCGGACTAGTACCGTTGTTGATGTAAATGTTTGTGAAAAAACAGCATTTTTATATGAAATCCAACATTTTTATATGAAATCCGGTCATGTTTACACAAATTTCATCCGGTTGGTTCGAGTTGTTGTCAAAATGTATGCGACAATGGTTGGATGGAGTCCTCCCGCATTTGTGTCCGTGGACTAGTCCCACCTGTTCGAGGACGGATGTAGGAAGAAACTTACGAGTTGTCGTTGGAGATGCCCTTAGATTTGTTCCACGTACTTTATTTTGTTTGATTGATCCCATAGTAATCCAATTTGCCCAGCTTTGCCAAATTACCCGGATTTGTCCAGCTATCATGTCTGGATTGAAACCATAATTTACCGTGCTTTCTCGCAGCGTGTAGTTGTTTGGATTTGTGCCACGTCTTCTTCTATATCTGGTTTGAATACATAATTTACCGCACTTTGTTGCGATGTCACATGTCCGTCCTTATATGGTTTGAATACATAGTTTGCCATGCTTTGTCACGGCGATTAATTGTTTGGATTCGTGATACACGCCCTTCTATGTGTGGTCTGAATCGGTTGACCACACTTTATCGCGACGAGCAATCGTCTCGATTCGTTACACACGCCCTTCCATGTGTGATTTGAATCTATGGTTTAGTGCGCTTTGACATTCATGCTTCCTTTCAATCCATGGTTTATCAGGATTTATAGCCATGGGTAACTGTATGGGTTTATGGCACGTGTCCTTTCCTGTTTGGTTTGAATTTATGGTTTACCACCCTTGCTCACAATGAGTAATCGTCTGGGTCGGTATTGTGTTTCCTTCCCTTCTTGGTTTGAATCCATAGTTTATCGTGCTTTCTCACAATGAGTAATTGATTGGTTTAGTGTCGCATATTTCGTTTGGTTTGAATTCATGGTTTACCATGATTTGTCGCTGTCAGTAATTGATTGGATTAATCAAACATGTCATGTTTGGTTTGAAGCCTTACTTGACCACGCTTTTGTTGCGATGCGTAATTGCTGGATTTATGTCACTTCTCCTGTTTGCTTTGAATCCTTAGTTTACCATGCATTGTCGATGGGTAGTTGCTTGTTTATGTCATCTGTCCGATTTGGTTTGAATCCATAGTTTACTCTGATTTTTTACAATGGAGTAATTGCAAGTGTAAGGTTGTTGCCCTAGTAGGGTGTCATAGTTTGCATGTCTGACTTCTCTCTCAATTGGATGGGTCATCCCACCGGTGTTAACAAGATGAACAATCACATGGTTAACTTCGAATGTTTGAGTAACTAGCATGCAAGGTTTATATTTATGAAAATCACTCATCTATTAACTAAACCACCACTTCAAGCATCCCAAAAAGTTGCTCCCGTCCTTCGGGGGCCGTGGAGGCCAAGGACAAAGGGGGGGCCCTTCTCCCATCGAGGGGGAAGACCAAGCAAGAGCAAGAAGGAGGGGCCTCTTCGTCCCTCTCTTCCGGTGGCGTTGGAGTGTCGTCGGGAGAACCATCGTCATGGTGACCATCTCCATCAACTTTGCCATCTTCATCAAACATCTCCATCACCTTCATCCCTATTTATTCAACGATCCACTCTCCTGTAACCCGTTGTAATCCCCTACCGGAACATGGTTTTTGGTGCTATGAATTAATATCCAATGATTTGTGTCATCGATATTATGTTTGAGTAGATCACTTTTGTCTTAAGGGTTAATTGGTGCATTGTTATGATTGGGTTAAATTGACTGTGGTTATGTCCTTTAGTGCCCATCATATAAGCATGTGAGTAGATCACAACATAGGGTTAGTTATATGTTGATATGACTATGCATGAGGGGGCAATATTGAGAGAAACTTCCTCTTGCCATAGAAATTGATATGTACAGGACCGAAGGGTGAGAAATACATCTTAATGCCATGGTTGGGTTTTACATTAATAAACTTGTTAGTAGTTGCGGATGCTTGCTAATAGTTCCAATCATAAGTGCATAAAATTTCAAGTAGGGGGTGATATGCTAGGAGAGGCCTCTCCCACGTAAAAACATTTCATCAGTCTAGCAACTTAGCTAGTTGCATAGGGACAATTCCACACATCCGACCACTACCTTTTCACAATCGCTATATTTACTTTGTTGTTCCTTTATTTTAACAACGCCTAACTTTTATTTCCACATTCTTTATTGTCTTGCAAACCTATGCCATTACACCTAAAAATTAGGTTTATTCTTGTTTTCGGTAAAGCAAACGTTAACTGTGCTTAGAGTTGTGTCGATGGTCGGTAGAACTTGAGACAATATTAATTTTACCTTTAGCTCCTCATTGGGTTCGGTGCTCTTATTTATAAAAAAAGCTACAATAGACCCCAATGGAATTGTGAGTTATTAGGTCATCATCAGAACGACCTTGGGAGGTGCACCCAGGAGTATGACAAGTTGAAGTTGGAGAAAGACTCCTTGGCTGAGAAATCAAAGAAGCAGGAGCTAGAGCTTCGAAACGCCAAGTTGCGCCTGGCAAACACCGAGGAGGAGACCAAGCGGGCCATGGAGATCATATCATGCAATCCATATTTCCAGCCAGCTTCGATCGACAAAGTTGTCCTAAGGTAATTCGAGGATCTTACACATGGCGTAGTTCTTGGAGAAAAACTGAATCAACTCGGGGTGCTGCACAAGCTTGCCATGTCGACAATGAAGGGTGTTTTCAGTGGTGTGGCCCGAAGAGGAAATCCCAGGGACTTTCTTCGACCTCGCCCACCGTCTTCGAGGAGCCTGCACTTGCGTCGATGATGGAAGTCCTCGGATGTCCGAGCGAGACTGTCTCCTAGATAAAATAATAGAGTAAACTAGTAGTCTGACTTTGAATGCTGAGGAGAAAAGGTTGTAAAAAATTAAAGTCTTAACTAATATTAAGTATATTCTGTGATTCGACAATAAGGTGGGTCGTTTTCTAAATTAATATGCTCTGATCTGATGTCAAATACTTGTGCTAGCTACCTTTTGATTTCAACCTCCTTGGCCAAAAGGGAAACTTGGAGTGCTTGAAGTTGATAATTGGCCTTTTTTCAGTTCATAATTGATATTTTTGTTGTTGAAGTTGCTAATTGACAATAATAATGATTAAAATTACATGATAGAATTTAAAAAGATGGTGTATGGGTGAACCTTGCATTCCTCTCGTCCGACACACAATTCCAGTGCCCATTTGTTGTTTATAAGTGGCCATTGGTCTATTCTTGGGCTCATAACCACAAGATATTCATCTCTTAGGGTAAAAATAACTTAGTTGATTATTCAAATAGGAGATTACATTTGGAAGTACATGTGGTGCTTAATTATGTTTTGGTGTGATGAGAATATGGTTAGAGGAACTAATATCGGTTGCTAAAGTTTATCTCAGTATATTGGTTCCATGAAGTTCTTGATGGAGTTGTGTGACCCCCAAAATTCAAAAAGATCAAAGGCATGGTTTACTATCGACTCGAAGGTTTTAGTTTTTTCTGAATTTGAGTCATAGCAAAAACCATACTATTAAGAGGGGTCATCATGGATTTGTGTCGCGTGCAAATGCCTCCAAAAAGTATACACCATCCCTCCTACATCAACCACCAAGAATCCGCTTGTAGCGTGCTTTGCCAGGTGTTCTATGAGTTTCAATAGAAACTCTCTGGACACCCCATGCGCACGAAGTCTTTGACCCCCGTGTGCATGGGGTGGTTAGAAAGTTTCTGGACACGTGTGCACGGGGTCCGTGAAAATCTGTGGACACCTGATGAGTCCAATTTATGCGATGCTTTTTCTATGTATTTTGTGCCTACAAGGTAGGCTTTGTGGAATTTTACCAGGTTCACACACTTCTTTTTGTTGATAATCCCTCAGGTGACGTCTTTTAGAGCAATATTCATTTAATGGAGAAAATCCCCAGGAATGGTAGTGGAATGACGTATTTAAGGTGATAATCACTTTCCACAAAAAGATCAAGAAAGAAGGCCAAAGGAACGGGTGCCGCCGAGCTTCCATATAGCAAAAGACGGCGTTCCATACGACCAGGAGCGCTCGTATGGGGCGCCGCCACCTCTGGCGGATCAACTTTGTTTACCCCATCGAAGCGGATCGAGAATCAAACGCACGGAGGCACGAGAAACACATCCAGAAGGCAGAACCCTAGCCTTCGGATCCCATCCAAAGGGAGGATCAACCAGGATAAGAGGGGGATTCTTCTTACCGCGAGAGGAATAACATCATCACCATCATCTTCATCACCACCGTCTTCATCAACATCCACATCCTGATCATCTGTAGCATCAAGAACCCTAATGGACACTTTGGTGTATCATTTGAATCAGTCATCCATGTATGCTATTACCATTGCCATGATAATTGTTGTTCCCATGTTTGAATAGACCCCTAGTTCTCAGTGATATGGATGAACCTTGGTATGAGTTGGATTTGAATCATTTATTATGGATACAAGATCCTCTATTGAATGCTTAGTTTAATAACTTCTTGAATGTTGTGAAGGGTCCCCACTCAGCATTTGTGCCTTTTGACCATGAAGTATATCACTGTATTTGCATAGGTCTAGGTTGTGGAGGTAATTCACGCTGATAGTAAAATCCTACTACTCCTAACCTTTACAATTGACCGGGATTTATGGAGAACCCATAGAGAGGCTACGTCCATGAGGAAACCCTTAATTATCATGAGTTTTAACCCTCAAGGGGAGACTATGATGGTGGCCTGTGTGGCACAAAATCTACCACGAGTAGAACGTGTTCTGTACCCAGCTTCGCCTAGCATAATCGTCAACACTTTCTCAAGTATCCCTCCCATATTGTGCTTATGCATAGTAGGACTAGAAACATACAAATGGGGATTCCCGATTCCCTGATAACACCTTTTTATTCTGTTGTTTCACAATCATTGCAAGTCTTGTTCTTTATTTACGTTTATGCTATTTAGTTACAAGTCATTACATTACTCAATCCTTATTTAAATCCACCCCCACTCTGCTTTGAGTCCACAATCATCTGCAGACATAAAATCACATAATTGTTTATAAGAGGCAAAATCCCGATTCATGTGCTCCCCGTGGGATTGATACTCTTACTTCTCAAAGGTTAAAACTAAACCCTATGCACTTGCAGGTTATCAAGTTTTTTCTGGCGCCGTTGTCGGGGAGGTGAGTGCTTTTGGGATTTGCCTTAAGTTTTGAATTATTTTTTGATCTAATTGTTTTTGCAGATTAAAAGCATCCATGGTCTTTCAAGAACAAATTTATCAGGTAGGTGCTGAGCTAGTATCAGGACCGCCTCGAGGAGAGAACTTTATAAATTGGTCCCGACTTACCTCGTAAAGTATATGAGATAACCCCTCGGTCAATTGCTATGATAAAATAGAATATATTCCAAGGTGATGCAACTGAATGTCCTTATGATCATATTGACAATATGAACCTTGCATGTGGAACTCTTTAGTTGCAGAGTAAACGAATTATGATATCAAAGCAAAAGTATTCCCTTATTCACTCCAAGGAGGGGCTACAAGGTAGCTAAGATGCCAAGACATGAGTACGCTGAGTAACTGGCCAAAATTATTAACTGCATTCTCTCCTTATTAGTATCCTCAAGGGAAGTTATATACAATCAGAAGGAAGATAGCAGCTTTGGATAACGAGAAGGTGAGAAATTGGCAGATGCATATATACAATATCGTGAAATACTTCTTGCATGCCCTGAACATCATTATCCTGACTATTTAATAGACAATTTCTTTACTGGTGGGCTTAACTCACAAAGCAAACAAGCTTTAGATCTTGCTTCTAAATGTTTTTATGGGAACCGAGATATCAGATGCTTGGAGTTTACTTGACAGGATGAGGTACAATTCTGAAAATTGGTACCTCTATTTGAATAAAAGAGTAAGGTTGATCTTGTTTATGATAGTATCAAATCTTTCCTTAGAATTTCAAAAGTAAAAGATTTACGTCATGAGGTAAATATTGGTACCGACCCCATGCTGCATGTTTTGAAAGATTTTTCCAAGTTCTTGAATTTACTAGAGAAGAAGTACATGAAATTCATCAAGGAGTCTAAAGCTATGCGTATGGTGGAGACTATAAATAAAGAAAAACTACTCCACCCGAAAGACGGAAATTTCATTGGAAGCTAACAGGTAAAAGAAGGAATACCCTTAGAACGGGGGAAGAAGAACATAAAGGTAGAATAATGTGGGACTCCTCCCTATGTTAATATAATTAAAGAACTTTCTAAACCTATACTAGTGCTGAATACATATGTCTACTTAGATGAAGACACCACCTCTCATCTTATAGGACATATCGAAGGTAAAATGCAGGTAAGAAAATTTTATCATGTTCCTTCGGAAGCAAGTCTTATTTTGGGTTATGTGACTGAAAGCACATATGCTCCCTTGGTGGTTTTGATAATTCATGAAAACATACATTGTCTCTTGGACTAATATTTCTATCTAGTTTATTTCAGGGTTAGTCCATAGAGAGTGTTGGCAAAAGGGTGTGAGGAGATTCCCCAAGAATAATAAGAAGAAGAAGAAGAAGAGGAAGGAAGGAATAGGATTGGCCAAGCTACAAGCATGAAGACCCTACCCTTTTACTTAGTGAGAAATCAATTTGAGTCCATAGGAAATACAATACTATTAAAAGGGGGTGAGGTAATGATGGGTGAACAAATTGCTCCACGTGCACAAGTGCTAGCCACCAAAAACACCCACAAGCTCTCCCACAAAAATACTCTATCAAAACCCTACTACACAAAATGGTGCCACCAAGTTTTCCCATTCGGCTCTAATGATTTCTACCCCAGATAGAACCCTAGACAAACCCTAACATCTCCGTACTAGCAAGTGCTGTATCGATGCAACCGAGTTTTGGTGACCACGATTCAGGTGACTAAATTCATGGAATCGGAATTTCCGAGTTTTATGGTTCGGTCTCACCGAGTTTGGAAACTGCCCTCGGCCAGTCATATTGATACCACCGAGAATTTCATGTCGGTCTCACCGAGATTCACAAAGTTGCCACATTTTGAACAGATCGGTACAACCGAGTTTTGCTTTAGTTTCACCGAGTTGGTCAATGACGTGGCTTGAGGCTGCATTGGTATTTCCCCAAAGAGGAATGGATGATGCAACACATTGATGGTAAGTATTTCCCTCAGTTATGAAACCAAGGTATCAATCTGTACAAGAAGACCAGGCAACTATGTAAACAGTTCCTGTACACAAAGAATAAATACTTGCAACCCGACGCATAAGAGAGGTTGGCAAGCTCTCAATGATAAAATGATAGATTATGTTGTGATAGTTTGGGCAAATAGATCTTGCAAGAACACAAAATAAAGGAGGTAAATAAAAATGCAGAAAGATATTATTGGGTTTTTGGATTAAATAGATCTGAAAAGAAACACGGCAAAAAGATAGATCGAAAAGCAATATGTTGGAAAAGTAGACCCGGGGGGCGTAGGTTTCACTAGTGGCTTCTCTCATGAGTATAGCACACGGTGGGTGAACAAATTACTGTTGGGCAATTAGTAGAAGATCGAATAGTCATGGTGATATCCAAGGCAATGATAATTATATAGGTATCACGTCCAAGATAAGTAGACTGAAATGATTCCGCATCTACTTCTATTACTCCACATATCGACCACTATCCAACATGCATCTAGTGTATTCAGTTCATAGAGAAATGGAGTAATGCAATAAGAATGGTGACATGATGTAGACAAGATCTATTGATGTAGGAATGGACCCCATTTTTTTATCCTTAATAGCAACTATACATGTGTGCGTTGCTGGCCCTTCTGTCAGTTGGATAGGACACCGCAAGATCAAACCCATAACAAAGCAGCTCTTCCCATGGCAAGAAAAATCAATCTAGATGGACTAACTAAACCAAAGTTTCGAAGAATAAATATGAGGCTATAAGTGTCATGCAAATAAGAGATCAAAGAAGACTCAATCATATTCATGGATATAAACTGATCATGAACTCAAAATTCATTGGATCCCAACAAACACACCGCAAAAAATCATTACATCAAATAGATATCCAAGAGACCATTGTATTGAGATTCAAAAGAAAGAGAGAGATAGGAAGCTATCTAGCTACTGCGTATAGGCCTGTAGGTCGATGGTGGACTACTCACACACCATCAGACAGGCACCCATGAAGACGATGCACCCCTCCGTGATGGTGTTAGATTGGATCTCGTGGTTTTGGAACTTGCGGTAGCTGGAATTGTGTT
The DNA here is from genome assembly GCA_022496015.1 of Hordeum marinum. Taxonomy (NCBI): domain Eukaryota; kingdom Viridiplantae; phylum Streptophyta; class Magnoliopsida; order Poales; family Poaceae; genus Hordeum; species Hordeum marinum. The sequence goes on from CM039678.1 coordinate 339,113,952, forward strand.
TCGTAGAGTCTCCTAGGGTTTTCCCAATATTTGAGAATTTATAGAGCTGGTAGTCGATGGAGGGGTCCCCGAGGCGGCCACAACTCATCGGGGCGCGCCTAGGGCCTTTGACGCGCCCTAGTGGGTTGTGGGTGGCCTGGGGTCCCTCCTGGCTACTTCTTAGGCCCATTGGCACTCTTCTCGTCCAAAAAAATCTCCAAAAAGTTTCATCTCGATTGGACTCCGTTCGGTATTGATTTTCCGCGAAGTAAAAAAACAAGCAAAAATAGCAACTTTCACTTTGGCACTATGTCAATAGGTTAGTTTGAAAAAATGATTTGAAGTTGCTATAAAATAATTGTAAAACATCCAACATTGACAATATAACAACATGGAATAACTAAAAAAATTCGATACTGTGGAGACATATCAGCATCCCCAAGATAAATTCCTACTCGCCCTCGAGTAGGTAAATGATAAAAACAGAATTTTTTGTGTGGAATGCTTCCTAACATGTTCATCACATATTCTTTTCTTTTTTAGCATGGACATTTGGACTTTTACATGGTTCAAAGAAATAGCCTAGTTTTGACATGGAGACTTTAATACTTAAGCATATCCACAAGCAACCATTTCTTTCAAAATATCAACACTAAAGCAAGTTATCCCTAGCCCATCATGCTCAACCATTGATCCATTCATGAAACACACTCAAATATTAGCTACACCTAATGCTCAAGTATGATCATAGTGCCCTCTAGTTGGTTCTTTATAAGAGAAGATGGAGACTCAAGTAAAAATAAAAATGGGATATAGTAAATAGATAGGCCCTTCGCTGAGGGAAGTAGAGATTTGTAGAGGTGCCAGAGCTCAAGGTTTAAATTGATAGAGAAAATATTTTGGGTGGCATGCATTTCCTGTCAACGAAAACGACTGAGAGATTTCAATATCTTTCCATTCTAAATACATCATAAGCGGTTCCCAAACACAAAAAAAATTGTATTCCCTTTACCACCATTCTTTCACTTTCCATGGCTAGCCGAATCCACGGTTGCCTTCCATACGAACACTTTCAAAGGAATTTATTATTTGACAACATAAAGTAAATTTCTTTTAGTTTTTCATTTTGGGACTAGGCATCCCTATTACCGCCATACTCTCGTGCAATGACAAGTGAATAAACACTCATATTGAGAATAACACATCTAGCATGAAAAAATATCGGTCACCCCTTCTGCTTCATGAGTGGCATGAGCACACAAAAGGAACATTCATTTTGAAAATTAGAGATGAAACATACAAATTTGCTTGGAATGGCATGGAAATACCGCATATAGGTAGGTATGGTGGACTCATATGGCAAAACTGGGTTTAAGGATTTTTGATGCACAAGTAGTATTTCTACTTAGTACAAGTGAAGGCTAGCAAATAGATTGAGAAGCAACCAACGAAGAAACAAAAAATCACATAAGTGAGAATTAATCATAACTAACACCGACTAATGCACCATAAGTAGGATGTAATTTCATTGCACAACTATTGCCTTTTGTGCTTGCATAGGGAATCACAAACCTTAGCACCAATATTATTACTAAGCATAATTACTTACTAACATAACTCACATATTACTATCATTATGTCTCAAAACTATTACAAAGAATCAAGTTCAACTTGTCCAATGATCTTTATGAAAGTTTTTATTATATCCCTCTTGAATATCTATCGCTTTGGGACTAGTTTCATATATTGCCATTGCTTTTGACAAGCTCAAATAGATTTAAGTGAAGATCATGAGCATAAAAGTTTCATCTCTCAAAATAGTATAAGTGAAGCATGAGAAGATTTCTTCAAAATTACTAACTCTCAAATTAATATAAGTGAAGCATGAGAGCATTTCTTCAAACAAGTAAAAGCACGCCGTCCTCAAAATGATATATGTGAAGCACTAGAGCAATTCCCTTGCTCAAAAAATTTAAGTGAAGCATATAGAGCAATTCTAACAAATCATTGCATAATTTTTGATCTCTTAAATAGATGTGTCTAGAAAGTGTAAAAATAAAAACAAGTAAAGACTCAAATAATACAAGATGCTCCAAGCAAAACTCATGATATGTGATGAAGAACAATATAGTTCCAAGTGAAATACCGATGGTTGTTAGAAGAAAGAGGGGACGCCACTCGGGGGCATCCCCAAGATTAGTTTCTTGTTAATCTATGAATATTATCTTGGGTGCCATGGGAATCCCCAATCTTAGTCTCTTCTTACTCCTTATTCCTTCATCCATCGTGATCTCACCCAAGACTTGAAAACTTCAATCACACAAAACTTGACAAAATCTTCATGAGATCCGTTAGTATAATAAAGAAAATTACCACTCTAAGTACTATTCTAAACTCATTAATATTTTATTATTACATTATATCTACATTCTAACTTTACCATGACTTATACCCTCCAATACAAGCAATAGATTCATCAAAACAACACACAATGCAAAGAAAACAGAATCTGTCTCAAACAGAATAGTCTATAGTAATCTGTATTCTATCCATACTTATGTAACTTTAAAACTTCTGACAAATTAGTAGAACGTAAATAATTTGTATATAAATACCGTGTTAAAATTGCAACTCATTTTCATGCTCCGTTAAAAGATGTAAATCTGTGCACTTAAGACAAAGTTTCTTTCCAGATTCGACATTGATTCTACTCATTTTATGAATCATCCTAAAGGTTCTACTTGTCATAAACACTAAATAAAACATAAAAACACAATTATAACAAAGGCATAATTTTGCAAACACTCAAAAACAGAAAGGAGAAGATAAGATAAATTTTATTCATTGGGTTACCTCCCAACAAGCGCTATCGTTTTACGCCCCTAGCTAGGCATAACACATAGATTCAAGTATTGTCATCATTAGTTTCCAACACATTAAGCACACAACGAGAATTTTTCAAGAATCTAGCATGCATACTTTCAATTACAATACTTCTAGGAATAGGATTGAAAAATTTGTTCTTGTCATTAAGGTTGTTTACCACTTCAACGAAATTGGGGTGAATACTAATCATTTTAAGATCTTCATTGTTTATACTAGAAGTGGTATCCTTATTCTTAGTAACATGTGTAGTCTTGAAATCTTTAATAATAGGTGTTTTTTGAATAATCTTAACGGTATAAAAAGCTGAACTTAAGGTACTAAAGATTTCTTCCAACTTATCAATTCTACCGGGGCTCTCTTTCATTCTTTTGTTTACATCGGGTTCTTTTTCCTTTAACATTTTAAGAGCGTCTCCCACCTTTCAACCAATTTTATTAGCAATATTATGCATACTTTTATCTAATTTCTCAATATTCTCTTCGATGAGAATTTTCTTGTCAATATCATCCAATTTTTGCATAACATGCTCAAGAGCTAAAATCGTTTCACTAGTGGCTTCTCTCATGAGTATAGCACACAATGGGTGAAAAATTACTATTGGGCAATTGATAGAAGATCGAATAATCATGATGATATAAAAGGCAATGATCATTATATAGGCATCACGTCCAAGATAAGTAGACCGAAACAATCATGTATCTAATTCTATTACTCCACACATCGATCGCTATCTAGCATGCATCTAGTGTACTGTGTTCATGGAGAAACGGAGTAATGCAATAATAGCGGTGACATAATGTTGACAAGATCTATTCATGTAGGAATATACCCCATCTTGTTATCCTTAATAGCAACGATACATGCGTGTCTTGCTGCCCCTTCTACCACTTGGAAAAGGACACCGCAATATTGAACGCATCACAAAGCACCTCTTCCCATGGCAAGAAAAATCGATCTAGTTAGCCTAACTAAACCAAAGATTCAGAGAAGAAATATGAGGCTATAATTAATCATGCAAATAAGAGATCAAAGAAGACTCAAATCATACTCATGGATAAAAACTAATCATGAACTCAAAATTCATCGGATCCTAACAAACGCACCGCAAAAATTCATTACATCAAATAGATCTCCAAGAGACCATTGTATAGAGAATCAAAAGAGAGAGAGGAAGCCATTGCCTACGGACCCGTAGGTCTATGGTGGACTACTCAGACATAATTGAAGAGGTACGCACGAAGACGATGCACCCCTCCATAATGGTGTTAGATTGGATCTCGTGGTTCTGGAACTTGCGGCGGCTGGAATTGTGTTTCGTCGACTCTCCTAGGGTTTTCCAAATATTTGTGAATTTATAGAGCTGATAGTTAGTGGAGGGGATCCCGAGGGGGCCACAACCCATCAGGATGCGCCTTGGTGGGTTGTGGGTGGCCTGGGCTCCCTCCTGGCTGCTTCTTTGGCCCATTGGCACTCTTCCGGTCCAAAAAAAAATCTCCAAAAAGTTTCGTATCGACTGGACTCCGTTTGGTACTGATTTTATGCAAAGTAAAAAACAAGCAAAAACAACAACTGCCACCTTGGCACTATGTCAATAGGTTAGTTCCAAAAATTGGTATAAAGTTTCCATAAAATGATTGTAAAACATCCAAGATTGATAATATAACAACATGGAACAAGCAAAAATTCTAGATATGTTGGAGACGTATCAGTCAGTAATGTTGTAACGGTTGGATTTTTGGAGATGCCTATATATATCCCTCCACCACATCCCACTCGCGATAGAAGCACTCAGAACAGTTCCCCACTTACCATATCCAAATTTCTAAGAGAGAACCACCTACCCTTGTGTTGAGGTCAAGATCATCCACTCCAACCATATGGATCTAGATTTCTAGCCTCCTCTAGTTGCTTACCACCCAATAAATCTCTTCTACCAAGCCAAATATGTGGGAGAGTGACTGAGTGTTGATGAGTCTATCATCTTGAAGCACAAGAGCAAGGATTTCGTCATCACTATCAAACCTATTACCTTTTGGAGGATGGTGCCTCCTAGACTGGTTAGGTGTTGCTTGGGAGCCTCCTACCTTGTGTTGCGGAGTTGAAGTGAGAAGTTTGTACGGGCAAGGAGATCACCTACTCTGTGAAGATATACCCATAGTGAGGCTAGTCCTTCGTGGACGAAAGCCGTTATGGAATAGTCAAGGTTTCTACTTCGTGGACCCTTATGGGTGGATCCCTTCATGGACTCTCGTGACCGCTACCCTTAGTGGGTTGAAGCCTCCAGAAACGTGGATATACGATAGCGCCACCTATTGGAACCACGGGAAAAATCTTCATGTCTACAATTGCGTTTGATCTTCCTATCTCTACCCTCTTACATATGCTTGTCCTACTTTCCGCTGCCATATTTGTTGACTAGCATGTGTAGGGTGCATTGGACTTGTCATAATTGCTAAAATCTGCCAACCTATTAACTTGGGAAAAGGTTAGGTTTTAATTCTTGCAAGTAGTCTATTCATCCACCTCTAGATGTCTCCTCTACCGATACCCTCAATTGATATCGGAGCTTTGGTCTCCATAGCTTCGGTTTCATCACCATGGAGGAAGATGGATGTGTCTAGTTTAGGGAGTATTAGTTGTAGAGTGCCTGTTCTCAATGGGGAGTACTATAGTCAATGGAAATATGAGATGCTTGAGCTATTCCATGAATTCCATTTTAGCAAGTATGTTATGAACCCCTATGTACCTCCCATTGAACACTTACATTCCACACACGAAGAGGAAATTGATATGCCTCGCAATCTTAGAAATGTTAATCAAATTATCAAAGGATTGCCTAGTTTTGTGTTTGACGAAATGAAGAATTTTGAATGTGCTTATACTTTGTGGAATGATTTGGAGAAATGATATCCAAGTTATTTATTGAGTGATATTGATGAAATTCTTCATTAAGCTATTGCCTTTCACATTATGAAGCCTAGTCATCCTAACTTTGATAAGTGCTTATTTGATCTTCGAGACCTCATGCGTGCTAAAGGAGATGTCACTACCATCAATAACATTATCTTTGAAGCCATTCACATCCATAAACTTGAACATTGTCATTATCTCAACCCTAACGAATCTCTTGTCTGTTATGACGAGGATATCCCACTTGATGATGGCAACATGGAACATGGCTACTATGAAGAAGATGAGTTATTTGACATCAAGTGTGAGAAGACTATGAAGAGTCTATGTCTCATGGAAAACTTCAAAGATTACATGGCCAGAGGAAGGGAATGGATTCTTGACAGTGGATGCACCGATCATATGACCGGAGATAGAGACATGTTTCAAGTAATCACACCAAACCATGGACCGCGAAGGTATGTAACTTTTGGATAAAACTCTAAGGGTAAGGTACTTGGTGTTGGTAAGGTGTCCATATCTCATGATAGCTCTTTTCAAAATGTCATGCTTGTTGAATCTCTTGGCTATAATCTTCTTTCCGTATCTAGACTTCCCCACTTCGGTTTTAATGTGCTATTTACCAGAGTAGATTGCCAAGTGTGTCGTCAATATAACAATAGCATGGTATTTACCAGTTTTTGTAGAGGTGATCTATACATTCTTGATTTCACTAAGAGATCCAAACCTCGCACTTGTCTTATTACAAAATCTTCTAAAGGTTGGCTTTGCCATAGAATATTAGGTCATGTTGTTATGCCTAATCTAGACAAGCTCATCAAAGGTGATCATATTGTTGGTGTTAAATTTGTTATCTTTGATAAAGATAGACTTTATAGTGCTTGTCAAGCCAGAAAGCAAGTAAGTGGAAGTCATCCCGTAAAGAATACCATGTCTACTAGGAGACCAGTCGAGTTGCTTCATATGGATCTTTTTGGTCCCAATGCTTACAAGAGCCTCGATGGAAACTCTTTTGGTCTAGTTATAGTTGATGATTTTTCTATATTTATGTGGGTATTATTTCTTGATGATAAGGTGCAGGTGCAAAAGATGTTCAAGAACTTCACTCGCAAAGCTCAAAATCAGGTTGAGGTGAAGATCAAGAAGGTTCGAAGTGAAAACAGATCGGAGTTGAAGAACACAAATGTGGACACCTTTCTTGATGAAGAAGGGATTCTACATGAGTTCTCGGCTACGTACATGCCTCAACAAAATGGAGTTGTTGAGTGGAAGAACATAACTCTTATTGAGATGGCAAGAACGATGCTCGACAATTACAAGACGCCAAGACACTTTTGAGAAAAAGCCATGGAAACAACTTGTCATGCCACGAACCGACTCTATCTCCACAAGCTTCTCGGTAAAACGGCATATGAGCTACTCAATGGTCATAAACCCCAAGTTGGATACTTTCGGGTATTCGGCTCCAAGTGTTAAATTCTTGATAAGCATCGTCGTTATAAATTTTCTCCTAAATCTCATGAAGGCTTCCTACTCGTTTATGGATCAAACTCGCGCACTTATCGTGTCTACAACAACTTCACTCGAAAAGTTGAAGAGACGGTAGATGTGAAGTTTGATGAATCTAATGGTTCACAAGTCAAACAATTTACAAATGATGTAGGAGATAAAGAACCTTTGGAAGCTATCCAAGAGTTGTCCATTGGTAAGATTCATCCCATGGAGGTGAAGGAAAGTACCTCATCAAAGCAAGACAAAGCTCCTACTTCGCGTAAAGGCGAACCTCAACACGACATGGAAGCATCAAGAAGTGATACACAACAAGATGATGAGGAGGAAGAAGTACATCATGATGATCCACCTCAACCTCCTTCACCACCGCATCAAGGAGACGACACCAACAACAACAATGAATAAGAAGATGATGATGCGGAAGCTCCACCATCAAACAACAAAAAGCCACCTCGAGTTTGAGCAAGAGTGAACAAGAATCATGCCTTAGAGAAAATCTTTGGTGACATTCAAATCGAGAGAATCACTCACTCTAGAACCATCTTAGCTAACTTTTGTGTGCACTACTCGTTCATTTCTAGTATTGAGCCTATGAAGGTGGAAGAAGCGCTCAAAGATCCGGATTGGGTGAATGCTATGCATGAGGAGCTTCACAACTTCGAGAGGAATGAAGTGTGGACACTTGTGGAGAAGACCAAGGATGAGCAAAACATCATCGGAACCAAATGGGTGTGTCGGAACAAGCAAGACAAATACGGTCAATTTGTTCTCAACAAGGCACGTCTCGTGGCGCAAGGCTACACACAAGTTGAAGGTATGGACTATGCTAAGACCTGTGCCTCCGTTGCTAGACTTGAAGCTATTCGTGTATTGTTTGCTCATGTGAATAATCATGAAATCACTCTTTATCAAATGGATATTAAAATTGCATTTCTAAATGGGGAGATTGAGGAAGAAGTCTATGTTAAGCAACCCCATGGTTCTGTAAATCCTAGGAACCCAACAATGTTTACAAGCTTCGTAAAGCTCTTTATGGACTTAAGTAAGCCCCTCGTTCTTGGTATAAGTGCGTGACGAAGGTCTTCTTGAAAAGGGTTTTGAGATTGGTAAAATTGACGCAACCTTATTCACTAAGAGAGTTAATGGTGAATTATTTGTGTGCCAAATTTATGTGGATGATATTATCTTTGGATCTACTAACCAACAATAGTGAGAAATTTGGAAGGTTGATGTCCGAGAAGTATGAGATGCCCATGATTTGCGAGCTGAAAATTTTCCTTGGTTTACAAATCAAGCAAACGAGAGAAGGAACTTTCATCTCCCAAACCAAGTACACCAAGGACTTGATCAACAAGTTCAATATGCAAGAGTGTAAAGGTATGAAAACTCCTATGCCTACTAGTGGACATGTTGGTCTTACCAAGGAGGATGAACCCATTGATCAAAAAGTTTATCGATCAATGATTGGTTCATTGCTATATCTACGTGCCGTATCATGCTTAGTGTTTGCATGTGTTCTAGATATCAAGCTGCTCCTAAACAGTGTCATCTTAAGGCCGTGAAAAGAATTCTGAGATACTTGATACATACACCAAACTTTGGCATTTGGTATCCCAAGGGATCTTCTTGTAACCTTGTTGTCTATTCTGACTCGTACTATGCCGGAGACAAGGTTGATAGAAATCCACCTAGGGTACTTATCAACTTCTTAGTAGATCTGTTGTGTCTTGGTCCTCCAAGAAACAAAACTCGGTATCTCCATCTACTGCTGAAGCGGAATACATTGCCGCTGGATCATGTTGTTCCCAATTGCTATGGATGACTCAAATTCTTAAGGACTATGGAATACATGTACCATTATTATGTGACAATGAGAGTGCAATCAGAATTGCATATAATCCCGTGCAACATTCGCAAACTAAGCACATTCAAGTTTGACATCATTTCATTCGTGATCATGTTGCCAAAGGAGATATCAATCTCAAGCATGTTCGTACTAACAAACGATTGGCCGATATCTTCACTAAGCCACTTGATGAAAATTTGTTTTGTCACTTGAGGAGTGAGTTGAATATCACTGATGCTTCAAACTTTAGCTACTAACTCGGTTGCCTGCAAGGGCATGAGCTTACATGATACTTCCATGATACACTTGACATTCTATATTATATCTTGGAAATATATGCACCCTTGTATTGCAACTAACCTTTTGTAGGTACTTGGAAGAATTTCACTCCACAAGATTGCCAACAACTCGAATCAAGAGCAATCTTGTCATAACCAAGTATCCCTAAGGCCTTTCTTTGTTGATCGAAGGAAGAAGACAACTCAACCATATCCTTGACATATATTTGATAAGATCACAATTGCTAATTCAATTGGTATCATGTCATTTGGATATATCTTGTTCTTCCTTGCATGACTAATCCATGTAGGTGAAAAGAGAACCAAAATGATTGAGGATTTCTCCCAACTCAAGATGATCTTCATCGAGCATCCACAACAAGTTCGTCTACATGCTACGTCATCAACATCACTCAGAGGTATGTGATCATATCCTTGGAAAATCTTTACTCCAAGTCATGAGATAAAGCAACTCAAGTGATATGACAACATTAAAATGCTTAATCAATAAATGGTAACCCCATTTTGAGCTTAACAATGAGTATGACCTATGATCAAGTATTCTTGCTTGTCTCCTAAGTCAATATACTCTAATATAGGTGACCTAGTCACCGACCATCATCTAGATGAAGTTTCTTGTGTGGTTCATCCTATATTTGCATGCTTTCTAGGAACCACTCAACAATTATCTAGTTGATATATCTTTTTAAACTCGCTTGAATTTCATTTGCAAATATTTTTGAATTTTTATTACAAGTTCTATAATGTCATTTGAAAGTTTCTGAAACCTTGCCAAGTTTCTGTCTAGACCTCGGAGTCTCCGACTAAAACCACACGGTTACACCGATTATGCAAATAGGCTGCAGATCCACAATTCGGTTTCACCGACGTATTTGCCTCGGAGCCACCGATTCTGTTATCTTCTATGTTATGTGTTAAAATCAACAAATCTTTATTTCTCCAATTATTAATTTGTTAAAAAAACTCAAAGGAGGAGAAGTCTTACAAGCTTACAGATCAATGATAGGGGGAGAAATTGTTCTTTATAACCCCTCAGCCTTAGTTGATCTCTATGATTCATGCCTTTTCATGATCCCTACATTTTACGAACCTTGTTCTATAGGATTCCTTATAACTCAATGATCCCTATGTCTAGCCCTGTGTATGAACCTTTTTGGAAATTAATGCCAAAGGGGGAGAAATACGAAAGCTTCAATGCAAAGGGATAGATACACCTAAGGGGGAGATATAAAATTAAGCTTGTGCTTATATAGACAAGGGGAGAATACCAAAGTAGAGGGAGAAACTTCGTTGTTAACCAAAGTGGAGAAACACCACTTAAGGGGGAGAGAGCATGTCTAATATTGTATGTACATGTTTTATTTGACTACTCATGTTAGACTTGTCTCACCCTACCTACTCCCATTATCTAGATGCTAAGATTCAGGGGGAGAGGATGACCTACAATTTCATATTTAGGGGAGAAACCTCTAAATTATCTTGGAGACATATCAATCTTAAGGAATACTCTCTTCTATATGTTCTCCACATTTTGGTACTTTGAGTTCTATTGCATTTTGGTTTGTAGAATACTCTTGTGTTTCCTAACATTGTTTTCTCAAGTGTGTTTCTACTACTAGAATGCTCAAGGACTCAAGGTAACTATATGCATCATATTTGTGATCAAGATGATCTCTTGCTTCTTGTGCATATTGTTTGCAAGAGTGAAGTCTTGAACAAGTACACAACTCATTCATATATATTTGATGCATATAGCCAAGATACACATGACTCATCATATCCCTACTACTATATGTGTATCCATGCATTCCAAAGCAACTATCATTTAAAAGGATTGCACACATTTAGGGGGAGCAAGTTTTAGTCATGTGTCTCTCAGAGTCTTCATTATATCTTTGCATATCTTTATTTGAAGCTTTGATTGTATGTTGTCATCAATTACTAAAAAGGGGGAGATCGAAAGCACATATGCTCCCTTGGTGGTTTTGATAATTCATGACAACATAAATTGTCTCTTGGACTAATATTTATACCTAGTTTATTTCAGGTTTAATCCACATTGGTAAAAGAGTGTGAGGAGATTTCTCAAGAAGAAGAAGAAGAAGAGGAAGGAATAGGATTTTCCAAGCTACAAGCATGAAGACTCTACCTATTTACTTAGTGAGAAATCACTTTGAGTCCATAGGAAAGCCAATACTATTAAAAGGGGGTGAGGTAATGATTGGTGAACAAATTGCTCCACGTGCACACGTGCTAGCCACCAAAAACACCCACAATCTCTCCCACAAAAAATACTCTATCAAAACCCTACTACACAAAATCGACGCCACCAAGTTTTCCATTTGGCTCTACCGATTTCTACCCTAGACAGAACCCTAGCCAAACCTAACATCTTGGTACCACCAAGTGCTACATCGGGGCAACCGAGTTTTCCTTACCATGATTTGGGTGACTAAATTCATGGAAACGGAATTTTCGAGTTTTATGGTTCGTTTCACCAAGTTTGGAAACTGTCCTCGACCACTCATATCGGTACCACCTAGAATGTCATATCGGTCTCACCGAGATTCACAAAGTTGTTGCATTTTGAATACATCGGTACAACCGTGTTTTGCTTCGGTTTCACTGAGTTGGTCAATAATGTTGTAACGGTTAGATTTTATGCCTATATATATCACTCCACCACATCCCACTCGCAAGAGAAGTACCTAGAACAGTTCCCCACTTCCCATATCCAAATTTCTGATAGAGAACCACCTACCCTTGTGTTGATATCAAGATCATCCACTCCAACCATATGGATCTCGATTTCTAGACTCCCCAAGTTGCTTTCCACCCAATCAATCTCTTCTACCAAGAAAAATCTGTGAGAAATTTATTGAGTGTGGAGGAGTCTATCATCTTGAAGCACAAGAGAAAGGAGTTCATCATCACTATCAAGCCTATTACCTTTTGGAGGATGGTGCCTCCTAGATTGGTTAGGTGTTGCATGAGAGCCTCCTACTTCGTGTTGTTGACTTTAACCAAGAAGTTTGTATTGGCAAGGAGATCGCCTACTCCGTGAAGATCTACCCATAGTGAGGCTAGTCCTTCGTGGACAGAAGCCGTTATGGAATAGTCAAGGTTGCTACTTCATGGACCCTTATGGGTGGAGACCTTCGTGGACTCTCGCGACCGCTACCCTCCATGGGTTGAAGACCTCATAAACATGGATGTACGATAGCGCCACCTATCGGAACCACAGGAAAAATCTTCATGGCTACAATTGCGTTTGATATTCCTATCTCTTCCCTCTTACATATGCCTGTCCTAATTTTTGCTCCCATATTTGTTGACTAGACGTCTCTTCTATCGATCCCCTCAGTGACCCCGGTTCACCATTCAATATTATTCTTTATAGTCTTTATGCAGAAATTTATGATAATATTTCTCCCTGTACTCTTGAGCCTACTAATGTTATCATTAAGCTTGCAGATAAAACTAATAGGAAACCTTGTGGCATCCATAAAGATGTCAACTTTATAATTGTAGCGACCTGACCTGAAACGGTCGAATATCCGGTGTTTCCGTACCATCCCAAGATCATGCTGGTACACACACGGTACATCAATGTATATATCAAAGGGAAAATCACACAGCTTTATTAATCGAAATCTCATATCGAGTCCTTTATTACAATAAGGATTACAATAAAGTGGCTGAAAGCCAACTCATGAGATAAACTAAACAAAAAAAATCTTGCAGAAGCTTAAAAGGTAATCGACTCCATTTGACTCCAAGGGCATCTCACCGAGCGTAGAGCGTATCCTCACTCCTGGTCGGAAAAGTACTCTGCAACATGATACGTTGCAGCCATGTAGGTCAGCATATTGAATATGCCGACAATGTCACAAAAGAGAGGGGTCAAAATAATCATCTATTCTATATGCATATATGGCAGGTGGGAGTAGTAAGTTTTGCGTAAAGCAAAATTTTCCTACAACAAGAGAGGGGCAAAACAGAAGTTTTTACTACAATGTTGGTTGATTAATGAGATGGTTCCACCAACCAATTCTCATACCCAAGTTGTCATTAATACCCACATCACTATTGTTCTTTGTGTTGAGAATTCCAGATAGTTTCAGTTCCTTTGGCTCAAGTTGTCCATGACCGTGGACACGGCTAATCGATTAGGTTTGAGTACTCTGCAGAGTTTTGCACACGTTCCCCACAAGATTTGATCGCCTCCGTTGGATTCCTCGCACTTCAGGGTGTTTGAGGAACGGATGATCAAAACATGGTCTTCTAAGGGGTTCCTCTGAGACTCTGTTGGTGCCCATCCTTTCCTACCGTTCTTCTACATATCGTAGCACCGCCTATCCAGGGTCACCACAATATCCAACCAAGCCAGAGCCCATAATGGCTTGTAGCTGTGCAGGTAAGCCTTGGGTCTTGAAGCATCCATCCATCTCTTTGTTCCTGGGTGGACCTTTCCACGTGAATACTGGCACTTCTCCAGCAACACCTAGGCTAACCACTGGCTTCTCCAGGGCGCCGTTCAACCATCATCCACCCAGAGGTATGTTGAAAACTTGGAGTCTTGAAGTCTTGATCATCATGTAGGTCTTGTAATTATTATCTCACAACTCTCATGAATCACACAACCAACCCCGTCTACTAATAGCATAACAAAATTAAATCACCGTTTCCTGGGGCCAAAGTGTCAAAGGTTTGAGGGGTGCCTACCACATGATACTACATCAAGTAACCAAATTTCCAAATTACCTACTTTACATGCAAATGGGGAGATGGTAGAACTAATGCAATAAAAAAATGGGTAAACATGATCAAAGTGACTTGCGTTGCTGCCGATCCTCGTACTCGAGTGACTCTAGGTAACAAGCTTCCCACTCCGGATGATCTAACGAATCAAAAAAGCACACAATAAGCATAACCACAATACGATTTACACAACAGCAAAGTAAACTAATAATACTACAACAATCAATAGCAGAACTTCTACTAAGACATAACAAGACAAAAATTGTTTTCAGCAACTAATAAATAAATAACATAAAGTAAATACTAAAATTTTATTAGAAAACAGGAAGTATTTCACCATAAAACTTTTGTGCAAAAGAATTACTACAAAACCTTTTACTAAACAATACTTATGGTGAAAACAATGTTTACCTATTAAAATAGAACACAAAACAAAACAAAAAATATTTTTATTAACAGAAAATAAATCTCCTAATGTTGAACAATAGAAAACTAAAAGAACTACAATAGAAAGTTAAACTAAAATAGAATCAAAATAAACTAAAATAAAAACAATTTAATTAAACCCTACGAAGAACTAAACAGAATCTGTTTTTGCTAAAAACTCTAGTCTAAAATATCCTAAAAATTCTCAAACAAAGCAGGATGATAAACCTAACTAATACAAAACAGTGGCACAAAGAATCTCTCAAAAATAAGTTTTTAAACTCGAGTTATTCAAATTTTTGTGATTTGCTCAAATTTAACAAAATTCGAATTTAAAAGTTCAAATTTGAAAACTAAAACTAAAGACAGAAACTACATGAAATTTGTGACATGTTACAAAAAGAATCAATCAAAAACTCTAAATATCCTAAAAGATATAACAAAAACAAAAACAGAAACTATTCTATTTTTCTAAAACAAAAACAAAAAAGAAAAAAACTAACCTACGAATTGGCTACGTGGCGTGTTGTGATTGGCCGAAGCATGCGCGTGCGGGAGCTAACGAGCGAACGGCCACTACTTGGATGAGAACGGTTCGGGCATTTTAGTGATCTAATCTGGATCGTTAGATCTAGATCCGAAGGCTAAGAAGGAGGGGGGGTGCTCACAGCGGTGGTTGGAGGTTTCTCCGGCGAGGTCGATGGTGGTGGAGCGTCAGAGGTGGTCGAGGACGGCGTTCTGGTGGTCGGGGGTGACGTCTGAGGGGTGCAGTCGACGATGGCGGGCCTTTGGCGACGGTTGGTGGTGACGGTGGGGTGTGGGGTGACGGGGGCGACGACCAGGAGCTCGGAGAGCTTCAATGAGGAGCCGAGCTCCGGCGAGGTGCGGGGGCGATGCTCTGGCGAGGGGAGTGGGGTTTTGAGGGGGGGATGGAATGCGGCGAGGTAGGGGCTTTATATAGGGGCTTGAGGGGTCGGGAAATGGAAGGAGGAGGGAGATCCGGGCGGGAGTGGATCTCGCCGGCGAGGTGGAGGCGAAAGGGGATCGCGTGGTTGGTCGGTGGGTCCCATGCGATAGAGAGAGGGGAGCAGTGTTTGCGGCGTCGGCGGCCGATCCGAATTAAATTCGGATGTGGCGTCGGTGTGTTGGGCCGGTGGACTTTCCTAATACGCGAATTTTTTCCTTTTTCCAATTTACAGAGAAAGGAAACTACTTTATGTCAATGAAAACATTTCCAAAAAATGAACATATATATATATTAGATTGACCAGGGGAATAAATGAAATTTAATGAACATTTTTCCGCAGCCAAATAAGTACTTTGAAAAAGTTTAGTTTTAGAAAATGCCTAATTTTAATTCTTTTTGCAATAATTTTTTAAATAACCCCCTGGGTTTTATGGTTCAAATACTTCACAAAAATACCCCTGATATGGAGTGTCATGTTCCCCCTCTCATATTTGAATATTTCAGGGTTTTGGCAAGATAGGAAAAACAAATGATGAAAAATAGAGATGGCCTTTCAGAAATCCAAAAGGGAAACTTCAACAGTTCATTTCACTCAAACAACATGATGATGATGCATAGCTATATTTCATAACATCCCAAAATCAAATTTTGGGATGTTACAAACCTACCCACCTTAAGATGAATCTCGCCCTCGAGATTCAGGTTGGCTAGAAAATAGGTGAGGGTGGTCTCGACGAAGATCTTCTTCGCGTTCCCAGGTGGCTTCTTCCTCGGTGTGGTGACTCCACAGAACCTTACAGAACTTGATGATCTTGTTGCACGTAACTCTGTTGGCAGTCTCGAGGATTCTGACGGGCTTCTCCTCGTAAGTTAGATCACTGTCAAGTTGTATGGACTCTAGGGGCACTGTGTCTCTCAAAGGGATATCAGCCATCTCAGCGTGGCATTTCTTCAGCTGGGAAACATGGGAAACATCATGAACTCCTGACAATCCTTCCGGCAATTCCAGTTTTGTATGCAACTTCTGTTGGGGAATGTCGCATGGGAAACAAAAATTTTCCTACGCACACGCAAACCTATCCATGGCAATGAGCATCTATGAGAGGGAGAGTGGATCTACGTACCCTTGTAGATCGCTAAGCGGGAAGCGTTAAGAAACGCGGTTGGTGTAGTCGAACTTCTTCGCGATCCAAATCGCCGAGCGTCCCGCGATCCAATCACGAACCGTCCCGCGAACACATCATGATCCGTCCCACGAACTCATCACGATCCGTCTCACGATCTTGATCACGATCTGTCCCGCGAACTCATCACGATCCGTTCTGTGATCACATCACGAACCGTCTCGCGATCTCGATCACGGTCCTTCCGATCTAGCGCCGAACGGACGGCAGCTCCGCGTTCAGCACACGTGCAGCTTGATGATGATCTCCACTGTCTCGATCCAGCGAGAGGAGGTGGAGAGGAGAGAGAGTTCACCGGCAGCATGACGGCGCTCCGGTGATGGTGGTGGAGCAATTCCAGCAGGGCTTCGCCTAAGCGCTGCAGAAAACCGATCTAGAGGAGAAACTATGCACCGGTGTAACGGGTAGCACGTGGCCGGAAATTCTGTCCAAAAACCACCCAATCCACTAGTATATATAGGAGGAGAGGAGAGGAGAGGCAGCCAAGGCGTTTGGGTCGGCCGAAATAGGAGGTGGGGAGCAATCCTACTTCACCTCCAATCCTAGTTGGAGTAGGATTGCCTCCTATTGGCTGATTTCCCACTTTTTGCTTTAGGACTTTCTCTCCTGCGCCATGGGCCTTTGTGGCTGTTTTCCCATCCCACTAAGGGCTGGTTATTATTCTCCCACATCCCATGGACCTCTTGGGGTCGAAATACCCCTCCCGGAGGCCTCCTGGTACACTACCGGCACTCCCGGTACACTACCGGCACTCCCGGTACACTACCGATGAGCCCAAAACTTTTCTGGAAACCAAACTGGGACTTCCTATATATGAATCTTTACCTCCGGACCATTCCGGAGCTCCTCGTGACGTCCGGGATCTCATCCAGGACTCTGAACAAACTTCGGTCACCACCATACATAACTCTACACTACCGAAACGTCACCGAACCTTAAGTGTGCAGACCCTGCGGGTTCGAGAACTATGTAGACATGCCCGAGACACCTCTACGGTAAATAACCAATGGTGGGACCTGGACGTCCACATTGGTTCCTACATATTCTACGAAGATCTTTATCGGTCGAACCTCTATGTCAAGGATTCAGTTAATCCCGTATAACGTTCCCTTTGTTCTTCGGTATGTTACTTGCCCGAGATTCGATCGTCGGTATCTCCATACCTAGTTCAACCTCATTACCGGCAAGTCTCTTTACTCGTTCCGTAATACAAGATCCCGCAACTAACAATTAGTCACATTGCTTGCAAGGCTTATTGTGATGTTGCATTACCGAGTGGGCCCCGAGATACCTCTCCGTCACACGGAGTAACAAATCCCAATCTCGATCCATGCCAACTCAACAGACACCATCGGAGATACCTGTAGAGCACCTTTATAGTCACCCAGTTACGTTGCGACGTTTGATACACACAAGGCACTCCTCTGATATCTGTGAGTTGCATGATCTCATGGTCATAGCAACATATACTTGACATGTAGAAAACAGTAGCAATAAACTGACACGATCATATGCTACGTTTGCAGTTTGGGTCTTGTCCATCACATCATTCTCCTAATGATGTGACCCCATTATCAAATGACATCTCATGTCCATGGCTAGGAAACCTTAACCATCTTTTGATCAACGAGCTAGTCTATTATAGGCATACTAGGGACATGGTTTTGTCTATGTATCCACACATGCATCTAAGTCTCTGATCAATACAATTATAGCATGGATAATAAACGATTATCATGAACAAGGAAATATGATAATAACTAATTTATTATTGCCTCTAGGGCATATTTCCAACAACTTCGCCTCTACGTTCAAGAATTTTGTAGGCGCCTATGAATCTGGGTGCTAACTTTCCTTTAACACCAAACCTCTTGATTCCTCGAAGTGGGGACACACAAAGGTATGCTCGGTCTCCCACTTCATACGTCACCTCCTTGCGTTTGCTATCAGCATAGCTCTTCTGCCTAGATTGGGCTATCTTGAGTCGGTCTTGAATCATCTTGACCTTTTCTTCAGAATCTCGGATAAGATCGGGACCAAAAAGCTTTCGGTCTCCAACACCATCCCACATCAATGGTGTTCTGCACCTCCTTCGGTATAAAGCTTCGAAAGGGGCCATCTTCAGACTCGTCTGATAACTATTGTTGTACGAGAACTCTGCGTAAGGTAAGTTGTCATCCTAACTAGACCCATAGTCTAGCGCACAAGCTCTCAACATGTCCTCCAGAATCTGGTTGACTCTCTTAGTCTGTCCATCGGTCTGCAGATGAAAAGCTATACTGAACTCCAGCCTCGTACCCAAAGTTTCATGTAACTGATGCCAAAACTTTGAGGTAAATTGTGTTCCTCTATCTGACATGATACTCCTTGGAACTCCATGCAGACATACGATCCTGGTCATATATATCTTGGCTAACTTAGCACTGGTATAGGTGGTCTTCACCGGAATGAAATGGGCCACCTTGGTCAAGCGATCGACCACTACCCAGATGGAATCACAACCGGAACGGGTCATGGGTAATCCTGTGATGAAGTCCATACCAAGATTATCCCATTTCCACTCGGGTATCAGCAAAGGTTGGAGTAACCCTGCTGGTTTCTGATGTTCCGCCTTTACTCGCTGACAAACATTACATACCGCAACATGTTCTGCAATATCCTTCTTCATACCTGTCCACGAGTAACTTTGCTTCAAATCCAGATACATCTTGGTGTTGCATGGGTGTATCGAGTAAGGTGAATCGTGGTCTTCTTGAAGTATCAACTTCCTGAGCTCTGGGTCATTGGGCACATAGATTCGGTCCTCAAACCACAGAGTTCCCTGTTCATCTTCACGAAAGTCTTTAGCTTTTCCATCCTTCATTTTCTGCTTTATCTCAGCTATCTCCTTGTCCAATTTCTAGGCTTCACAAATTCTTTCGATCAAGGTGGACTGGATCTCCAGTGTGGCAACATATCCTCTTGGAACTATCTCTAGTCGAAGCTCTCTGAGATCATCGACTAACTCTTGGGGTAAGCCTCCCGCTATGAGTGTGTTCACATAACTCTTCCGGCTCAAGGCATCTGCTACAATATTTGCCTTCCCTGGATGATAATGCAATCTCATGTCATAGTCCTTGATTAACTCTAGCCATCTCCTCTGTCTGAGGTTCAACCTTTTGCGTGAAGATATACTTCAGGCTTTTATGATCAGTGTAAATATCACAACTATTTCCGACAAGGAAATGTCTCCAGGTCTTGAGTGCGTGCACTACAGCTGCTAACTCCAAATCATGGGTGGCATAGTTCAACTCATGAGGTCGTAGCTGTCTAGATGCATAGGCTACAACTTTTCCCTGCTGCATGAGTACTCCTCCAAGTCCTTGACGTGAAGCATCACAATAAACCTGGAAGTCCTTCCGAATATTTAGCAAAATCAACAATAGGGTTGTGACCAAACGTTTCTTAACTCCTGGAAACTGGCTTCACATTCCTCAGTCCAAATATACTTAGACTCTTTCTTCAACAACTCCGTCATGGGCTTGGCAATCTTTGAGAAATTCTCAATGAACCTCTGGTAATATCCGGCAAGTTTAAGAAAACTGCGGATCTCCTTAACTGAGGTGGGTGACTTCCACTCGGTGACTGCTTCAACCATAGCGGGGTCCACTGCTATTCCATCTCCAGAAATAACATGTCCAAGGAATCCGACTTCCGTCAGCCAGAATTCACATTTGCTAAATTTGGCATATAACTGATGCTCTCTAAGCTTCTCTAGAACTAAACGCAAGTATTCCTTGTGTTCTTCCTCGCTCTTGGAGAATATCAATATATCATTGATGAACACCACGACAAATTTGTCCAGATATTCCATAAACACCTTGTTCGTCATACTCATGAAATAGGCAGGAGCATTAGTTAAACCAAAAGACATGACTGTATACTCATATAAGCCATACCTTGTGGTGAAGTCTATTTTGGGTATATCCTGTTCATGAATTTTCAACTAGTGATACCCTAATCGAAGATCGATCTTGGAGAACACTTTGGCTCCCACTAGCTGATCGAACAAGTCATTAATCATCAGCAGAGGGTACTTGTTCTTGATAGTTACCTCATTCAATGCACGATAATCGACTACCATCCTCAAGGTTTTATCCTTCTTCTCCACTAAAAGAACTGGGGCTCCCCAAGGTGAAGAACATGGGCGAATATACCATTTGTCCAATAACCATTTAATCTGCTTCTTGATTTCTTCTAAATCGTTTGCGGGCATCCGATAGGGTCTCTTGGAAATTGGGGCTGTTCCTGGCAGTAACTCTATCAGGAACTCAATCTCTCTATCTGGTGGCATGCCTGGTAATTCCTCCGGGAATACATCTGGAAAGTCTTGTACAACCGGCACTTCCTCCTGAACAACTCCTGTGAGGGAATTCACCCGAGTACTCTTCGGTGTGCGTCGGGATACATACTTAATCCTCTTGTGTTCTGGGGTGGTGAGCAAAATGGACTTGCTGGGGCAATCAATGTTTCGTTCATACTTGGTCATTCAATCCATGCCTAGGATTATGTCCAATCCCTGGGACTCTAAGACGATGAGGTCGGTGGGAAAAACATGGTTTCCTATATTGAGTTTCAAAGCGTGGTATCCTATCCCTGCCATCATCATGCCTCCTGGGGAACCGACCTTAACGGGCTGACTAAGGGTTTTGGTGGGCAAACCATAATTTTCCACAACCACCCTTGATATGAATGAATGAGTTGCACTGGAATCAAAAAGTACCATAACTGGACGTGAATGCAATGAAAACTTACCAACCACAGTCTCGGGCTGATCATAGACTTCCTCCACATCAATGTGGTTCACCTGAGCACGGGGAAAAGGATTTGGCTTCTTAGCTGATGAGTTGCCATTGTTGTTGCCGTTTCCATTTCCCTGCTTGTTCTGGGGACATTCAGTGGCATAGTGCCGTGTCTTCTATCACTTGAAGCAGGTGATATGGCTCAGATCCTTCTGAGCTGGGGTGGGACGCTGTTGGTTGCCATTTCCACTTCCATTGCCATTCTTGAAGTTGCCATTGTTGGGACGATTATTCCCATTTCCCACATGGTTGTGGCCTCCATGGTTGTGCACGACATGAGTGTGTCCTCCATACTTACCGGTCCGTGATCTGGTATTCCCTGAGTACGGGGAATAGCAGGGCTTCTGTTGAGCTCCAGAGTTAGACTTCCCCTGTCCATACTTCCTCTTGCGGTTGTCAATTTGCTGTTGCTTCCCCTCCAAGATGAGGGCCTTGTCTACCAGCTCCTGATAGTTATTGAAAGTAGCCACCATCAGCTGCACGCTCAACTCATCGTTGAGTCCTTCCAGGAATTTCTCCTGCTTGGCCGCATCATCAGCCACATCTCCTGGTGCATAACAGGCCAACATGCTGAATTCATCCACATACTGGGCCACTGAGCGATTCCCCTTGCGCAAGTTATGGAACTCAAGCTTCTTCAGACTCATGGCTCCCGTTGAAACATGAGCGGTGCAGAAAGCTACCTTGAACTGCTCCCAAGTCTACGTGGTGGTGTAGTTCTCCTACCATGAAGCTGCTGGCCCCTCAAGTTGATGGGCGACGAAGCGCACCTTTTCAGCCTCAGTGCATCTAGCGGTGATGAGCTCCCTCTCCATCTTGCGGAGCCAATCATCTGCCACAATGGGCTCAGTGCTGCTAGAGAAGGTCGGTGGATTCAACCTTAGAAAACGGGTGAGGTTGTCGCTCTGAGGTGGAGGGCGGTTGTTGTTGTTGTTGGTCTGGTTCTGGATCAACAGCTGCATCATGGCATTGTGCTACTGGAGGAGTTGTGTGAGTTCCGGCGGGAAGGTGAAGTCGGGCTCACGTCGTGGAGGCATCTTGCTATTTTCATAGGGGTGAGAATTAGAATAGAACAAGGGCCTAAAGGAAAATTCACTACCCATATGCAATGCAACAAACATATCACACCAAAACACTCATTCATTTTCAACTCAAGTTTAAACATCGAGATACAAGTCTCCAAATAAAACTAAGCATCGACCTACGTTTTAACGATGAAATAAAAGATACATGGAGGGCATTGATAAAGTTCTCCTCAAAAGTCCATGTTGATGTGGCCTCCTCCGGTGGCGCTCTCCTCATAGTCATCATCGTTGCTGATCAAGGGAGCCATGTCTCCTTCTGGGTGAAGATTTTCTCCCACGTCCAGTTGTTCCTCCAAATTTGCAATGTGAGTCTTCAGCTTCTCGATCCTCTACAAGAAGTCCTTCACTTCATGCTCATGCTCGTAATTGGCTTCTCGTATGTCAGCTTTGAGGTCAAGCTCGCGGTTCATCAGCTTTTTGATCATCTTCGTGTCTGCGCATACCCGAAGCTCCAGAGTCCTGACGTGAGTCTTCAAAATCTCAATATAAGAAATGGTGGAGTCTTTAGTGGGGGTGTTTATGATATTTCCATTGGCATGTCTATGACAAACCATGCTGAGGCTTGGCGAAATAGGACCACCCCTGTATTCCTCCTGAATATGTCCGAGGGCACGGTGAATCTCCATGTCCCTCCCAAGAATCTAGCTGGGTGCCACAAACTTGAAGTCGATGGGTTCTTTACAATTTCCAAAGGTCTTTCCAGGGATGTGCACCTCGATCCTGTAGTGATCGTCTTGTGGAAAAGACATGATAGGAGTCCCGGTGATGCTTGGCAAAGCGATCCTTACGTCCGTGACGATCTTCACCAGCTCTTTGCCAAAGGGCATCGTCGCGTCAGGCTGGCAAAACTCCGTGAACAAAACTGGGGTGAAGGTGGCCATCTAGAAAGGTGGGGAAAATTGAAGAGAAGTCAGAAATGAGCAGATGAGAATATAAGAATTTGAAAGATAATAGAAAATGATTTTTTCTAAGGTTTTCCAATCCTAGAGGTTACGTCCTACGGTCAGCGTGTTCTCTGATACCATTTTTGTAGCGACCCGACCTGAAACAGTCGATCTCCGGTGTTTCCGTACCATCCCAAGATCATGCTGGTACACACACGGTACATCAATGTATATATCAAAGGGATACTCACATAGCTTTATTAATCGAAATCTCATATCGAGTCCTTTATTACAATAAGGATTACAATAAAGTGGTTGAAGGCCAACTCATGAGATAAACTAAACCAAAAAAATCTTGTGGAAGATTCAAAGGTAGTCGAGTCCATCTGACTCCAAGGGCATCTCACCGAGCGTAGAGCGTATCCTCACTCCTGGTCGGAAAAGTACTCTACAACATGATACATTGCAGTCGTGTAGGTCAGCATATTGAATATGCCGGCAATGTCACAAAAGAGAGGGGTGAAAATAATCATCTATTCTATATGCATATATGGCAGGTGGGGGTAGTAAGTTTTGCGTAAAGCAAATTTTTCCTACAACAAGAGAGGGGCAAAACATAAGTTTTTAATACAATGTTGGTTGATTAATGAGATGGTTCCACCAACCAATTCTCATACCCAAGTTGTCATTAATACCCACATCACTATTATTCTTTGTGTTGAGAATTTCAGATAGTTTTAGTTCCTTTGGCTCAAGTTATCCATGACCGTGGACACGGCTAATCGATTAGGTTTGAGTACTCTGCAGAGTTTTGCACACGTTCCCCACAAGATTTGATCGCCTCCGTTGGATTCCTCGCACTTCAGGGTGTTTGAAGAACGGATGATCAAAACATGGTCTTCTAAGGGGTTCCTCTGAGACTCTGTTGGTGCCCATCCTTTCCTACCGTTCTTCTACATCTCATAGCACTGCCTGTCCAGGGTCACCACAATATCCAACCAAGCCAGAGCCCATAATGGCTTGTGGCTATGCAGGTAAGCCTTGGGTCTTGAAGCATCCATGCATCTCTTTGTTCCTGGGTGGACCTTTCCGCGTGAATACTAGCACTTCTCCAGCAACACCTAGGCTAACCACTGGCTTCTCCAGGGCGCCATTCAACCATCATCCACCCAGAGGTATGTTGAAAACTTGGAGTCTTGAAGTCTTGATCATCATGTAGGTCTCGTAATTATTATCTCACAACTCTCATGAATCACACAACCAACCCCGTCTACTAATAGCATAGCAAAATTAAATCACTGTTTCCCGGGGCCAAAGTGTCAAAGGTTTGAGGGGTGCCTACCACATGATACTACATCAAGTAACCAAATTTCTAAATTACCTACTTTGCATGCAAATGGGGAGATGGTAGAACTAATGCAATAAAAACATGGGTAAACATGATCAAAGTGACTTGCCTTGCTGCCGATCCTCGTACTCGAGTGACTCTAGGTAACAAGCCTCGCACTCCGGATGATCTAACGAATCAAACAAAGCACACAATAAGCATAATCACAATATGATTTACACAACAACAAAGTAAACTAATAATACTACAACAATCAATAGCACAATCAAAAGAAAGAAATCAAACAAAGTAGAAAACCTCTCAACTTTTTGTGGCAAAACTTCTACTAAGACATAACAAGACAAAAATTGTTTTCAGCAACTAATAAATAAATAACAGAAAGTAAATACTAAAATTTTATTAGAAAACAGGAAGTATTTCACCATAAAACTTTTGTGCAAAAGAATTACTACAAAACCTTTTACTAAACAATACATATGGTGAAAACAATGTTTACCTATTAAAATAGAACACAAAACAAAACAAAAAATATTTTTACTAACAGAAAATAAATCTCCTAATGTTGAACAATAGAAAACTAAAAGAACTACAACAGGAAGTTAAACTAAAATAGAATCAAAATAAACTAAAATAAAAACAGTTTAATTAAACCCTAAGAAGAACTAAATAGAATCTGTTTGTGCTAAAAACTCTAATCTAAAATGTCCTAAAAATTCTCAAACAAATGAGGATGATAAACCTAACTAATACAAAACAGTGGCAACAAGAATCTCTCAAAAATAAGTTTTTAAACTCAAGTTATGCAAATTTTTGTGATTTGCTCAAATTTAACAAAATTCAAATTTAAAAGTTCAAATTTGAAAACTAAAACTACAGACAGAAGCTACCGGAAATTTGTGACATGTTGCAAAAAGAATCAATCAAAAACTCTAAATATCCTAAAAGATATAACAAAAATAAAAACAAAAACAGAAACTACTCTGTTTTTCTAAAACAAAAACAGAAAAGAAAAAAAAACTAACCTACGAACAGGCTACGTGGCGTGCTGTGATTGGCCGAAGCGTGCGCGTGCGGGAGCTAACGAGCGAATGGCCACTACTTAGAAGAAAACGGTTCGTGGATTTTAGTGATCTAATCTGGATCGTTAGATCCAGATCCGAAGGCTGAGAAGGGGGGGTGCTCACAGTGGTGGTTGGAGGTTTCTCCGGCGAGGTCGACAGCGGCAGAGCGTCGAAGGTGGCCGGGGACGACGTTCTAGTGGTCGGGGGCGCCGTCCAAAGGGTGCAGTCGACGGCAGCGGGCCTCCGGCGACGGTTGGTGGCGACAGTGGGTTGTGAGGGTGACGGGGGCGACGACTAGGAGCTCGGAGAGCTTCGGTGGGGTGCCGAGCTCCGGCGAGGTGCAGGGGCGATGCTCTGGCAAGGGGAGTGGGGATTCGGGGGGGGGGAATGGAATGCGGAGAGGCAGGGGCTTTATATAGAGGCCTCGAGGGGTCGGGAAATGGAAGGAGGAGGGAGATCCGAGCGGGAGTGGATCTTGCCGGCGAGGTGGAGGCGAAAGGAAGGGGATGACCGCGAGGATCGCGCGGTCGGTCGGTGGGTCCCACGTGACAGAGAGAGGGGAGCAGTTTTGCGGCGTCGGTGGCCGATCCGAATTAAATTCGGATCTGGCGTGGGTGTGGTGGGCCGGTGGACTTTCCTAATACGCGAATTTTTTGCTTTTTTTCCAATTTATAGAGAAAGGAAACTACTTTACGGCAATGAAAACATTTCTGAAAAATGAAGATATATATATTAGGCTGACCAGGGGAATAAATTAAATTTAATGAACATTTTTCCACGGCCAAAATAAATACTTAAAAAAATAATTTTTAGAAAATGCCTAAATTGATTTTAATTCTTTTTGCAATAAATTTTTAAATAACCCCCTGGGTTTTATGGTTCAAATACTTCACAAAAATACCCCTAATATGGAGTGTCATGTTCCTCCTCTCATATTTGAATATTTCAGGGTTTTGGCAAGATAGGAAAAATAAATGATGAAAAAATAGAGATGGCCTTTCAGAAATCCAAAAGGGAAACTTCAACAATTCATTTCACTCAATCAACATGATGATGATGCATAGCTATATTTCATAACATTCCAAAATGAATTTTTGGGATGTTACAATAATAGGCTCTCTTATTCATCCCATTGATATTTATGTACTAATGATTTTCGAGGATAAGGATTCTCCTATTGTTTTTGGAACTTCTTTTTTGAATGTTACAAAGGCCTACATCAAGAAGAAACCTATCTCCATGAAGTGGGGAGTTGAGATGATAAAATTCCCATTTTATTTGATGTTAAACAAGCCATATGAGGAACACGATCAAGATACCAGAGAGAGGGAATTGAATCAATTAGCTCAAATCCATCTCCAAACACTGGAAGATGAAGTTGAACGGGTACTGGTGAGTCTACGATCCTTATTCAAAGATTAAGAAAAAGAGGAGATTGAAATGATAACAAACACTACACCAATAATATGGCCGCATCTGAATAAATTCTATGAATCGCTTGAAAGGAAGGGAGATGTGGAATTACCTCCTCCAACTTTGTAACCCTTACCCAAGAAATCAAATAATGAATTGTAAACATCAAGATCAAGAACATGTTTCTCAATTTTGGGAGAGAATGAAATTGATGATAAGAAATTGTCCAACTCATGGATGAAACTTGTGGATGATTATCCAAAGTTTATATGCTGGACTAAACTTTGTGTCTAGAAATCTTCTAGATTCTACCCAAGGTGGTACTGTCATGGATGCGACCTTAGGAGAGGCCACAAAAATTCTGGATAACATTATGACAGATTATTCTCAATGGCATACCGAAAGAGCTCAAATTGGTAAGAAGGTAAATTATATCGAAGAAATCGCTACTTTGAGTGAAAGAGTGGATGCTCTTATGAGTATGGTTGCTAATTAAAATGCTAATGCTGATCCCAATGATATTCCTTTTTCTACTTTGATTGAGAAAACTAATGATGCTATTGTTGTGAACTTCATCTCACGAAATAATTTCAACAACAATGCTTATACTGGAAATTTCAATGCTAGACCGTATCCCGGTAATTCCTCTAACAACAGTGCAAATTCTTATGGTAATTCATATGGCAATGCTTCTACAAATTCTAATAGGACACCTTCTGATCTTGAGAACACAATTAAATAATTTATTAATTCTCAAAAGATTTTCAACACTATGTTCGAAGAAAAGTTGCATGTGATGGATACTTTGGCCAAAAACATGTATACAATTGCTCTTGATGTTGAAACTCTTAAAAATAAGTCTTTGCCACCCAAGCATGATTTTAATGAGACTATTAAATCTTTCCAATTATCTATTAATGAAAGTAAGGAGAGGACCGCTAAGTTCAGAGCTAAGCGAGAATTCTTAGAAAAAGCTCTTCCGCCTGGTTTTTACCAGAATTATGATGAAGATATTACAACGATTGGTGTTTCTCCTATTGAATATTTGTTTACGTCTCTTAATTTAAATTATAAAGGGACTGTAGATGAGTCAACTTTAGTTAAGGAGCGCCCCGTTTGCTTGGAGGGTGATGATTCTAATGCTAAAACTGAAAAAGTGTGTTTGGAGAGGTCAAAACTTTAACTAGTGATGTGCCCACTATATTGGATTACAAGGAATTTAATTATGAGAAATTATCTTTAGTGGAATGTATTTCCTTTCTTCAATCCGTTATTAGCTCAGCCAATGCTTATGAACAAAACAAAGGTTTTACCGAATATATAGTAGAAGCTATGATAAAAGCTTATGATGAGAAACTTGAGCTTGAGATTGCTATTCCAGGAAAATTGTATGATGAGTGGAAACCTACTATTAAAATAAATATAAATAAATATGAATGCAATGCTTTGTGTGACCTTGGTGCTAGTGTTTCAACCATACCAAAAACTTTATGTGATGTGCTTGGTCTCACTAGTACCGAAGAGTTTTCCCTAAACTTGCATCTTGCGAATTCTACCATCAAGAAACCTTTAGGTATACCTAATGATGTGCTTATTATTGCAAACAAAAATTATGTGCCTACAGATTTGATTGTTCTTGATATTGATTGCAATCCTTCTTGCCCCATAATACTTGGAAGGCCATTTTTACGAACTATAGGTGCAATTATTGATATGAAAGAGGGAAACATAAGATTCCAATTCCCATTAAAGAATGGGATGTAACACTTACCTAGTAAGAGAATTAAACCACCTTTTGAATCATTCATGAGAGTTACCTACGTGTTGACTATTAAAGATGACAACACTTGAAACTATGCATTATGCCTAGCTAGGGGCATAAAACAATAGAGCTTCTTGGGACGCAACCCAATATGTATCGTTAGTTTTGTTTTTTAATTTATATTTTTGTCTGATAAAATGTTTTTTTACTATTTAATGATTGTGTTTTTTATGTTTGAATTAGTGTTTGTTCCAAGTAAAGCCTTTGGGATGACTCACAAGATGAGTAGAAACGATGCTGAATCTGAAACAGAAACTTTGACTCCAGTGCAGGAATTTTAGGTTTTTACTGGAGCATCATAATGATCTGAAATTTTGACACAGTATTGGTATAATAATTAATTAAGCTGTCCAATTTTTCATAATTTTGAGTGTTACATAAGTATGTGCTATTTACAGATTGGTATAAACTATTCTGTTTTAAACATATTCTGTTTTGTTTGCATAGTTTTCTTGTTTTGATTATGCCATGGATTATATAGGGGGGTGTAAGCCATGGGGAAGTTACAATAAAGTACCTATTATGGAAAATTAATTGGAATAAATTTATCACAGTACCTCAATTATGCAATATGTTTCTTATACTAACGGATCTCACGAAGTTTTGTTGAGTTTTTTGTGATTGAAGTTTTCAAGTTTTGGGTGTGATCACGATGGACTACAGAATAAGGAGTAGAAAGAGCCCAAGCTTGGGGATGCCCAAGGCACTCCAAGTATAATTCTATGGAGACTGAAGCGTCTAAGCTTGGGGATACCCTGGAAGGCATCCCCTCTTTTGTCTCAATCCATCCGTATGTCACTTGGAGCTATATTTTTATTCATCACATGATATGTGTTTTGCTTGGAGCGTCATTGGCTTTTACTTTAAGTTTGTCACAATCATCATTTGCCGTACACACCTATTTGAGAGAGACACACCTTCATGATAATTTTCTAGAATACTCTATGTGCTTCACTTATATCTTTTGAGCTAGGCAGTTGCTCTCGTTCTTCACTTATATTTGTTTGAGAGCTAAGTAATAGTGATGGTAATTTTCATGGGTCATAAGACTAGTCCAAGAGTATTAGATAATCAATGATTGATAATCAAAACCATCGTGTAGCACATGTAGAAAAGTTGTGGGTTCATGACATTGATGTGGTAATATGAAAAAGGTGCGAGTCCAAAGTTGTTGATTCGTAGAAGTGTTGAGATTAAGAGGTCTTAACTTGTTATTAATATAAAAATTAAAGAGGCATGATGATCATGTGTGAGCATTTATGTTCCTCATTGAAATCCTAGTGTTGTTTCTAGTCGGGCATGCGCGATGGTTAACTCCTACCAACCTCCTCCCTCGGGGCATGCGAGGAGTACTTTGATTTGTGATAAAACTAATAAAACTTTGCAATAAGTATGTGAGTTCTTTATGACTAATGTGACACCATGAATATACGCATCTTCACGTTCTCATATTTGCTAGCCTCTTGTGTACTGTGCATAGCCCATTCTCAGCTCAAGGATCGGTGCAAGTATTCGTCGGTGCATCCAAACCCCGTGACATCATATGCCCTGTTGCACATAAACGTCATTATATCTTCCTCATAACAGCCACCATACCTACCTATTATGACATTTCCATAGCCATTCCGAGATATATTGCCATGCAAATTCCGTTGTTACTTCATATGACTAGTTCCTTCATCATCATAATGCTTTGCATGATCATATAGAGATGACATAGTACTTGTGGCAAAGTGACCGCTCTTCATATTTTTGATACATGTGATGCTAGATCATTGCATATGTTGGTACACTGCCAGAGGCATTCATACAGAGTCATATCTTCCTATCAGTTCTTCATGTTGAGTTGTAAGTAAATAAAAGTGTGATGATCATCATTATTATATAATTATCCCAGTAAGGAATGGATGATGGAGACTATGATTCCCCCACATGTCGTATGAGACTCTGGACGAAAAATGAAATAAAAATGGGGGAGGACAAATGAGCTCACCATATAAAAAAGAGAAAATGGAAGCCCGCCATAAAAATAAAAAATAAAAATGAGATAAAAGAGAGAAGGGACTTTGCTACTATCCTTTACCACACTTGTGCCTCAAAGTGGCACCATGTTCCTCATATAGAGAGTCTCCTATGTTGACACTTCCATATGCTAGTGAGAATTACCTTTTCATATAATAAACTAGTCTTGTATTCTCCTATGACGGGCTTCCCCAAATGCCCGAGGTCTCCATGAGCAAGCAAGTTTGATGCACACGCCACTTAGCTTCAGTTGAGCTTTCATAAACTTATAGCCCTAGTGCATCATTTGCATGGCAATCCCTACTCGTCGCATTGATATCTATCGATGAGCATCTCCATAGCTTGTTGGTACGCCTAGTTGATGCGAGACTATCATCTATTTTTTTACCCCTTTGATACCTACCACCATATTCTATTCCACCTATATGCTATGTCCAATGGTTCACGCTCATATATTGCGTGAAGAATAAAAATTTGATGCATATTGAAAAAGTACGATCCAATTGCCTAACTTGGACACCGTGATGCTTAACATTTGTATCTATGAGGTGAAGATGGAGTCATGCCTTGCTAATATAATAAGATGAATAGGGGTAAAACATTCTTTTAGGATCGTATACTTTGAAAAAATAATGATTTTGTTTCTTATACTTATAAATATTACTATGTTGTTGTTTGTTAATTCATCATTTCTCAGTGAGCATACATATAAAAGATTAAATAATTGGTAGCATGTGAAATAAAAATTCTATTTTTATCATTTACCTACTCGAGGACGAGCAGGAATTAAGCTTAGGGATGCTGATACGTCTCCAATGTATGTGTAATTTTTGATTGTTCCATGTTGATATATTATCATCCTAGGATACTTTTTGGGTATTTATTTACAAATATTTAGTATTTTTGAGCACTAACCTATTGACCTAGTGCCCAATGTCAGTTCATGTTTTCTGCGTGTTTTTGCCTTTTCAGAGTTACCATACCAAACAGAGTCCAATTGCCACGAAACTTTTTGGCGATTTTTTCTGGACCAATACAAGACCTAGAAGCTTCGGAGGAGGACCAGGAGATGCACCAATGCCCCACCACACATCTAGCCGCCACCCTAAGGGGGGGCGACCAGATATGTGGTGGCTCCCTGGAGCATCCCCGATGTCGTTCTCTGGCCTATAAATTCATATCTACCCTAAAAACACCAGAAGCGCTGCCGAAACACTTTTTTCACTGCCACAAGTCTCTGTTCCAACGGGAGGCCATCTACACCTCCGTTCCGGCACCCTACCGGAGGGGAGATCGCTCACAGAGGGCCTCTTCATCAACCTTGCTACGCTCACCATGATGTGTGAGTTGTTCACCACAGACCTACGGGTCCGTAGGTAGTACCTAGATGGCAATCTCTCTCTCTCTCTTGATCTTCAATACAATGTTCATCGCATCTTTGCTTTGATCTATCCGATGTAATCCCTTTGTATGGTGTGTTTGTTGGGATCCGATGAATTGTGAGTTTATCTTTAGATTATTCATGAAAAATATTTGAGTCAAAACTGATTACTATGATTCCTTTTTGCATGATCATCTTAGCTTCGTAATGCTCTCCGATCTATTGAGATTGTTTAGCCAACTAGATTGATATTTCATCAATGGGAGTGGTGCGTTGTAGTAGGTTCAACCTGATGAGTTTCTATATCCCAGTGACAGAAGGGGACAAGTTGCATCTTTGTGTTGTTTCTACTAAGGATAAAATGATGGGGTTTATTCATATTACTTGAGTTTATTTTGACTACATCATGTCATAGTTCTCCAAGCATTACTCTGTTTGTCATGAACTTAATACGTAGAGAGGCAAGCATAGAAGCGCTCTTGAAGTGGAGTAATAGTAGTAGGTGCACGCAGGAGTCGGCTTATTTGCTTATGGACATGATGCCCATATACACATGACTATTGCCATTAACATCACATAATTATTCGCTTTTCTGTCAATTGCCCAACAGTAATTTGTTTACCAATCGTATGCTTTGCTTATGAGAGATGCCACTATAGAACTCTATGCCCCGGGTCTATTCACTTATAAATTCACTAACGCTATCATTACCTTGTTGTTATCTATTACCTTTTATTTTATTTTGCACTTTAATATTATGTACAATTATCTACACAATTCACATGCTTGCAAATAACGAGATCAAGGGGATTGACAACCCTCTTGCAGGTGTTGGGTGCAAGTTGTTTGTTCTTTTGTGTGCAACTGCTGAAGACAGTTGAGGATTGGTATTCCTATTGGTTCGATAAACGTTGGTTTCATAACTGAGGCAAATACTTACCCACTTTGTGCTATGATTACTCGTTCCTCTTGACGAAAAACCCAACGCAGATCGCGAGTATCAGTGACTCGTCGAATAGCTTCGCCATATCATCTACAAACTAGTGACTAGGTGGAACTCTCAAACTGGGAGATGAAGACAATATTGCAAAAGACAGTACAAAATTCTAGAAAGGACTTGACAACAAAGCTAAACGAAACACTATCGGGTCTACCGCACCGCCTACAAGAACCCCATGGGAATGTAAGCATATAAAATGGTATATGGTAAGACTTTTCATTTACCTTTAGAATTAGATCATAATGCTTTGTGGGCAATCAATAATCTTAATCTTAATCCTAAAGAAGCTAGAGAAAAAATGTTGCAAGTTATACATGCCCTAGGAAAACTTCACAACAGTGCTTACCAGAGTGCCAGGTTACTCAAAGAAAAGGTTAAAATGTGGCATGGTCATAAGATACTGGAACGAGCCTTCACTGCGGGGAACAAGGTCCTCCTAATTAACTCTCCTCTCATGTTGTTTACAGGGAAGCTGAGGTCTCTTTGGGAAGGACCTTATGAGATAGAAAAGGTGTACATTCAGGAGTTGTTCGTCTTAAAGGAGGGAAAAAATGGACCATGGATCATGAATGGATAACCCTTGAAGTTATACCTTGCAGATGAATAAAAGGAAGAACATGATATAGAGGGGGTAAGCTTCCTCATGATCGAACACGCCCAAGCCCTCCATAAGGAATGGAAGGTGTAAATCAACACTCTAAAGTAGATGTAAATACATAGGTAGAACTTATATATTGTGTTTTGCTAGACTAGTTAATCTTAAGTGTCACAAGTAAAAGCACATATGATCCCTTGGTGGTTCTAATAATTCATGACAACATACATTATCTCTTGGAATATAGCTCTACCTAGTTTATTTCAGGGTTAGTCCACAAAGAAGATTGGCTAAGGATGTGAGGAGAATTCCCAAGAAGAATAATAAAGGAAGGAATAGGATTGGCCAAGCTCCAAGCTTCAAGCTACAAGGATCTACATTATATATTTTTTGAGAAATCACTATTGAGTCCATAGGAAAGCCAATACCATTAAAAGGGGATGAGGAATTATGATGATCTGGATGCTCAAGTGCTTAGAGACTAGCCACCAAAAATACTCACCCATTCTCCCTCAAAAATTCTCTGTCCAAAGCCCAAAGTCCAAAATCGATTCCACCAACAAGTCTCATTTGGCCCTACCGAATTTTGACTGAGACAAAACCCATGCGCAATCCTAGCTTCTCGGTGAGACCAACTGCACTTTCAGTGAAACCGAAAACACAGACCAACCTTCTATTGTCCTATTTCTAAAAATAGAAATTTCTGAGTTTTAGGAATCGGTGACACCAAGTTTTGGAAATTGCCTAGGTTAGCCATTTCGGTCCCACCGAGAATTATATATCAGTCTCACCGAAATGCCAAGGTTGCCACATTTTGCACTAGTCGGTGCAACCGAGGTTTCACTTTGGTTTGACCGAGTTGGGTAAGAATGTTGTAACAGTTTGATTTTTAGAGATGCCTATATATACCCCTCCACCACCCCTCACTCGTAGAGGAAGCACTCAAAACATACGAACACTTGCCCCATCCATTTTTCTGGGAGAGAGAGCCACCTACTCATGTGTTGAGATCAAGATCATCCACTCGGACCATATGGATCTTGATTTCTAGCCTCCCAAGTTTCTTTCCACCCAAACAATCTCTTCTACCCATGCCAAATCTGTGAGCGAGTGATTGGGTGTTGAGGAGACTATCTTTTGAAGCACAAGAGCAATGGCTAGTCCCCCGTGGAAGAAGGCCATGATGGCAAAGACAAGGGTGCTTCTCCATGGACTCTTTGTGGGTGGAGCCCTTTGTGCTCCGCAGACGCTACCCTCCATGGGTTGAAGTCTCCATTAACGTGGACATACGATAGCACCAACTATCGGAACCATGCAAAAAAAATTGTGTCAACTTTGTGTTTGATCTTCCTATCTCAACTCTCTTACATATGCTCGTCTTTACTTTCCTCAGCCATACTTGTTTACTAGCATGTGTAGGGTGCAGTAGACTTGTTAGAATTGCTAAAAACTCCCGTCCACTTAATTTTGAAAAGGTTAGGTTTTTAATTTGTCAAGTAGTCTATTCACCCCCCTCTAGACGCCTCTTCTAGTGATCCCAAGACAAGTTGGAATTTTTGTCCACGGTTGGGAGCTTTGTCAGTAATCTTTCACGGATGAAAAAACTTGGAAGGAAGTGATGATCCACAAGTATAAGGGATCAATCATAGTCCTTTCGATAAGAAAGAGTGTCGAACCCAACGAGGAGCAGAAGGAAATGACAAACGGTTTTCAGCAAGGTATTCTCTTAAAGTGTTGTGAGTAATAATAATAGGTAGTTTTGTAACAAGATAATTCATAAGAAGTAACAAGTGAAAATAGTAACAAAGGTGCATCAAGGTAGCCCAATACTTTTTGTAGCAAAGGACAAGCATGAAAGTACTCTTATATTAAGCAAGCGCTCCCGAGGACACATGGTAATTTCTATCTAGTCATGTTCATCTTGTTAAGTTGATTCACGTTTGCTACTTTGTTAATTTGATATGTGGGTGGACCGGTGCTAAGGTGTTGTTCTTAATTGAACTACCAAACTACTTATGATTACCCTCTCCTGCAAGCATCTGCAACTACAAAGAAGAATTAAGATAATTCTAACCATAGCATGAAACATGTGAATCCAAATCATCCCCTTATGAAGCAACACATAAACTGGGGTTTAAGCTTCCGTCACTCTCGCAACCCATCATCTACTTGTTACTCCACAATGACTTCCCTTAGGCCCATAGCATGGTGAAGTGTAATGTAGTAGCCATTCACATGACACCACTAAGAGAAGTAACAACATACATATCATCAAAATATCGAATGGATACTAACTTCACAAGATTACTTATAACAAGACTTCTCCCATGTCCCCAGGTACAATAGTAACTACTCACATCTCATCAACATGTTCAAGATAAGAGGTATACTAATAATAATTAAGGATCTGAACTTAACTTCTTCCACCAAGTAATCCAACAAGCATCAACTACAAGATGTAATCAACACAACTAGTAACCCACAAATACCAATCTGAGGTTTTGAGACAAATATTGAATAAAAGAGATGAACTAGGGTTGGAGATGAGATGGTGCTGGTGAAGATTGGTCTTCCCATGAAGGAGGAAGCATTGGTGATGAGGATGGCTTCAATCTCCCCCTCCTGGAGAGGAATTGCCCTGACAAAATCTGACTGTCGGGGTGCAAAAGGGCTTCTGCCTAGGTTTCCTCCTCGATACAGAGGCGCTTCATCCCGAAAGGTTGGCTATGATTTTTTCTAGTGTAAAACACAGTGCATAGGAGAAGAGGGGCATCGGAGGGCCAGCAGGGGCCCCACAAGTTATCAACGCGCGGTCCTGGGAGGGGCCCTGTTGGCCCCCCTCTGGTGATTTTTGTCCCATAAATTCTTAAATATTCCAAAATTATTGTCCATGAAGTTTCAGGTCATTTGGAGTCTGGTGATTTTTGTGCCTATTTCTCGGTTTTCCGATCTAGAATTTTAGTTTCCAAATATTTCCCTCCTTGTGATGTATCTTGCATATTCAGAGAGAAGATGCATAAGGATTGTATAATAATATGGAATAGTGGACAAGAATGAAGTAGATAGTAATAAGAAATCATGATGCAAAATGGACGTATCAAGTCACCCAGGCTTAGACCTCGCTTGTCCTCAAGCGAAAGCCGAACTCTAAAATAATGACCACATAATTTGAGAGATAGGTGTAAAAAAAGGAATACGGACATGAGAGCATCATGAATATCATCATAGCAGCAAGCTTTTGATCATATATCTTCTCATAAACAAGTAAGAATCTATTCAGAATTGAAGAAACATGAAGCATAATCTTTGTTGATAACCAACAAGCAATGCCATTAGTCATTTAGATAATCATAGTTATCATAATCGAGAGAATAGTCTATGTAAGAGCTTGTAATTCCAACACATTCCCATATTAAACTATAATGTAGCCTTCTATGATTGTTGACACGCATTGCATATTTTTAGAACCGGTGACTCCGTGGGACACATAGGAAGATGGGGGACTCTACTATTCTTGCCACCCAACTTATTTACCTCAAGGATAATGTTAACAATAATGGATCATGATCATCTACATTAAACTATATATTTTTTTGGATCTTTCTTTAACGCACAATGTTTGCCACTAAATAGTTCATAAATAGGAACAAGGGGAAATATTATGCACTCTTGCATGAAAATAAAGTGAGCACAGTGAGCTTTGTTAGCTCGATACCATCGCGAAAGTAATGGCTTTGAAGGCTCAATTCAACCTGGGCAGAGAATGCTACGACGCAATGATGACAATATTTGGACGCTTTCTACCCAAAAGCCATGTAGTGCCTGCAAACCTATACCAGTCGGACAAAATCCTCCGTGTACTTAAGATGCCCTATGAGAAGATAGATACATGTGAGAATGGATGTGCCTTATTTAGGCTTGAATATGCGGACTTGAACTATTGTTCCATTTGCAAGTCTTCCAGGTATGTTGTCATAGACAACGGTATGGGTGAGAAGATGCAGACAAAAATCCCTGTTAACGTTCTTCGCTATATGCCAATCGGACCTAGACTTCAACATCTTTCCATGGTCGAAGAGACGGCCAGTCATATGACATGGCACAAATTGGGCAAAAGAACCAAACTAGATGCAGATGGGAATCAGATGTTGGTACACACTTTAGATGCTTTTGCGTGGAAGCATTTTGATGCATTACATAAGGATAAAGCGGCAGATCCAAGGCATCCTTGTGTCGCCATCAGCACAGATGGGTTCAATGTGTTCAGTATGACGACAACCTAATACAGTTGTTGGCCTGTATTCGACATTCCACTCACCCCCCGGGAGAGATTATGAAAAGAAAGAACATTTTCCTGGCATTGATAATTCCAGACCCCAACTATCCAGGGGAAAATATGAATGTGTACATGCAACCGCTTAAGGATAAATTGCAAGAAGCTTGGGATAATGGGTTGAAGACATACTACGCCGCCACCAAAAGAACTTCAAAATGCATGTGTAGTACATGTAGTCGACGCATGACTTATCGGCGTATGCCCTATTTGTTGGTTGGTGTGTGCATGGAAGGTTCTCGTGCCCCACATGCAAGGCAACTCTTGAGTTCAGTTGGCTGTAGGCCGGTCGCAAGTATTCTTGCTTCGACATGCATGGACAGTTCCTGGATCCTCATCATAAGTTCAGAAAATACAAGAATTTCATCAAAGGTAGAGTTGTCAAAAAATCTACACCACCCGCGTTGACAGGCCAATAGATGTTGGGTCAGTTAAACGCTCTCAAGCTAGATCCAAATTGTACAAGGTATTTCAAAGGGTATAATACGGAACACGCATGGACTCACAAGTCATGCCTATGGGATCTGCCTTACTTCAAAGACCTCCTTTACCCACACAACATCGATGTGATGCAATGTGAAAAGAATATCGCCGAGCCCATTTTTGGTACATTGTTCGGCATAGAGGGGAAGTTAAAGGAGAATCCTAATGCTAGAATCGATCAGGAGGCTCTATGTGACAGACCGTTACAAAACATGCGACAAGTGAAAGGAAAGCATAACTGGACAAAGCCAAAGGCATCGTTCAATCTTGGAAGGCCGAGTATGAGGGAAATGATATTGTGGGTGAAAATGAAGTTGATGTTCCCCGATTGTTATGCAGCGAATCTAAAAAGGGGAGCGAGTCTTGACAAACTGAAGATATTTGGTCTCAAGAGTCATGATTGGCACATATGGCTTGAGCGGGTAATGCCGGTGATGCTGCGTGGCTTTATCCCTAAGGATAAATGGCTAGTATTGGCAGAGCTGAGCTATTTCTTCCGTTCTCTTTGTGTGAAAGAACTATCGCCTGGCGTGCTATATGAAATGGAAGAGTTGGCATTGGAGTTGATTTGCAAGTTAGAGAAGATTTTTCCACCAGGCTTCTTTAAACCAATGCAGCATTTGATTTTGCATCTCGCGACCGAGGCAAGATTGGGGGTGGGGCGTGCAAAATCATTGGTGCTTCGCAACTGAGAGGATGCAAAACACGCTTCAAGGAAAATGTAAAAATAAATGTAGAATTGATGCATCGATGGCTGAGGCATTTATTACTTAGGAGGCGGCAAACTTCGTGATGGCACACTACGAAGCCAAAAATTGTCATTTGTATTATCCCAAGCCTCGATACAATGATGGCGACCCAAAAAAAAGTCGATCCAACCTCAACTTATTCAAAGGGAAGCTCGCACCAGCCGGTGCTTGTCACACCCTGTGATTTTGCCTCATGACTTAGATATCATGACTCAAAAATCAGGGCCAATTAAAAATTTTTCTGTGCTTGTGATGCTTGACTTGAGTGTTGGTTTCTTGTTAGCGTTCATGTGCTCTATATTCATAAAATTCCTCCTACTCTCAAAACCCTTTTTTCCTTGATCCTCACTCTTCTCCAATGATCATGCCATGTGAATAGGACTTAATTATATTTTTACAAAATATTATTTTGGCCAAAACGGTTTTATTCAAGCTAGGTTTGCAAAATCCCCTGATTTAAGATTTGCACTGCAAGTCCCCAAATTGGGTGGATCCTTTTCCCCCAAATGCTTTATTTGGAACCTACTATATATATATAACTTCCCAAAATCACAAAATATTATTTTAAAAGATTATTTTCATATTTTATTTAAAAGCTTTTTCTTGAGGCCAGAAATGGTTTTTCATAGGGAAAAATTATTTAAATGTTTATAAATATTTGAATTTTTTTAGGGAAACTCAGTGGACATATATTATCCATATATAAGAGATTCAATCGATGATCATGTTCAAAATACTGGAGAAAACCCTTCAAAACCATATCTGTCTATGTCAAGGTTTTGAAATATTTCTATAAGAAATATTCTCAATTAAATCCTAGGAAATTCTAGCATGTCACATATGATATATGTGGTCATCTTGCCAAGTTTCATATCAATCCCAATTGTTTTGGTTCACCAAAATATCCCAAAACCCTCTCTATCTAGATCCAAATTTGAGCAACTCTACATTACCAACTATCTCCCCTTAAGCTCAAACTTTGTGGGCATGTTAGAATCCTCCAATAATGCATCCACGCCAAGTGGTGCATCAAGGAGAACAGATTAACTTGTCCAAAGTCCCTCAAAACCATTTCTGTTGATTTCAAGAATTTGGTTACATTGCATTGCCAAATTTCCCCATTGGGCCCCAAACTTTTTATGCATGTTATAGTCCCAAAAATATTTCACCAACTCAAGTGGTGCATCAAGGGGAAGAAAATTTCATGATCAGATCTAAAGAAATCCTTTTCTGTCCATTTCTAGGGTTTACCAAGTTTACATTGGCAACTTTTCTTCAGATAATCTCAAACTTGGTAATCAACCCTACTTTTGATCACCATTTGATCCTGTTAAATCTCAAGGCAAGTAGAATTCATTTTCCTGGACAAATATCCTCAAACACCTTCTGGTCATTTCTAAGAGTTACTGTTTCCCCTCTTAACTTATAATCCTTAACCCACAATTTTTACCATAGTCCCTACCCCTTGTACCTCCAGTAAGAAACCCAGCCCCCCAGCTCAATGATTTGTGGGGTAAAAGCCCCCTTTCTACCCCTGGACAGCAATGTTTTACCTTGTCCTTCACTTCCTTACTATTCTAATGGAACCCCCAGAGCATCCTAAGACTCCTAAGCTTTGTTTTTACTCTCCTAGATGCCCTAGACATAGGTGGCCAAGCATAAGCTGCCAATGGCATGCCATGGCATGCCAGAATGGCAATGTGGAGCATGCTATAGTGCGCCCCCGCACTGTAGCCGCCGCCCAATTGCCATCCCCGACCTCCTCGAGCCCCTCCCTTTCGCTAGCTTGTCGGCCTCGACGTCCGGGACACGCTACCGTCCTGTCCCCCTCCTCTTTCTCCCTTCTGTGGCGTCCCTCATGCGTGGGCCATGGCTGCCCGGCTCGGCCAGTGGGCGAGCTCACACGCGTGCCCCTCTGTCCCCCTTGTTCCCTACCGGGATGTGGACCTCATCCACGAAGCCCATAGACGTGCTCCCGCGACCCCCCGAGCCCTCCAGCGGCGACATTGACCAAGCTGGCGCCGGAGCTAGCAGTGAACTGCGCCCCCTCCTATATAAGCTTTCTCGAGCCTTCCTCTGCCCTCCTCTCGCCCCTTCTCTATGCCCCCGAAGCCCTGGACCAGCCCTCTCTCTCCCGTGCCCTCCTCCTCCAACGGCCGGTGACGCCCGCCTCGGGTGTCCTCGAATTCGAGCTCCCCTGTGCCTCTCCTCTCCCTTGAGCCTCACCAGGCCGCCTCCCAGCGCTGCCACTGCCCCCTCCGCTCTCCTTTCCTCCCTTCCGGCCACCGAAGCTCTATTTCCATAGCCGCCCATCGCCGGACTCCGCCCCGGCCAAGGCCAACCTCCATGGTGCCCCCCGGCAAGAATGGGGCACCTTGGCGGATGCGGGGCTCCA
Source organism: Hordeum marinum (assembly GCA_022496015.1). Lineage (NCBI taxonomy): Eukaryota > Viridiplantae > Streptophyta > Magnoliopsida > Poales > Poaceae > Hordeum > Hordeum marinum. Next base: position 339,156,134 of record CM039678.1, read on the forward strand.
TCCCGAGACCTCCGGTAGTCAGGGCATCGCAGACGGTGGCCGGAGCCACCGAAACGGCGCCGACGGGCGCTCGGTCTCGCCTCCCCCGCTCTCCCCTGTTCGGGCGGGAGGAGGGGGACGACCCTGATCGGTGGGCCCCACGCGTCAGCGGGCCAGGCGCCGGGCCGAGGCGTTTAAGTGGAAGCGCCCCCGCCGGGTTCCGCTTCGCTGCTACGAAGGCGGCTTTCGCGAGGGCGCCATCAACGTCGCCCGCCCCTCCTACCAGGCCGGGTTGCTGGGCCGGCCCACTCACTATTCAGCGCCGTGCGCGCAAGACAACCTTGGGTATAATCCTTTTTCTCTGTTTTAATTATTTTACCAGATATTTTTTAATTCCTATTTTAATCATATGAGCTCCAAATTTAGTGATTCAAATTTCTATAGATTCCTAAAATCTTGAACCATCCAAATATGTGCATTGCACATTTTCCTGCAAGCTTTTGTGTAGGATTCAAATTCAAATTTGAATCTGAGCTTTGAATGCCCCACTTGTAAAAATCCCTAGAGCATTCATTATAGCTCCAATTGGAGTGATTCAAAATTCTAGGTGTATCTAAATTCATGCACTAAGTTGTGAGCATTTTTCCTTACACTTATTCTGCCATGTCAATTATTGGGCCATTTATTCATATGTGACCCACTTTGAAAATCCCTAGGAAATTCATACCAACTCCAAATCCAGAATAACCACTTCCTAAATGTTTCTAAAATCATGCCCTATTAAATGGGTGCCTTCACTCATTTTTACAAAAATATTTTCTGTTGACATCTTAAAGGATTATCATTCCCATATTTTCCTCCATTCAGAAACTTCTCCTTGATCCACAACCAATGAAGCCTTCCTGATTATTTTTCTTGTGGCCCAAGGTGTCCAAGAAAAATAAAACTCCTATTTATAGAGCACTTTATTTTCAACTTGCTGTGTTGCTTATTGCGGTTGTTGACTAGTTGACCATCCGAACCTTACATGCGCAACCACGATACCCCTTATGGGATGGGGCTTTGTTGATTACTAGGGTTGGTACTAGCAAGGAACCCGCATTACTAGTGGGAAGAGTGAAGTGGTCACTCTTGAGACGGGGTCGTCCCAAAGAGGAAGGTCATGCGCTGTCTTTACAGGCACCGGGCACACCGTTGCGTGCCCTCATGGATGATATGAGTGATGTATATCATGAGGGCTGGCACCAACGAGTGGACTCTTTGTTTAGTATCACCATGGGAAAGACATTGTTCGGGTGCTTACCTCGGGTATGTTATATACCGCGAGTCGTGGATAACAAGGAAGTTCCCTAAGTCTTATGGGTAAAGTGTGCAACCTGTGCAGAGTGTAAAACTATTCGAATAGCCGTGTCCACGGTCAAGGACAGTTGGATGACCGCTCTTGTGCTACGTCCAAGTGTTTTCACAAACTGATGTGTGTGGGTGTGTTGGAGAAAAATATAGTACTTGAGCTAAGTCTGATGACTAGCTTGGAAAGTGATATAAGTCCGATGACTTAGTATGATGAATGAAGACGAGGTGTTCAACCCCCAGCTTATGATGATAACTGTATCTTGTTCATATGGTTATCTACCTATTGTTGATGCATGCTTACTGGATACTTGATCATGTCATTGTATTTAAAATTAGCTTTCCACAACTTACCTATTAGTGCTACATCATGCATCATTATTACCTTGTTCCACACCTTGGGTTGCTTGCGAGTACATTCAAAGTACTCATTGGCTTGCCACTAGTTATTTTATTAGCCAGGCATGAAAGTTCAGGTTATGATGAAGATTACCTTGGTGACGGACATGCGAGCTAGGACGCTCCCCAGTCAGAATGCCTGTAGGGTTTAGGCAGATGGCATGGGTTCACGCTATCATTGAAGATTTCCGCTGCAATCATATGAAGGCCATATTTGAGTAAACCGGTACATAATGGATGTAAGACTCTTGTTATTCAGTTTCTGTGTGTTCGGTGAGCATTGATCTCTGGGATCAGTATGCACGTACATTCGAGGATCACGACTTATGAGTCGGGGTCTCCACAGAGCTGGTATCAGAGCCATCGTGACTGTAGGAAGCCCTTAGTTAGCATGGACATTAGTTAGGACCGAACTGTTTTTCCAGACCCTTCAAAATCACTTACAAAACCTCTTCTCACCTCTCCTAAATTTCCAACGGAAGCAAAGGTTTTTGCCTTAGCATTTCCACTATCTTTCTCACAACTCCCCTCGTCCACTTTTTCAAGACTTTGCAAATGGTCGCTACTACCCTCGTGCCCCTGACCCTGGGATTCCTTGTAATCCTCGTGGGTAACCTGGAAGCAAGCCACCTTGCGAGACAATTGCCGACATATCTTGGACCCAAGTTGGCAATACTAGACAAGGAGCTACCAGCCGAAGACACCTTCTCAAAGGATGATGATGTCAAGACTTAGATGATGGTGACACCTTCGACACAGCCTAGGATGATGCCACCCCGGCCTTCAATGACCAGGGCACAAGACCTGCAATGTCATGATAATGCATCGCTAATAGAGCAACCATGTCCTTCTTGTTGTTATATTAGTAACCACCGGTGGATGAGAACCTTGCCATTTGGTCCGCCTCACTATAGTGAGAAGGAAGACGGTTCTGATCATCCCCCGCTCTTGGTGCCGATGATATCATCAACGTGACCGATAGGATACAACTCTACCATGCCTTGTTAATGTCATTGCATAATAGGTTGCCTACCTAGAACCCTCGACGTCTGAGAAGACTAGGAGACACTAGCACGACTATGAAGACACTAGACGACCCTGTCAACAACTGCCGTGAAGATTCACCTTCGTCGTTAACTCAATAGACCTGAAGTCGTCAAGGACTCTTCAGGCACAACCAACATCATTTTGATGAACAACAACCAAATACATAGCGACACCCGAAGAAGACCCAGAAGATTAAGCGAACTCCTCTCCAAGACGCGGAGCAAACACGACTACCGAGTCTAAGAACCCCTAGGGTAGGATGAGTCATGTATGCCCCATGCGAAGTCAAGTCCGTATGATGGTTCTAATGGAACCATGATGTGTGTCGCTTGTTTTTCTTGTTTGTGCTTTGGTGAGAGTCACACTTTTGTCCTAGGCAACAAGTGCGCGACTATATCACCTACCTTACCTTGATGGTTGTGTTTGGTCTTTTCAACGCTTGTTTGATTGCACTTGCAGTATACCGCCCCCTTAGGAATGCTCCTCTATGCTACTTCTCCTCTACCCTCTCGTCAACTGAAGACCAGCAAGACCAGATGCACCAAGGATCCACCTCAACGAGCAACCGACACCAAAGGCTTCGACTACAGCAAACTCAACAAGATGCAGCCCCATAGAGTTATGCTTCTTCCTCAAGATTGGAAACCCCTACCTTGCCAAACCTATACCTCACAATCTCCCCAGCACAAGTCTCTGAATCATGTGTTTAATACATGGATTTGCCAGAGCACTTATTGAGCTCCAATAACCCCTGCCTAGCACTGGGTTCATTATGGAGCTAGTGATCATAGTGAACAAACATCCTTAATTCTTACGCTAGCACTAGAACCTTGATGTCATAGTAAGGATCATTCTGAGGATATACTATTTGCTGGTAGTAACTTGATTTAGCCATTATAAATTTCTTGGGGAAATAGTTGAGACCCTTTGGTGGATTGCGAGGCTTAATGTTGGCAGACGAACTTGGTGGGTCCAGATTGATAGAGTAGCATGACTTTCTCGTACCTTGAGCAAATTGGATTTTGTAGGACCATTGTGATCACAGGCTGAAATTCTTCGAGGCTAATGACTTAACTTTGGCAATAATATTGATATTGGATTAATGGTGATATGATAGTGACTGGAGTAACTAGTAGGGAATTCCTACTAGATGTAAACCTTTGATTTAAATAGGTGATCCTACTAGGTGCTCAAGATAAATTAGACCACATGGTTTGGAGTAAATTGGATTTAGTCCAATGATCTTGATAATCATACCATGTTTCTCGGAGGATGATAGTACAAGGAATCGGATGATGTTAGGAATAAATTAGGGATCTATATAAGCTCAACCTTGGAGTTTAGTTGGCCATGAGATTGGAATTTCATGGATATTGTGATAATAGTTCTTGCAATGATATGAGGATTATATGAACTCGAGGAGATTAGGTTGGACACCATCGACGAGCTATAGTATGCATATGAGATTTTATCCATAGTCCTACTCTCAAAACCTTGGAGATATGAGTAGCATGTGTAGTATTGGAGTTGATTTGTATGAGGTGATACGTTCGAGGATATAGGGTGATTTTGTTTGGAGTAATAGGTAGTACTGTTGGCATCTAATAGTTGTGCTCAGGATAAGGTGTTAGACATTCGCTCGCATCCTAAGCTCTTTGAAACCCCTAAGCTTTACCGGACCATGACGCGGTCAGATTATGACCATTGGCCTTGGTCTATAAGTCCTTACACTATGGTCGGTACTCAACCTCGACCACCACCAACCCTGTTCCAAAGGAAGGTGGCCACATAGTATTAAGTTGGACCACAAACACTTGACACTAGTGACTATCCAGGACGAATGCCGCTCCTCTAACATACCCCATGAGCAGGTGTTTATGTGGTACTTCGGGAAAGAGGTTGTTGTCCTCCAGGGTGACATACTTATTTACCCAATGAGAAGAGGGCACCTTAGTCGTGTTTGGACCAGCCCCAGGAGCACCAATTACCATGACTCTCGAGTATAAGGTTTCACCTTGAAGGAGTTAGACTCCTTGGAGCACCCTCCCTACAGAAGAAGACTTTTTGTCCCAAGCAAGATGAGGAACCACTACGATTGTGAAGCCACGACAACGAAGAAGAAGCAAAGGAAGTCAACCTCCACTCCGTTGCCGGATAACTCAACTAGACTATATCCAAAAGCATCTACGTTCAAGCCCGATGAAGCCCTTGGACATCAAGAGGATTAGAGATCCCCTCGCTTTAAATTGTCATCTATCAGATCCTGACCAGGATGTAACTGAGAAGTTGATGGGACCCCTTACTCGACCATGTTGATGGTGTATGTTGAGCATGACGTCCCTGCTCCCTTCTGATGCCTGGAACGAAGTGGAACGACTGTCCGGACCTCATTGCTAGCCCTTTTGGTTCAATCAAGGACATGAACCTGTCTCGATCGTGGTAAACCACCTGTGAAAGGTAGTTCACCCCACTTGCCAAGTGTCAAACCTTGGGGATTAGATAGCTGATCTACACTCTGAATAGTCAGCTTATTTAGAACCCCTCGCAACTTTCCCAAATGGTAGAACCCGTTCTGACACCAAGTCTTTAAGCTCAGCCTTAGGGGCGAGACCCAACACAGACTTTGCCACGGAGAGACGAGTAGACCAAACACTCAAGGACCCTCCAGAAACGTGCGTCCATGACGATGAAGACAAACGACCAGAGAAGAATGAAGAGTCTACCTGAGCAGCTTACTCAAGCAGAAGATCTTGACAAGAATCCCAGGACCAACACACTACTAGCCAGGTATTCCGATTTTGGGATACACACGCAAGCTAGGCCCTTGCTAGGACCTCGTCCACCAAACACTCAACCATTAGGCAAGCCTAGCAGGTTGCTGGAACCCCACTCACCCTGAGACGAAGTCAACAATGCACTCGAAGACATATCACCAAGCACTTCAAGACCTAGAAGGATAACCATGCCGGAGCAGAAGCAGCATGGAATGTGAAGACTACCTCACCTCTGAATTTCCCATCTTTTCTAGGCCTAGCCTAGGAATCTCGGGGACGAGATTCTTGTAAGGGGGTAGTTCTGTCACACCCTATGATTTTGCCTCATGCCTTAGATATCATGATTCAAAAATCAGGGCCAATCAAAACTTTTTCTGTGCTTGTGATGCTTGACTTGAGTGTTGGTTTCTTGTTTGCTTTCATGTGCTCTATATTCATAAAATCCCTCCTACTCTCAAAACACTATTTCCTTGATCCCCACTCTTGTCCAATGATCATGCCATGTGAATAGGACTTAATTATATTTTTACAAAATATTATTTTGGCCAAAAAGGTTTTATTCAAGCTAGGTTTGCAAAACCCCCTGATTTAAGATTTGCACTGCAAGTCCACAAATTGGGTGGATCCTTTCCCCCCAAATGCTTTATTTGGAACCTAATATATATATAACTTCCCAAAACCACAAAATATTATTTTCAAAGATTATTTTCATATTTTATTTAAAAGCTTTTTCTTAAGGACATAAATGGTTTTTCATAGGAAAAAATTATTTAAATGCTTTATAAATATTTGAAATTTTTTAGGGAAACTCAGTGGACATATATTATCCATATATAAGAGTTTCAACTCAGGGTCATGTTCAAAATACTTGACAAAACCCTTCAAAACCATATCTGTCTGTTTTAAGGTTTTGAAATATTTCTATAAAAATATTCTCAATTAAATCCTAGGAAATTCTAGCATGTCACATATGATATATCTGATCATCTTGCCAAGTTTCATATCAATCCAAGTTGTTTTGGTTCACCAAAATATCCCAAAACCCTCTGTGTCCAGATCCAAATTTGAGCAACTCTACATTACCAACTGTGTCCCCTTAAGCTCAAACTTTGTGGGCATGTTAGAATCCTCCAATAATGCATCCACACCAAGTGGTGCATCAAGGAGAACAGATTAACTTGTCCAAAGTCCCTCAAAACCATTTCTGTTGATTTCAAGAATTTGGTAACATTGCATTGCCAAATTTCCCTATTGGGCCCCAAACTTTTTGTGCATGTTATAGTCCCAAAAATATGTCACCACATCAAGTGGTGCATCAAGGGGAATAAAATTTCATGATGAGATCTATAGAAATCCATTTCTGTCCATGTCTAGGGTTTACCAAGTTTACATTGGCAACTTTCTTCAGATAATCTGAAACTTGGTAATCAGCCCTACTTTTGATCACCATTTGATCCTGTTAAATCTCAAGGCAAGTAGAATTCATTTTCCTGGCCAAATCTCCATCAAACACCTTCTCGTCATTTCTAAGAGTTACTGTTTTCCCCTCTTAAATTATTCTCCTTAACCCGCAATTTTTACCACAGTCCCTACTTGACCCCTTCTACCTCCACTAAGAAACCCAGCCCCCCAGCTCAATGATTTGTGGGGTAAAAGCCCCTTTTATACCCCTATACAGCAATGTTTTACCTCCTCCTTCACTTCCTTCCTATTCTAATGGAACCCCCAGAGCATCCAAGGACTCCTACGCTTTGTTCTTACCCTCCTAGATGCCCTAGACTTGGGTGGCCATGCATAAACTGCCAATGGTATGCCATGGCATGCCAGAATAGTGCTCTGGAGCGCGCTACACTGTGCTCCCGCACTGTAGCCGCCACCCAATCGCCATACCCGACCTCCTCGAGCCCCTCCTCTTCGCCAGCTTGTCGGCCTCGATGTTCGGGACACACTACCATCCTATCCCCCTCCTCTTTCTCCCTGCCGTGGCCTCCCTCGCGTGTGCGCCATGGCCGCCCGGCTTGGCAAGTGGGCGAGCTCACACACGCGCCCCTCTGTCCCCCTTGTTCCCTTCCGGGACGTGGACCTCGTCCACGAAGCCTGTGGATGTGCTCTCGTGGGCCCCCGAGCCCTCCAGCGGTGGCATTGACCAAGCCGGCGCACAAGCTCATGGTGAACCACACCCCTCCTATATAAGCACTCTCGAGCCCTCCTCTGCCCTCTTATCGCCCCTTCTCTATGCCCCCGAAGCCCTGGACTAGCCCTCTCTCTCCCGTGCCCTCCTCCTCCAACGGCCGGCGACGCCCGCCTCGGGTGTCCTCGAATTCGAGCTCCCCAGTACCTCTCCTCTCCGTTCAGCCTCACCAGGCCGCCTCCCAGCGCTGCCACTCCCCCTTCGTTCTCCTTTCCTCCCTTCCGGTCGCCGGAGCTCTATTTCTGCAGCCGCCCGTTGCCGGACTCCACCCCGGCAAAGGCCGAGCTCCATGGCGCCCCCCAACAAGAATGGGGCACCTTGGTAGATAGGGGGTCCATCCCGAGCCCTCCGGTGGTCGGGGCATTACGGATGGTGGCCAGAGCCACCGGAACGGCGCCGACGGGCGCTCGGTCTCGCCTCCCCCGCTCTCCCCTGTTCGGGCGGGAGGAGAGGGATGACCTTGACTGGTGGGCCCCGCGCGTCAGCGAGCCAGGTGCTGGGCATGGGCGTTTAAGTGGAAGCGCCCCTGCCGGGTTCCGCTTCCCTGCGGCGAAGGCGCCTTTCGCGAGGGCACCATCGACGTCGCCCGCCCCTCCTGCGAGGCCTGGTCACTGGGCTAGCCCACTCGCTATTCAGCGCCGTGCGCGCAAGATAGCCTTGGGTATAATCCTTTTTCTCAGTTTTAATTATTTTATCAGATCTTGTTTAATTCCTATTTTAATCATATGAGCTCCAAAATTAGTGATTCAAATTTCTATAGATTCCTAAAATCTTGAACCATCTAAATATGTGCATTGCACATTTTTCCTGCAAGCTTTTGTGTAGGATTCCAATTCAAATTTGAATCCGAACTTTGAATGCCCCACTTGTAAAAATCCCTAGGGCATTCATTATAGCTCCAATTGGAGTGATTCAAAATTCTAGGTGTATCTAAATTCATGCACTAAGTGGTGAGCATTTTTCCTTACACTTATTCTGCCATGTCAATTATTGGGCCATTTATTCAAATGTGACCCACTTTAAAATCCCTAGGAAATTCATACCAACTCCAAATCCAGAATAACCACTTCCTAAATGTTTCTAAAATCATGCCCTATTAAATGGGCGCCTTCACTCATTTTTATAGAAATATTTTCTGTTGACATCTTAAAGGATTATCATTCCCATCTTTTCCTCCATTCAGAAACTTCTCCTTGATCCACAGCCAATGAAGCCTTCCTGATTATTTTTCTGGTGGCCCAAGGTGTCCAAGAAAAATAAAACTCCTATTTATAGAACACTTTATTTTCTGCTTGTTGTGTTGCTTATTGTGGTTGTTTTCGATGATAGTTGACGAAGTAGACGAAGTGCTCGGAGTGGACGAGAAGCGTGTGAAGACCTCGAAGACGTTGCTAATCCATGCAAGCAGCCCTTTGACCATTATGAGAAACCATTTTTATTGCAACATGTCATATAGCACTTTACTTTCATCATAATTGATCATGTGATGTGGTGTTCCCCTTTCGGTGGAATGCCTCCGATACGATTCCATTAACACTTGCATCATGCATGACCCTACCACCTTATGAGGGTTATGCGGGTGGGTGTAGATAGGATGCTAGTAGATGCTACGCAAGTGGGGTCGGGACTATGCATAGTGAAGAAAAGAGAGAAATGATTTCAAGAACTTTCGAAACCCCCATTGGGTGCCACTAATGCCCGAGGGAGATATTGATGAGATGGGCACTCACTTGAGAAATAAGTGGTGTGTCGGAACAAGTAAGTATATGCTTTCGAAAATGGAGAGTTCTAAGGTCTGCTGACCATCCCAACCTTACATACGCAACCACGATACCGCTTATGGGATGAGGCTTTGTTGATTACTATGGTTGGTACTACCAAGGAGCCCACATTACTAGTGGCAAGAGTGAAGTGGTCACTCTTGAGACGGGGTCATCCCGAAGAGGAAGGTCATGCGCTGTCTTAACAGGCACCGGGCACACCGTTGCGTGCCCTCATGGATGATACGAGTGATGTATATCATGAGGGATGGAACCAATGAGTGGACTCTTTGTTTAGTATCACCATGGGAAAGACATTGTTCGGGTGCTTACCTCGGGTATGTTATATACCACGAGTCATGGATGACACGGAAGTTCCCCGAGTCTTGTGGGTTAAGTGTGCAACCTCTGCAAGTGTAAAACTATTCGAATAGCCGTGTCCACGATCAAGGATAGTTGGGTGACCGCTCTAGTGCTACGTCCAAGTTTTTTCACAAGCCGATGTGTGTGGGTGTGTTGGAGACAAAGATGGTACTTGAGCTAAGTCCGATGACTAGCTTGGAAAGTGATCTAAGTCCGATGACTTAGTATGATGAATGAACACGAGGTGTTCAACCCCCAGCTTATGATGATAATTGTATCTTGTTCATATGGTTAACTGTCTATTGTTGATGCATGCTTACAGGATACTTGATCATGTCATTGCACTTAAAATTAGCTTTCCGCAACTTACCTATTAATGCTAGATCATGCATCATTATTACCTTGTTCTTGAAATTGGGTTGCTTGCGAGTACATTCAAAGTACTCATTGGCTTGCCACTGGTTATTTTATTGGCCAGGCATGAAAGATCAGGTTATGATGAGGATTACCTTGGTGACGGACGTGCGAGCTAGGACGCTCCCCAGTCAGAATGCCTTTAGGGTTAAGGCATATGGCATTGGTTCACGCTATCATTGAAGATTTCCATTCCAATCATATGAAGGCCATATTTGAGTAAACCGATACGTAATGGATGTAAGAGTCTTGTTATTTAGTTTTTGTGTGTTAAATGAGCATTGATCTGTGGGATCACTGTGCACGTACATTCGATGATCACGACTTATGAGTCGGGGTCCCCACAGTGCTTCTAAAGGAAAAGCGTTGGATCTCGATGAATGGCGAACCATTTCGTTGTATATCTTCAACAACCTAACATAAGTGCGGTCGTACATCGCGTAGGTTGTCGTTACACTATTGTTTTGCAACTTGTAATTCCTTAGAACTGCTCTTATGCCCGGATATTTGATATAGTCAATACATCGCCAAATTCTCGGATAGTGTGGTCATCCAAAATGATTCCGTTGAAGAGTATGAGCTCCTGGCAAAGCAAGGAGGCGGCTTTCCTGATTTCATCTCTTGGCTCAAACAAACGGTAATTACGATTAATGGACCATTTCATTTCTTTGTCTTATTTGCGGCGAATGCAACATTCCTTTCATATTAAACTTGTAGGCTAATTTAGAGTCTATGGACGCCGAGCTGAGACAAGTCGCTAATGGTTGTGACTATAAGGTCCATTCATTTGACAGATATGATAGCAACGAGTATCGCTTTTGTACCTTTGGCAAAGAGCTATCTATGCCCTACCGGAAGACTACAAACTGTTGTGTCTCATCTATCGGTGAAGGAGGTACAAAGTACTATGAAAGAGTTGAAGCAATTTATGAATTTGTATTCTATGATGAAAACCCATTGAACGTCATAGTCTTCAAATGTCATTGGTTCCAGCCGAAGGATACTAGAAGGACTCATGAACATATAGGGCTAGTCGAAATCAAACAAAGCACCCATTTAGATGTGCCCGATATCTATATTACGGCTCAATAGGCGACCTAAGTTTTCTATCTACCGTGGGCATGTCAAACTGATCCAAATCTGAAAGGTTGGGATGTCGGTTATGATGTGCCGCCACATTTTAGACCACCTCCCCTCAATGAAGAGGATTATGAACCTCACATTAACAAAGACATATATGAAGGGGAATTCTTCCAAGAAACACGTATTTCCAAAAAACGTTTCAAGAACCGCTCTACTTCACCCCGGAAGATTAAAGTAGACAGCGACAATGAATCCGACTTAACCCCTGAGCCCGAATAGGAAGAGCCGGAACAAGAAGACGTTACTGATGTGGATGACCTCTCAATGCTTAACCGATTACACGAAGGAGGCCTTCCTCATGTTGTTCCTGATAGTGATGATGATCATGCATTTATTGATGATAGTGATGATGATGACGATGCATTTATTGATCTTGGAGAATATATAGACGATCAAGATTATTATTATTCATGTCAGGTAATCAACTTTTAGTTCATGTTAGGTATGTGATGATACACTTAAATCATATACATTTTATTATTCATGTCGGTATTCCATTTTATGTTGTACTAATTTCGTTTACTATTTGTCATGGTAGTTGTTGAAAGATGGTGGGAAAGGGTCGAGAGCACTCTGTGGCTCCTTCATCGAAGGGTGATGGGATAGGTACTTCCCTTCCTGCCGACTCTCTCCAGAAAGCGTTGTATTCTAGTCTACATACATTAGTGGCCGCTTCTTCATCGACACCCGTGAGAGGAGGTCGGGGGAAGAAGATAGGTACACGTCGGAGAGGAGGCTGCGGGAGAGGTAGGGGGGCTGCTACGCCTTCCTCGCCGCCACCCCAGTTGATTCACCAGAGCATAGGGCGGCTAGGGTGGTGTCACATCCCTAGCTAGAAGTCATAGGAACAACATATGTTTGCATCATGTTTCAATTTGGCATCAACTTGAAATGGGAAGTTGAAGAAACCCCAAGCTCACATTGAATCAAACAATTCAAAGTTGGTGAAAATTCAACAAATCCAAAATGCTCTTTAAAAATGTTCCCTATGCCTGATAAATCTGGACATTATTATAACAGGGACCATTTTACATATTTGAACATCCAAAACAAGTTAAAAATAAGTGTTAAAGCTCCTAAAAATGCCTAATAAAGCATTATCATTACTTTTGTTTTCAAAATATCCTGAAACTTTTTAGATAAGTTTGAAATATTCAAACTCCATTATAGAAAATACTTGGGATATTTTGCAAAGTCATTTTGTACCTGCAAAAGAATTAAACAAATGTCAGAAATTAGAAAAGAAATGAAAAAAAGAAAAAAAGGAGAAAGAAGCCCAGGTCAGGCCGGCCCACCCGGCCCAGGGAGGTCATCGTACTCCTGGCGGCCAAGAGGATGGGAGTGTGGCCGGCGTGCGCGCGTTGCCGTACCTCCACGCCGGCAGCTACCTGCCTGCTTCCCCCTCGCCAGCGCGACGGGGATAAGCTCCCAGAGCCGTCCCCATCGCCCCCCTCTCTCTCTCTCGCCCTTCTCTCCTCTGCTTCGCCATGGCCGAGCTGCTCGCCGTCGTAGCGCCGCCGTTCTAGCTGCCCTCGCGCCCTTCTGAGCCCACCAAAGGCTCCGCCTAGATCCTCTCTTCCTTCTAGCCGAGCCACGCACCGCCGGGAGCTCCCTGTCACTGCCATCGCCGCCGTCTTCAACCTTCGGCCGCCGGCAAGCAAGTGAAGCTCGCCGCTGCTCCAGGCCCTCCTCGAGCCCGCTCTCGACGTCTCTACAACCATCGTGAGCCCCTGGATCTTTTCCCCCTCTTTCCCCCTTTGTTTGCGTGCCCTAGCGCCGGATTCCATCGAGGTCCGAGGTGCCTCGCCGCTCGAGCTCGACGCCGGCCATGCTCCGTTGACCAGCTGGTCCATCATCGGCCACCGTCGTGTTCGTGAGGCTGTGTAGAGGCCGTAGGTGCCAAGTAGAGGTCGTGTCGCGCCTTGGTTCGACGGGCTCATGCTCGCCCGAGCTCTGGCAGCCGCCAAGATCGGCGCCGGCGTTGATTCCGACCATCTCAGCTCCTGGGAGGTGTCGGGATGGATGCGCGTGTGAGCATAGGTCCGTTTGGTGCCCTCCGCCATCAATTTGGTCACCGGAGGAGGGATCCCGAGCCCCTCCGCCGTCTCTGGAGCCACCGGCGGCTCAACGCCGGTGGGTCTAGCGGGAGTTGACCACGGGGGTTTGACCCCAGGTCAACTAGCAAGTGGGCCCGACCCTCTAATTAAGTTAGAGTAAGAAAAAACAATTAATTAGGTTAATTAACCTAATTAGTCACTGACGAGTGGGCCCAGAAATACTAATTAACTATGACTAGTTTTAATTATTTAGTTAAATGATTGAGCCACTGACATGTGGTCCCCACATGTCAGGTTTGACTCTCGCCAGGTCAGCTGATCAGCTGACGTCACCGTGACGTCAGGCTCATGTCATAATTCTATTTTCTAGTTTAAAAATAATTCCAGAAATTATTCAAAACTTCAAAAATTCATATAAATTAATCTGTAAAACAGATGCAAATAATTTATATATGAAAATTTATCAGAAAAATCCAATGAATCCAATGGTGCTATTATCATGCATGTTAGAGCAACCTATGTAGATGAACATGGACAATTACTAATAGGTAAGTATATGGAATTTGAAATAAGAACGATTTTGTACCTATATTCAAATTCATTTCAAATCAACATGAACACTAGTTGCATTAGCTCATACACACATGCTATCATGCCATGATCATGCATCATATTGTTGCACTTGCGTGTATTGATTGTTTCTTATCTGCATTGCGGTAGGCCCTGCTTCCGAGGATACCTCAGAGTATTCCAACGAAGGAGAGAACCTTCCCGCTACCCAACAAGGCAAGCAACCCCATTGATCATTCGATAACATCCCACTCTCTCGCTCCTGCTCTTGTTTACTACATTAGGACAAACGATCACATGTCAGTCATACACGGTAGATGAACCTAATCTTATGCATGACCTATCATTGTCACAGTAAATAGCTAAACCTTGCAACCTGGCATACCTGGTAGATGCTTGTGCCATGATGTGATTAGCTTACTTTGCCTGCTATGCTTGATATGCTTAGAGTTGTGTCAGGTCTGATTCATCTGGGTGATGAACTGAGTGAAACAATGTTGTTCTGATGTGATGACTTATGATGAACCGGATTTGGTAAAGGTAGCGATGAGAGGCTATGTGGGAGTACAAAGCAGGTTGTCTCATTGGGACCGTTCTTAGGAACTGAGTTCCGTGTTGTGATCCAAGACTAGTTACTACCACACATTGGGTTTCGGTAACTTGACCCCTCTCGACTTATCAGTCGCTTAGTCCTTGGTCCAGGAGTTGCAAGTAGTTTCTAGTGTTTATAGCATGCTGGAGGTCGTGCGTAATGCTGACCCTAGGAGTGGGTTACGATGCGGTAGGTAGTGGCATGATGTACCAAGGGTCACCCGAATGGTGGGCTTGGGAACCCTGCGCACATCGTTTGGGGTCATAGGGGAAACTTTGGTCGGACTTCCATGCGATTTCAGTCTCAAATAGGCATAGCCTGGACTAGAGGTCTTATGTGATTGACGGTCATGGCCGACTCCCTCACTGGGCATCCGCTTGAAGGTTGCCGAGGTGCATGGTTTTATGATCACACAACGATAAGTGGCGAGAGCGTGTGTGAAGAAGTACACCCCTGCAGGGTATGAAACTATTCGAATAGCCGCGTCCTCGGATACGGACTACTTGGAGAACTATGTTGTTCATAGGTAATCAAATGGATACTCATAAAAATATGAAGACTAGTGTGAGTATCGTGGATGGCACTCTCTCAGGAGAGGGAAGTGAATCCATGGTGGTGTATTACTATGAAGTTGGTGGAATCGTGTGCGATATCCAAAATTGTAACAAAGAGTTAAATTTGAGTAGTGCAGGTTAGCCATGAGTCAAAGCTGGCATTGCTGCATAAACTCCACCAGTTCCCTTGTTGATACATGAGCATGATTAGACTAGGTCTGTTTAAAAGACTGGTTGAGTATGTTTGTACTCACGTTTGCTTAATAAATGTTGCAGATGAGACCCATGACCCATCAGGTGGGTTCTTTCTAGATGTTGACGATGCCGAATAGCTGGTGTCCCAGGTACGACCTTATGCCCCGTGGTGGGCTGTAGATAGTCAGGCCATGTGCCTTTTTACCCCTTTCGTCTGTGTCCACTTAGACAGCTTAAGCTTCCGCTTGGTTTGTATGAACTTGTTTGTATGACTTGAGTGTCGGGTTATGTGACCCCTATCTGTAAGAACATATTATGCAAGGCTCGTCTGAGCCTCTTAAATAAAAGTCATGTTGTTGTATGGTTATGTTGTGATGCCATGGTTGTATCTATGCATATCGGGCAGATCGTGCGTATGTGTGACGTGCAACGGTATGTATGGGATCCGACACCTAGTCGTGTGCCTTTAGTAGTACTCTTTATGGGAAACTGCCTCTTTGTGCTTCCACCGAGCCATGGTGGCTTGCTATTGCTCCGGACACATTGGTTGACCGGCATGTATCCTTCTTTGCTGCTGTGTCTATCCCTTCGGGGAAATGTCTCGTAGTGTAATGGAGTCCCTGTAGCCTGTTACGACTCGTCTACATGTAGTGATGGCATTTATGTCTCACGGCGTAATGGAGTCCTTGTAGCTTGCTATGACTCATCTACACACGCTTGAGACCGACACCTGCATTGCTGGGTTACGTATGCCCATTACTGTACGGATGTGCCACTTGGGTTCTATGACTAGTAATGTCGTCCCGGGTTCTCTGTCATGTGATTGCCAGCTTCATGTTCACATACGTGTGCCAAAAGAGGCAAACGGTCCCGTCTAAGGTAAGGCTGCAGCCGTGGAACTTACCGTGCGTGAGGTCGCAAAGTGATGTGATATGTTACAGTCTGGATTCATATGTCTTAGGATCGGGGTCCCGACAGCGTTGGTATCAGAGCCTGACTGACTGTAGGACTACCAAGCCAAACCGGTCGAAGTTGAGTCTAGAAACACTATAGAAAAGTAGGGGAATCGATTGTGGAAGGGAACGTCAGGATCTTTTTACTCCTCTTCCCAAGTTATTCTATTCTGAGTCATTCTCATCTTTTCTACAGGGATAAGAACTAGGCTTCTCATCCATTGCTTAGGATGCCGAGTTACTAACCATGGACCACTAGCTAGCTTGTTTGCAAGTGAATGTGTGTACTCAAGTATTGTTGGTGTGACAAATAGATGGAGAAGAGATTTGAGTCTAGAAAGTCGAGTGGTTATGCTTTTCCAATCTTTTGCAGTTGTCTCAAAATCCTTTTTGAGCAATTACAGCCGTTATGCTGTCCAATTTCTGCTAGAGTCTCTAATGTCTTTGCATCATTCTGTGTTTCAGATGCCCCCTCGTCCTTCCCGTCAGGTGGTCCGTCTGACCAGGTGCATTGATGTACCGGGTCACACGGCCATGTTCGTCAGAGTTATGATGGAGGCTGGTTACCGTTGGTACCCAGAGTACATAGTGGAGGAACAGTATCGAGATTTCAACCAGAGTCAGTATCTGTGTACCGTCAAGATTTATCCTTCATATCCTGGTGTTGTAGAGCCGCTTCACTGGACTTATGGATTAGGTGTCACCATAGATATGGAAGTTCAGGAGGCCGCTTACACCATGCTGACTATCATGAGGTTTCACCATGGTCTACTTCAGGACACAGAGTTTTGTTATGTTCCTGCTTCTATGGGAGGAGAGGATGGTTATCTTAGTGCATCCTAATATGATCATTCCCATGAGGATCCTAGGCTGCAGTGACCGCTTAGATGTTGGAGAACAGGGATCGTGATGCACGTGCCCTTCGCATGGAGCTTTGTGCCACCTGTGCACGTCTTTGGACAGCCCTGACGCAGTTAGCACCTGTCATGCAGACATGCTATGGAGATTTGGAGATGCTGACCCCATCGCGAACTCATCTTCTAGCACACGTAGACTGGCCCGATGTTGGAGGCATCACCCCTCTTTGAGGACCATTGTTGCCACCAACAAGGGAACCAAGGCCACATCCGTGTCCTTACGGTTCCCAAGGATCACAGGCTAGAGTGTTCCCAGATCCTCAGATCCAGCTCCCGGGTCATGGGGGTAACCTGTATTAGGCATTCTACGGCGATGCTTGAGTACGTGGATGTTAGTTCTAGTATGGTAGTAATCGTATCGCCACAGTCCTGCGTGTCCTGTCGGATATGATGAGGTTGAGAGTTGAGTTCCGGAGGTGTAGATACATAATGTATAGGAAGCTTGTAATGCCTCCGGTGAGTTGTGTCATCTCTCCGTAGTTGTATTTCAGCTTGGCTTGTACTGAACTATGTCATGGTGTGTATGAATCATGGTGTTCATATGGCAGTTGTTTTACCATGTTGATTGGTGTTTACCCTGCATGCCATGTTGTCGAGTACATTCTTTATCTCATGTCTTAGAGTTGTTGTCCCCTATGATTACGCTGTGGGTTTGTTTTCCCAGGATGGTGGCAACTAGGAATAACCCTGTGCCTGCCCCTGAGCAGGGCGAGGGAAGCCAGCCAAGGTAAGAGGATATGCCACATGCGCCTTCTCTGGTAGAAGTGATGCTTGAAGCCGAAAGGAACAAGAGAGAGACCAACAGGCTATTGGAGCGAATTGAGCAAAACACAACACGTGCTCCCTGCAATGATCTCAATGATGGCATGTCACTCGGTGATTTCATCAGACTGTGCCCACACAAGTATCATCATTTGGTCGACCAACTCGACGCGGATGACTGGCTGACTAGCATGTACCGCAAGATCCGGTCTGCCAATGTGTCTGAGACCAACAAGGTGACCTTTGCAACTTACTTTCTGGAAGGACCCGCCAATGTGTGGTGGGAAAATTCTGAAGCCATGCGTCCCGCAGGCCCCGCACCAACTTGGATAGAATTCAGTGCCGCATTTCATACCCATCACATCCCGGAAGGGCTGATGGATTGTAAGAGAGAGGAATTCTGTGCCTTCACCCAGGGCAGACTGTTAGTGGATGCCTATAGTCATGAGTTTGGAAACCTTGCTCGTTGTGCTCCTGAGAAAGTTTCTACTAATGCCAAGAAGCAAGATAGGTTCCGCAAGGGACTTAATCCCGAGCTCCGTCGAGACCTGCGCCTGCATGAGTGCACCACTTTCCAGGCTCTCGTCAACAAGGCTATCAATGCCGAGACTGGACAGACTGATTATAAGGCCACAAGAAAGCAGAACCGTGACTTCAGCCTCGCATCTGGATCAGGCCCCAATAAACGCCGAGTCTGGGTGCCCAACGCAGCCCTGCCGCCAAGATACAATGCGAGGCCATCCTTCCAGGCGCCTCGCCCAGCTCAGCTGAATCCTCCAGTCAGACCATTTGGAGGACCGCCTGCAAATGTTGCACCCCATGCCACCGTGGTTTGCTACAAATGTGGAGAACCGGGACACTACTCCCGTGAGTGTCCCCAAAATAATGCTAAGCCCACTGGACGTGGAAAGCCAGGAAAAGCCTTTTATGTGAAGTCAGCTCCTGTTCGTGGACGAGTGAACTATGTGTCTGCTGAGGAAGCCCTTGAGGATCCTGATGTTATCCTAGGTACGCTCCTTGTCAATAGTCATCCAGCTTCTGTTCTATTTGATACTGGGGCATCCCATTCTTTCATCTCAGAAAGTTATGCACAGTTGCATAACATGTGTTTTTGTGATATGCCTACTCCTTTAGTAGTTCAAACTCCTGGTTCAAAATGGCAAGCTTCTAGAGTGAGCCATGATAATGAGATTCTGGTGGATAGGCTAGTCTTCCTAGCATCTTGGATAGCCCTCAAGTCTTCGGACATCAATATCATTCTAGGCATGGATTGGATGAAAGCCCACTATGCTAAGATTGATACTCACACTAGGAATGTTCAACTTACACATTCATTGGGTGAGATACTTAATGTCTCCACTCGAACAACCAAGAGCCAACTCTACTCCCTCAATGCTAGCCCCCTTCCAGAGTTAGAAGATATTCCAGTAGTCCATGACTTTCCGGATGTCTTTCTAGAAGAACTGCCAGTGTGAGTATAAATTAATTCTAGAAATTATTCAAAACAAAAAAAATTCATATAAATTAATCTGTAAATCAGATGAAAATAATTTATATATGAAAATTTATCGGAAAAATCCAATGAATCCAGTGGTGCTATTATAATGCATGTTAGAGCAACCTATGTAGATGAACATGGACAATTACTAATAGGTTAGTATATGGAATTTGAAATGAAGAACGATTTTGAACCTATATTCAAATTCATTTCAAATCAACATGAACACTAGTTGCATTAGCTCATCCACACATGCTATCATGCCATGATCATGCATCATATTGTTGCACTTGCATGTATTGATTGCTTCTTATCTACATTGCGGTAGGTCCTGCTTCCGAGGATACCTCCGAGTATTCCAACGAAGTAGAGAACCTTCCCTCTACCCAGCAAGGCAAGCAACGCCATTGATCATTTCGATAACATCCCACTCTCTCGCTCCTGCTCTTGTTTACTGCATTAGGACAAACGATCACATGTTAGTCATACACGGTAGATGAACCTAATCTTATGCATGACCTGTCATTGTCACAGTAAATAGCTAAACTTTGCAACCTAGCATACCTGGTAGATGCTTGTGCCATGATGTGCTTAGCTTACTTTGCCTGCTATGCTTGCTATGCTTAGAGTTGTGTTAGGTCTGATTCATCTGGGTGATGAACTGAGTGAAACAATGTTGTTTTGATGTGATGACTTATGATGAACCCGATTTGGTAAAGGTAGCGATGAGAAGCTATGTAGGAGTACATAGCGGGTTGTCTCATTGGGACCGTTCTTAGGAACTGAGTTTCGTGTTGTGATCCAAGACTAGTTACTACCACACATTGGGTTCCGGTAACTCGACCCCTCTCGACTTATCAGTCGCTTAGTCCTTGGTCCAGGAGTTGCAAGTAGTTTCTGGTGTTTATAGCATGCTGGAGGCCGTGCGTAGCGCTGACCCTAGGGGTGGGTTACGACGCGGTAGGCAGTGGCATGGTGTACCAAGGGTCACCCGAATAGTGGGCTTGGGAACCGTGTGACCATTGTTTGGGGCCGTAACGGAAACTTCGGCTGGACTTTCGTGTGGGTTCTGTCTCAAATAGGCGATAGCCTAGACTAGAGGTCTTATGTGATTGACGTCATGGCCGACTCCCATGCTGGGCATCCGCTTGAAGGTTGCCGAGGTGCATGGTTTTATGAGCACACAACGATAAGTGGCGTGAGCATGTGTGAAGAAGTACACCCCTGCAGGGTATGAAACTATTCGAATAGTCGCGTCCTTGGATATGGACTATTTGGAGATATATGCTGTTTATAGATAATCAAATGGATACTCATAAAAATATCAAGACAAGTGTGAGTACCATGGATGGCACTCTCTTAGGAGAGGGAAGTGAATCCATGGTGGTGTATTACTATGAAGTTGGTGGAGTCGTGTGCGATATCCAAAATTGTAACAAAGAGTTAAAATTTGAGTAGTGCAGGTTAGCCATGAGTCAAAGCTGGCATTGCTGCATAAACTCCACCAGTTCCCTTGTTTATACATGAGCATGATTAGACTAGGTCTGTTTTAAAGACTTGCTGAGTATGTTTGTACTCACGTTTGCTTAATAAATGTTGCAGATGAGACCCAGGACCCATTAGGTGGGTTCTTTCTAGATGTCGACGATGCCGAATAGCTAGTGTCCTAGCTACGACCTTATGCCCTGTGGCGGGCTGTAGATAGTCAGGCCATGTGCCTTTTTACCCCTTTCGTCTGTCTGTACTCAGACAGCTTAAGCTTCCGCTTGGTTTGTATGAACTTGTTTGTATGACTTGAGTGTCGGGTCGTGTGACCCCTATCTGTAAGAACATATTATGCAAGGCTCGTTTGAGCCTCTTAAATAAAATTCATGTTGTTGTATGGTTATGTTGTGATGCCATGGTTGTATCTATGCATATCGGGCAGATCGTGCGTACGTGTGACGTGCAATGGTATGTATGGGATCCGACACCTAGTCGCGTGCCTTTAGTAGTACTCTTTATGGGAAACTGCCTCTTTGTGCTTCCACCGAGCCATGGTGGCTTGCTATTGCTCCAGACACATTGGTTGACCGGCATGTATCCTTCTTTGCTATTGTGTCTATCCCTTCGGGGAAACGTCTCGCAGTGTAATGGGAGCACTACTTGGTTGCACCGGCCATGCGTGAGGAGAGGATCGACGGTGTTTTGTGCCACACAAGGGCGGAGATTGTGATCAGACAATTTTGGGTAATTTCTCCTTTACACAATTAAAAATTAACAATAGCTAGTTATTTTACTAATAAGTGTTGTCTCTTTTGATTGCATACCTTCTATAGGTGATAGGAGGGATACGAGTAGGCCCGGCAAAGACTATCGATCGGCAATGCAGGCGCCTACTGCAAAACTTTTGGCACGAGTCTCGGGTGCAGGCTGTTCGAGACTACTATGCCTCACGGCGTATTAGGAAGGAGAAGTTGATGTGCCACGGAAAGAAGATGGATAAGGAGCATTACATGAAGGTAATTACGTATTCTGATGGCCTTGTACTTTGTTTCCATCATTTGATTCCTACCTGTAGCACTCAAATATCTCTTTATTAACTTAGGTGCCCCCGAGATGGTGTGCGGATAGGATGGCTTGTTGGGAGGCGTTGGTGGATGGGTGGTTCTCAGAACAATGGCTAGCCGTCCACAACAATGCCAAGGACCGGCGTACCAAAATGGTTGGTGTGCCATACCATCAATGGAGCGCCAACTTAAATCAGTTTGATCAGAATTGGGTATGTGGTTAGCTTCATGATTCATGAAGTCATTCTTGATTGTAGCTTGAGACTTTACAAATACTTTGTTCCACTCTCTCTCTCTTTTAGGCACATCACAACAAAAGGAGGTGCCGGAGATGTATGCCCTCTATGCGATGGCCCATACTGCCTCGTACAAGAAGGTCAAGGCATTCTCTGAGTATGACCTCGATCATCCCGAGAGGTTCACCAACATATCCTCCCACAACAAGCTCGTGAGGTACATAGATGAGGGGAAGGTGAGGAAAGGGGAGTACTTTAACCCGAGCCAGGGGCCTATTTATCTAGAGCTATGATACGTCTCCAATGTAACTCTAATTTTTGATGATGGTATGCTATTATATTATCTGTTTTGGATGTTTTATATGCATTAATATGCTATTTTATATTATTTTTGGGACTAACCTATTAATCTAGAGCCAAGTGCCAGTTTCTGTTTTTCCTTGCTTTTGAGTTTTGCAGATATGCAATATTAAATGGAGTCCAAACTGAATAAAACCTACGGAAGGAATTTTTCTGGAAGGAAACAACTCATCCAAGCTTGCAGTGCATGTAAGGGGAGGTGCCAGGGTGCCACAAGCCTGCTAGGTGCGACCCCCTTGGCCACGCCTAGCAGGCTTGTCACCTCCTAGCAGGTCTCCTAACCCTAATACTTGGTCTATAAATACCCAAATATTCCCCCAACATCAAAAAGAGCCATACAAATACTTTTCTGCCGCTGGAAGCCTCCGTTCCAGAGAGATCCAACCTTGTAGCCTTTTCCGATAATCTGCCGGAGGGGATTTCGATCACAGAGGGCATCTACATCAACTTCATTACCCGACTGATGATGCGTGAGTAGTCCACCACAGACCTACGTTTCCATAGCTAGTAGCTAGATGGCTTATTCTCTCTCTTTGATCTTCAATACCATGTTCTTCATGATCTTCTTGGAGATCTATCCGATGTAATCCTCTTTTGTGGTATGTTTGTCAAGATCCGACGAATTGTGAGTTTATGTTCTGATTATCCATGAATATTTTTTGCATCTCCTCTGATTTCTTATATGCATGATTTCATATCCTTGCAAGTCTTTTCGAGTTATTGGTTTGGTTTGGCCAACTAGATTGGTAATTCTTTCAATGGTAGAAGTGCTTGGTTTTATGTTCAATCTTGCGGTGTCCTCACCCAGTGACATAGTAGGGGTAGCAAGGCACGTATTGTATTGTTGCCATCAAGGGTAACAATATGGGGTTTTCATCATATTGCTTGAGTTTATCCCTCTACATCATGTCATCTTTCCTATTGCGTTACACTGTTCTTCATGAACTTAATACTCTAGATGCAGGTAGGAGTCGGTCGATGTGTGGAGTAATAGTAGTAGATGCAGAATCGTTTTGATATAATTCTCATGGATGTGATGCCTATATGCATGATCATTGCCTTGGATAACTACATGATTATTCGCTTTCGTCTCAGTTGCTTGATAGTAATTTGTTTACCCACCATGATATGTGCCTTCAAGAGAGAAGCCTCTAGTGAAACCTATGGCCCCCGGGTCTATTTTCCATCATATATATTCATATGTATACTTGATGCAATTTATTTACCTTTTTATTTCTCCACTCATTACATCTATCTCTATCGGATCTAATCCTTACAAATAACCATGAAGGGATTGACAACCCCTTTATAGCATTGGGTGCAAGAGTTTGATTATTTGTGTAGGTGCATACATTGGAGACTTGCTTGTTCCTCCTACTGGATTGATACCTTGGTTCTCAACAACTGAGGGAAATACTTATCTACTTCGCTGCATCACCCTTTCCTCTTCAAGGGAAAACCAATGCATGCTCAAGAGGTAGAAAAAAGGATATCTGGCGCCGTTGCCTGGGAGGATACACATCAAGCCTACCAAGTACCCATCACAAACTCATCTCTTGCATTTAGTTTATTTGCCATCTGCCTCTCATTTTCCTCTCCCACACTTCTAAAATGATTTCCAGAAAATACCAAATATATACGCCTCTCTATTCTTCCTCATTTGGTTGCTTCTTTCTTGCTGGACCACTATGTCTAATATTACCATGTCCCCCTTGTCACTAGATTTTGAAGTTCTTTACTTCAAACAAAAACAAGGGGAAAATTTGAAAGATGCTTGGTATAGATTAATGGAATCTTATCGTATTTACAATCTAAAAGGGGATGCGAAAGTTTTTCTTAGAAATTTTTACATTGGTTTAGCTTTGCATCATAGGGAGCTTCTAGATTTCGCCTCGAAAGGAAATTTTATTGGGCTTGACACGAATGCCGCTTATGAAGTTTTAGAAGGGATTTTGGGGGTTCCTCCACCAAAAAGGGGTTTACTTTCTCACAAGAGGGATCTCAAGTGCTGGATAAATTGAGTGACTTACACAAGCACTTGGTCGAATTACAACAATATCACGAACCCCTTAAACATATCAACGGGATCCTTAATCTTTTGAATACTTGATTACCCTTTGCAATAAGCGTTTGGACATTTTGATAACCAAGATGGATCCTCCCCCTACAAATGGGGGAAACAGGAAAGAACCCCCTGGATTCGAGAAGGTACGCACAAAAGTTGCCAATACTAAAGATGACAATACCTAGATCTATTGCGTTTTGCCTAGCTAGGGGCGTTAAACAATAGCGCTTGCTGGGAGGCAACCCCATTTTATTTTCATGTTCTGTTTTTGCTTATGTTTTTGAGTGTTTACCACATTATTACTTCTGTAGTAATTGTGTTTTGGTTTTTTAATTAGTGTTTGAGCCAAGTAAAACCTTTGGGATCATCTATGGTACTTGTTGATTTGATCTTGCTAGAAAACAAAAACTTTTGTGCTCAGTCCAGGAATTGTTTAATTGTTTCAGAGCGTCGAATTGATCTGAAGTTTTTACACAAGATTTATATATAAATTTCCCAGGTTTTCCTAATTGTTCAGAATTTTTTGAGTTACATAATTATACAAAGTTTCCAGATTGCTACAGACTGTTCTGTTTTTGACAGATTCTGTTTTCTTTGAGTTGTTAGCCTATTTTGATGGATCTATGGGTTGTATCATGTGGTATGAGCCATGCAGAAGTCAGATTACAGTAGGTATAATACCAATATAAATAAAGAATGAGTTCACAACAGTACCTAAAGTGGTGATTTATTTTCTTATACTAACGGATCTCACGAGTTTTCTGTGAAGTTTTGTGTTGTGAAGTTTTCATGTTTTGGGTAAAGATTGGATGGACTATGGAATAAGGAGTGGCAAGAGCCTAAACTTGGGGATTCCATGGCACCCCAAGTCATATTCAAGGATTCCAAAGAGCCTAGTCTTGGGGATGCCTTAGAAGGCATTCCCTCTTTCGTCTTCAATCCATCAGTAAATTTACTTGAGGCTATATTTTTATTCACCACATGATATGTGTTTTGCTTGGAGCGTCTGTTATGATATGAGTATTTGCTTGTTAGTTTGACACAGTCATCCTTGATGCACACATATTTTGAGACACACACACTGAATCGTGTATTTATTACAATACTCTTTGTGCTTCACTTATATCTTTTGAGTTGGACAATTTTGCTCTATATGCTTCACTTATATCTTTTAGAACACAGTGGTGTTTTCATTTTATAGAAATACTTGAACTCTCGTACCTCACTTATATTATTTTCACAGTTTCTAAAAACATCATGGTAATTGGTCTAGGTTATGAATTTAGTCCTAATATGATAGGCATCCAAAAGGGATATAATAAAAACTTCCATATTAAGTGCATTAAGTATTTATGAGAAGTTTGATTCCTTGCATAAAGTTTTGAGTTATAAAGATGGTAATGTTAAGAGACATGTTAGGAAATAAATTATGATTTGGTAAAAATACTTGTGTAAAGGTTTGTGATTCCCGTAGCAGGCACGTATGGTGAACCGCTATGTAAGGAAGTCGGAGCATGACTTGTTTATATTTTGTCGACCTTTGTGTGAGCGTCGGGGGCGTGCGATGGTTAACTCCTACCAACCTCCCCCTAGGAGCATGCGTTTAATGCTTTGCTTCAATGACTAATAGACTTTTGCAATAAGTATGTGTCGTGGGAACGAACACCTATGGGGTCGTAGAGACCCCTTTCGGTTTGGCAGGGGGAAGGCTCGCGCAAAGAGCTGGTCTGATGAAAGCACGCGGGGATCTTTACCCAGGTTCGGGCCGCACGGATGTGTAAAACCCTACTCCTGCTTGGTTGTATTGAGAGTGTTCTTAGGGTTCTAGCTACAGGAGCGCTATGAGCAGCCGCTGCGTACATGAGCTAGAAAGTCCCAAAAGTCGAAAAATCGAAAAGTCCTCTACCGTACCGTCCTGGGCCTCCTTTTATACTTCGAAGGGGATCCAAACAATGGCGTACAGTGCGTACACGGGGTGTTCAGAGCTACAGTGCTATCATACCTAACACTAACGGAGTAGGAAAGGCGCATTGAATGCACCATCAGGCATCTCTATCTGTCAGTGGGACGGGATGGGAGCCCGTCCCATCGGCTCCACTTAGCCCTCTCTAACGTCGACACAGCGACACGCGTCTAGGTGGATTGACACCTACCCTGTGCGTTGGCGGGGTCTTGCCAGGGCTCCGCCTTGCCGGGGCCTTGCTTTGCCTGGGGGTTCAATAGCCCTCCGGCAAGACCTTGGTGGTGTTCTTGATTTTCCTGTGTTGGTATCTGGTGAGTCCCTGCCGGGCCTCGCTGCCAGGGTGGCTGCTACTACCCGTGCACGAGTAAGGGGCACTAGAGAGCCCAAAACTCTAGTGCGTCGACACTATGTGAGTTCTTTATGACTAATGTTGAGTCCATGGATTATACACACTCTCACCCATCTAGTTTTGCTAGCCTTTCTAGTACCGCACAACTTTCGCCGGTACAACAAACACCTTCCTCAAAACAGCCACCATATACCTTCCTCAAAACAACCACCATATATCTTTCCTCAAAACAGCCACCATACCTACCTATTATGGCATTTCCATACCCATTCCGTGATATATTGCCATGCAACTTCCACCATTTCCTTTTATGACATGCACTATCACTTCCATATTGCATATATAGTGATATTTTGTCATAGGTATCAAGTTGTAATTTTCCTTTTGAGTTGTAAGTAAATAAAAGTGTGATGATTTTCATTATAGAGCATGTCCCATGTGAGGAAAGGATGATGCAAGCTATGATTCCCTTACTAGTAGGGATGAGAGTCTGAACTTTATGAAAAATCAAAGAGGCCAGCGAAGCCCAAATAAAAAATTGATGAATAAACGAGGCCTTAGATGCCCAACAAAAATGAGAGAAAAGAGAGAAGGGACATTGCTACTACCTTTTGCCACACTTGTGCTTCAAAGTAGCACCATGATCTTCTTGATAGAGAGTCTCCTATTTTGTCACTTTCATATAGCTAGCGGAATTTTTCTTCATGATGCACGTCCACTTAGTTTCTTTTTGAACTTTCATACACTTATAGCTCTAGTGCATCAGTTGCATGGCAATCCCTACTCACTCACAATGATATCTATTGATGGGCATCTCCATAGCCCGTTGATATGCCTAGTTGATGTGAGACTATATTCTCCCTTTCCTTGACAACCTCCACCATATTCCACTCCACCTATAGTGCTATATCAATGGATCGCACTCATGTATTGTCCAAGAGTTGAAAAAGTTTGAGAAAATAAAGGTGTGAAAAGAATTGCTTGACTTTTCATCGGGGTTGTGCATGATATAAATACTTTATGTGCGGAAGATGGAGCATAGCTAGGCTATATGATATTGTAGGGATAACTTTCTTTTGCCATTATATTTTGTAGAGATGCAATTGCTTTGCTAGTATGCTTGAAATGTTATTTTTTTCTATATCAATATTAAGCTTTTGTTTTGAGTCTTACAGATCTGAATATTCATGCCACAATAAAGAATATTACTTGGATCAATATGTTAGGTAGCACTCCACATCAAAAATTCTGTTTTTATCATTTACCTACTCGAGGACGAGCAGGAATTAAGCTTGGGGATGGAGATACGTCTCCAACGTATCTATAATTTTTTATGATGGCATGCTATTATATTATTTGTTTTGGATGTTTTATATGCATTAATATGCTATTTTATATTATTTTGGGGACTAACCTATTAATCTAGAGCCAAGTGCCAGTTTCTGTTGTTTCCTTGTTTTTGAGTTTTGCAGATATGGAATATTAAACGGAGTCCAAACGGAATAAAATATGCGAAAAGAATTTTTTCTGGAAGGAAACAAGTCATCCAAGCTTGGAGTGCACGTCAGGGGAGGTGCCAGGGCGCCACAAGCCTGCTAGGCATGCCCCCTTGGCCGCACCTTGTAGGCTTGTCGCCTCCTGGCAGGTCTCCTAACCCTAATTGTTGGCCTATAAATACCCAACTATTCCCCCAACATCAAAAAGGGGCACACAAATACTTTTCTGCCGCCGGAAGCCTCCATTCCTAAGAGATCCAATCTTGGAGCCTTTTTCGGTAATCTGCCAGAGGGGGTTTCGATCATGTAGGGCATCTACATCAACTCCATTGCCCCTCTGATGATGCGTGAGTAGTCCACCACAGACCTACGGGTCCATAGCTAGTAGCTAGATGGCTTCTTCTCTCTCTTTGATCTTCAATACCATGTTGTTCATGATCTTCATGGAGATCTATCCGATGTAATCCTCTTTTGTGGTGTGTTTGTCAAGATCCAATGAATTGTGAGTTTATGTTCAGATTATCCATGAATCTTATTTGAATCTCCTCTAATTTATTATATGCATGATTTCATATCATTGCAAGTCTCTTCAAGTTATTGGTTTGGTTTGGCCAACTAGATTGGTAATTCATACAATGGGATAAGTGCTTGGTTTTGGGTTCGATCCTGCGATGTGCTCACCCAGTGATATAGTAGGGATAGTGACGAGGATATGTACTTAGGGTAGGGTCCTAGGCCTGACCTAGACCCCCCTACCTAAGGACATGACTTTGAAGGACTTGAAGATCACGGACAAGATTCTGACTGGATTCCGGGTGGCGCTGAAGTCACTCGACAGGCAATCAGCTCAGAGACTTCTTCCTTCACTCGACGGTCTACTATCACTCGGAAGACCTCGTTTCCACTCGACGCCAGAAGATCAGAAGCCACCACCAGGAGGCTAACAGACAGGCGTTAGGTTTTAGGCCATTAGTAGCTTTTATTATGTACGTTACCGGTAACGGCAGTCTTTAAACCCATGATCGGACCCTTAGATGCTGGGAAATTATGAGGGGCACCGCACTCTAGATAAGCCTCCTCTCCCCTACGGCACAAGGGTTCACAACCACTGTAATCTCAACATTCCACATGACAAAGCTCTCGAGCACTAAGACGTAGGGATGTTACCTCCAAGAGAGGGGCCTGAACTCATACATTCGTGTGTACACCCTCGCCGTATCTAGGACTCTGCCCTCTCCTTTTGTACCCCTACCTTCTACAGTCAGGCTCATTCCCACGACAGTTGGCGCCCACCTTGGGGCAGGCGTCTAAGCGACTTCCGGCAAGGTTGCGTTTTTCATCCTTCGACATGTCTTTCGGCGGTGTTTTTGCTCTGGGCCATGAGATCCATTTTGGAGTGCTCACCTTCATCGCCGAGGATTCGGCATGGCTTCAGGAAGCGCCTCTCTATGTCGAGGCACTCCCAGTTCACGGGGCCACGCACTTCCATGCGAGTTCCTGCGGTGTGTTGCTGCGTCAGCCGTCGACTCCTTATGCGTCGGCTCCCCTCACTGCTCGCGGTCTCAAGCGGTCCGGCCGCTCACGACTCCAGCACTAGGTCAAGCATGGAGTGGCGCGTCAAATTTCTGCTCCGCTAATCGCAGCACTTGAGCCTGCCGAGTCTCTTCATGGCGTGTTCGAGTCGGATTCCAATCCATCCGATATCCCTTCCGAGTGTGAGAGCTGCGATCCAGCAGCGGAGGTCCTTATGACAGGCTCTCATCAAAGTTCGTCGCCGGGCTTTGGCCACGGCAAGCGCGATGCTGGCTGTGCGTTGAGTGATCATCCCCATCGCGATGGTGAAGTTCTTCATACTCTCATCATTGGTACAACTGCCGAGGCTTAGGCCTTGGAGGCCACGCGTGTTCAGCCGGAAGAGCTCCAGCGGGAACTCGACGAGCGCGCTCGCTAGCACCCACCAGTTGCCGGTCGACGGCAGTGACAACTGTTCCCGACTGGATCCCGCAACGACATTGAGGTATATCATACCCCTGTGCTAAAGGTAGCAGCTGCCGCTAGGATAGCAGATTCCATTCAGCCGTCATAGTCAGAAGCTGGAAGAGGGTTGATGCAGATCAGGGCACTGTTAGATGCAACGCAGCATCAGAATTCCATTGTTTCACAGTCTCGCAACAGGATACACAACAATTGACCCAGGCAGAAACCATTCAGTTGGCACACAGCCTTGGATCGCCCTTGTGTCGTAGGGGTGGATGTTTTCGCGAAGATCAGGTCAGAGATCAGTTTCACCGCAAAGACCACCGTTGAGTGCCCGTTCCTCTGCAGGGCGGTCCGTGCGTGCCCCGGCACCCGTATGAAAGACACTTGTTTGGTGACGAGCGGAATGCAGAGTTTGATGCCCGTGATCTCCTCACCCAGAAGCGGATCGACAGGGGCAGAGCCCACAGAGAAGGCCAAGATAGAGACTTTCCGAGTGGTAGCTCGGCCGTGATTTTTGGTCCTGGGTGTTTCAGCAGAGCCATCCGTTCTGCAGAGATTCCCCCTAACTTCAGGTTGGAGGCTGGGATCAGAAAATTTTCTGGCGAGTCCAAGCCAGAGACTTAGTTAGATGATTACCGAGTGCCTGTATAGATTGGTGGAGGCAATGACAATGTCGCAATGAAGCACCTGTCCTTGATGTTAGATGGTTCAGCTCGTGCTTGGCTAAATCGCTTGGCACCTTCTAGTACATATTGTTGGGAGGATCTTGCCCGAGTGTTTATCCGAACCTTCGAGGGCACTTGCAAGCGTCATGCAGGTCTTGTCCACTTACAACATTGTGTCCAGAAGCCCAATGCGACTTTGGGAGATTATATTCAGTGGTGGTTCACTATGCATCAGACAGTGGAGAATGTGTAGGAACACCAGCCTGTGTGTGCTTTCAAGGCCGGTGTGAGATACAGAGAGCTCTATCTAAATTTTAGTCGAATGGGTGATATTTCACTCGGCAAGATGATGGAAATCGCCACTCAATACGCCAATGACGAAGAAGAAGACAGCCTCCGTAGCGGCAAAGGAACGGCAGTCGTTAGTGATAATGGTGGCAACTCCAATCGGAAAGAGAAGCGAAAAGCTGAGGGTCCGGTTCAAGCAGAAGCAGACGTACTAGCGACCCAAGGAAAGAATAAGGGGAAGGCTAAAGCATAGTATGCCCCCAAGAAAGGGAAAAATCAGTCAGGGACTGATATCATGGATCGGCCGTGTGTAATTCACACGAGAAAAGATGAGGAGGGCAATGTGATTCTGCCCAAGCACACCACTCGGCAGTGTTGAACGCTCATTCAGCAGTTCAAGGAGACTCCTCCGAGTGACAAAACTCCTGAAAAGGAGGAAGATGAAGATGAAGAAACATTCCCAGATGTCACTGCTACACTTGTGATTTTTGCTGATGTTGAGAGCAAGAGTAGACTGAAGGTCATCAATAGAGAAGTCAACATGGCTGTACCTGCTACCCCCACCTACCTAAAGTGGTTCCAGTATGCTATCACATTCGACCAGACAGACCATCCTGCTCATGTGGCCACTCCTGGTCGACAGGCTCTGGTAGTTGATCCAATGGTGGGGCCACTTGACTCAGAAAAGTCCTCAAGGACGGTGGCAGCGGTTTTAACATCCTCTATGCAGATACCTTGAAAGGGATGGGCATTCCAATGTCCCGACTAAGTGAAAGCAACATGCAATTTCACGGTGTCATCCCAGGGAAGAAGGCCAAGTCACTCGGCCAAATTGCGTTGGACGTGACATTCGGGAACAACAAAAAATTTCGATAAGGAAAAGTTGACGTTTGAAGTCGTGGATTTCCAGAGTGCCTACCACGCCATTTTCGGTCGACCCGCGTATGCTCGTTTCATGGCCCGACCATGTTACGTGTACCTCAAGTTGAAGATGTTTGGCCCTAAGGGTGTGATAACGATCGCTGGCAATCGACAGCGAGCTGAAGAATGCCTCCAGCAAGGGTCCAAGGTCGCCGATCATCAGATGGCCATGGTCGAGCTGGAGGAGTACAAGAAGAATGCTGACCCTACTGATTTGCTACGCGCAAATAAGCCCACTTCTTAGTCGGCATTTCAATCGGCAGGAGAAGTAAAGAAAGTGCACATCCACCCAACGGACCCAACTACTGCCCCGAAGAATATATCATCAACACTCGACTGCAAATAGGAAGCCGAGCTCACCCAGTTCCTCCGTGAGAACTAGGATATCTTTGCATGGAAGCCTGTTGACATGCCGGGGGTTCCGAGGGGACTGGCTGAGCACCATCTGAGAGTTGATCCGAAGGCTAAGCCCGTCAGGGAGCATTTGCATCGATCGGCAGCGGAGAAGCGCAAAGCAATCGGTGAAGAAGTGGCCCGTCTCTTCCAAGCCAAGTTCATTCGGGAGATTTACCACTCCGAGTGGCTCTCGAATGTCGTGATGGTGCCCAAAAAATATAAGTCGTTGCGCATGTGCATTGACTTCAAACATGTCAATCGGGTCTGCCCGAAGGATCATTTTCAGCTCCCCCGCATAGATCAGATTTTTGACTCAACCGCGGGATGCGAACGCTTATCGTTTCTAGATGCTTACTCTGGGTACCATCAGAGCCGTCTATATGGCCCAAATGAAATAAAGACATCCTTCATCACCCCATTCGGGTGTTTTTGCTACATCACTATGCCATTCGGCCTGAAAAATGTTGGTGCTAATTTTATGCGCATGATTCAGAAGTGTTTACTCGACCAAATCCCTCGCAATGTCGAGGCGTACATGGATGATATAGTGGTCAAGTCCCGCAAAGGTTCCGACCCTCTGGCTGACTTGGCCAAAACATTCGCCAATCTGAGGAGATATGACATAAGGCTGAATCCAGCCAAGTGTACTTTCGGCGTCCCTGCCGGCAAGTTGCTCGGTTTTCTCGTTTACGAACGAGGGATCGATGTCAACCCTGAGAAAATCAGCGCCATTACCCGGATGAAGACCCCCATGTGAGTGCACGATGTCCAGAAACTCACAGGTTGCATGGCAGCATTGAGTCGATTCATTTCTCGTCTCGGTGGAAGGCATTACCTCTGTACCAATTTGTTGAACTCAAAGCCCTGCTCTCCACCCAGCCGGTGCTTGCCGCTCCATGTAGCAAAGGGCCATTGCTCCTATACATCGCGGCCACTAATCAGGTCATCAGTACGGTGCTAACTGTCGAGCAAGAGGAGGGTAAAGCTTACAAAGTCCAACGACCAGTTTATTATGTCTCCAAAGTTCTGCCCCCCTCGAAGCAAAGATATCCACACTACCAGAAGATGGTTAATGGTATTTACCTATCAGGGAAGAAGGTGGCGTAGTATTTTCAAGACCACTCGATTTCAGTTGTCAGTGATGCTCCATTGTCCGAGATTTTCAATAATCGAGACGCATCTGGTTGAGTGGCTAAGTAGGCAATCGAACTCGAACGTTTTGACATCAAGTTTGAAGCCGAAAAAGCAATCAAGTCCCACGCATTGGCAGATTTCATGGCTGAGTGGATTGAACAGCAACAGCCAATCCAAGTTCACTCGACACATTGGACCATGTTCTTCGATGGCTCTAAAATGTTGAATGGGTCCAGTGCTGGTGTTGTCTTGATATCTCCCAGGGGCGACAAGCTCAGCTATGTCTTGCAAATTCACTTTGATTCCTCCAACAATGAGGCAGAGTATGAAGCACTTTTTTATGGGTTGCGCATGGCTATCTCACTCGGCGTTAAGCGCCTGATAGTTTATGGCAACTCAAATTTGGTGGTGAACCAAGTGATGAAAGAGTGGGACGTTTGAAACGGCGCTATGACTGGGTACTGCAATGCCGTCAGAAAGTTGGAGAAGAAATTCGAAGGCCTGGAACTTCATCTTGTTCCTCGACTGAAAAACTAGGTGGCCGACGAACTGGCAAAGTTTGGGTCCACTCGACGACCCATCCCCAGTGATGTATT
Source organism: Hordeum marinum (assembly GCA_022496015.1). Lineage (NCBI taxonomy): Eukaryota > Viridiplantae > Streptophyta > Magnoliopsida > Poales > Poaceae > Hordeum > Hordeum marinum. The sequence goes on from CM039678.1 coordinate 339,190,650, forward strand.
CTTAGAGCACTTACAGATTCCTTCGGTGCAAGAAGATCCTTTCACCGAAGAGCACCCGCAAGCTTTGAGCTCCACTGATCCGAATGAAGTCGGTGTCCTTGCCGTAATCGATTTGGTCATGGAAACTCTGGTTGCGTTCCTGATTGGACAGTGCCTTACATTGCATATATCCTCCGACAAGAACTCCGTGAAGATGAAACAGAGGCTCGGCAGATTGTGCGCAGATACAAGGCCTTTACTGTGATGGGAGATCAGCTACTCAGAAAAAGGGCGACTAGCGTGACGTGGCGTTGCATCTCCCTCGAAGAAGGTCGAATGATTCTGGATGAGATCCACTCGGGAACTTGCGGCCATCATGCGTCCTCATGAACCATCGTTGCTAAAGCATACCGAACTGGATTCTTCTAGCCACGAGCTAATGAGATGGCCAAAGACATTGTTGATCATTGTGATGGATGCCCGTTCTATGCAAACTTGTCACATAAACCAGCCTCTGCTCTGAAGACGATTCCCTTCGCCTGGCCATTTGCTGTTTGGGGACTCGGCATGGTTGGTCCCTTTCGGACCGAAAAAGGCGGTTTCACTCATTTGCCGGTTGCAGTCGACAAGTTTACCAAGTGGATAGAAGCCAAGCCCATCAAGAAACTGAAGTCCCGTACGATGGTTACATTCATGAGAGAAATATTTTTTCGGTATGGCGTGCCTCACAGCATTATCACGGATAACGGTACCAACTTTGACTCGGAAGAGTTTAGAAACTTTTGCACATCTCAGGGCACTCAGGTAGATTATGCATCTGTCGCTCACCCGCAAACCAATGGACAAGTCAAGCGAGCCAATGGCCTCATCCTGCAAGGTCTGAAGCCTCGTCTCATGCACGATCTGGATCGTCCCGCTATTGCCTGGGTAACTGAGCTGCCTTCTGTGTTATGGGTCCTAAGAACTATGCCAAATCGGTCGACTGGGCGGACTCCTTTTTTCTTGGTCTACGGTGCTGAAGCTGTCTTCCCGAGTGACTTGTTTCACAATTCGCCCCGAGTGGAACTTTATTCTGAGGCTGAAGCTGAACAGGCTAGGTAGGATGGTGTTGATCTCCTAGAGGAAGAACGAGAGATGGCTTTGATCTGAACTACAGCCTATCAGTAGGATCTGTGGCGCTTCCATGCGAAGAATGTCAAGAGTCGATCATTTCATGAGGGAGACTTGGTGCTCCGAGTGAATCAACACCAACCTCATAAGCTTTCTCCTGCATGGGAAGGTCCTTTCGTCGTTACTAAAGTGCTGAACAACAGAGCTTATCATATGTACAATCTCATGAAGCGGATAGACGAGCCACGAGCCTGGAATGCAGATCTGCTCTGACGTTTTTATACTTAGAGACAGAAGAGTCTTCCGATGTAATAAGAATACTTCATCTATGCAATTCAAACTTTTGCAATATATATTGTCGATTCTGATTGTACAGTTTCACTCTTGGGAATACTCTGAGTGTCGAGCAATCCTCACACTCGGGGGCTTAGCTGCGAACATGCTTTCGCCTAAGTTAAAAACCATGTCGGGTGGATAGCAGTCCATTCACTCGACGACCTACTTGCGAATCAGTCTTCGCCTAGGTTCAAAAATACTCTGAGTGTCGAACAATCCTCACACTCGGGGGCTTAGCTGCGAACATGGTTTCGCCTAAGTTAAAAACCCTGTCGGGTGGATAGCAGTCCATTCACTCAACGACCTACTTCAAATCAGTCTTTGCTTAGGTTCAAAAATACTCCGAGTGTCGAACGATCCTCACACTCGGGAGCTTAGTTGCGAACATGTTTTCGCCTAAGCTAAACACCCTGCCGAGTGGATAGTAATACATCCACTCGACGCCCTAGCCGCGAATAAATATTCGCCTAGGGTCAAAAATATTCTGAGTGTCGAGCAATCCTCACACTCGGAAACTTAGCTGCGAACATGTTTTCGCCTAAGTTAAAACGCTTCATTGAGTAGATAGTAATACTTCCACTCGACGCCCTAGCCGCGAATGAATCCTTGCTTAGGGTCAAAAATATTCCGAGTGTTGAGCAATCCTCACACTCAGGGGCTTAGCTGCGAACATGTTTTTGCCTAAGGCTAAAAATAAACTTAGTCGAACAAATGATTGAAAGCCAAATACGGATAAATCCAAAGGTTTAATCTCAAACAAAAGTTTTGCGAGAAAGCGAAAGTGCTCAGGCCTAAGGCCTGAATGAAGTTTTAAAGATGATACAGTTTCACTTGGCATACCGAGGCAAATAAAGTTTTCTTCCAAAGATTAAGTTTTTAAGCGCCCGACGGGCTTGCTGGCTCGACGAAAGTGTCCAAGTCGATGCCGTCTGTGATCCTGGTGGCTGCGTCAATGAAGGTCTCCATGAAAACTTCAAACTAGAGCTTGTTCGTGTTAACCACTCAGAGTTCCTTTAGCTTGTCTTCCCTCACTTCCTTGCAATGGACCCTCACAAGGGAGAGCGCCACGTCAGCATCGCAGTGAGCAGCAGATTTCTTTCAAGCTTGCACTCGGTTGGGGAGGTTGTTCAGGCGTGTCATCATGGATGTGAGGTCGAGCTGAAGAGTGTCCTCGGGCCACAGTTCCTTGTCAATCCTCTCCATTGCAGTTTTCAATCAAAGGACATATGCTTGGACACCCTGAAGCCTGAAGTTGAGTCTTAGCATGTTCATGGACACCGCGTCCCCAACAGGTGACTTGGTGGGATCCAGGTTGGGTTCGATCTCCTCGGTATCTTTCTCAAAGTCTTGGTAGAATTCTGGGAAAGAAGAGTGAGAGAATGAGATAAGGACTGGTGAGATGCAGTCATCAAGGATTCCATAAAGTTCAGTCAATAGAAAAACTCACCGTCAATCAGAATATACATCTTCCTCGAGAACTCTCCCAGATGCCTCTCCAGGCCGTTGCTCCTCTTGGTTAATTGCTCAGTCTTCTTGATGAGGTCCACACGCTCTTGCTTCAGCTTCGAGTTTTCTTCCTCCATCCTCTTCGCGGTAGCCAGCTCCTTGTCAGCAGCTTCAGTTTTCTCCTTCGCCACACGCTAGGCGTCGATGAGCGCTTTGTCCTTGTCCTCCAGTGCCTTCTTCATTGAATCTAAAGAAACATCATTGTTGAGTCACGCTTGGAGTCGACGGTTTTCATTGCATACGTCTGTTCGAGTGAAAGCACTCGGTTCAAAGCATGGAAAGTGAAGATGAGAATGCAGTGGGTCGAAGAAAGTTACCTCCTAGAGTTTTCAGCTCGGTGCACACCCTCTCCAAAGCATTATTGGAAGTATCCAAGTCCACACGCAACTGGTTCTTTCATCCTCAAGATCCTTGTATTGCATTCCAAGTTCACAAGCCCTCTGAAATCAACAAAGAAAGAAATTCAATCGAACAAAAAATTCCAGCACGGTAATACAGAAGACCGAAAACGGTCGATTGGGCAGCGCACATCGCCCTGCCCCACTACCCTGGAATAGAGTCATATCATGGTTGATCAATGATGTCCATGAAACCTTGGTCCAGAGGAAAGAGAATTTAACCAAAAGTACACTCTACATGTCGAGTGTCTCGTGTACTCCGCGTACTATAAACGAGTTCAAGACAGTCTTTGTTAGACCCCCGCCTGTGCAAGCACTCATCGGCGGTCTCAGGGACTACACCCAGTGGGTTCACTCAGAGTGCCCCCACTGGAATGGTTAACACACGGTCCATCGAGTGTTCTGTTGACCCCGTTTCGCACCTTTGAAGCAGCGTCTTTGGAGCGGAACGGTCAAAAAGGAAAAATAATGCACTCGACATGTCGAGTGGTACTCATACTCTGTGTATGACAGAAATTCCGATTTCGAGTTTTCAAGACTACTGCTTATTGTCTGCGATTAACAGTAGCCTTGGGGACTACACCCAGTGGGCGCACTTAACGTGCCCCCACTGGTTATAAAACAATCGACAAGGTCATCCCTGTCAAACTTCCGTCACTCGATCTGTCGAGTAATGTGCTTTCCCCCCACTCGGTGAAGTGAAGTCTATCCTTATGTAGCGTCATATCATGGTTTATCAATGATATCCATGAAACCTACAAGGTAGCCTCGAAGTAGTGAGGTGGAAGACAAACGTATCTTGCATACGACAAACTCTAAGACCCCTGCCGGTGCAAGCACACGACAGTGGTCTCGGGGACTACACCCAGTGGGTGCACTTAGCATGCCCCCACTGGATCTGCCAATTCTCGACCTGTCGAGTGGCAGGAAATATCCATCAATGGAACATCCATCACTCGATCCGTCGAGTGACGTACCCCCTACACTTCGTGAAGTGCAGTCTATTCTTATGTAGTGTCATATCATGGTTTATCATTGATACCCATGAAACCTACAAAGTAGCTGCGGAGTAGCATGGTTAAGGGCAATCGTATCCCGCATACGGCAGACTCTGAGACCCCTGCCGAGTCAAGCACTTGACAGTGGTCTCGAGGACTACACCCAGTGGGTGCACTTAGCGTGCCCCCACTGAACCAAAACCTACTCGACCAAGACCTGATCTATTCGAGTGGAGAGCCCAAAACATTCTATGAATGGATAATAAACACCCACTGGGTGTGCAGTCAAAGAAGACAGGAATTCACTCGGAAATGTACTTACAATCAAACTTACTCGGACATTCGTGCGAAGCACTGTGCTGGCATCATAAACCAACTTGCTGGCCTCGTACGCCTCCTTGGTGCGCAACATCATCTGCTCTGCCTGGATCATGGCCTCCTTGGCAGCTCCGGTCAGATCTTCCGGAATGCTATGCAGAGGAAAAGCCGTCATCGGTGCGAGCGGCGTTATGATGGGAGCAGTCGAGGTGGTTTGGGCAGGACCGGTTGGAGTCGACGTCACGATGGTAGAAATAGTTGGAGGGGCACTCGCCAGAGGCACTGTTGGGTCAGCTCTGATCCGCGTAGAGTCACTCATCCCCTGGGAAGACTCCGCGATCGACCGCTGAGGCATCTGCGCAGATGAAGTTCTTTGAGTGCGTATGCGCGGGGTGCTCAAGGTCTTGCCTCCACCTCCCGTACCTCCAGGGTGTTCTTCATCATCTTCCAGCTGGATGATTTCTGCAACTATCAATCGACAGAATTAACTTTGGCATTCGACAAATCATATTCAATAAGCAAAACTGAAGAGTTGATTACCTCTGTGAGAATTGGCGGAATTGGCAATGTCTACATCCATGGCATCCCAACCATCATGTTGAGGCGACATCACTGAGGTAGCAGCTCTGATGGATCGAATAACATTCAGACAACACGCATTTCAAGTCACAGTCGATAGTGAGAATTCAAAAGTAAACACTGACGTGGAAACGACAGGCACAACCATTTTCATGCGAGGCAGGGCATTGCGAGGTTTGGCCACGGTCACTTTGGGTTGCTTCGCAGATCGTTCGCTTGACTCAACTGTCAAGGGGCGGCTTCGCTTTGGGTTCTTCTCGCTTGGGCCCGGAGCCCTGTTCTCAACAGCTACAGGATCTGGGCGATCCTTGGAGTGGCATTCGGAGCAAGGAGATGACTCGACTTCTGGCTCGTTTTTGTCTGAGTTTTCGTACTCGTCCTCGGAGTCTTCTGAACCATTGCCGTCCATGCCGCCGCCTTCACTCACAACACCATCTTAAACTTGGTTTCCGTTAGGAACAGGCGAGTGCATGTGCGTCCACTCCTGCATGATTCAAACAAAGAAGTCAGTTCATAAATCAATATATCACTCGACAGTACAAATACGTCAGTCGACACAACACAACTTACCAAATTCTTCGGCGGGTTTTTGGCCGTGTAAGGCCAGATCCTCTTGGCTCACAAAGGGTTGTCGCATGCTCCAGTGATGCTGCGAAGCCACAGCTCGATAGTTTTTTGCGGAACCTCTTTTGGGTGCGCCCTGGTCGAGTCCTCAGGGCCCGCGTAGTGCCACATGGTGTGATCTCTGGCTTGGAGCGGCTGAATACATAGACTGAGAAATGTTTCCAACAGATCCATGCCAGTCACTCCACCTCGAATCAATTGCACCATAGCTTCAACCAAGATTCCCACTTGGACATGTTCCTCCTCGGTCACCCTTAGAGACCTGGGGACAGCTGGACGGTCAGTTGTATAGGGGGGGAAGGCCGGTCGACATGTTGGGCGATGCTACGTGTTTGAAGTAGAACCAAGTCGACTGCCTGCCTCTAGCAGATTCAGGAAAAGTCATGACAGGGAAAGAACTACGAGCTCTTTTCTGAAGTCCAAAACCCCACACAATTGAAGCACATGAGTCTTTCCATCAGCAGGGAGAGCTTTAGTCAAAGTCTGGGATCTGACCGTAAAGATGTGCTTGAACAGCCCCCAATGAGGAGAACAGCCCAAAAAACACTCGCACAAGGTAATAAAGGTAGACAGGTAGGAAATTGCATTCGGTGGAAAGTGGTGGAGCTGAGCACCGAAGAAGTTCAGAAAACCCCTAATGAATGGGTGGGGAGGCAAAGAAAAACCTCTTTCGACGTGGGAGAGAAGGAGGACCCGCTCCTCGTCGCACGGCCCCGGCTCGTGCTCTCCCTCCAGCAGCCTCCAGACGTCGTCAACCACAAGCTCATTGGAGACCAACCCTCCATGTCGTCACGAGTGACCATAGAGGGGAGAAAATCCCCCTGCATCCATCCCTTCGGCACGGTGAACCAAGCCGTCAAGGGCTTCTTGCCCTTGCTCTTCGATGCCCCTTCTGGGCGCGCTCCAGTTTCTCCATGACGCCCTTCGTCCTCACGGCAGCCGCTCTCATCGGAGAAGAACAGGATGAAGCGCTGGAGACAGGGGAGGCGAAGGAAGAGCGGAGGTTTGGGGAAAAGTACCGTGCAACCCACGTCGCTCCAAAATTTATATCCTGCCGAGTGTCTCGCTGACTGTTGGGCCCATGAGATCACCGCACATGCCAACCGCAGTCTGCATTCGGTACATGGAGAAATGACCGGCGCGAGAATCCAGGCATCATGCCCCCACTTGCTCTGATCATGGAGTCATCATCGCATGCACGCACGCTTCCCAAAATTTCGTATCCCGCAAAATCAGGGCCTGACAGATCGACCCGCCACCTGGAAAGATTCCTTCGGGTCATTCGGAACAAAATTGACACGGAGCATTCACTCTCATATTTTCAAGGCTGAACAGACCTGAGCGAATAGCGAAGAGTTCAGTCGACGCAAGCTTCTTTGAAGTCCCGAATATCATTCGGTAGATTTGGTACCTTATGTTGAAATGGCATCGATATACCCATTCACCAGTCGAAACCCCGATCTATTCGGGGGCTAATGACGAGGATATGTACTTAGGGTAGGGTCCTAGGCCTGACCTAGACCCCCCTACCTAAGGACATGACTTTGAAGGACTTGAAGATCACGGACAAGATTCTGACTGGATTCTCGGTGGCACTCAAGTCACTCGACAGGCAATCCACTCGGAGACTTCTTCCTTCACTCGAAGGTCTACTGTCACTCGGAAGACCTCATTTCCACTCGACGCCAGAAGTCCATAAGCCACCACCAGGAGGCTAATGGACAGGTGTTAGGTTTTACTTCATTAGTAGCTTTTATTATGTATGTTACCGGTAACAATAGTCTTTAAACCCACGGACCCTTAGATGCTGGGAAATTATGAGGGGCAACACACTCTATATAATCAACCCCTCCCCTCTGGCACAAGGGTTCGCAAGAATTGTAATCTTAACATTCCACATGACAAAGCTCCCGAGCACTAAGACATAGGTCTGTTACCTCCAAGAGAGGGGCCTAAACTCATACATTCGTGTGTACACCCTCGCCGTATCTAGGACTCTGCCCTCTCCTTTTGTACCCCTACCTTCTACTGTCAGGCTCGTTCCCACGACAGGTAGCCAGGCACGTATTGTATTGTTGCCATCAAGGGTAATAAGATGGGGTTTTCATCATATTGCTTGAGTTTATCCCTCTACATGATGTCATCTTTCCTAATGCGTTACTCTGTTCTTCATGAACTTAATACTCTGGATGCATGCAGGAGTTGGTCGATGTGTCGAGTAATAGTAGTAGATGCAGAATCGTTTCTATCTACTTGTCACGGATGTGATGCCTATATGCATGATCATATCCTTGGATAACTACATGATTATTCGCTTTTCTATCAATTGCTTGACAGTAATTTGTTTACCCACCATGATATTTGATTTCAAGAGAGAAGCCTCTAGTGAAACCTATGGCCCCCAGTTCTATTTTCCATTATATATTTTCAGATCTATACTTCGTGCAATTTATTTACCTTTTACTTTCCGCACTCGTTACATCTATCTCTATCAGATCTAATCCTTGCAAATAACTGTGAAGGGATTGACAACCCCTTTATAGCATTGGGTGCAAGAGTATGATTATTTGTTTAGATGCATCCATTGGTGACTTTCTTGTTCCTCCTACTGGACTGATACCTTGGTTCTCAACAAATGAGGGAAATACTTATCTACTTCGCTGCATCACCTTTTCCTCTTCAAGGGAAAACCAACACATTCTCAAGAGGTAGCAAGCTGGTGATGATAGCTGGCGAAAGGAGGCCCCATGGATTGATTGCCATTGGAGATGGCATTATACATTGTCCTATCACTCTCCGACATATCAAGGCGCGCCAAACGAGCTAATGTCCTGAGATAAGGCCTCATCCATAGACAGTCGAGCTCGCCATCGAGGTTAGTTATACGGACTCAGATATCTTTCCTCATTATGTTGTGTGTGTGACCAAAGATGATTACAATGCTAACGAGGAGTTGTCTTGCAGGCTGCTATTTAGAAAGAGAGACAGGTAACACAGGCGCTCATGGCGGCGAATAAGAAGGAGATGGAGGAGAGGACGGCTAGGTTGTTGGAGGAGGAGACGGCACGGTCCGATGCATCTTACCAAGCCATCTACGAGATCATCATGGTAAGATTCTTCTTCATATTTTTTAAATCTTTCATTTAATGTTCTTATCATTAATAACGAATATTATTAACTTGTGAAAACCAAATGTGCAGACTATGTGCGAGAAGAACGACCAGACCGCTCCGTCGATGCCAGTCATTACCATGGCTGCAACGGTGAGCTTCATTTGAATGCTTGAATGATCTTTTAAGTGTCATCATGCTAACAAGACATTGCAAATCATCTTTGGTGCAGCATAACTCCGGAGTCGCACCACACAACCCTTCTCTAGGGCAGCCTTCTCTAGGTGAAACCGGACTGAGAAACCAAGGTGCCTCACCTCCATGATGACGAGGATGGTAAGCCCTAAACTTAGCTCATTTTCTCAAAGAAAGACAAACTTAGCACTTAGACATTGATGGAGTGTCTTCTTCTTTTCTTCTTCTTCTAATTTTCTCGAAAAAATTAGCACTTAGACAAACTTAGCACTTAGCACTTAGACAAACTTAGCACTTAGCACTTAGACATTGATGGATGGCCTTAAGCACTTAGCACTTAGCTCATTTTCTCAAAAAAAAAACTCCTGCATGTTCTTCTTCTTCTTCTAGTCTTCTTCATCTAAATTTTGTATTTCCCATTTTACAGATTAGTGTCACTTCATGAAATCTTGCATTGATGGAGTGCTTGTGGTTCATGGAGTGCTTATGATTTAAACTTGCTACATATCTGAAACTTGCTACTTGTTGTTGGATGATATTTGTTCTTGTTGTTGGATGGATTGTCCTTGTTGTTGGATGATAGGATGATATTTGTGTTTGTTGTTGGATGATATTAATTTGTGCTTGTTGGATGATCATCAGCATGGCAAGAATATTGTTGTTGTGTAATATATACATATTTTACCTGTGAAAATTGTTGGATATAAGGAAAAACTAAAGAAACTGGGGCAATATTGCCACTTTGCCGTCTACCACCGACGACAAAGGTGCTACGTGGCACTCACCTGTGCAACCTGGGAGTGCCAGGCCCGGTGTAGTTTGGCACATTTGTCGTCTGGGGGTAGACGACAAAGGGGGGCAGCCGGCGAAGGCGGGGGCCAGTAGACAGCAAAGAGGCCAGGCAACAAAGGAGGTGTCAACGGACGACAAAGTGGCTGGACGACAAAGGTGGGTGTCAGCGGACGGTAAAGAGCCCGGACGGCAAAGGTGCGGGATGGCAGATGGCAAAGTTTTTAGTTCTTTGCCATCGGTGGCGGACGACAAAGATTGTCGTTAGCCACTAATGGGGGTTATCCCCAGTGTAGGCCATCCAACCTCTTTGCCATATGCCTCGTTACGGCAAAAAACAATTGCCGTGTGCTAAGCCAATGGGGACGGAAAAGCACTCCTTTACCGGGTTTTCCAGTGCTGGAAATTTTGCCGTCCGGTAGCAAACGACAAAGCCTTTGCTATCAGTGGTCGTGCCCTTTGCCGTCAGCTATGGCAGACGACAAAGTACCTGATTCCTGTAGTGGGGAATGATAGTCTCCATCATCCTTTCCTCACAGGGACAACACTCTAATAAGGATGATCATCACACTTTTATTTACTTACAACTCAATATGAAAAATTGATAGGTTGATATGACTCTATGTTAATTCCTCTCGCAGTGTACCAGGATGTACAAGATCTAGCGTGACATCTATGAAAAATATGATGAAGGGTGGCTTTGCCACAAATACTATGTTAGGTCTATATGATCATGCAAAGCAATATGATGATGAACGAACTAGTCATGTGAAGTGACGATTGAATTTGCATGGCAATATATCTTAGAATGGCTATGGAAATTCCATGGTAGGTAGGTATGGTGGCTGTTTTGAGGAATATATAATGAGGCTTATGTGCAATAGAGCTTATCATGTCACGATGTTTGGATGCACTAGCGAAAGTTGCATCGATCATCGAGGTGAGAATGGGCTATGCACGGTACCGAAGAGGCTAGCAAATATGAGAAGGTGAAGATGCGTATGTACATGGTGTCACCTTAGAAATAAAGAACTCATATACTTATTGCAAAGTTTTATTAGTTTTGTCATAAATCAAAGTACAACTTGCATGCCCTGAGGGAGGATGTTGGTAGGAGTTAACCATCGCGCGCCCCCGACTCGAACAACACTAGGATTTCAATGAGGAATAGAAATGCCCACACATCATCATCATGAATCTTGAATTTTTAGATGAATAATGAGTTAACACCTCTTCTATCGTCACTTCTACAAATCAATATTATGAACTCACACCTTTTTCATATTACCACATTAATTTCATTACCCAAAATTTCTCTTATATGTGCTACATGATGGTTTTGATTGTCACTCCTTGAATATCTATTATTTCTGAACTAGTCTTATGACCCATGCAAATTATCGTCACTATTCATTAACTCTCAAAAAAATATAAGTGAATAAGGAGAGCATAATATTTCTATAAAATCTACATGCCATCGTGCTCAAAAATCTATAAGTGAAGTGCTAGAGCAACTACTAAGCTCAAAGAATATAAGTGAAGCACACAAAGTATTCTAACAAATTATGATGAAGGTGTGTCTCTCTCAAATAGTTGTATCTCACAAAAGATGATTGTGACAAACTAAAAGTAAAAGCAAACAAAGGCAAACGACACTCCAAGCAAAACACATATCATGTGATGAATAAAAATGTAGCTCCAAGTGACATACCGATGGACTGAGACGAAAGAGGGGATGTCTTTCGGGGCATCCCCAAGCTTAGACGCTTGAGTATTCCTTAGAATATTACCTTGGAGTGACTTGGCCATCCCAAAGCTTAGGCTCTTGATACTCCTTATTCCGTGGTCCATCGTGACAACACCCAAAACTTGAAAATTCAATCACACAAAACTCAACAAAACTTCATGAGATCCGTTAGTGTAAGCAACATATTGAATACTTTAGGTACTATTATAAATTGATTCTTATTTTTTCATAAAAAGTACTGTATTCTACCTTCTCCATGGCTTATACCCCCCGATATAATCCATAGAATACTCAAAACTAGCAAATTATGCAAGCAAAACAAAATCTGTTTAAAACAGAACAGTTTGTAGAAATCTGTACAGAGCCCATACTTTTGTAGCTCTAACAATTGTAAAAAATTAATAAAACATGGAGAATTTGTATATACATACTATGTAAACATTTCAGATCATTATCATGCTCTAGTGAAAAAAATTGAAAATTCATGTACCGGACTCAAAAGTTTCAGTTTTGTTTCAGCATCGTTTTTACTCATCTTGTGAGTTATCCCAAAGGCTTTACTTCGAAGAAACACTAATTAAGACATAAAAATAACATAAGTTAAAAATAATAAAATAAAGATAACTATTGGGTTGCCTCATGACAAGCGTTATTGTTTTATGCCCCTAGCTAGGCATAATGCATAGTTTCAAGTGTTGTAATAATCATGGAAATGACCCGACATGCTATAATCATATTCCCTTATTTCAGCAGCAAGATTTCTAATAGGTAAACAAAAATAATTGAAGATACTAAACTTTGTTCCACAAGTGTCTAAAAGATCTATTTCAGGAGGAATGGGAGGCTCCTCCTTAGGTTTCTCATAAGTTATGACCATCTCTTCATTGTTTAAGTTTCGATAAACATATTTACCCAATTCTTGCTCAGTCTCATAACCCATTCCATGTTTTTGTATAAAAAATTATCATATATTCAGAAATTTTATCAACTAGGACATTAGGTCGAACCTTCTTTTTAAGGTTTTCATCATAAGCAACATAATCTGTGGATCTCAATTTCCTTATACCTTCCAACTCATAAAGGATTCCTTCTATTGGTGGGCACTCACAATTAATCCTATAATGAGAAAATATATCTCTAGATTCTTGTATGATATTGTTAAATTTTTGAATAAGAAAAATAGTGACTAGAAGTTTAGTTGGAGCTCCCTGAATATTGGACAATTCTAGAAATAACCATTGTATGAAAGGATGCATACGGACAAACTGTCTTTCCAACTGTGTTATAAGCAAAGATATAGCATCCGTATAACTTGTATTTCTAACAACAATGGAACCTCCTATCAATGATAATGATGTCGTGCAAGTGAAAAATCTTGAATCACACTTCTACCAATAATATTACCACTACCTATGCAGAGTTTCTTTGTTTGCACAATAGGTTCACTTTTAGAAGGATCATCATCCGTAAGATTATAAATTTTTCCTTAGAAACTTCATCAAAATTTCTTGTAGAATTCTTATCACAAGGTTAAGTTGGAAGCTCTAGGGCTTCCGCACTAGAGGCAAAAACACCACTAATTTCAGGATCAGACATGATAGGATCTTTCAAGCAAGCAGAACAATCAAAGGAGTAAACTAGTAACTAGCAAAGATAAATGTTTTTGGATTTTTATTTCTATGAAATAAACTAAATATAACAGAAAATAAGAAGTAGAACAAGTGAATGATAATTTGTGCGAAGTTACTTGATAGTTGGTGATGGTATTCCCTAGCAACGGCGCCAGAAATCCTTCCTGATACTTGTGATCTGCGTTGGGTATTCTGTGAAGAGGAAAGGGTTGTCACAACACAGTGTGGGTGAGTATTCCCCTTAGTTATGAAACCAAGGTTTATCAAACTAATAGGAATACCAATCCTCAACCATCTTCAACGGCTGCGCACGAAAGAGCAAACAACTTGCACCCAATGCTGGCAAGAGGGTTGTCAATCCCCTTGGTCTCGTTATTTTCAAGCAAGTGAGTTTTGTAGATAATTGTAAATTGAAAAATAAAATAAAAGCAAGTAAATGGAAGCAACGTAATAGTAGCTTTTGTAAATATATTAGTGAATTCACCTAGGGTCATACTGTTCTCTAGTGGCATCTCTCATAGAAATAGCATATGGTGGGTAAATAAATTACTGTTGGGCAATTGATAGAAAAGCGAGTAGTTATCTGTTTTTCACGTCAATGATCATGTGTATATGGGCATCACGTCCATAAGAAAATAGGCTGACTCCTTCCTGCACCTATGACTATTAGTGCACTCATTGACCGCTATCCAACATGCATCTAGAGTATTAAGTAAAACAGAGTAATGCTTGGAGAACGACGACATGATGTAGACAAAGTAAACTCAATGAATATGAATTTTTTGTAAATATGCCCTAGAGGCAATAATAAATTGGTTATTATTATATTTCCTTGTTCGTGATAATCGTTTATTATCCATGCTATAATTGTATTGATTGGTAACTCAAATACATGTGTGGATATATAGCCAAAACTGTGTCCCTGGTATGCCTCTAGTAGACTAGCTCCTTGATCAAGGATGGTCAAGGTTCCCTGGCCGTAGACATGAGATGTCGTTTGATAACGGGATCACATAATTAGGATAATTATGTGATGGAAAAGACCCAAACTATAAGCGTAGCATATGATCGTGTTAGTTTATTGCTATAGTTTTCTGCATGTCAATGTATCTGTTCCTATGACCATGAGATCATGCAACTCCCTGACGCCATAGGAATGCCTTGTGTGTATCAAAGGTCACAACGCAACTGGGTGATTATAAATATGCTCTAGGTATATCCGAGGTTGTCTTTTGGGTTGGCATGGATCCAGACTGGGATTTGTTACTCCGTGTGACAGAGAGGTATCTTAGGGCCCACTCGGTAATACAACATCACAAAAATCCTTGCAAGCAAAGTGATTAAAGTGTTAGTAATAGGATCTTGTATTACGGAAGGAGTAAAGAGACTTGCTGCTACCACTTGAGCATGTGTTAGTTTTCCCTTCAAGAGGAAAGGGTGATGCACGGAAGTAGATAAGTATTTCCCTCCGTAGTTGAGAACCAAGGTATCAATCCAGTAGGAGGAACTAGCAAGTCACTAATGGATGCACCTACACAAATAATCAAACTCTTGCACCCAACGCTATAAAGGCGTAGTCAATCCCTTCATGGTTATTTGCAAGGATTAGATCCAATAGAGATAGATGTAACTAGTGCGGAAAGTAAAAGGTAAATAAATTACAACAAGTATAGATCTAAAAATATATGATGGAAAATAGACCCGGGGGCATAGGTTTCACTAGAGGTTTCTCTCTTGAAGGCAAATATCATGGTGGGAAAACAAATTACTGTCAAGCAATTGATACAAAAGCAAATAATCATGTAGTTATCCAAGGCAATGATCATGCATATAGGCATCACGTCCATATCAAGTAGACCGAAACGATTTTGCATCTACTACTATTACTTCACACATCGACCGACTCCTTCCTGCATCTAGAGTATTAAGTTCATGAAGAACAGAGTAACACATTAGCAAACATGACATGATGTAGTGGGATAAACTCAAGCAATATGATTAAAACCCCATCTTGTTACCCTTGATGGCAACAATACAATACGTGCCTCGGTACCCCTACTTTGTCACTGGGTGAGGACACCGCAAGATTGAACCCAAAACCAAGCACTTCTCCCATTGCAAGGATTACCAATCTAGTTGGCCAAACCAAACCAATGAGTCGAAGGGACTTGCAGGGATATGAAATCATGCATACAAGAAATCACAGGAGATTCAAATAAGATTCATGGATAATCTGAACATAAACTCACAATTCATCAAATCTTGACAAACACACCACAAAAGAGCATTACATCGGATTGATCTCCATGAAGATCATGAAGGACATGGTATTGAAGATCAAAGAGAGAGAAGAAGCCATCTAGCTACAAGCTATGGACCTGTTGGTCTATGGTGGACTACTCACGCATCATCGAAGGGGCAATGGAGTTGATGTAGATGCCCTGCGCGATCGAAACCCACTCTGGCAGATTACCGGAAAAGGATCCATGATTGGATCTCTCAAGAACGGAGGCTTCTGGTGGCGGAAAAGTATTTGTGTGGCTCTTTTTGATGTTGCGGGAATATTTGGGTATTTATAGGCCAAGAATTAGGGTTAGGAGACCTTCCGGGAGGCGACAAGCCTGCTAGGCGCGACCAGGGGGCCCGTGTCTAGCAGGCTTGTGGCGCCCTGGCATCTCCCCTAACGTGCAGTCCAAGCTTGGATGACTTGTTTTCTTCTAGAAAAATTCCTTCCGCAGGTTTTATTCCGTTTGGACTCCGTTTAATATTCCACATCTGCAAACTCAAAAACAAGGAAAAAACATAAACTGGCACTTGGCTCTAGATTAATAGGTTAGTCCCAAAAATAATATAAAATAGCATATTAATGCATATAAAACATCCAAAACAGATAATATAATAGCGTGCCATCATCAAAAATTATAGATACGTTGGAGACGTATCAACATCCCCAAGCTTAATTCCTGCTCGTCCTCGAGTAGGTAAATGATAAAAACATAATTTTTGATGTGGAGTGCTACCTAACATATTCATCCAAGTAATATTCTTTCTTGTGGCATGAATATTCAGATCCGTAAGACTCAAGACAAAAGCTTAATAATTATACATAAACAATAAGATTTCAAGCATACTAGCAAAGTAATTGTATCTCTTCAAAATATAATGGTAAAATAAAGTTATCCCTACAATATCATATGGTCTCGCTATGCTCCATATTCCCCACACAAAGTATTTATATCATGCACAACCCCGATGAAAAGTCAAGCAATTGTTTTCACACCTTTATTTTCTCAAACGTTTTCAACTCTCACACAATACATGAGCGCGAGCCATAGATAAAGCACTATAGGTGGAATAGAATATGGTGGAGGTTGTCAAGGAAAGGGAGAAGATAGTGTCACATCAACTTGGCGTATCAACGGACTATGGAGATGCCCATCAATAGATTTCAATGTGAGTGAGTAGGGATTGCCATGCAACAGATGCACTAGAGCTATATGTGTGTGAAACTCAAAAAGAAACTAAGTGGACATGCATCATGAATAAAAATTCCACTAGCTATATGAAAGGGACACAATAGGAGATTCTCTATCATGAATATCATGGTGCTACTTTGAAGCACAAGTGTGGCAAAAGGTAGTAGCAATGTCCCTTCTCTCTTTTCTCTCATTTTTTGTTGGGCATCTAAGGCCTCTTTTGTTCATCTTTCTTTTATTTGGGCTTCGCTGGCCTCTTTTATTTTTCATAAAGTCTGGACTCTCATCCCTAGTAGTAAGAGAATCATAGCTTCCATCATACTTTCCTCACATGGTACATGCTCTATAATGAAAATCATCACACTTTTAGTTACTTACAACTCAAAAGGAAAATTACAACTCAATACCTGTGACAAAATATGACTCTATATGCAATATGGAAGTGATGGTGCATGTCATAAAAGGAAACGGTGGAAGTTGCATGGCAATATATCTCGAAATGGCTATGGAAATGCCATAATTGGTAGGTATGGTGGATGTTTTTAGGAAATATATATGGTGGCTGTTTTTAGGAAGGTATATGGTGGCTGTTTTGAGGAAAGTGTTTGTTGCACCGACAAAAGTTGCGCGGTACTAGAAAGGCTAGCAAAAGTGGAAGGGTGAGAGTTTGTATAATCCATGGACTCAAAATTAGTCATAAAGAACTCACATACTTATTGCAAAAGCCTATTAGTCATTGAAGCAAAATATTAAATGCATGCTCCTAGGGGGATGTTGGTAGGAGTTAACCATCGCATGCCCACGACCCTCACACAAAGGTCGACAATCTATAAACAAGTCATGCTCCGACTTCCTTACATAGCGGTTCACCATACGTGCACGCTACGGGAGTCACAAACCTTTACACAAGTATTTCTACCAAATCACAATTTACTTCCTAACATGTATATTAACATTACCATCTTTATATCTCAAAACTTTATGCAAGGAATCAAACTTCTCATAAATACTCAATGCAATTAATATGGAAGTTTTTATTAGATCCCTTTTGGATGCCTATCATATTAGCACTTAATTCATAACCTAGACAATTTACCGTGATGTTTTTAGAAACTCTCAAAATAATATAAGTGAGGAACAAGAGTTCAAGTATTTCTATAAAACGAAAACACCACCGTGCTCTAAAAGATATAAGTTTAGCACATGGAGCAAAATTGCCCAACTCAAAAGATATAAGTGAAGCACATAGAGTATTCTAATAAATTCATAATTCAGCGTGTCTCTCTAAAAAGATGTGTGAAGCAAGGATGATTGTGTTAAACTAAAAAGAAAAGACTCATATCATACAAGACGCTCCAAGAAAAACACATATCATGTGGTGAATAAAAATATGGCCTCAAGTAAATTTACCGATGGATTGAAGACAAAAGAGGTGATGCCTTCCGAGGTATCCCTTAGCGTAGGCTCTTTGGCATCCTTGAATATGACTCTGGGTGCATTGGGCATCCCAAAGCTTAGGCTCTTGTCAAAAATTACTCCATAGTCCATCCAATCTTTACCCAAAACTTGAAAACTTCACAACACAAAACTTAACAGAAAACTCGTGAGATCCGTTAGTATAAGAAAATAAATCACCACTTTAGGTAATTTTGTGAACACATTCTTTATTTATATTGGTGTTATAAATACTGTAATCTAAATTATCCATGGCTCATACCACATGATACAACCCATAGATTCATCAAAATAGGCAAACAACTCAAGGAAAACAGAATCTGTCAAAAACAGAACAGTCTGTAGAAATCTGGAAACTTCGTATACTTATCTAACCCAAAAATTCTGAAAATTTAAGAAAATCTAGAAAATTTATATACCAATATTGTGTAAACATTTGAGATCAATTCGATGTTGTGAACAAATTAGCAAATTCCTGGACTGAGCGCAAAAGTTTTTGTTTTTTCAGCAAGATCTAATCAACAACTACCATAGATCACCCCAAAGGTTTTACTTGGCTGAAACACTAATTAAAACACCAGAACACAATTAATACAGAAGTAATAATGTGGCAAACACTCAAAAATATAAGGAAAAATTGAACACAAAAAGAAAATTGGGGTGCCTCCCAACAAGCACTATCGTTTTACGCCCCTAGCTAGGCATGATGATTTCAATGATGCTCACATAAAAATAATTGGAATATGCACGATAGCATCATGAATCTCATGACAAGCACATTTAAGTCTAACCCAATTACTATGTATAAGGATTTTGTGAGCAATCAATTTATGGGAACAAGAATCAACTAGCATAGGAAAGCAAAACAAGCATAACTGCAAAACCTAGAACAGATAGAGAGGAAACTTGATATTATTGCAATCCCTACAAGCATAAGTTCCTTCCTCATAATAAATTTAAGTAGCATCATGAAGGAATTCAATAATATAACTATCATGTAAATCATTCTTTTCATGATCAATTATAGCATACGTGTCTTCACCAAAACTTGGGGAACAAAAAATATCATCTTCATCAAGCATAGCATCCCCAAGCTTGTGGTTTTCCATATCATTAGCATCATGGATAATTAGAGTATTCATACTAACAACATGGCAATCATTCTTTTCAGTCCAGGAACTATCATGAATCACCTTATAAATTTCTTCTTTCAACAGTTCATCGAAAGTTTCAGATTCATGATTTTCAAACAAAACTTCGTAAAGATAATCAAGTGCACTCAACTCACTAGCAATTAGTTCATCATAATTTGGTATTTTCAAAAGATTGGCATGTGGATGAGGATCCATATCAATATATTTTTAGCAAGAAAAAATACAAGCAAATAGAAGGCACATGGCAACACAAGCAAACATAGCAAACAAGAGATCTGACGAGAAAAAGGCAAACGAAAAGGTGAATGGAAGAAGGGCGAATAAAAAGGCAAATATTTTTGGTATTTTCTAAAAACCGTTTTAGAAGTGGGGGAGAGGAAAACAAGAGGCAAATATCAAATAAAGTAAATACAAGAGATGAGTTTGTGATGGGTACTTGGTAGGCTTGATGTGTATCCTCCCCGACAACTGTGCCAGAAATCCTTCTTGCTACCTCTTAAAAATGCGTTGGTTTCCCTTCAAGAGGAAAGGGTGTTTCAGTGAAGTAGATAAGTATTTCCCTCAGTTGTTGAGAAGAAAAGTATCAATCCAGTAGGAGGAGCAAGCAAGTCAGCAGTGGATCCACCTACACAAATAATCAAACTCTTGTACCCAACGCTATAAAGGGGTTGTCAATTCCTTCACGGTTATTTGCAAGGATTAGATCCGATAGAGATAGATGTAACGAGTGCGGAAAGTAAAAGGTAAATAAATTGCAGCAAGTATAGATCTGAAAATATATGATGGAAAATAGACCCAGGGGGCATAGGTTTCACTAGAGGCTTCTCCCTTGAAGGCAAATATCATGGTGCGTAAACAAATTACTGTCAAGCAATTGATAGAAAAGCGAATTATCATGTAGTTATCCAAGGCAATGATCATGCATATAGGCATCACGTATGTATCAAGTAGACCGAAACAATTCTGCATCTACTACTATTACTCTACACATCGACCGACTCCTGCCTGCATCTAGAGTATTAAGTCCATGAAGAACAAAGTAACGCATTAGGAAAGATGACATGATGTAGAGGGATACACTCAAGCAATATTATTAAAACCCCATCTTGTTACCCTTGATGGCAACAATACAATATGTGCCTCACTACCTGAGGGAGTCCTTGATTAAGGGGTCCTCGGGAGGCCGGCCTATTTTTATGGGCCGGACTATATGGGCTACTTACCGAACACTGGAGATTTGAAGGACCAGTCTCCAAGATGGAGGCTTTGGGAAGCACGGCTTGAGCTCCACGTTTGATGTAGCAAATAGGCATGTTTATCTCTTTGGCATGTAACCGACCCCGTGTAAACCCTAGGCATCCTCGGCGTCTATATAAGCCAGAGGGTTTTAGGGTATAGGGACAGAACAACTCATCTAGGGTTAGCTATTCAATCTCTAGGTAGATCAAATTTGTAACCCCCACATCATCAATACAACCAAGCAGGACGTAGGGTATTACCTCCATAGGAGGGCTCAAACCTGGGTAAATCCGTGTCCCCTTTGTCTCCTATTGCCGTTGATTCTAGTATCACAGTTCGGGACCCTCTACCCGAGATCCGACGGTTTTGACAATGACATTGGTGAATTCATTGAGAGTTCCTCTATGAGCAAGATAGTGTCAGTGTCTCGCCTTGTCATAAACGAAGAGGTCCACAACATGGACACTTTCGTCCCCAGACAGATCTTCGCCTTTGGTAGCGTCGTGTTGCATGCTGATCCAACTGGCCAGCTAGGCCATGTTGAGAGCTTAGCCACCAATCGAGAGGTCGGATTTGAAAACTTAGAGTTCTCCGCATACTCTCGGGGTGACTTGTCATTAACCGGGCTCATAGCTTCGCCTGTAGCACCCGTGGGCTCTGAGGCTTTAAGCTCGAGCCCCTTCTTCGGACATGCCAATGGGGTCAACCATGGCGATGGGCTGAACTCCTATCCTGGTCCGGTCATTGAGCTAGATGACCGGACATGTGTTCTTGCCGAACACTCCCCATGTCCGGATGCCTTGGAGGTTAACTCCACAAGTTCCAAACACCTGGATCCGATCGGGACCTCAGCAGTTGACGAGGCCCTAGATTGGATCTCGTCGATGAAGATCACCGATGATCCAACCCTGATCTATGCTCAATTCGGTAACGATGTGTGTCAGGACGAATTTTTCGACTCACAAACCATCCACTTGATAGGCACCATCGAAGATTTAACCAACATGCTGGACTATGCCTCCGAAGAGGCAGAATACATGCATGAACAGGACTGTGCTCCCACCCCCGCTAAAACCGCGGGATGGGCCGCCACATCCACATACGATGTCTACATGGTAGATACTCCTGCCACAAACGACGACAACATGCCTCGCAACGATGGCGACAAGTCGAGCGATGCACCGTCAAGGCACCGGAAACTGCATAAGCGGTCCAAAGGTAAAAAGGGAAGGAAAGCTATTATTAGCAATGGGGACGGTAATACCCCTGCTAACCATGGCAATCCTGATATCCCCGAACACCCGTTAGAGGGTCTGAAAGCGCTTGTGGACCAGAACTGTTGGGGAATGTCGCATGGGAAACAAAATTTTCCTACATTCACGCAAGACCTATCCGTGGTGATGAGCATATATGAGAGGGAGAGTGGATCTACATACCCTAGTAGATCGCTAAGTGGGAAGCGTTAAGAAATGCGGTAGGTGTAGTCAAACGTCTTCGCGATCGAAATCACCGAGCGTCTCGTGATCCAATCACAATTCGTCCCGATCAAGCACCGAATGGACGACACCTCCGCGTTCAGCACACGTACAGCTTGATGACGATCTCCGCCTTCTTGATCCAGCAAGAGGGATTAGAGAGGTAGACGAGTTCTCCGGCAGCGTGATGGCGCCACAACGATGGTGGTGGAGCAATTCCGGCAGGGCTTTGCCTAAGCACTGCAGAAAACCGATCTAGAGGACAAACTATGCACTAGAGGAAAGGGTAGCACGCGGCTGAAAATCTAGTGCAAAAAACCCCTAAAACCTCTAGTATATATAATAGGAAGAGAGGAGGAGTCTTGGACCTCAAGGGATCAGCCCTTGGTTCGGCCGAATCAAGGAGGAGAGGAGGACTCCTCCTCCAATCCTAGTAGGACTAGGATTCCTCCCTATTTTGCCTTTTTTCCACCTTTTCTCTTTGGGTTTTCCCTCCCAGCCGCACGGGCCTTGTGTGGGACTTCCAAAAGCCCACTAAGGGCTGGTATTCACTCTCCCACAGCCCATGTAGCCTCTTGGGTCGAAATACCCCTCCCGATGGTCTCCCGGTACACTATCGACACTCCCGGTACACTACCGATAACCCAAAACTTTTCCGGCGACCAAAATAGGACTTCCTATATATCAATATTTACCTCCGGACCATTACGGAGCTCCTCGTGATGTCCGGGATCTCATCCAGGACTCCAAATAACCTTTGGTCACCACCATGCATAACTCTATACTACCGAAACATCACCAAACCTTAAGTGTGCAAACCCTACGGGTTCGAGAACTATGTAGACATGACCGAAACACCTCTATGGTTAATTATCAATAGCGGGACCTGGATGTCCATATTGGTTCCTACATATTCTAGGAAGATCTTTATCGGTCAAACCTCTATGTCAAGGATTCAGTTAATCCCGTATGATGTTCCCTTTGTTCTTCGGTATGTTACTTGCCCGAGATTCGATCGTCGGTATCTCCATACCTAGTTCAACCTCGTTACCGGCAAGTCTCTTTACTCATTCCATAATACAAGTTCCCATGACTAACACTTAGTCACATTGTTTGCAAGGCTTATTGTGATGTTGTATTACCGAGTGGGCCCTGAGATACCTCTCTGTCACACGGAGTAACAAATCCCAGTCTTGATCCATACCAACCCAACAGACACCCTTAGAGATACCTGTAGAGCACCTTTATAGTCACCCAGTTACGTTGCGTCGTTTGATACACACAAGGCACTCTTCCGGTGTCCGTGAGTTGCATGATCTCATGGTCATAGAAACATATACTTGACATGCAGAATACAGTAGCAATAAATTGACACGATCATATGCTACGTTTGTAGTTTGGGTCTTGTCCATCACATCATTCTTCTAATGATGTGATCCCTTTATCACATGACATCACATGTAAATGGCTAGGAAACCTTGAACATCTTTAACCAACGAGCTAGTTCACTAGAGGCATACTAGGGACAAAGTGTTGTCTATTTACCCACACATGTAATGTGTTTCCAATCAATACAATTATAGCATGGATAATAAACGATTATCACGAACAAGGAAATATAATAATAAACACTTTATTTATTGCCTTTATGGCATATTTCCAACAGTATCCTACTTGCACTAGAGTCAATAATCTAGTTCACATCACTATGTGATTTACATTGTAATGAATCGAACACCCATGCAGTTCTGGTGTTGATCATGTTTAGCCCTTGGAAGAGGTTTAGTCAACAGGTCTACAACATTCAGATCTGTGTACACTTTGCAAATATTTATGTCCTTTTCCTTGATGTAATCGCGGATGGGGTTGAAGCGTCGATTTATGTGTCTGGTCCACTTGTGAAACCTTGGTTCCTTGGCTAGAGCAATGGCACAAGTGTTGTGATAGAACATGTTCATTGGGTTCAGTGCACTGGGCACTACTCCAAGATCTGTCATGAACTGCTTCATCCAGACACCTTCCTTCGCTGCCTCCGAGGCTGCGATGTACTCCGCTTCGCACATAGAATCGGCTACCACGCTTTGCTTGGAACTGCAGCAGCTTATCGCTCCCCCATTGAGAATAAATATGTATCCGGTTTGTGACTTAGAGTCATATGGATCAGTTTCAAAGCTTGCATCAACGTAAACTTTTACGACGAGCTCTTCATCACCTCCATAAACAAGAAACATTTCCTTAGTCCTTTTCAGGTACTTAAGGATATTCTTGACCGCTTCCCAGTGCTCCATTCTAGGATCACTTTGAAACCTTCCTGCCATACTTATGGCAAGGCTGACATCGGGTCTTGTGCACAGCATTGCATACATGATAGAGCCTATGGCTAAAGCATAGGGGATGACACTCATCTTTTCTCTATCTTCTGCAGTCACTGGGCATTGAGTCTTACTCAACTTCACACCTTGTAACACAGGCAAGAACCCCTTCTTGGACTGATCCATTTTGAACTTCTTCAAAACTTTATCAAGGTATGTGCTCTGTGAAAGTGCTATTAAGCGTCTCAATCTATCTCTATAGATCTTAATGCCTAATATGAAAGCAGATTCTCCTAGGTCCTTCATTGAAAAACACTTGTTCAAATATTCCTTCACGCTTTCTAGCATTTCTATATTGTTTCCAATCAGCAATATATCATTTACATATAATATTAGAAACACTATAGAGCTCCCACTCACTTTCTTGTAAATACAAGCTTCTCCATAAACTTGTATAAACTCAAACGCTTTGATCACCTCATCAAAACGCTTATTCCAACTCCGAGATGCTTGCACCAGCCCATAAATGGATCGCTGGAGTTTGCAAACTTTGTCACCATTCTCTCGATCGACAAAACCTTCTGGTTGCATCATATACAACTCTTCCTCAAGGAAACCGTTGAGGAACGCTGTTTTGACATCTATCTGCCAAATTTCATAGTCGAAATAAGCAGCTATTGCCAACATGATTCTGACAGACTTAAGCATCGCTACGGGTGAGAAGGTCTCATCATAGTCAACTCCTTGAACTTGTGAAAAACCCTTTGCCACAAGCCGAGCTTTATAGACGGTGACATTACCGTCCGCGTCTGTCTTCGTCTTGAAGATCCATTTGTTCTGAATGGCCTTTCGCCCTTCAGGTAATACTTCCAAAATCCATACTTTGTTTTCATACATGGATCCCATCTCGGATTTCATGGCCTCTAACCATTTCTCGGAATCCGGGCCGATCACCGCTCCTCCATAGCTCGTAGGTTCATTGTTGTCCAACAACATGACCTCCAAGACAGGTTTGCCGAACCACTCAGGAGTAGTACGCGCCCTTGTCGACCTACGAGGTTCAATAGTAGCTTTTCCGAAGCCTCATGATCATCATCATTAACTTCCTCTTCTACCGTCGTAGGTTCCACAGAAACAACTTTATGCGCTACGCTACTTTCTGGTTGAAGTAAAGGTTCAGTAACCTCATCAAGCTCTATTTTCCTCCCACTCAATTCTTTCGAGAGAAACTCTTTCTCAATAAATGTTCCGTTCTTAGCGACAAACACTTTGCCTTCGGATCTGAGATAGAAGGGATACTTGACTGTCTCCTTCGGGTATCCTATGAAGACACATTTCTCCGCTTTAGGTTCCAGCTTTTCAGGCTGAAGCTTTTTGACATAAGCATCACATCCCCAAACTTTAAGAAACGACAGCTTTGGCCTCTTGCAAAACCATAGTTCATATGGCGTCGTCTCAACGGATTTCGATGGTGCCCTATTTAAAGTGAATGCAGATGTCTCTAATGCATAACCCCAAAATGATAGTGGCAAATCAGCAAGAGACATCATAAAACACACCATATCTAATAAGGTTCGATTACGATGTTCAGACACACCATTACGCTGTGGTGTTCCGGGCGGTGTCAACTGTGAAACAATTCCACACTGTCTTAAGCGACTGCCAAACTTATAACTCAGATATTCACCTCCTCGATCAGATCGCAGGAATTTAAGCTTCTTGTTACGATGATTCTCAACTTCACTCTGAAATTGCTTGAACTTTTCAAACCTTTTAGAATTTTGTTTCATTAAGTAAATATACCCATATCTACTTAAGTCATCAGTGAAGGGGAGAAAATAACGATATCCACCACGCGCAGTAACATTCATTGGACCGCACACATTAGTATGTATGATTTCCAATAAGTCACTTGCCCATTCCATTGTTCCAGAGAACGGTGTTTTAGTGATCTTACCCATGAGGCATGGTTCACATGTGTCAAGTGATTCAAAATCAAGTGACTCCAAAAGTCCATCAGCATGGAGCTTCCTCATGCATTTTACACCAATATGACCTAAACGACAGTGCCACAAGAAAGTGGTACTATCATTATCAACTCTACATCTTTTGGCATCAATGTTATGAACATGTGTGTCATCACTATCAAGATTCAATATGAATAAATCCCTAACATTGGGTGCATGACCATAAAAGATATCACTCATATAAATAGAATAACCTTTATTCTCTGATTTAAATGAGTAACCGTCTCGCAATAAACAAGATCCAGATATAATGTTCATGCTTAACGCAGGCACTAAATAACAATTATTCAGGTTCATCACTAATCCTGATGGTAATCAAAGAGAGAGCGTGCCGACGGCGATCACATCAACCTTGGAACCATTACCCACGCGCATCATCACTTCCTCCTTTGCCAGTCTTCGTTTATTCTGTAGTTCCTGTTTTGAGTTGCAAATGTGAGCAACCGAACCGGTATCAAATACGCAGGCACTACTACGAGAACTAGTAAGGTACACGTCAATAACATGTATATCATATATACCTTGTTTGTCTTTGGCCGCCTTCTTGTCAGCCAGGTACTTGGGGCAGTTCCGCTTCCAGTGACCAGTTCCTTTGCAATGAAAGCACTCAGTTTCTGGCTTAGGTCCATGCTTAGGCTTCTTTGTAGGAGTAGCAACTGCTTTGCCATCCTTCTTGGTTTTACCCTTCTTGCCTTTGCCCTTGCCATTGTTCTTGAAACTAGTGGTTTTATTGACCATCAACACTTGATGTTCTTTCTGGATTTCAGACTCAGCGACTTTTAGCATCGCAAACAGCTCGGATGAAGACTTGTTCATCCCATGCATGTTATAGTTCATCACAAAGCTCTTGTAACTAGGTGGCAGTGATTGAAGAACTCTGTCAATGATCGCTTCTTGCGGTAGGGTAATTCCCAACTCAGCTAGACGGTTTGAATACCCAGACATTCTAAGTATATGCACACATTAGTATGTATGATTTCCAATAATTCACTTGCCCGTTCCATTGTTCCAGAGAACGGCGTTTGAGTCATCTTGCCCATGAGGCATGGTTCACATGTGTCAAGTGATTCAAAATCAAGTGACTCCAAAAGTCCATCAGCATGGAGCTTCCTCATGCATTTTACACCAATATGACCTAAACGACAGTGCCACAAGAAAGTGGTACTATCATTATCAACTCTACATCTTTTGGCATCAATGTTATGAACATGTGTGTCATCACTATCAAGATTCAATATGAATAAACCCCTCACATTGGGTGCATGACCGTAAAAGATATTACTCATATAAATAGAACAACCTTTATTCTCTGATTTAAATGAGTAACCGTCTTGCATTAAACAAGATCCAGATATAATGTTCATGCTTAACGCAGACACTAAATAACAATTATTCAAGTTCATCACTAATCCCGATAGTAAGAGAAGAAAGAGCATGCCGATGGCGATCACATCAACCTTGGAACCATTCCCACACGCATCGTCACTTCATCCTTTGCCGACCTTCATCTATTCCGTAGTTCCTATTTTGAGTTGCAAATGTGAGCAACCGAACCGGTATCAAATACACACCCACTATAACAAGAGCTAGTAAGGTACACATCAATAACATGTATATCATATATACCTTGTTTGTCGTTGGCCGCCTTCTTGTCAGCCAAGTACGTGGGGCAGTTCCGCTTCCAGTGACCAGTTCCCTTGCAATGAAAGCACTCAGTTTGTGGCTTGGGTCCATGCCTGGGCTTCTTTACAGGAGTAGCAACTACTTTGCCATCCTTCTTGGTTTTACCGTTCTTGCCCTTGCCCTTGCCATTCTTCTTGAAACTAGTGGTTTTATTGACCATCAACACTTGATGTTTTTTCTGGATTTCAGGCTCAGCGACTTTTAGCATCGCAAACAGCTCGGCGATTGACTTGTTCATCCCGTGCATGTTATAGTTCGTCACAAAGCTCTTGTAACTAGGTGGCAGTGATTGAAGAACTCTGTCAGTGATCGCCTATGGCGAAAGGGAAATTCATCCTATGGCGATTGAAGAACTGAGTGTCACATGATCCAAATGCACCAACTCAAGTCCGATCATCACGTTAGTTGAGGTGGTTTCAGTGGTGAACATCATCATGTTGATCATATCTACTATATGACTCATGTTCGACCTTTCGGTCTCTTGTGTTCCGAGGCCATGTATGTACATGCTAGGCTCGTCAAGTTTAACCCGAGTGTTCTGCATGTGCAACACGGGCTTGCACCCGTTGTATGTGAACATAGAGTCTATCACACCTGATCATCACATGGTGTCTCAACACGACGAACTTTCGCAACGGTGCACACTTGGGGAGAACACAATTCAACTTGAAATTTAAGTGAGGGATCAACTTATAATGCTACCGTCATCCTAAGCAAAATAAGGTGCATAAAAGGATTAAAATCACATGCAAAACAGAAGTGACATGATATGGCCATGAACTTGTGCTTTTGATCTCCATCTTGAAAGCACCGACAGGATCTCCATTGTCACCGGCACGACACCATGATCTCCATCATCTTGATCTCCATTAACGTGTCGCCATCGGGGTTGTCGCACCCATCATGCTTGTACTACTATTGCTACCGTTTAGCGATAAAGTAAAGCATTACATAGCTCTTAATGATTGACACGTAGGTCATACAATAATTAAAGACAACCCTATGGCTCCTGCCGGTTGCCGTACTCATCGACATGCAAGTCGTGATATTCTATACAACACATGATCATCTCATACATCACATATATCACATCATGTAATTGGCCATATCACATCACAACATACCCTGCAAAAACAAGTTAGACATCCTCTAATTGTTGTTGCATGTTTTACATGGCTGCTATGGGTATCTAGCAAGAACAATTCTCACCTACGCATAAACCACAATAGTGATACATTAGTTGCTTTTCAACCTTCTCAAGGACCGCCTTTGTCAAATCCGATCCAACTAAATTAGGAGAAACTAGCACCCGCTAGCCATCTAAGCAACAAGTTGCAGTTGAGGGAACTGGTCTCTCGTAAGCGTACGAGTAATGTTGGTCTGGGCCGCTTCATCCCACAATACCGCTGAACCGGAACACGACCAAGGGAGGAAGAAATCTAAGCATCAATGCCCACAAACTCTTTGTGTTCTACTCGAGATCTCATCTACACATAGACCTAGCTCATAATGCCATTGTTGGGGAACGTCGCATGGGAAACAAAATTTTCCTACGTTCACGCAAGACCTATCCATGGTGATGAGCATCTACGAGTGGGAGAGTGGATCTACTTACCCTTGTAGATCGCTAAGCGGGAAGTGTTAAGAAATGCGGTTTGTGTAGTCGAACGTCTTCGCTATCCAAATCGCCGAGCGTCCCACGATCCAATGACGATTCGTCTCGATCAAGCACTGAACGGACGGTACCTCCGCGTTCAGCACACGTACAGCTTGATGACGATCTCCGCCTTCTTGATCTAGCAAGAGGGAGAGGAGAGGTAGACAAGTTCTTTGGAAGCATGACGGTACCACGGCGATGGTGGTGGAGAAATTCCGGTAGGGCTTCGCCTACGCACTGCAGAAAACTGATCTAGAGGAGAAACTATGCACTAGAGGAACGGGTAGCACGTGGCTGAAAATCTAGTGCAAAAAAACCCTAAAACCTCTAGTATATATAAGAGGAAGAGAGGAGGAGGCCTGGCCCTCAAGGGACCAGCCCTTGGTTCGGCCGAATCAAGGAGGAGAGGAGGACTCCTCCTCCAATCCTAGTAGGACTAGGATTCCTCCCTATTTTGCCTTTTTTCCATCTTTTCTCTTTGGCTTTTCTCTCCCATCCGCATGGGCCTTGTGTGGGACTTCCACAAGCCCACTACGGGCTGGTATTCAGTCTACCACAGCCCATGTAGCCTCCTGGGTCGAAATACCCCTCCCGATGGTCTCCCGGTACACTACCTGCACTCCCGATACACTACCGTTGAATCCGAAACTTTTCCAGCGACCAAAATAGGACTTCCTGTATATCAATCTTTACCTCCGGACCATTCCAGAGCTCCTCGTGATGTCTGGGATCTCATATGGGACTCCGAACAACATTCGGTCACCACCATGCATAACTCTATACTACTG
Source organism: Hordeum marinum (assembly GCA_022496015.1). Lineage (NCBI taxonomy): Eukaryota > Viridiplantae > Streptophyta > Magnoliopsida > Poales > Poaceae > Hordeum > Hordeum marinum. Next base: position 339,221,236 of record CM039678.1, read on the forward strand.
AAACGTCACCAAACCTTAAGTGTGCAGGCCCTTTGGATTCGAGAACTATGTAGACATGATCGAGACACCTCTACGGTCAATAACCAATAGCGGGACCTGGATGTCCATATTGGTTCTTACATATTCTACAAAGATCTTTATCGGTCGAACCTCTATGTTAAGGATTAAGTTAATCTCGTATGATGTTCCCTTTGTTCTTCGATATGTTACTTGCCCGAGATTCGATCGTCGGTATCTCCATACCTACTTCAACCTCGTTACGATAAAGTCTCTTTACTCGTTCCATAATACAAGATCCCATGACTAACACTTAGTCACATTGCTTGCAAGGGTTATTGTGATGTTGTATTACCGAGTGGGCCCTAAGATACCTCTCCGTCACACGGAGTAACAAATCCCAGTCTTGATCCATGCCAACCCAACAGACACCCTCAGAGATACCTGTAGAGCACCTTTATAGTCACCCAATTACGTTGCGACGTTTGATACACACAAGCCACTCTCCCGGTGTCTGTGAGTTGGATGATCTCATGGTCATAGAAACACATACTTGACATGCAGAAAATAGTAGCAATAAACTAACATGATTATATGCTACGTTTGTAGTTTGGGTCTTGTCTGTCACATCATTCTTCTACTGTTGTGATCCCGTTATCAAATGACATCACATGTCAATGGCTAGGAAACCTTGACCATCTTGGACCAACGAGCTAGTTCACTAGAGGCATACTAGGGACAAAGTGTTGTCTATTTACCCACCCATGTAATGTGTTTCGAATCAATACAATTATAGCATGGATAATAAGCGGTTATCATGAACAAGGAAATATAATAATAAACACTTTATTTATTGCCTCTAGGGCATATTTCCAACAAGAACAGCCCCGATAACATCAACAACTCCGAAGACGATAATTACCTTCCCCCCGTCGAGCAGGAAGATACCGGAGGCCGATGACTTTTACATCCCTAATAACCTCGAAGATCAGGAAGAAATCAGGCAATGGCTCGCAGCCTAAAAGCTAAAGAACGGCAACTCAAAGCCGAACAGGACGAACTCAATGATCGATCGACGAAAGTCCTCTCAGCTGAGGAAGTATACAACACTGGTCTATCGAACGAGCCCAAAAGCTACCCACGGAGGAGGCTATTGCCATAATTCAATGATGAACTCACTGATACTCCGTCTCTGAATCGTACTCCATACGAGATGACAGACCGCCCCCTATTGGTCGGCACAGGACGACTGACGACACTGGTTATATACCGGCAATGCCTCGAAGACGGGGTAAGGAGCCATTAGAGCCCAATGACAGGTTCGGCCTACGAGACAACCTAGATCACAGAGCAAGCCGTACAAGAGCCCTCAACGGATCCAGAGAATACTCACCCGATAGACGGGGTGGTTATAGACCATGGTTTGACCAAAACAACAAAGTCCAGGAATGCAACTAGGCCCACACAGACGCCGAATGCAGGCGCGACCTAGCACGGGTCAGAGGCACCGCTCACCCATTGTGCTTCACATATGAGGTCATGCGACATCAGTTCCCCGAAAGGTTTAAACCCGTGAATATAGAACATTATGATGGGACTACTGACCGAACTGTCTGGATTGAGGACTTCCTCCTCCATATCCACAGGGCGCGAGGAGATGATCTCCATGCCATCAAATATCTACCTCTTAAGCTTAGGGGGCCAGCTCGGCACTGGTTAAACATCCTCCTCGAAAACTCCATTGGATGCTAGGAAGACCTAGAAGATGCGTTCCGCTACAACTTCCACAGAACCTATGTCCGCCCGCCGAACTCTTCCGATCTCAGCAACGTCGTCCAGAAGACCGGCGAGTCTGCTCTACAATTCTGGAATCAGTTCTTGACTAAGAAGAACCAAATTGTCGATTGTCCGGATGCTGATGCCATAGCCTCCTTCCGGCACAAGTTTCGGGACGAATGGCTGGCCTGCCAGCTAGGCCAAGACAAACCTCAGACCATGTATGCCCTTACCTCCCTCATGACCCGCTTTTGCACAGTCGAAGACAATTGGCTAGCAAGATGCAGCCACAATTCCGAAGATCCCGTAGCATCTGAAGCACAGGATGGCAACGGAAAACTAAAGCGCAATAAGAATAAGCGCTGGCATAATAATAGCGATGCCGATGACACGACTGTATATGCCGGATTCCGCAACTCCCGACCTAGGCAGCGGAAGAAGACTCCTATAGGCAATTGCGACGGACCCACTCAGCTGGAGAAGATCATGGAAAGTCCTTGCCAAATCCATGGGACTTCGGAGAAGCCCGCCAACCACACACACCGCAACATCTAGGTGTTTAAACAGGCCGACAAGATACCACCTGAGGACCAAGGCAAAAGCTCTCGCAGCGAGGATGAGGATGAGCCTCGAGGTCCAATTGGTGGCGGACAGAAGAAATTCTCTCCCGAAGTCAAAACGGTGAACATGATATACGCCACCCATATACCTAAGAAGGAGAGGAAGCGCGCCCTTTGGGAGGTCTACGTTGTGGAACTCGTAGCCCCAAAGTACAACCCATGGTCGGCATACCCGATCACCTTTGATCGGCGCGATCACCCGAACAGTATCTGTCATGGGGGTTCGGCGGCCCTCGTCCTAGACCCCATTATAGATGGGTATCACCTCACAACAGTCCCAATGGACGGAGGAACTAGCCTCAACCCGATTTACTAAGATACGATGAAAAAAATGGGCATAGATCCGTCAAGGATCAAACCCAGCAGCATTACCTTCAAAGGAGTGATCCCATGCGTTGATGCCCGATGTACGGGTTCCGTAACCCTAGAAGTTGTGTTCTGCTCACCCAATAACTTCCGCAGCGAAGACTTGTTCTTCGACATTGTGCCCTTCTGCAATGGCTATCACGCGCTGCTTGGTCAGACAATGTTCACTCGTTTCAACACAATCCCATACTACGCATACCTCAAGCTCAAGATGCCGGGCCCCAAGGGGTTCATTACTGTCAACAACAATACAAAGCTCTCCCTTAGAACTGAGGAACATGCACTGGCCCTAGCGTCCGAATTCAGCTAGAAAGAAGGTCACACGAGGCTGGGAAGCGAGTTCGGCCTCAAACCAAAAAGTCGGATCCTTCCTCCTCCCTTCAATAGGGACTCGCCCCCCACCGCAGAACCCTAAGACCAGCAAAGAACGTGCCGAGGAGGCACAACTTCGCACTTAAAATTTCATGGGTAGCGGTGGGGAAATAAAGATGGGTGTTCGGTTGGCCTGAACCTCTACCATCAACACGTCTTTGGACTAAATGTAGGAGCTCCTAAAAGAGCCTGCCTATGGTGTGAATCTCACCTACAATTCGGAGGCCTCTCAAGACCTTGTTTGCAAGATCCGTCCGCCAAACACTAACACCCATCAAGATGCATCTAAGAGCAGGAGTCAACTAGCAACGGGGCATATCGAGGACGTCAGGTTATCAATTGAAGACCCCTGGTACAACAACTCCTGTATATTTTTATTTCTTTCACATACCTATAAACGGTTGATTCGGCAATCTGAGATATAAGAGTTGTTGAGAAAAATGTAAATTACGTGGCACAAGTTTGCCTCATCTGTCCTTATCTCGGCGCATATTTTTTCCTCTCTCACTCTTCCCGTGGAGCTGTTTGATATGATGCGAGGTAACTGGCTAATAGACCGGAGGCTCGAGTTCAAAAACAAATCGCCTTACCTAACATGTGTTCGGTGTCTTGGTGTTCATTTTATATGCATCAGTTCCGAACTATGCCTTTGGTCAATAGTTGGGTTGCCCGGCTCCTGTGTTTGACCCTTTTCATTCTGCTCGTTCGGCTAAAAGGGCAAAGGGAGCACCCCTGCGATTGTGCTTCCGGATAGTCTGGTCAAGCACCTCAGGGGAGAAAGCCGAAAATGGACTATCATAGTATGCGAGATCCGGTAGGTGAACCCGAGCTGGAAGTATTATACTTCAACCCTTGTAAGCGATTATTCCGTGTTATACGAGGAATTTTCCCTTTATGCAAACATTGTGATACCGGCTTTGGCCACGGTTCGGCCGAACATCACAACACTTTGGTGGCTAATCGTACGCTTCCCGTAGTCCTTTTCACGCCCCTACGGCTAAGTGAAAGAAATAAAGCACTATAGTCTGATTGCCTAGTCTGCCACACTGTACTGCCTTCAGGTTCGGATAATTTGGCTAAGGGACATAGTGCATTGGCATAGACACCCCATGTAGTATCTACATGGGGGCTGAAGCCGACGACTCACATCTTTCAGTATTAAAAAGCCACATAGGAGTTATAAAGGAATGCAAACCCATGTAAAACATCATCAAAAGTTTGGACAAGTCTTCGGACGCGTTACAGTTTACTCAAATAAATGATCACCCGGATACTGGGACACTATCACCCGAGCACTCTCCATCACTCCATCAAAGTATAGCTCGGGGCGTCTATGCTCCTTCCCGGGAGGTGACGAGGCGGTGGCTACTTTCATCGGATCTAGCCCCTGTTGGAAATATGCCCTAGAGGCAATAAATAAAGTGTTTATTATTATATTTCCTTGTTCATGATAATCGTTTATTATCCATTCTATAATTGTATTGATTGGAAACACATTGCATGTGTGGGTAAATAGACAACACTGTGTCCCTAGTATGCCTCTAGTGAACTAGCTCGTTGATCAAAGATGGTCAAGGTTTCCTAGCCATTGGCATGTGATGTAATTTGATAACGGGATCACATCATTGGGAGAATGATGTGATGGACAAGATCCAAACTACAAACGTAGTGTATGATCGTGTTAGTTTATTGCTACTGTTTTCTTTATGTCAATGTATATGTTCCTATGACCATGAGATCATGCAACTCACCGATATCAGAGGAGTGCCTTGTGTGTATCAAACATCGCAACGTAACTGGGTGACTATAAAGGTGCTCTACAGGTTTCTCCGATGGTGTCTATTGAGTTGGCATGGATCGAGACTGGGATTTGTTACTCCGTGTGACGGAGAGGTATCTCAGGGCCCACTCGGTAATGCAACATCACAACAAGCCTTGCCAGCAATGTGACTAATATGTTAGCCATACGATCTTGCATTACGGAACGAGTAAAGAGACTTGCCGGTAACGAGGTTGAACTAGGTGTGGAGATACCGACGGTCGAATCTCGGGCAAGTAACATACCGAAGAACAAAGGGAATGTTATACGGGATTAACTGAATCCTTGACATAGAGGTTCGACCGATAAAGATCTTTGTAGAATATGTAGGAACCAATGTGGACATCCATGTCCCGCCATTGGTTATTGGCCGGAGAGGTGTCTCGGTCATGTCTACATAGTTCTCGAACCCGCAGGGTCTGCACACTTAAGGTTCGGTGACGTTTCGGTAGTGTAGAGTTGTGTATGGTGGTGACCGAAGATTGTTCGGAGTCCCGGATGAGATCCTGGACATCACGAGGAGCTCCGGAATGGTCTGGAGGTAAAGATTCATATATAGGAAGTCTTAGTTTGGTCGCCAGAAAAGTTTCGGGCTCATCGGTAGTGTACTGGGAGTGCCGGTAGTGTACCGGGAGGCCTCCGGGAGAGGTATTTCGACCCTAGAGGGTCCATGGGCTGTGGGAGTACAATAACCAGCCCTTAGTGGGCTGGTGGAACAGCCACAAAGGCCCATGGCGCCATGAGGGAAAAATACCAAAAGGAAAAGGTGGAAAAGGCAAAAAGGGGCTATATAAGGAAGGAGTCCTAATCCTACTTGGAGTAGAAGGAGGAGGACTCCTCCTTCCCAGCCGGCCGAACCATCTAGCCTTAGAGGCCAAGGCTGCCTCTCCTCCTCTCCTCTTATATATACTAGAGGGTTTCAAGGGTTTTGCACAAGTTCTTTCTTCCACGTGCAACCCTAACCTCCAGTGCATAGTTTCTCCTGTAGATCAGTTTTCTGCGGTGCTTAGGCGAAGCCCTACAGGAATAACTCCACCACCATCATCGGAGCACCGTCACGCTGCCGGTGAACTCTTCCTCCTCTCCGCCTCCTCTTGCTGGATCAAGACGATGGAGATCGTCATCAAGCTGCACGTGTGCTAAACGCGGAGGTGTCGTCTGTTCAGTACTAGATCGGAAGGATCGTGATCAAGGCCACGGGACGTTCGTGATCGGATCGCGGGACGGATCGTGACGAGATCGTGGGACGGTCCGTGATTAGATCGTGGGATGCTCGGCGATTTGGATCGTGAAGAAGTATGACTACACCAACCGTGTTTCTTAAAGCTTCCCGCTTAGCGATCTACAAGGGTACGTAGATCCACTCTCCCTCTCATAGATGCTCATCACCATGGATAGGTTTGCGTGCGTGTAGGAAATTTTTGTTTCCCATGCGACGTTCCCCAACAGTGGTATCAGAGCCAGGTTGATGGTTCGATGAGATCTCGAGTAGAACACAAAAGGTTTGTGGGCGTTGATGCTTAGATTGCTTCCTCCCTTGGTTGTGTTTTGGTTCAGCGGTATTGTGGGATGAAGCGGACCGGACCAACCTTACTCGTACGCTAACGAGAGACCGGTTCCCTCGACTGCACTTGTTGGAACAGATGGCTAGCGGGTGTCAGTTTCTCCGACTTTAGTTGGATCGGATTCGACAAAGGCAGTCCTTGAGAAGGTTGAAAAGCAACTTATGTATCACCGTTGTGGTTTATGCGTAGGTGAGAAATCGTTCTTGCTAGATACCGGTTGCAGCCACGTAAAACTTGCAACAACAATTAGAGGACGTCTAACTTGTTTTTGCAGGGTATGTTGTGATTTGATATGGCCAATTACATGATGAGATATATGTGATGTATGAGATGATCATGTGATGTATAGAATTTCACGACTTGCATGTCGATGAGTACGGCAACCGGCAGGAGCCATAGGGTTGTATTTAATTATTGTATGACCTGCGTGTCAATCATTAAGCGCTATGTAATGCTTTACTTTATCGCTACGGTAGCAATAGTAGTAGAAGCATGCAGGGCGTGACAACCTCGATGGTGACACGTTGATGGAGATCAAGATGATGGAGATCATGGTGTCGTGCCGGTGACGATGGAGAACATCCCGATGTTTTGAAGATGGAGATCTTAAACACAAGTTCATGGCCATATCATGTCACTTATGAATTGCATGAGATGTTAATCCTTTTATGCACCTAGTTTTGCTTAGTACGACGGTAGCATTATAAGGTGATCCCTCACTTAAATTTCAAGATAAATTGTGTTCTCCCCGAGTGTGCACCATTGCGGAAGTTCGTCGTGTCGAGACACCACGTGATGATCGGGTGTGATAGACTCTACGTTCACATACAATGGGTGCAAGCCAGATTTGCACGTGCAGAACACTCCGGTTAAACTTGACGACGAGCCTAGCATGTACAGACATGGCCTCGGAACACAAGAGACCGAAAGGTCGAACATGAGTCATATAGTAGATATGATCAACATAATGATGTTCACCATTGAAGCCACCTTAACTCACGTGATGATCGGACTTGAGTTGGTGAATTTGGATCATGTGGCACTCAGATGACCTGAGGGATGTCAATTTGAGTGGGAGCTTTAGTAATTTGATTAATTAAACTCATTATCTTGAACAATAGTCTAAGTAACCTTTGCATATTTATGTTGTAGATCAATGGCTCGCGCAGTAGCACCCCTGAATTTTAATGCGTTCCTAGAGAAAGCTAAGTTGAAAGATGATGGTAGTAACTTTGTTGATTGGTCCCGTAATCTGAGGATTATCCTCACGGCTTCCCAGAAACAATATGTCCTTGATGCACCACTTGGTGACCAACCAGAAGACATGACCTCCGAAGACGTTAAGAACCCTTGGGAGGCTCGTGCTGGAGACTACTCAATAGTTTAGTGCGCAATACTGTATGGCTTAGAACTGGGACTTCAAAGACGTTTTGAACGTCATGGAGCATATGAGATGTTGCAGGAGTTGAAGTTTATTTTTCAGAAGAATGCCCGGATCGAGAGGTATGAGACCTCTGATAAGTTCTATGCTTGGAAGATGGAGGAGAACGGGTCTATCAGTGAGCATATACTTAGAATGTCTGGGTATTCAAACCGTCTAGCTGAGTTGGGAATTACCCTACCGCAAGAAGCGATCATTGACAGAGTTCTTCAATCACTGCCACCTAGTTACAAGAGCTTTGTGATGAACTATAACATGCATGGGATGAACAAGTCTTCATCCGAGCTGTTTGCGATGCTAAAAGTCGCTGAGTCTGAAATCCAGAAAGAACATCAAGTTTTGATGGTCAATAAAACCACTAGTTTCAAGAACAATGGCAAGGGCAAAGGCAAGAAGGGTAAAACCAAGAAGGATGGCAAAGCAGTTGCTACTCCTACAAAGAAGCCTAAGCATGGACCTAAGCCAGAAACTGAGTGCTTTCATTGCAAAGGAACTGGTCACTGGAAGCGGAACTGCCCCAAGTACGTGGCTGACAAGAAGGCAGCCAAAGACAAACAAGGTATATATGATATACATGTTATTGACGTGTACCTTACTAGTTCTCGTAGTAGTGCCTGCGTATTTGATACCGGTTCGGTTGCTCACATTTGCAACTCAAAACAGGAACTACGGAATAAACGAAGACTGGCAAAGGAGGAAGTGATGATGCGCGTGGGTAATGGTTCCAAGGTTGATGTGATCGCTGTCGGCACGCTCTCTCTTTGATTACCATCAGGATTAGTGATGAACCTGAATAATTGTTATTTAGTGCCTGCGTTAAGCATGAACATTATATCTGGATCTTGTTTATTGCGAGACGGTTACTCATTTAAATCAGAGAATAAAGGTTATTCTATTTATATGAGTGATATCTTTTATGGTCATGCACCCAATGTTAGGGATTTATTCATATTGAATCTTGATAGTGATGACACACATGTTCATAACATTGATGCCAAAAGATGTAGAGTTGATAATGATAGTACCACTTTCTTGTGGCACTGCCGTTTAGGTCATATTGGTGTAAAACGCATGAGGAAGCTCCATGCTGATGGACTTTTGGAGTCACTTGATTTTGAATCACTTGACACATGTGAACCATGCCTCATGGGCAAGATGACTCAAACGCCGTTCTCTGGAACAATGGAACGGGCAAGTGAATTATTGGAAATCATACATACTGATGTGTGCGGTCCAATGAATGTTGCAGCGCGCGGTGGGTATCGTTACTTTCTCACCTTCACTGATGACTTGAGTAGATATGGGTATATTTACTTGATGAAACACAAGTCTGAAACGTTTGAAAAATTCAAGCAATTTCAGAGTGAAGTTGAGAATCATCGTAACAAGAAGATTAAATTTCTGTGATCTGATCGAGGAGGTGAATATCTGAGTTATGAGTTTGGCAGTCACTTAAGACAATGTGGAATTGTTTCACAGTTGACACCGCCCGGAACACCACGGCGTAATGGTGTGTCTGAACGTCGTAATCGAACCTTGTTAGATATGGTGCGTTCTATGATGTCTCTTGCCGATTTGCAACTATCGTTTTGGGGTTATGCATTAGAGACAGCTGCATTCACTTTAAATAGGGAACCATCAAAATCCGTTGAGATGACGCCATATGAACTGTGGTTTGGCAAAAGGCCAAAGTTGTCGTTTCTTAAAGTTTGTGGATGTCATGCTTATGTCAAAAAGCTTCAGCCTGAAAAGCTGGAACCCAAAGCGGAGAAATGCATCTTCATAGGATACCCGAAAGATACAGTCGGGTATACCTTCTATCTCAGTTCCGAAGGCAAAGTGTTTGTCGCAAAGAACGGAACAATTCTTGAGAAAGAGTTTCTCTCGAAAGAATTGAGTGGGAGGAAAATAGAGCTTGATGAGGTTATTAAACCTTTACTTCAACCAGAAAGTAGCGCAGCGCAGAAAGATGTTTCTGTGGAACCTACGACGATAGAAGAGGAAGTTAATGATGATGATCATGAAGCTTCGAATCAAGCTACTATTGAACCTCGTAGGTCGACAAGGACGCGTACTACGCCCGAGTGGTATGGCAACCCTGTCTTGGAGGTCATGTTGTTAGACAACAATGAACCTACGAGCTATGGAGGAGCAGTGATGGGCCTGGATTCCGAGAAATGGTTAGAGGCCATGAAATCCGAGATGGGATCCATGTATGAAAACAAAGTATGGACTTTGGAAGTACTACCTGAAGGGCTAAAGGCCATTCAGAACAAATGGATCTTTAAGAAGAAGACGGACGCGGACGGTAATGTCACCGTCTATAAAGCTCGACTTGTGGCAAAGGGTTTTTCAAAAGTTCAAGGAGTTGACTACGATGAGACTTTCTCACCCGTAGCGATGCTTAAGTCTGTCAGAATCATGTTGGCAATAACTGCTTATTTCGACTATGAAATTTGGCAGATGGATGTCAAAACGGCATTCCTCAACGGTATCCTTGAGGAAGAGTTGTATATGATGCAACCCGAAGGTTTTGTCGATCCAGAGAATGCTGACAAAGTTTGCAAACTCCAGCGATCCATTTATGGACTGGTGCAAGCATCTCGGAGCTGGAATAAGCACTTTGATGAGGTGATCAAAGCGTTTGGGTTTATACAAGTTTATGGAGAAGCTTGTATTTACAAGAAAGTGAGTGGGAGCTCTATAGCGTTTCTAGTGTTATATGTGGATGACATATTGCTAATTGGAAACAGTATAGAAATGCTGGAAAGCGTGAAGGAATATTTGAATAAGAGTTTTTCAATGAAGGACCTAGGAGAAGCTGCTTTCATATTAGGCATTAAGATCTATAGAGGTAGATCGAGACGCTTAATAGCACTTTCACAGAGCACATACCTTGATATAGTTTTGAAGAAGTTCAAAATGGAGCAGTCCAAGAAAGGTTTCTTGCCTGTGTTACAAGGTGTGAAGTTGAGTAAGACTCAATGCCCAGTGACTGCAGAAGATAGAGAAAAGATGAGTGTCATCCCCTATGCTTCAGCCATAGGCTCTATCATGTATGCAATGCTGTGCATAAGACCCGATGTCAGCCTTGCCATAAGTATGGCCGGAAGGTTTCAAAGTGATCCTGGAGTGGAGCACTGGCAAGCGGTCAAGAATATCCTCAAGTACCTGAAAAGGACAAAGGATATGTTTCTCGTTTATGGAGGTGATGAAGAGCTCGTTGTAAAGGGTTGCGTCGATGCAAGCTTTGACACTGATCCGGACGACTCGAAGTCACAAACCGGATACGTATTTATTCTTAACGGGGGAGCAGTAAGCTGGTGCAGTTCCAAGTAGAGCGTGGTAGCTGATTCTACGTGCGAAGCAGAGTACATCGCAGCCTCGGAGGCAGCGGAGGAAGGTGTCTGGATGAAGCAGTTCATGACAAATCTTGGAGTAGTGCCTAGTGCACTAAATCCAATAAACCTGTTCTGTGACAACAATGGTGCCATTGCTCTAGCCAAGGAACCAAGGTTTCACAAGAGGACCAGACACATAAAGCGACGCTTCAACTCCATCAGATTCTACATCGAGGAGAAGGACATAAATATTTGCAAAGTGCACACGGATCTGAATGTTGAGACCCGTTGACTAAACCTCTTCCAAGGGCTAAACATGATCAACACAAGAACTGTATGGGTGTTCGATTCATTACCATGTAAATCACATAGTGATATGAACTAGATTATTGACTCTAGTGCGAGTGGGAGACTGTTGGAAATATGCCCTAGAGGCAATAAATAAAGTGTTTATTATTATATTTCCTTGTTCATGATAATCGTTTATTATCCATGCTATAATTGTATTGATTGGAAACACATTGCATGTGTGGGTAAATAGACAACACTGTGTCCCTAGTATGCCTCTAGTGAACTAGCTCGTTGATCAAAGCTGGTCAAGGTTTCCTAGCCATTGGCATGTGATGTAATTTGATAACGGGATCACATCATTGGGAGAATGATGTGATGGACAAGACCCAAACTACAAACGTAGCGTATGATCGTGTCAGTTTATTGCTACTGTTTTCTGCATGTCAATGTATATGTTCCTATAACCATGAGATCATGCAACTCACAGATATCGGAGGAGTGCCTTGTGTGTATCAAACGTTGCAACGTAACTGGGTGACTATAAAGGTGCTCTACAGGTTTCTCCGATGGTGTCTGTTGAGTTGGCATGGATCGAGACTGGGATTTGTTACTCCGTGTGACGGAGAGGTATCTCAGGGCCCACTCGGTAATGCAACATCACAACAAGCCTTGCAAGCAATGTGTCTAATATGTTAGCCATACAATCTTGCATTACGGAACGAGCAAAGAGACTTGCCGGTAACGAGGTTGAACTAGGTATGGAGATACCGACGATCAAATCACGGGCAAGTAACATACCGAAGAACAAAGGGAACGTTATACGGGATTAACTGAATCCTTGACATAGAGGTTCGACCGATAAATATATTCGTAGAATATGTAGGAACCAATGTGGACATCCAGGTCCCGCCATTGGTTATTGGCCGGAGAGGTGTCTCGGTCATGTCTACATAGTTCTCGAACCCACAGGGTCTGCACACTTAAGGTTCGATGATGTTTCGGTAGTGTAGAGTTTTGTATGGTGGTGACCGAAGATTTTTCGGAGTCCCGGAGGAGATCTCGGATGTCACGAGGAGATCCAGAATGGTCTGGAGGTAAAGATTCATATATAGGAAGTCCCAGTTTGGTCGCCGGAAAAGTTTCGGGCTCATCGGTAGTGTACCGGGAGTGCCGGTAGTGTACCAGGAGGCCTCCGGGAGAGGTATTTCGAACCTAGAGGGTCCATGGGCTGTGGGAGAACAATAACCAGCCCTTAGTGGGCTGGTGGAACAGCCAGAAAGGCCCATGGCGCCATGAGAAAAAAATACCAAAAGGAAAAGGTGGAAAAAGGCAAAAAGGGGCTATATAAGGAAGGAGTCCTAATCCTACTTGGAGTAGAAGGAGGAGGACTCCTCCCTCCTAGCCGGCCGAACCAGCTAGCCTTGGAGGCCAAGGCTGCCTCTCCTCCTCCTCTCCTCCTATATATACTAGAGGGTTTCAAGGGTTTTGCACAAGTTCTTTCTTCCACGTGCAACCCTAACCTCTAGTGCATAGTTTCTCCTCTAGATCAGTTTTCTGCGGTCCTTAGGCGAAGCCCTATAGGAATAACCCCACCACCATCACCGGAGTGCCGTCACGCTGCCGGTGAACTCTTCCTCCTCTCCGCCTCCTCTTGCTGGATCAAGACGGTGGAGATCGTCATCAAGCTGCACGTGTGCTAAACGCGGAGGTGCCGTCTGTTCGGTACTAGATCGGAAGGATCGTGATCAAGGCCACGGGACGTTCATGATCGGATCGCGGGACGGATCATGACGAGATCGCGGGACGGTCCGTGATTAGATCGCGGGACGGTCCGTGATTAGATCGCGGGATGCTCGGTGATCTATATCGCGAAGAAGTACGACTACACCAACCGCGTTTCTTAACGCTTCCCGCTTAGCCATCTACAAGGGTACGTAGATCCACTCTCCCTCTCGTAGATGCTCATCACCATGGATAGGTTTGCGTGCGCGTAGGATAATTTTTGTTTCCCATGCAACGTTCCCCAACAGCCCCGGCCAGTGCACCTTCGCTCTTGCAAGGGCCAACCGGCCTCCGCCGATGCACGAGGAGTGTTTGACGGTGTCGAGGCGGGGCAAAGCGGCAATCAACGTCTGCACCAAGCCAAAGTAGCTGCATGGCAGCGGCTCGTAGGGCCATAAGCGTATGCAAAGGTCCTTCATGGCCGGCTCCTCCATTTGTTGAAGCTCCATTAGCTATTTCAGCTGCTCCACTAGAAGAGAAGGACGCTCGAGGGCTCCAAACTATGCCCAGAACAGTCGAGCTTCATCTCCTTCTCCCCGCGAGGCGAACAACTGATTGGCGTCCGCCACGCTCTTCTGGAGATCAGAGGATGCGCCTGAGGATCGCCACACCTGGGTAAGCAATGCAAATTTGCTATCCCTGAATACACACTTTAGTGAGTACGGCTTACCATCTGTTATGTCTTTGGCTTGGCGCACTTGCTCCTCGTAGAACCGTCTGTCCACTCGTTGCTGATGGAGTTCGGTTTTTAAAGTGGACACTTCGGCCGAGCTCGCCTTATTCTTCTGCTCCAAAGCCTCACATCTTTCACTCGCGTCCTTGAGCTCCTGCTGGCCCTCTGCCACGCGAGCCTCATGTTTGCCACTGGTGGCCCACATGGCGGAAAGGGCAACAACCGTTTCTTTAGCAGTCGCCCTTTCAGCGGCCGCTTCGTCCTTCGCACGTTGGAGCTTGGCCTTGAGCCTCTCCATCTCCTTCGTCGAGGCTGCATGTACATTATACAATGTGAAAAAGCTGCATTGACAATATTCGGACGATAGAGATCAGAAAAAGGTATTCGGGTTCTGTTCTGACATATGTTGACCCTCGTCGAATCTTCGGTTAATGGCCTCAACTTTGTCTTTGGAGCGCTTAAGCTTCCGATTTAGCTCGTCCAGCTCGGCGCCATTTTTGCCGCCGCCGATGACGAAGCCTGCATTACATAAACAGTTGATTTATTACATGGGTTTTCAATTCCCGAATTGTAGTCAATCTTATCATATGTTGGACCTTATTAGGCGTTATCCTAACATGTGGGACACTTAAAGTATATCTAGTCCGATATCCGACACAGGAGTGACCCCTAGGTGAGTTTTTTCACCTCACCTAGGGCTCGAGGGCTGCCATGTATATGAGATAAATAAATAAAAACTTCTCAAATAAGAACATCGGGTGACTTACTTGAAAACCCGTAAGAAGACCTTTGAAAGCCTTCTTTAGTCCGCTGTCAATGGACTAAATGCTTTGCAAAACCGCACCCATAAGGGTGCGGTGATCCTCGAGGATGGACGCGCTCGATAGAGCCTCCTTCGTAACCGACCACCTATTGGTCGGTGGTGCCGGTGATGATCGGATACTCTGATCACCTATCGGGGATTGAACCGGTACCTCTGGAGGCATAGTGTGCTCCAGAGATGTTCTTGGAGGGGACTGAGCACCCACTCGTCCGGCCTCCTCGATGTTTGGGAGGGGTGTCCCCCCTGGTCATCAATGGCCAAAGGCGTTAGCCCCAGCCACGGTACGATCCTCTTCACCACTGGTGTCTGCCTTCATAGGAGTGTGCTGGGACGACACCTCCGCGGCATCCCTCGTGGCGCCTGGAGTGGTGGGATGCGAGGCATCCCCACTCTCCGCCAGTTCGGCGGGCGGGGTTTCCCCGTCCGATATCACCTCGATGGGGATGACACGTGGAGGGTTGTAAAGCTAATAGTCCACATGTTAGTAAACTCTAAATCTGTTCATAATGAATAGGAGGGTTTTCATATCCTAACCTTTTCGAAGGGGGCTTGACCCATAGGCTCGTTCGCGGAACCTCCTCGAGGTCTTCGGACATGGTGTCTGATTCCGAACTATTGTCAGTCAGAATCACCCGCACCCGACGCACCCTCTGATAGATAGGAGGAGGGGCCTGCTCCGGAGCGTCCGAAGACTTTGCTCTCTTCTTGGCATGCGGGGAATTAAATCTCCCCTCGCCCTTGACCTCGGCCTCCTCTTCTTACTCCTCTTCTTCATCTTCCTCCTCCATAGCCTCCTCCTGATTCGAGGAGGCGGGGGTATCCTTGGATGCAGCGTCAGGCTGGTCCCTAACGTGGATGCCATCCTGGCCTAGTTTCTTCTTCTTCTCTTTTTTCGTGGGATCCTCGTAAGGCTTTACCACGCGCATTTTTGCTAACAGCCCGGTCCTCTTGTCTTCAGGCTGAGGCGCCGGACTATTAATGTTGACGGCTTTCTTCAACCATCTCTGCAAAGACAGATCGGATAACGGGTTATGAGATCTCCTTATGTAATGGAGCCGACCAAGGTAGGGTGTATCGTACCTCGGATTCGGGCTTGGCGGCGTGCATACCCTTGTCCTCCTCCTCGGATGGCCAGATCTTCTATGATTTGACGAGCACCTTCCACAACTTCTCCCGCGTAGTGCGGAAGAGATTCCAGACTATGGGCTCGGTGTCAAGATCACGAGCACACAAGGGAGTGTCTCGGCACTGGCAAGGGAGGATGCGTCTTCGGAGCATCACCTGGACCACATTGGTCAACTTGGTTCCCTCCTCGACCATGGAGCGGATGCGCTTCTATAGGTCGCTCACCTCCTTGCCCGGTCCCCAGACAAGGCGCTTTTCAAGCCATCAAGCCAGTCTAGTGGGGGGACTGGATCTGAATGCGGCGGAGGGATGCTTACCTTCTTCTCGTGGTTCAGTGATGTAGAACCACTCCTTCTGGCACCCCTTGATGGTGTCAATAAGTGTGCCCGACGACCACCCGATGTAGGTGAGCTTGCTGATGAAGGCCCTGCCGCAATCTACGTGCTTGCCGCCGATGCACTTGGGCTTGATGTTGAACACCTGAAGCCAGAGCCCGAAGTGTGGCTCGATGCGCACGAAGGCCTCGGAAACGTGGATGAATGCCGAGATGTGCATGATGGAGTTCGGCGGGAGGTCGTGGAAGTTGGGGCCATAGAAGAACATCAACCCCCTGACAAAGGGATGGAGGGGAAAGCTCAACCCCCTAATGAAGTGGGGGATGAACACCACCCTTTCGTCTAGCTTGGGGGTGGGATCACTTAGCCCTCCTCCATCGTGCGGTGAGGGATGCCGGTGGGGAGGTATGCGGCCTTCTTGAGGTCCTAGATGTCCTCGTCAGTCACCGTGGAGGCTTCCCACTTGCCGTTAGAGCTAGAGCCTGCCATTGGTGAGCTCGGAAGGGGAGGCGGAAGATTTAGATCTGGGCATCGGAGGCTCAAGGAATGGGAGGCAGCGAAAGCAGAGGGAGAGCATGAATATCCGCGGGGTTTTCTTTCCCTTTTATGAGGCTTATTGTTTGAGCCCCCTCCGCCACGCCATGAATCCCTCGACTTCCCGAGACGTGTGCACAGTTGCGCATGCATGATTGAACATATCTCGTGTGAAACGGAGCACGATCTTCATTTTGATAGATCGTGCTGATGGAATGGCCTCAAACCACGCGTCGGGTCCCTGTAACTGGCCTAGCGGTAGTATTGGGTCGTGACCTTTCGTCCGTAAGGTCGTTAGGGAACGTTATCTTTTCTTCCCTGATGTTTGGCCTTCAAAGCTAACTTATTCCGCAGTATTCGGATGCGCCGCTATTAAGCTATTTGTCATCGGAGGCTGAACTCTATTTGCCAAAAATCTCTTACCTCGCAAGTCGAAGGCTTTGTTCTTGAAGCAATTGGAGCTGAAGACCCTTGGCATTGGAGGCAAGGTCGGGGTGCTACTAAGGGAGTCCTGGATTAAGGGGTCCTCGGGAAGCCGCCCTATTCTTATTGGCCGGACTATATGGGCTACTTACCGAACACTAGAGATTTGAAGGCCCAGTCTCCCAGATGGAAGCTTCGGGAAGCACGGCTTGCGCTCCAGGTTTGATGTAGCAAATAGGCATGCTTATCTCTTCGGCATGTAACTGACCCCGTGTAAACCCTAGGCATCCTTGGCATCTATATAAGCCGGAGGGTTTTAGGGTATAGGAACAGAACAACTCATCTAGGGCTAGCTATTCGATCTCGAGGTAGACCAACTCTATAACCCCCACATCATCAATACAACCAACCAGAACGTATTTTATTACCTCCATAGGAGGGCCCGAACCTGGGTAAATCTGTGTCCCCTTTGTCTCCTGTTACCGTCGATTCCAGTCTCACAGTTTGGGACACCCTACCCAAGATCCACCGGTTTTGACACCAACACTACCCCTACTTTGTCACTGGGTGAGGACACCGCAAGATTGAACCCAAAACCAAAAACTTCTCCCATTGCAAGAATTACCAATCTAGCTGGGCAAACCAAATCAATAAGACAAAAAGACTTGCAAGGATATGAAATCATGCATATAAGAAATCAGAGGAGATTCAAAAAAGATTCATGGATAATCTGAACATAAACTCACAATTCATCGGATCTTAACAAACACACCGCAAAAGAGGATTGCATCGGATATATCTCCATGAAGATCATGAAGAACATGGTATTGACTATCAAAGAGAGAGAACAAGCCATCTAGCTTCTAGCTATGGACCCGTAGGTCTGTGGTGGACTACTCACGCATCATCGGAGGGGTAATGGAGTTGATGTAGATACCCTCCATGATAGAAACTCCCTCCGGCAGATTACCGGAAATGGCTCCAAGATTGGATCTATCGGGAACGGAGGCTTCCGGTGGCGAAAAAGTACTTGCGTGGCTCTTTTTGATGTTGTGGGAATATTTGGGTATTTATAGGCCAAGTATTAAGGTTAGGAGACCTTCCAGGAGGCAACAATCCTGCTAGGCATGGCCAGGGGGGTGCCTAGCAGGCTTGTGGCGCCCTGGCACCTCCCCTAACGTGCACTCCAAGCTTGGATGACTTGTTTCCTTCCACAAAAATTCCTTCCACAGGTTTTATTCCATTTGGACTACGTTTAATATTCCATATGTGCAAAACTCAAAAACAAGGAAAAATCAAAAACTGACACTTGGCTCTAGATTAATAGGTTAGTCCCAAAAATAATATAAAATAGCATATTAATTCATATAAAACATCCAAAACAGATAATATAATAGCATGCCATCATCAAAAATTATAGATACATTGGAGACGTATCACTTACCGGTAACGAGATTGAACTAGGTATAGAGATACCGACTTTCGAATCTTTGGCAAGTAACATATCGAAGAACAAAGGGAACAACATACATGATTATTTGAATCCTTGACATAGAGGTTCAACCGATAAATATCTTCTTAGAATATGTAGGATCCAATATGGGCATCCAGGTCCCACTATTGTTTATTGGCCGTAGAGGTGTCTCGGTCATGTCTACATACTTCTCGAACCTACGGGGTCTGCACACCTAAGGTTCGGTGACGTTTCGGTATAGACGAGTTACGTATGTTGGTGACCAAAGGTTGTTCGGATTCCCGGATGAGAGCCCGGACATGACGAGGATCTTTGGAATGGTCCCGAGGTAAACATTCATATATAGGCAGTCGGTATTCGGGTTCCGGAAAAGTTTCGGGACTTACGGTGTTGTGACGGGAATACCGAAAGTGTTTCGAGGGTCCATCGGGTGGCTCCACCTGCCATGAAAGGATCCATGGGCTGTGAGAAAGGGGACACCAGACCTTGGTGGGCTTGCCAACCCTCCCACAAGTCCCATGCGGCCGAAGGGGGTGAGGCGGAAGCCCTAAAGGGGACGGGCCACCTTGGCTTGGAGGCCAAGCCACCCCTTGGCCGCCGCCCCTAGGGCTGGGAACCTTAGGGCGCAGCCCCTTCCCCCTTCCCCCTGTATATATGAGAGAGGGAGGAGGGCAGCCACACCATAAGTCACGACACAGCCCTTCCTCCCTCCTAGATCTGTTTCTCCTCTAGATTGATTTCGTAGTGCTTGGCGAAGCCCTACCGGATCAGCTCCACCACCATCGCCGCCGCGCCGTCGTGATGCCGGAGAACTCATCTACCTCTCCACCCCGTGTTGCTGGATCAAGAAGGTGGATATCGTTATCGAGTTGCATGTGTCCTGAACACGGAGGTGCCATCCGTTCAGCATTAGATTGGAAGGACCACGATAGGATCGCGGGACGGGTCATGATTTGATAGCGAAGATGTTCGACTACACCAACCATGTTTCTTAACGCTTCCCGCTTAGTGATCTACAAGGGTATGTAGATCCACTCTCCCTCTCGTAGATGCTCATCACCATGGATAGATCTTGCGTGTGCGTAGGAAATTTTTTGTTTCCCATGCAACGTTCCCCAACAATGGTATCAGAGCTAGGTCTATGTGTAGATGAGATCACGAGTAGAACACAAAGGAGTTTGTGGGCATTGATATTCAGATCGGTTCCTCCCTTGGTCTTTTCTTGATTCAGCAGTATTGTGGGATGAAGCAGCCCAGACCAACATTACTCGTCCACGTACGAGAGACCGGTTCCATGGATTAACATGTGACTTTGTTCCATAAAGATGGCTCGCGGGTGTATGTCTCTCCCACTTTAGTTGGATCTAATTCGATAAAGGCGGTCCTTCAGAAGGTTGAAAAGCAATTTGTGTATCACCGTTGTGGTTTTGTGCAGGTAAGAATCGTTCTTGCTAGATACTCGTAGTAGCCACGTAAAACATACAATAACAATTAGAGGACGTCCAAATTGTTCTCGCAGGGTATGTTGTGATATGATATGGCCAACTATATTATGAGATATATGTGATGTATGATATGATCATATTTTGTATAGAATATCACGACTTGCATCTCGATGTGTACGACAACCGGTAGGAGCCATAGGGTTGTCTTTAATTATTGTATGACCTGCGTGTCAATCATTAAGAGATAGGTAATGCTTTATTTTAGAGCTAAGCGGTAGCAATGGTAGTAGAAGCATGGTGGGCGCCACAACCCCGATGGCGACACGTTCAGGGAGATCAAGATGATGGATATCATGGTGTCATGTGGGTGACGATGGAGATCATGCCGGTGCTTTATAGATGGAGATCAAAAGCACAAGTTCATGGCCATATCATGTCACTTATGATTTGCATCTGATGTTAATCCTTTTATGCATCTTATTTTGCTTAGGACGCCGATAGCATTATAAGGTGATCCCTCACTAAAATTTCAAGATAAAGTTCTGTTCTCCCCGACTGTGCACCGTTGCGAAAGTTTGTCCTGTTGAGACACCACATGATGATCGGTTGTGATAGACTCGACGTTCACACACAACGGGTGCAAGCCAGTGTTGCACTGGCAAAACACTCGGGTTAAACTTGACGAGCCTAGCATGTACAGACATTGCCTCGGAACACAAGAGACCAAAAGGTCGACCATGAGTCATATCGTAGATATAATCAACATGATGATGTTTACCATTGAAACCACCTCAACTCATGTGATGATCGGACTTGAGTTGGTGAATTTGGATAATGTATCACTCGAATGACCGGAGGGATGTCCATTTGAGTGGCTTCGTCTTGGCTTGCCGAAGTAGCTCTCGGGTGTGGTGAACTTCCTCGGGGAGCTTCATGGACTCCTTCATCGGGTTATGAACGAGGCTATCGGCGGAGAGGATGAAGTAGGTCTAGAACCTGAGTGGTGTGTCATCCTCCTTGGTCGGAATCAGTGTCCAACTCTCGCCAAGATCATCCTTCCTGAAGGGAAGGTAGCGAGTAGGTGGCTCGTTAGCCATCTCTGGTATGATGTCTCGAAGGTGTTGGAGTGCCTTACATGCAGCTGTCTAGACCGCGAGTATCATGGTCTCCATCCATGGTCCTTCAAAGAACCAACTTGTCGGGGAGTTGTTTGCCTTCACAACCACATCTACGTGGTACTCCTTCGTGGCGGCATCGACCTAGTGCTCGTGGTAGAGGAAAATGGGTGGTTGGCGAAACTGGCACTTCTCTAGGCTATCCTCAAGGAGTAAGGGAAGCCGGATGTCAGGAAGGCTTCGGGTACGATGGCCATCTATAAAGGTTTGAAAGGAGGAGAGTCAGCAGAGTGTTGTGTGAAGAATAGAAGAGGTAAATAGTGCAGATTTCCCTAAGTATAGGTGCTAGGTGTAGTTTGAAAGCGGTTTCTATCCTAACTAATGTCCATGCTAACTAATTGCTTCCTACAGTCAGGATGGTTCTGATACCAGCTCTATGGGAACAACGACTCATAAATCCTGATCACCGAATCCACGTGTATAGTGATCCCAAAGATCAATGCTCACTAAACATACATAAGCTGAATAACAAGAGTCTTACATCCACATTTAGCGTCTTACACAAATAAAGACCTTGAAGGTCTAGTCTTACATAGATAGGGCCACAAGGGCCAAACCCTTAAATAGAACAAGCAGCAGAAATCTTGGTGGAAAGCGTGAACCCATGCCATCTGCCTTAACCTACAGGCATTCTCACTGGGAAGCGTCCTAGTTCGCATGTTCGTCACCAACGAACTCTTCAACATACTCCTATTCTTCCATGTCTGGCCAATTAAATAACTAGTGGCAAGCCAATGAGTACTTTGAATGTACTCGCAGGCAACCCAAGTTGTGGAACAAGGTAACAATGATGCATGATATATCACTAAGTAGGTAATTTTGCGAAAAGCTAATTTTGAATGGAAATGGCATGATCAAGCAACTAGTAAGCATGCATCAACAATTAGCAGATATCCATATAAAAAAGTTACAGATATCATCGTAAGTAGGGGTTGAACACCTCATGTTCATTCATCATACTAAGTCATCGGACTTAGTTCAATTCCCATGCTAAATCATCGGACTTAACTCATGTGACCTCTTTGTCACCATCACTCCCATACTCACACCAAGTTTCATGACAACATCCGGACATAGTCTAAGCAGCAGCACCCAACTGTCCTTGACTGTGGACACGGCTGTTCGAATAGTTTTACACTCTACAGAGGTTGCACACTTTACCCACAAGACTCGGGGAACTTCCGTGTCATCCACGACTCGCGGTATATAGCATACCCAAGGTAAGCACCCAAACAATGCCTTTCCCCTAGCGATACTAAAAAATAGTCCACTCGACTGGTACTCAACCCTCACTATGTACATCACACGAGCCTCGCTCCAGATCGTACCATCCATGAGGGGTCCAACGGTGTGCCCGGTGCGTGTAAAGACATCACATGATCGTACATACCGGTACGACCCTGTATCGAGAGTGACCACGCCACTCCCGCCACTAGTAATGCGGGCTCCTTGCCAATACCCACCAAGGTAATCAACAAAGCCCCGTCTGATAAGGGGTATCGTGGTTGCGCATGTAATGTTGGGACGGTCCACAAATCTTAAATCTAATCCGTTTTCAAAATCACACTCTCAACTTGCTTTGGCACACCACTTCTTTCTCGAGTGGTCACCCATCTTCTCATCATATCCCTCGGGCATTAGTGGCACCCGACGGGGGCTTCAAAAAGTCTTAGAAATCGTTTCTTTTCTTTCCATCACCATGCGTAAACCTGAACCATTTGCGTATCATCTACTAGCATCCTATCTACTCCCACCCGCACAAACCTCATAAGGTGGTAGGGTCATGCACGATGCAAGTGTCAATGGCAAAAGCTTCAGAAGCAACCCATAGGAAGGGTCACTACTCCTCATGATCAAATATGACAAAAGTAAAGTGCTATATGTCATGCAATGTAATTAGTTTCTTGACATGGTCAAAGGGCTACTTGCCTGGACAAACAAAGTCTCCGGGGTCTTCGAAGTCTTTGGGTCCAACTTCCTCGTCAACCGCGTAATCTATCGTCGCGAATAAAAGCGATGAAAATAAGCATCACACAAAACAGAGCACACAAGTCACTATTCAAAATGCTAACCTATTCTGATAAATACTAAATGTCATAATAAAATATTCTCCTAGGGTTTTGTTGTGAAAAATATTTTGGAAATTAATTAACACAGGCAAAAAGATCCCTAAATATAGGTTTTAAAATAAAATAGCATATAAAATATTTTCATACATTTTTAGAAATGGCACTAATAAATTCTATGGATTATATCAAGATTTAAGGTGGAAGAATATTTGGATTTAGATGAATATACAAATTTCTGGAATTTTTGGAAGTTTAAACAGAAAAAGAAAAAGAAAAGGGGTACTGTGCCCTCATGGGCCAAAAACACCCAACCGAGCTGGCCTAAGGTGGGAACCGGCCCAGGGCGAGGCGCCGCGCACGGCAGGTTTGATTTCAAACCTGCCTGTGGGCCCTGCTTGCCAACGAGAGAGGAGGGGGTGAGGGGATGATAGGTGCGCCCCACCTGTCATCCCTCACCTCGCGACAGGGATGGGAGGGAGCTCACCGACGGCGTCTCCGGCCACGGCGGTCTAGGCGGAAGGCACCGGCGTGCTCAGGGGGCTCTCGCGTGTCGGTGGGTGGCCAAGGGGGTCGCCGGGGTGAAGGGAATCGCCGGCGAGGGGAGGTGCCTGACGGCAGCGAGGGTTTGGTTCGGGAGAGGGCTCCTGACCATGGGGTCGAGCGGGCTGAGCACGGGGGAGATGCGGAGGGGAGGAGAGGGCGAGGAGAGAGGGGCAAGGGCTCTGGGAGGCCCTCTTTATAGGTGGGCGCCGGCTCACCGTGGACGCGGTGCGTCGGTGAGCACTGGCTGCTCGCTACAGGCTGCGGGGAAGGAAATGGGCATGTCCAGGGTGCTTGTGGGTGTGGTCTAGGCCAGGAGGAGAGGAGAGAGAGGCGGGGGCGCTCGCGCGTGCAAGCCCTCTGGTGGGCCGAGCTAGAGAGGGGGTCACCGGATAGAGAGGGAGGAGGGGGCCGAACGCATGGAGTATTGTGGACGTCGAGGGGGACAGGGGACAAGGTTGGGAGGCCCGAGGCTGTCGGGAGCGCTCGTTGGGGAGCGACTACAGTGCGGGTGCGCACTATAGCACGCTCGAGAGCGCAAACCTTGCATTCCAAGGCATGCCCTTGGCATTTTCTGTGCAGCCACGTGTGCCCAGGAGATCTAGGGGAGATACAAAGCCTAGGGGACTTAGGGAGGCATCTGGGGGTGCCTTAGGGTAGAAGAAAAGGGGAGAGAGGGAGGAATGGGTGCTGTCCAGGGTAGAAATGAAGGTTTTTACCCCCCAAATCATTGAGCTGATCCCCAGAGGAAATTACTGGAGGTACAACCCATCTACAAGAGGTTGTGGTAAAAAGTTGGGGGTAAGGGTAAAAGAGTAAGGGGTGGAAATGGTGGTTTTAAGAATGGACCAGAAAGTGTTTGATAGGGTTTTGGTCAAGAAGAATTTACCATCTTACTAAGATATTCAACAGGGTCAAGGGCTAGATAAAAATGAGATGATTCACCAAGTTTGAGCTCAAGTGAGCAAAGTTGACAATGGATACTTGGTAAACCCTAAAAACTAACAAAATCTGGTTTCTGTAGATCTAGTGATGCTAGGCTTTTAACCTTGATGCACCACTTAGTGTGGCATCACTATTTGGTCCTTAGAGCATGGCCACAAATATTGGGGTCAAGGGGAGAAACTTCATAATGTAAAGTTGCTCAAATTTGAATCTGGACAAGAAGGGTATTGGGATGGTTTGAAGAATCAAATCAACTTGGATTGATATGAAACTTTGCAAGATCATCACCTATGATAGTGTTGACTTGCTAGAATTTTCCTGGAATTTATTGAGAATATTTCTTATATAAATATTCTAGAAGTTTGATTTGAACATAAAGGGTTTTGAGGGGTTTTGCCCATGATTTGAACATGCCCTTGTGTTCAAACTCATATATATGGAAAATATATGCCCACTGAGTTTCCCTAAATTTTATCAAATATTTTAAAAGCATTTAAATAATTTTCCCTATGAAAGACCATTTCTGGTCTTAAGAAGAAGCCTTTAAATAAAATATAAGAATAATATTAAAAATTAATATTTGGTGGTTTTGGAAAGTCTCATATATAGTATGTTTGAAGTAAAGCTTTTTGGGAAGAAGAATCCACCCAATTTGAGGACTTGAAGTGCAAACCTTATTTCAGGGGGGGTTTGAGAACCTAATTTGAATAAATCATTTTTGGTTAAAACAAAATTTGATAAAAATGGTTTTGGTCACTATTCACATGGCATGATCATTGGGCAAGAGGTTTGGGTCAAGGAAGATGAAATGAAGTGGAATAGAACCTAGGAGTGCCATATATCACAATCACCAAGCAAGCAACATCATTGCAAACAAGCACAAACACTTAGAAAAAAGTTTTAGTTGGCTCCAATTTTTATAAACCCAAACATATCAAGGTGATACAAACACAGGGTGTGACAGTTCTTAACTAATGTGATTAATTGAACTCATTTGTCTTGAACATAGTCTAAAGTGTGTTTGCAAATTATTTTGTAGATAGCTCTCGCTGTAGCTCCCCTGTTGTATTGATACGTTCCAAAATAAAAAGTAAGTTGAAAGATGGTAGCACCAATTATGCGGACTTTTGTTCTTGATCTGAGGATTGTCCTCAGTTGCTATACAGAAGGCTTTTGTCCTTAATGCACCGCACGGTGCGCCACCCCCAGATGCGGCGTTTGTGGATGTTGTGAACATCTAACAAGCACATTCTGATGACTACTTGATAGTTCAGTGCGTCATGCATTACGGCTTAGAATTGAGGCTCCAAACACGTTTTGAACATGACAGGGCATATGTGATGTTCCAAGAGCTGAAATTGGATTTCAGGGTCGTGTCCATGTTGAGAGGTATGAGACCTCCAACAAAGATTCTTTTCTTGCAAGATGAAGGAGAATATCTCAATCATTCAGCATGTGCTCAAATTGTCTGAGTGCTAAGATAGCTTGAATCGCGTGGGAGTTGATCTTCTAGATAAGATAGTGATCGATATAGCTCTCCAAGTCATTGCCACCAAGCTACTAGAGCATTGTGATGAACTATAACATGCCAGGGATGGACGATCCCATGAGCTATTTGCGATGTTTGACATCTCGAAGGTCGAAGTCAAGAAGGAGCATCAAGTGTTGATGGTTGGTAAAACTACTAGTTTTGAGAAAGGCAAGGGCAAGAAGGGAAACTTCATGATTGGCAAGCCAGTTGTTGCTCAAGTGAAGAAACCTAAGGCTAAACCCAACCTGAGACTAAGTGCTTCTATAATGAGGGGAAGTGTCACTGGAGCGGAACTACCCTAGATACTTGGTAGATAAGAAGGCTGACAATGTCGACACAAGTATATTTGATATACATGTTATTTGTGTGTACCTTACTAAGTACTCCTAGTAGCACTTCAGCATTAGATACCAGTTCAATTGCTAAATGTTAGTAACTAGAAATAAAAGCTACGGAATAAATGGAGACTAACTAAGGGTGAGGTGACGATGCATGTTGGAAGTGTTTCCAAGGTTGATATGATCACCATCGCACGCTCACTCTACCTTCGGGATTATTGTTGAACCTATATAAATGTTATTTGGTGTTTGCGTAGAGCATGATCATGATTAGATCGTTTTTATTGCAATACGGTTATTCATTTAAGTTAGAGAATAATGGTGATTCTGTTTACATGAATAATACCTTCAATGGTCATACACCCAATGTGAATGGTTTATTGAATCATGATCGTAGTAATAAACATATTTATAATATTGATGCCAAAATATGCAAAGTTAGTAATGATAAGTACCACATACTTGTGGCACTGCCGCGAAGGTCATGTTGGTGTAAAAACGCATGAGGAAAATCTATGCTAATGGATCTTTTGACTCGCTCGATTTCGAATAGGTTGAGACATGCGAACCATGCCTCTTCAATAAGATGACTAAGACCCCGTTTTCTGATATGATGGAGCGGGCTAGTGACTTATTTGAATTGATACATGTTGATGTATGTGGTGTTGGAAATATGCCCTAGAGGCAATAATAAAATGGTTATTATTGTATTTCCTTGTTCATGATAATTGTCTATTGTTCATGCTATAATTGTGTTAACCGGAAACCATAATACATGTGTGAATACATAGACCACAACATGTCCCTAGTGAGCCTCTAGTTGACTAGCTCGTTGATCAATAGATGGTCACGGTTTCATGGCCATGGACATTGGATGTCGTTGATAACGGGATCACATCATTAGGAGAATGATGTGATGGACAAGACCCAATCCTAAGCATAGCACAAGATCGTGTAGTTCGTTTGCTAAAGCTTTTCAATGTCAAGTATCGTTTCCTTAGACCATGAGATTGTGTAACTCCCGGATACCGTAGGAATGCTTTGGGTGTGCCAAACGTCACAACGTAACTGGGTGGCTATAAAGGTGCACTACGGGTATCTCCGAAAGTATCTGTTGGGTTGGCACGAATCGAGACTGGGATTTGTCACTCCGTGTGACGGAGAGGTATCTCTGGGCCCACTCGGTAAGACATCATCATAATGAGCTCAATGTGACTAAGGAGTTAGCCACGGGATGATGTATTACGGAACGAGTAAAGAGACTTGCCAGTAACGAGATTGAACAAGGTATGGGGATACCGACGATCGAATCTCGGGCAAGTATCATACCGATAGACAAAGGGAATTGAATACGGGATTGATTGAATCCCTGACATCGTGGTTCATCCGATGAGATCATCGTGGAGTACGTGGGAGCCAACATGGGTATCCAGATCCCGCTGTTGGTTATTGTCCGGAGAGGTGTCTCGGTCATGTCTACGTGTCTCCCGAACCCGTAGGGTCTACACACTTAAGGTTCGATGACGCTAGGGTTATAGGGAAAAGGTATACGTGATTACCGAAGGTTGTTCGGAGTCCCTGATGAGATCCCGGACGTCACGAGGAGCTCCGGAATGGTCCGGAGGTAAAGATTGATATATAGGAAGTCCAGTTTTGGTCACCGGAAAGTTTTCGGGCTCATCGGTAGTGTACCGGGAGTGCCGGGAGGGTGCCGGAGGACCCCCGGGAGGGGTGTGACGACCAAAGGACCACATGGGCTGTTGGATAAAGTGTGCCAGCCGTTATTGGGCTGGGCAAGACTTTTTCTAAAGGCCCATGTGGCTAGGGATAAGAGATAGGGCCAAAAAGGATTTAAAAGGAGGACATCCACCACCCTTGTGGGAGGTGGACTCTCCCTTTAATTCGGCCGGCCATCTCCTCTTTGGAGTAGAGGCCAAGCCAGCCCTCCACGTCCCTCCTCCTATATATACTTGAGGTTTTGGATGTTTTGAGACAAGATTTGATCTCTCTCTCTCACGGCAAAGCCCTACCTCTCTTCTTCCTCCTCCGCAGCGCTTAGGCGAAGCCCTGTCGGAATACCTTGCTACTCCACCACCACCACGCCGTCGTGCTGCTGTTGGAGCCCTTCCCCAACCTCTCCTTCCTCCTTGCTGGATCAAGGTGTTGGAGACGTCACCGGGCTGCACGTGTGTTGAACGCGGAGGTGCCGTCCGTTCGGCACTTGATCGGATCTACCGCGATCTGAATCGCTGCGAGTACGACTCCATCAACCGCGTTCTTGTAACGCTTCCGCTTAGCGATCTTCAAAGGTATGAAGATCCACTCTCCCCTTGCTCGTTGCTGGTTTCTCCATAGATGGATCTTGGTGAACGCGTAGGAAAATTTTGATTTACTACTACGTCTCCCAACAGTGGCATCATGAGCTAGGTCTATGCGTAGAATCTATGCACGAGTAGAACACAAAGCAGTTGTGGGCATCGATTTTGTTAATATGCTTGGCGTTACTAGTCTTATCTTGATTCGACGGTATTGTGGGATGAAGCGGCCCGGACCAACCTTACACGTACGCTTACGTGAGACCGGTTCCACTGCCTGACATGCACTAGTTGCATAAGGTGGCTAGCGGGTGTCTGTCTCTCCCACCTTAGTCGGATTGGATTCGATGAAAAGGGTCCTTATGAAGGGTAAATAGCAATTGGCATATCACGTTGTGGTTTTGACGTAGGTAAGAAACGTTCTTGCTAGAAACCTATAGCAACCACGTAAAAACTTGCAACTACAAATTAGAGGACGTCTAACTTGTTTTTGCAGCATATGTCGTGTGATGTGATATGGCCAAAAGGATGTGATGTGATGCATTGTGATGTATGAGATTGATCATGTTCTTGTAATAGGGTTCACGACTTGCACGTCGATGACTATGACAACCGGCAGGAGCCATAGGAGTTGTCTTATACTATTGTATGACCTGCGTGTCAATCATAAACGCCATGTAATTACTTTACTTTATTGCTAAACGTTAGCTGTAGTAGTAGAAGTAATATTTGGCGAGACAACTTCATGAAGACACAATGATGGAGATCATGATGATGGAGATCATGGTGTCGTGCCGGTGACAGTGATGATCATGGTGCCCCGAAGATGGAGATCAAAGGAGCAAGATGATATTGGCCATATCATGTCACTATATTGATTGCATGTGATGTTTATCATGTTTACATCTTATTTGCATAGAACGACGGTAGTAAATAAGATGATCTCTCAATAAAATTTCAAGAAAGGTGTTCACCCTAACTGTGCACCGTTGCTAAGGATCGTCGTTCCGAAGCACCACGTGATGATCGGGTGTGATAGGTTCTAACGTTCGCATACAACGGGTGTAAGCCAGATTTACACATGCGAAACACTTAGGTTGACTTGACGAGCCTAGCATGTACAGACATGGCCTCGGAACATGGAAGACCGAAAGGTCGAACATGAGTCGTATAGAAGATACGATCAACATAGAGATGTTCACCATGGATGACTAGTCCGTCTCACGTGATGATCGGACACGGGCTAGTTGACATGGATCATGTATCACTTGGAAGACTAGAGAGATGTCTATCTAAGTGGGAGTTCATTAATAATTTGATTAAATGAACTTAATTATCATGAACTTAGTCTAAAAATGTCCTTGCAATTTATGTCGTAGATAGCTCGCGCTGTAGCTCCCCAGTTTTATTGATACAATCCTAGAGAAAAGTAAGTTGAAAGTTGATGGTAGCAATAATGCGGACTGGGTCCGTGATCTGAGGACTGTCCTCATTGCTGCACAGAAAGCTTATGTTTTTGATGTACCGCTAACTACACCACTCCCTCAAGCGTTGTCTGTAGATGTTGTGAACATATGACAGGCACTTTTTGGTGACTACGTGATAGTTCAATGCGTCATGCATTACGGCTCAGAATTGAGGCTCCAAAACGTTTTGAACGTCACGGAACATATGAGATGTTCTAGGAGCTGAGATTGTGATCTCAGGCTCGTGCCTATGTTGAGAGGTATGAGACCTCCAACAAGATTCTTTGTCTGCAAGATAAAGGAGAATAGCTCAATCGGTGAGCGTGTGCTCAGATTGTCTGGGTGCTACAATCACTTGAATCAAGTGGGAGTTAATCTTCCAGATGAGATAGTGATTAATGCAGTTCTCCAAGTCACTGCCACCAAGCTACTAGAGCTTCGTGATGAACTATAACATGCCAGGGATGGATAAGATGATCCCTGAGTTGTTCGTGATGTTTGACACCACGAAGGTAGAAATCAAGAAGGAGCATCAAGTGTTGATGGTTAAGTGAAACCACTAGTTTCAAAAGGGCCAGGGCAAGAAGGGAAAACTTCAGGAATGGCAAGCCAGTTGTTGCTCTAGTGAAGAAACCCAAGGTTGAGCCCAAACCCGAGACTAAGTGCTTCTGTTATGAGGAGAATGTTCGCTGAAGCGGAAAAAACCCTAGATGCTTGGTAGATAAGAAGGCTGGTAATGTCAATGGAAGTATATTTGATATACGTGTTAGTGATGTGTACCTTGCTGGTACTCCTAGTAGCACCTGGGTATTGGATACCGGTTCGGTTGCTAAGTGTTAGCAACTCGAAATAAAAGCTACGGAATAAACGGAGACTAGCTAGGTGAAAGGTGACGATGTGTGTTGGAAGTATTTCCAAGATTGATGTGATCACCATCGCACGCTCTCTCTACCTTCGGGATTTGTGATAAACCTAAATAAATGTTATTTGGTGTTTGCGTTGAGCATGAACGTGATTAGATCATGATTAGTGCAATACGGTTATTCATATAAGTTAGAGAATAATGGTTATTCTATTTGCATGGATAATGCCTTCAATGGTCATGCACCCACTCGGAATGGTTTATCGAATCATGATCGTAGTAGTACACATGTTCATAACATTGGTACCAAAAATATATAAATAATGATAGTACCACATACTTGTGGCACTGCCGCTAAATTTCATATTGGTATAAATCGCATGAAGAAACTCCATGATGATGGATTTTTTTTTTGACTCACTCGATTTCGAATCGGTTGAGACATGCGAGCCATGCCTCTTGGGCAAGATGACTGTGACCCCGTCATCCAATATGATGGAGCGGGCAAGTGGCTTATTGGAATTAATACATGTTGATGTATGTGGTCCAATGAGTGTTGAAACACACAGTGGATATCGTTGTTTTTCTTTACCTTCACTGATGATTTGAGTAAATATGGGGATATTTACTTAATGAAACACGAATCTGAAATGTTTGAAAGGTTCAAGGAGTTTTAGAGTGAAGTTAAAGATCATCGTGACCAGAAGATAAATGTCTATGATATGATCATGGAGGTGAATATCTAAGTTACGAGTTTGGTATGCAATTTTAGACAATGTGGAAATTGTTTCACAACTCACGCCTCCTGGAACACCATAGTGTGATGGTGTGTTCGAACGTCGTAGTCGTGCTCTATTGGATATAGTGAGTACTATGATGTCTCTTATCGTTTTACCACTATCATTATGGGCTTATGCATTAAAGACAAATCCATTCACTTTAATAGGGCACCATCTAAGTCTGTTGAGATGACACCGTGAGAATTATGGTTTGACAGAAGCCTAAGCTGTCATTTCTTAATGTTTGGGGCTGCGACGCTTATGTGAAAATGGGTTTTTCACCTAGCGAGCTCGAACCCAAAGCAGACAAATGTATCTTCATAGAATACCCTAATGAGACATTGGGTATACCTTCTATTTCAGATCCAAGTGCAAAAGGTGTTTGTTGCTAAGAATGGGTCCTTTCTTGAGAAAGAGTTTCTCTCGAAAGAATTGAGTGGGAGGAAGATAGAACTTGATAAGGTTGTTGAACCTTTGTTTCAACCAGAGAATAGTGCAACACAGAAAGATGTTTCTGTAGAGCCTACTCAGTTGAAAAGGAAGTTAATGATGATGATCATGAAGCTTCGGATCAAGTCACTATCGAACCTCGTAGGTCAACAAGGATGCGTACTGCTCCTGAGTAGTACGACAACCCTGTCTTGGAAATCATGTTGTTGGACAACGATGAACCTACGAACTATGGAGAAGCGATGGTGGGCCCGAATTCCAACAAATGGCTAGGAGCCATGAAATCCGAGA
This sequence comes from Hordeum marinum, assembly GCA_022496015.1. Taxonomy (NCBI): domain Eukaryota; kingdom Viridiplantae; phylum Streptophyta; class Magnoliopsida; order Poales; family Poaceae; genus Hordeum; species Hordeum marinum. Next base: position 339,254,199 of record CM039678.1, read on the forward strand.
AAGGATCCACGTATGAAAACCAAGTATGGACTTTGGTAGACTTGCCTGTTGAATGGCGGGTCATTGAGTACAAATGGACCTTTGAGATAAACATAGACGCTAATGGTGAAATGTCACCGTTTATAAAGCTCGACTTGTCGCAAAGAAGTTTCCGCCAAGTTCAAGGAGTTGACTGCGATGAGATTGTCTCATCTGTAGCGATGCTAAAAGTCTATTAAAATTTTGTTAGCAGTTGCTGCATTTTTCGATTATGAAATCTGGCAGATGGATGACAAAACAAGGTTTCCGTAATGGTTTTTGTGAGGAAGAGTTGTATGTGATACAACCAGAAGGTTTTGTCAATCCTAAGGATGCTAATAATATGCAAACTCCAGCGATCCTTCTATGGACTGGAGCAAGCATCTCGGAGTTGGAATATATGCTTTGATGAGGTGATCAAAGTGTTTAAGTTTATACAAAGTTTATGAGAAACTTGTATTTGCAAGAAAGTGAGTGGGAGCACTATGGAATTTCTTATAAGAATATGTAGTTGACATATTATTGATCGGAAATGATGTAGAATTTCTGGAAGAGCATGAAGGGTTGTTTGAAAAGTTTTTTTTTTCAAAGGAAGACCCAGATAAAGCTACTATTTTATTGAGCATCAAGATCTATAGGGATAGATCTATTCGCTTGATAAGTTTTTTCGACGAAGACATACCTTGACAAGTTTTTGAAGGAGTTCAAAATAGATGGGTCAAAGAAGGAGTTCTTGACTGTATTGTAAGGTGTGAAATTGAGTAAGACTCAATACCCGACCACGGCAGAAGATAAAGAAGAGATGAGTGTCATCTCCTATGCTTTAGCCATAGGCTCTATATAGTGTGCCATGCTGTGTACCGCACCTGTGTGTGCCTTGCCATGAGTCTGTCAAGGGGTACAAGAGTAATCCAAGAGTGGATCACTGGACAGCGGTCAAAGTTAGCCTTAGTAACTTGAGAACTAAGGAAATATTTCTCGATTATGGAGGTGATAAAGAGTTCATCGTATTGTGTTACGATGATGCAAGCTTTAAAACCAATCCGGATGACTCTTAGTAGAAATCCAGCTACGTATAGTGGAGCAGCCATTTGGAATAGCTCCAAGTGGAGCATGGGAGTAGTATCTACAAATATGACATGGAAAGTTTGCAAGGTACACACGGATCTAAATGTCGCAGACCCGTTGACTAAAAACCTCTTTCACGAGCAGAACATGAACAAACCCCATAACTTATTGGGTGTTAATCACATGATGATATGATCACATGGTGATGTAAGTGTTAATCACATGGTGATGTGAACTAGATTATTGACTCTAGTGCAAGTGGGAGACTGTTGGAAATATGCCCTAGAGGCAATAATAAAATGGTTATTATTGTATTTCCTTGTTCATGATAATTGTCTATTGTTCATGCTATAATTGTGTTAACCGGAAACCATAATACATGTGTGAATACATAGACCACAACATGTCCCTAGTGAGCCTCTAGTTGACTAGCTCGTTGATCAATAGATGGTCACGGTTTCATGGCCATGGACATTGGATGTCGTTGATAACGGGATCACATCATTAGGAGAATGATGTGATGGACAAGACCCAATCCTAAGCATAGCACAAGATCGTGTAGTTCGTTTGCTAAAGCTTTTCAATGTCAAGTATCGTTTCCTTAGACCATGAGATTGTGTAACTCCCGGATACCGTAGGAATGCTTTGGGTGTGCCAAACGTCACAACGTAACTGGGTGGCTATAAAGGTGCACTACGGGTATCTCCGAAAGTATCTGTTGGGTTGGCACGAATCGAGACTGGGATTTGTCACTCCGTGTGACGGAGAGGTATCTCTGGGCCCACTCGGTAAGACATCATCATAATGAGCTCAATGTGACTAAGGAGTTAGCCACGGGATGATGTATTACGGAACGAGTAAAGAGACTTGCCAGTAACGAGATTGAACAAGGTATGGGGATACCGACGATCGAATCTCGGGCAAGTATCATACCGATAGACAAAGGGAATTGAATACGGGATTGATTGAATCCCTGACATCGTGGTTCATCCGATGAGATCATCGTGGAGTACGTGGGAGCCAACATGGGTATCCAGATCCCGCTGTTGGTTATTGTCCGGAGAGGTGTCTCGGTCATGTCTACGTGTCTCCCGAACCCGTAGGGTCTACACACTTAAGGTTCGATGACCCTAGGGTTATAGGGAAAAGGTATACGTGATTACCGAAGGTTGTTCGGAGTCCCGGATGATATCCCGGACGTCACGAGGAGCTCCAGAATGGTCCGGAGGTAAAGATTGATATATAGGAAGTCCAGTTTTGGTCACCGGAAAGTTTTCGGGCTCATCGGTAGTGTACCGGGAGTGCCGGGAGGGTGCCGGAGGACCCCCGGGAGGGGTGTGACGACCAAAGGACCACATGGGCTGTTGGATAAAGTGTGCCAGCCCTTATTGGGCTGGGCAAGACTTTTTCTAAAGGCCCATGTGGCTAGGGATAAGAGATAGGGCCAAAAAGGATTTAAAAGGAGGAGATCCACCTCCCTTGTGGGAGGTGGACTCTCCCTTTAATTCGGCCGGCCATCTCCTCTTTGGAGTAGAGGCCAAGCCAGCCCTCCACGTCCCTCCTCCTATATATACTTGAGGTTTTGGATGTTTTGAGACAAGATTTGATCTCTCTCTCTCACGGCAAAGCCCTACCTCTCTTCTTCCTCCTCCGCAGCGCTTAGGCGAAGCCCTGTCGGAATACCTTGCTACTCCACCACCACCACGCCGTCGTGCTGCTGTTGGAGCCCTTCCCCAACCTCTCCTTCCTCCTTGCTGGATCAAGGTGTTGGAGACATCACCGGGCTGCACGTGTGTTGAACGCGGAGGTGCCGTCCGTTCGGCACTTGATCGGATCTACCGCGATCTGAATCGCTGCGAGTACGACTCCATCAACCGCGTTCTTGTAACGCTTCCGCTTAGCGATCTTCAAAGGTATGAAGATCCACTCTCCCCTTGCTCGTTGCTGGTTTCTCCATAGATGGATCTTGGTGAATGCGTAGGAAAATTTTGATTTACTACTACGTCTCCCAACATGTGGTGCAATGAGTGTTGAAACACGCAGTGGATATCATTACTTTCTTACCTTCACTGATGATTTGAGTAGATATGGGGATATGTACTTGATGAAACACAAGTCTAAAACATTTGAAAGGTTCAAGCAGTTTCAGAGTGAAGTTGAAGATTATCGTCATAAGAAGATAAAAACGTCTACGATATGATCGTGGAGGTGAATATCTGAGTTACGATTTTGGTATGCAACGTAAGACAATGTGGAAATTGTTTCACAGTTTACTCCGCCTGGAGCACCATAGTGTGATGGTGTGTTCGAACGTCGTAGTCGTGCTCTATTGAATATAGAACATACTATGATGTCTCTTATCGTTTTGCCACTATCGTTATGGAGTTATGCATTAGAGACAACAACATTAACTTTAATAGGGCACCAACTAAATCCGTTGAGATGATACCGTATGAATTACGGTTTGGCTGAAACCTAAGCTGTCATTTCTAAATGTTTGAGGCTGTGACGCTTATGTGAAAAAGGTTTTCACCTAATGAGTTCGAACCCAAAGCGGACAAATGCATCATCATAGAATACCATAAAGAAATAGTTGGGTATGCCTTCTATCTCAGATCCAAGCACAAAAATGTTTGTTGCTAAAAAAGGGTCCTTTCTCAAGAAAGAGTTTCTCTTGAAAGAATTGAGTGGGAGGAAAGTAGAACTAGATGAGGTTGTTGAACTGTCACTTCAGTTGGATGGTAACATGACAAACAAAGATGTTTCTGCGGTGCCTACGCCAATTGAAGAGGAAGCTAATGATGATGATCATGAAGCTTCGGATCAAGTTACTACCAAATCTCGTAGGTTGACAAGGATATATACTGCCCCTGAGAGGTGTAGTGATCTTGTTTTGGAAATCATGTTGTTAGACAACAATGAGCCTACGAACTATGAAGAAGTGATGGTGGGCCCGGATTCCAACAGATGGCTAAGAGCGATAAAATCCGTGATAGGATCCATGTATGAAAACCAAGTATGGACTTTGGTAAGACTTGCCCGTTGAACGGTAGGTCATTAAGTACAAATGGAATTTTATGAGGAAGACAGACGCTGATGGTAAATGTCTGGCAGATGGATGTCAAAACAAAGTTTCCTTAACGGTTTTCGTGAGGAAGGGTTGTCTGTCATACAACTAGAAGGTTTTGTCGATCCTAAGGATGCTAAAAGGTATGCAAGTTCTAGCAATCCTTCTATGGACTAGAGAAAGCACCTCAGAGTTGGAATATACGCTTTGATGAGGTGATCAATTTTTTTTGAGTTTATACAAAGCTTATGAGAAACTTGTATTTACAAGAAATTGAGTGGGAGCACTGTAGAATTTCTGATATGTATATGTGGTTGACATATTGTTGATCCAAAATAATGTAGAATTTTTGAAAAGCATAAAGGGTTGTTTGAAAGGTGTTTTTTTTCAAAGGAAAACCCGAATAAAGCTACTACTATATTAAGCATCAAGCTCTATGGAGATAGATTAAGACACTTGATAAAACTTTCAAATGAGCACATATCTTGACAAGTTTTGAAAGAGTTCAAAATGGATCAGTCAAAATGGAGTTCTTGTCTGATTTGTAAGGTGTGAAGTTGAGTAAGACTCAAATCTCGACCATGGCAGAAGAAAGAGAAAACACGAAGGTCATCCCCTATGCCAGTAGCCATAGGATCTATTTGGTATGCCATGTTGTGTACTACACTTGATGTGTGCCTTGCCCCATGTCTGACAAGGGGGTACAAGAGTGATCCAGGAGTGGATTACTAGACAGTGGTGAAAATTATCCTTAGTAACTAGAGGACCAAGCAGATGTTTCTTGATTATGGAGTTGACAAAGAATTCGTCGTAAAGAGTTACGTGGATGCAAGCTTTAACACCAATCCGATTGACTCTGAGTAGCAATCTGGATACGTATAGTGGAGCAGCCATTTAGAATAGCTCCAAGAGGGGTGTGGTAGCATTGTCTATAGTATGACATAGAGATTTGCAAAGTACACATGAACTGATTATCGTAGACCCGTTGACTAAAGACCTCTCTCACATGCAAAGCATGATCGAATCCCATAATTCATTGGGTGTTAGATTCGTAACAATGTAAATCACATGGCGATGTGAACTAGATTATTGATTCTAGTGCAAGTGGGAGACTATTGGAAATATGCCCTAGAGGCAACAATAAATTGGTTATTATTATATTTTCTTGTTCGTGATAATCTTTTATTATCCATGATATAATTGTATTGATTGGAAACTCAAATACATGTGTGGATATATAGCCAACACTGTGTCCCTGGTATGCCTCTAGTAGACTAGCTCGTTGACATGAGATCATAGAGATGGTCGAGGTTTACTGGCCATAGACATGAGATGTCATTTGATAACGGGATCACATCGCTAGGAGAATGATGTGATGGACAAGACCCAAACTATAAACATAGCATATGATCGTGTCAGTTTATTGTTATAGTTTTATGCATGTCAATGTATCTGTTCCTATGACCATGAGATCATGCAACTCACTGACACCGGAGGAATGCCTTGTGTGTATCAAACATCACAACGTAACTAGGGGATTATAAAGATGCTCTACAAGTATCTTCGAGGGTGTATATTGGGTTGGCATGGATCAAGACTGGGATTTGTTACTCCATGTGACGGAGAGGTATCTTAGGGCCCACTCAGTAATACAACATAACAACAAGACTTGCAAGCAAAGTGACTAAAGTGTTAGTCACACGATCTTGTATTACTAAACGAGTAAAGAGACTTGCCGATAACGAGATTAAACTAGGTATAGAGATACGGACGATCGAATCTCGGGCAAGTAACATACCGAAGAACAAAGGGAGCAACATACGGGATTATCTGAATCCTTGACATAGAGGTTCAACCGATAAAGATCTTCGTAGAATATGTAGGCATCAGTATGGGCCTCCAGGTCCCGCTATTGGTTATTGACCGTAGAGGCGTCTCGGTCATTTCTACATAGTTCTTGAACCCGGAGGGTCTGCACACTCAAGGTTCGGTGACTTTCAGTATAGATGAGTAATGTAAGTTGGTGACCGAAGGTTGTTCGGATTCCTATACGAGATCCCGAACATGACGAGGAGCCCCGGAGGTAAAGATTCATATATAGGAAGTCGGTATTCGGGTTTCAGAAAAGTTTCGGCACTTACCAGTGTTGTGACGGGAATACCGGAAGTGTTTCGGGGGTCCACCAGGTGGGCCACCTGTCGCGAAAGGCTCCATGGGTTGTGAGAGGGGGCACACCAGCCCCTGGCGGGCTTCCGCCCCTCCCACAAGGCCCATGCGGCCGAAGGGGTGAGGGGGAAACCCTAAAGGGGGTGGGCCACCTTGGCTTGGGGGACAAGCCACCCCTTTGCCACCCCTCATCATGGTCGTCGCCCCTAGGGGTGGGAACCCAAGGGATCAGCCCCTTCCCCCTTCCCCCTATATATATTATAAAGGGAGGAGGGCAGCCGCACCATAAGTCACGGCGCAGCCCTTCCTCCCTCCTTGATTTATTTCTCCTCTAGATTGATTCTGTAGTGCTTGGTGAAGCCCTACCGGATCAGCTCCACCACCACCGCCTCCTCGTTGTCGCGCTGCCAGAGAACTCATCTACCTCTCCGCCCCCTCTTGCTGGATCAAGAAGGTGGAGATCGTCATCGAGTTGCACGTGTGCAGAACGTGGAGGTGCCCTCCGTTCGGCACTAGATCGGAAGGACCATGATAGGATTGCGGGATGGCTGACGATGCGATCGCGGGACAACTCGTGATTGGATCGCGAAGATGTTCAACTAGATCGACTGCGTTTCTTAACGATTCCCGCTTAGTGATCTACATGGGTATGTAGATCCACTCTCGTTCTCGTAGATGCTCATCACCATGGTTAGATCTTGCGTGTGCGTAGGAATTTTTTCGTTTCCCAAGCAACATTCCCCAAAAGAATTAACCCCATGACTTTATCCTTAGTATAAGCATGACAAATACGTATTTCTTCCCCTACTTTTTCACCATGATATAGAAACTCATCTGGTTGAACCTACCACAATGTACCACTGCGACCAAAGAAGTATATATCAATCTAGTTGCACAAACTATCTCAACAGATCGGAGAGCATTATGAAGCTATAATGATCATGAAAATAATAATCATAGTAATTAGGTTTGATTCAAATACTTTTCATGAGTAATCTAAACATAAACTCACAATTCATCGGATCCCAACAAACGCACCATACAAAGCGATTACATCGGATAGATCAAGGTAAAGATGTGATGAACATTGTATTCAAGATCAAGATCAAGATCGAGAGAGAGAGAGATTGCCACCTAGGTAGTACCTACGGACCCATAGGTCTGTGGTGAACTACTCACACATCATCATGAGGGCAGCAAGGTTGATGAAGAGACCCTCCGTGATCCATCCCCCCTCTGGCAAGGTGCCGAAACGGAGTTCTAGATGGGCTCCCATAGGAACAGAGACTTGCGGCGGCATGAAAAGTGTTTCGAGACCTCCTCTAGGGCTTTTGGATTATTACAGAATTTATAGGCCATAGAGGGACGTTGTGAGAGCCATGATGGTCCACCACATATCAGCCCCCATGGCATGCCCTGATGTGTGGTGGGGCCCTCATGTGCCTCTCGCTCCTCCCGAAGCTTTGAGGTATTCTTTTGGCTCAGAAAAAATCATTAAAAAAGTTTTGTGGCAATTGGAATTCGTTTGGTATGGTAAACCTGGAAAGTAAAATACACAGAAAAAATAGCAACTGGCACTGGGACTAGGTCAATAGGTTAGTGCTCAAAAATATTATAAATTGGTAAAAAATCCCCAAAAAGTATCCTAGAATGATAATATATCAGCATGGAACAATAAAAAATTATAGATACATTGGATACGTATCATGGGGAACCTCCCCAAGCTTGGGACAAGCCAAGGGTGGTGCCCATACCCATGTACTCAAGTGTTCTTCGGTGCTGGTGGTGGTGATGTAGTAGTATTCTTCTTCTCCAGTTTACGCTTGAGGATGAAATTTTCTTCTCTTAAAACATCGTTCTCTTGCTCAAGCTTCAACATCCTTTTGCATAAGGATTCCTTGCTCTCCTATAGAAAATGAGAAGGGATAAATTGGGTATTGGGTTTGTTCACTCCATTAGGGAGACTTGACTTCTTGATTTTCACGTGCATATCTCCATGTTGAGGTCGTGGAGCGTCATCTTCATTTGAACTAGCATCTGGACTGGCATCCTCTATCTCCTCCAAATCGGTATCTCCTTCCTCATCCGTGGACCATAAGTATGGGTAAATATCCCCAAACATCTTTGGGTCTGCAATATAGTGGGAGACATAGCTCTCTCCAAGTGAATCATGAGATGAAATATTCACAGATCTGCTAGAAAACAACTCGAAGCAAGAACGAAGGATAAACTCACGATGTGGTGGCCAAATCATACGGGAGTATATACAATAACTTTGCTAGGAAAGAATACGAGTTCGGGAAGAAATTGGAGTCCGGAAGGCACACGAGGGACCCAAAAGCCCCCTCCCATTTGGAGAGAAGTTTTCTTGCAAAAAATCTGAAACGAGAGTTGTACAAAAGCACTAGGTCTCCTACATTGAATTCTTGTTTTTGAATCATCTTGCCATGCCATATTTTAACCTTCTCTTTAATCATCTTAGCATTTTCATAGGCTTGTGTTCTCCATTAATCTAGTAAGCTTATACCAAATAACCTCTTTTAATCAGCAAGTTCAAAATCATAATTAAGTTTTTTAATTGCCCAATAAGATTTATGTTCTAGCTCTAGAGATAAATGACAAGCCTTTCCATAGACCATTTTGTATGGGGACATACCCATAGGATTCTTATAAGCAGTTCTATAAGCCCATAGCACTTCATCTAGTTTCTTAGACCAATTCTTCATAGATCTATTAACTGTCTTTTGGAACATTAATTTCATTTCTAGATTACTCAATCCAACTTGGCCACTAGCCGAGGACGATAAGGGGTTGCAATTCTATGGTTAACATCATATTTAACTAAAAGTTTACGGAAAGCAGCATGAATAAAATTTCAACCACCATAAGTCATTCAATATCTAATGACTCAGAACCTCGAAAAGATAATGTCCTTAAGCATTTTAATAGAGGTCTAATGATCAACGCTACTAGTTGGAATATTCTCTACCCACTTAGTAATGTAATCAACATCAACTAAAATATGGGTATACCCATTTGAGGAAGCAAGAGGTCCCATAAAGTCAAAGCAAGTGAATAATTCATAGGCACTTCCTAACATTTACTAGTGTTACCAACTCTTTGGCACTCATCGCATGAAAGGACATACTTATGAGCATCTTTAAAAAGAGTAGGCACTTAGAAACCAGATTGTAATACCTTGTGTGTAGTTCTGTCACTGGCACGATGTCCTCCGTAGACTTCGGAATGACACTTTTGAAGAATATGTTCCTGTTCATGCTCAGGTATATATCGTCTAATAATACAGTCTACTCCCTCTTTATAAAGATGTGGGTCATCCCAAAAGTAATATCGTAAATATCAAAAAAATCTTTTGTTGATAGGTGAGGCTAGGTGGAATATATTTAGCAATAATATAATTAGTATAGTCAACATACCAAGGAGCGCTACGTGAAGTATTTATAGCAGCAAGTTGCTCGTGAGGAAAACAATCATCGATAGGAAGTGGGTCATCAAGAACATTTTCTATCCTAGACAAGTTATCTGCTATAGGGTTTTCAGCTCCCTTTATATCAATGATATGCAAATCAAACTTTTGAAGTAAAATTACCCACAGGCTAGGTTTATCATGTTTATTTTCCATAAGGTATTTAATAGCAGCATGATCAATGTGAATAGTTACGTTGGAATCAACAATATAAGGTCTAAACTTATCGCATGCGAAAACAACTACTAAAGATTCCTTTTAAGTGGTAGCATAATTTCTTTGAGAAGAGTCTAAGGTTTTACCTCCATAATGAATAACATTCAATTTTGTGTCTACTCTTTGCCCTAGAACAACACCAAAAGTATATTCACTAGCATCACACATAATTTCAAATGGTAGGTTCCAATCAGGTTGTTGAACAATTGGTGCAAAAATTAAAGCCTGCTTAAGTATTTCAAAATCTTCTACACAATCATCATCAAAAACAAAAGGAACATCTTTTTGAAGAAGATTAGTTAATAGCCTAGAAATCTTTGAGAAATCTTTAATGAAACGCCTATAAAACCAGCATGACCAAGGAAACTTCTTATACCTTTGATATCTCTCGGGCATGGTATTTTGTCTATTGCGTCAACTTTACCTTTGTCCACCTCAATGCCTCGTTCAGAAATTTTATGCCCAAGCAATATACCTTCATTCACCATAAATTGGCACTTCTCCCAATTCAAGAAAAGACTAATTTCTTTGCATCTTTGCAAAACTCGATCAAGGTTGCTCAAGCAATCATCAAAGGAAGTCCCGTAAATGGAAAAAACATCCATGAATACCTCAACAATTTTTTGGAAAAAGTAAGAGAATATAGAAGTTATACATCTTCGAAAGGTAGTAGGTGCATTGCATCAACCAAAAGGCATACGCCTATAAGCATAAGTTCCGAAGGGACATGTCAAGGTAGTTTTCTCTTGTTCTTATTTTGACACATGTATTTGAGAAAATCCAAAATATCCATTAAGAAAGTAAAAGTGTGGCTGCTTAGATAATCTTTCTAGCATTTGATAAATAAAAGGCAAGGGGTAATGATCTTAGTAGCTTTATTTAATTTCTTGAAATCAATCGCCATCCTGTAGCCAGTTACGATACTTTGTAGAATAAGCTCATTTTTATCACTAGGGACGATAGTAATACCAACTTTCTTAGGAACACAATGAACAGGACTTACCCACCTACTATCAGCAATATGATATATTATACCTACCTCCATAATCTTTAGTATTTCATTTCTTACCACTTCCTTCATCTTAGGATTTAAGCGGTGTTAGTGATCAACAACATGTTTAGCATCTGGTTCCATATTAATCTTGTGTTGGCATAGACCATGGCTTATGCCCTTTACATCATCGAGAGTATATCGAATAGCAGCCCTATGCTTCCTCGGAGTTTTAAGTAGTCTCCTTTCTTCATGCTCTGAAAGGTTAGCACTGATAATAACATGATCTTCTTTTCATCAATATAAGCATATTTCAAAGTATTAGGTAAAGTCTTTAGCTCAAACATGGGATCTAAAATGTCGAATGGTAAGTTATGTTTAAGAATATGTGTTTGTCTAAGAAATATGTCATCTATTTAGGTCCTTTCGTTCATATGCATATCATTCTCATGGTCTAGCATATATTATTCTAGAGGGTTAGTAGGAGGCACGACAATAGAAGCAAGACCAATTATTTCATCCTTACTAGGTAGCTCCTTTTTGTGTGGTTGATTAGTAAACTTGGAGAAATTAAATTCACGATACACATCACGAAAGTGTACTTCAACCTTCTCAGTAACACGGTTAATTTCAGCATTAACGATATTCAAGAAAGGTCTACCAAATATAAAGGGGCAAAAGTTATCATGTTTTGAACGAAGTACTAAGAAGTCAGCGTGGTACTTGACTTTTCTACACAAAACTTCAACATATCTAACGATCCCGAGTGGCTTAATAGTATTTGTGTTTGCAAGTTTAATAGTGACATCATTATCTTCAGTCATAGAGGATGATATGTCATTCATAATTTCTGATATAAGGTAAAAGGTATAGAATTGATATTAGCACCAAGGCCACACAGGACATGATAACAATTATCTCCAATTTTAAGTGAAACAACATGCATGCCTACCACGGGTTTATTTTTATCTAATTCATCTTGTTCGTTTCTAGCAGGTTTCGTAATCCTAGCAGTTTATCCATAGAAGTAGATAACTGATACGTCTGCGTCTATCTATAATTTTCGATTGTTTCATGCCAGTATTATACAACTTTCACATATTCTTGGCAACATTTTATATGATTTATTGTACTAACATATTGATCCAGTGCCCAGCGCGAGTTCCTATTTATTGCATGTTTTTTGTTTCGTAGAATATCCATATCAACCGAAGTCCAAACGTAATAAAACTTTACGGGGATTTATTTTGGAATATTTTTGATTTTTGGGAGGTGGAATCAACGCAAAAGGAGGCCCACAACCACCACAAGACACCAGGGTGCACCCTAGGGCCCAAGCGCGTGGTGGTGGGTTGTGGTCCCCTCGTAAATCGGTTGGAGCTCTACTTCAGGTGCAACAAAGAGTATATTTGGATAAAAATCGGTTTAAAATCTCAGCGCAATCAGGTTTACGGATCTCCGAGAATATAAGAAATGGTTTTCGGCCAGAAAACGGGAACGCAAAACAGAAGAGAACAGAGAGGGAAATCCAATCTCGGAGGTGCTCCTGCCCCTCCACGACCATGGAGGCCAGAGGGGGAACTATCCTCCCATCTAGGGGGAGGTTAAGGAATAAGAACAAGGAGGGGGGTCTCTCCAGCTCTCTCCCGGTGTCGCCGGAACGCCGCTGGGGCAATCATCGTGAGGACGATCTACACCAACAACTTCGCCGCCATCAACACCAACTCTCTCCTCCTCTATGCAGCGGTGTAACACCTCTCTTCCCCGATGTAATCTCCACTTAAACATGGTGCTAAACTCCATATATTATTTCCGAATGATATGTGGCTATCCTATGATGTTTGAGTAGATCCGTTTTGTCCTATGGGCTAATTGATGATCGTAGTTGGTATGAGTTGTATGACTTATTTTGGTGCTGTCCTATGGTGCCCTCCGTGTCGCGCATACTTGAGGGATCCCCGCTGTAGTATGTTGCAATATGTTCATGATTTTCTTATGGCGGGTGGCGTGAGTGACAGAAGCACAGACCCGAGTAGGCGAGTTGTTGCGTATGGGAGTAAAGAGGACTTGATATTTAATGCTATGGTTTGGTTTTACCTTAATGATATTTGGTAGTTGCGGATTCTTGCTAGAGTTCCAATCATAAGTGCATATGATCCAAGTACGAAAAATATGTTAGCTCATGCCTCTCCCTCATATAAAATTGTAATAATGATTTCCGGTCTAGTTATCAGTTGCCTAGGGACAAATAACCTTCTTGTTTGGCAAAAGCTTTCTACTAAACAACTAACTTTTATTATATTGCAATTTACTCGCAATTTTATTCCCAGAAAGTACTCCTAATTTTATTTGTGCAAACTATCCTATCACCTACAAAATAGTTGCATACTTGTTCTAGGTAAATCAAAAGTTAAAGTGTGCATAGAGTTGTATCAGTGGCCGATAGAACTTGAGGGAATATTTGTTCTACCTTTAGCTCCTCATTGGGTTTGACGCTCTTATTTATCAAAAAGGCTACAAATGACCCCCTAACCTTGTGGGTTATGAAGACCTTTTACTGGCGACCTTGCCGGGGAGCAATAGCATGGGGTCAATATTCTCGTGTTTGCTTGTTTGCTTTATTACTAAGTAATTTTTATTTTTTTATTATCAATTTTTATTTTATGTTATTAGTTATTTTATATCTTTAGTTATGGATATTGAACACGAAACACCAAAAAAATTAGTGGTACTTGCTACTCATGGAGAGGGGGAACCTCCTAAAACCCTCGATGCTCGTTATGTGAAATGCGTTAATGACTCCTTTGATAATCCTGATAATTTCTCATTGAACTATATAATGGAGACACGTTGGATCAACATGAGAAGTTTAGGGATTATTGGTTGTCTCAAAAGGGGAAACACTTATGGGATCAAATTAGAATATTGAGTTGGTTTGTTTGGGATGCATGCTTGAAATGTGATTACACTTGTTGCTCTAAGATTGAGGGTCTTCACCTTCCCTTTCAATGTGAATTTAATGATAATAAAACCTTGGCTTCTTACGCTAAAGGTATTTATGATTACTATGATGTGGAACGGATAGAAGAATTTGTTACTTTTAAAGGTGATTATGAAATTGCTTCTTTGATTGAAAAGTATGATGATGTTTCCTACAAATCAGAAAATTTTGCCATACGTAAATATTGCTATGATAATTATATATACAATGTTGATATTATTAAATTTATTGAAAGAATGACCGCTGCCTTGGAAGAGATTAATATTTTATAGGAAACTATGGAAGAGGAAGTTGTTGAAATTGTGAGCTCATTAGATGAAAAAGATGAGGAGGAGAGCGAAGAACAAAAGGAGGAAGAGAGGATTAGCTACCCATGCCCACCTTATAATGAGAGTAACTCTCCAACTAATACATTATTTAATTTCCCTTCGTGCTTTACCGAAGGATGAATGCTATGATCCCATGGATTGTTTTGAAATATCCCTTTTTGATGAATTGATGCTTGCTATGCCCGTGGCCAAGATTCCAATATGAATTATGCTTATGGGTATGAAATTGCTATAGTTCCTTCGGTTAATAATGAAATTGTTGCTATTGCACCCACACATGATAGTCCTATTATCTTTTTGAATTCTACCGACTACACTGTATTGAAGAAGTTTACTCTTATAAGGATTATACTGATGGCTTGTGTTTTGCTACTAAATATGATGATTTTGATGAATATAATATGCATGTTATTGCTGCTACTACTTGCAATTATTATGAGAGAGGAACTACATCTCCACCTCTTTATGTTTCCAATATGATAAAATTGCAAAAAACTGTTTATACTATGCATTGGTCTTCACTTGATGTGCATGAATTGTTCTTTTACGACATGCCGATGCATAGGAACAGAGTTATACTTCATAATTGCATGATATATGTTCATTTGTGCTGACTACTAAATCATAAATCGTTGTTAATTAAAATTGGCTTTGATATACCTTGGTATCCGGGTGGATCCATTACTTGAGCACTTTATGCCTAGCTTAATGGCTTTAAAGAAAGCGCTGCCAGGGAGACAACTACAAAGTTTTAGAGAGTCATTTTATTCTTTTGAGTTCACTTATAAAGTTTAAAAACAAAAAAATATAGAGGGGAACCTAAAACTTCACAAAAAGAAAAGTGATAGAGAGAGAGACGAACATCGTGAAAGTGGGATAATTCCTTGAACTTGTTCATGCCCATGGAAACTTTGTGAATCTTGAATCACTGATTTTTTTTCAAAAATAATAATTATACCCTTGTAAAAATACATTGTATTATAAAAATAATGAGCCAAGATTTGCCTTTAGGATGATTAGATTGCTTGCTGGTATGTGTAGTGTAAAAATAGAAACTTTGGCTGTAGTGCGTGAATTTACATTTTTTACTAGAATATTGAAAGTTTTTGAAATTTTTACACAATATTTCTATGCAAAAGTTCTATTTATTCCTATTTTTCATATTTTTCGGAGTTATAGAAGTGTGGTGAAAGTTTAGATTACTACAGACTGTCCTGTTTAAGACATATTCTGTTTTTGATGCATTATTTTGCTTGTTTTGATGAAACTATCAATTTAATTGGTGGTATAATTGATGGAGAAGTTATAATACATTAGTCATAATGCAAATATAAAATATTAATTGTTTTCCAACAGTACTTAAAGTAGTAATTTTCTTTATTATACTAACGGATCCCACCAGTTTTCTGTTAACTTTTGTGTGGACTAAGTGTTTAAAGATGGAAGAGGTCTCGATATGAGAAGAAGGAGGAGAGGCAAGAGTTGAAGTTTGGGGATGCGCAAGGCACCCAAACTAAATATCCAAGGAGACTCAAGTGTCTAAGCTTGGGGATGCCCTAGAAGGCATCCCATCTTTCTTCAACAAGTATCACTATGTTTTCGCTTTCGTTTCATTCATGTGATATTTGTAAATCTTGGAGCGTCTTTTGTGTTTAGTTGTCACTTTTATTTTATGCACCATACTTGTATGATATATTCCATGGTTTATTTATAGAATGCTCATTGCACTTTACTTATATCTTTTGAGTATGACTTTATAGAATGCTTCATGTGCTTCACTTATATCATTTGAAGTTTGGATTGCCTATTTCTCTTCGCATAGAAAACCGTTATTTGTAGAATGCTCTTTTTCTTCTTATATTTATTATATAATGGTATTTTTTGAAATAATTAAACTCTCTCTCTCTTCACTTATATCTATTTAGAGAGTCAACATGAATTAGTCATAAAATCCTACATAAAATTTATGGATGACTAAATATGATATGTTTGATTCCTTGCAATAGTATTACGATATAGAGATGATAATATGTGGGAGGTACTAGTGAACGATCATGTTTATTAATATATTGGTATTATGGTTTGTGATTCCCGAAGCATGCACTTATAGTCTCCCGTTATGCCAGGAAGTTGGGGCACAATTTATCCTCGATTGTCTATCTTATTGTGAAGGTCGGGGGCGCATGATGGTTAACTCCTACCAACCTCCCCCCTAGGAGCATACGTAGTAATACTTTGCTTCAAGGGCTAATAAATTTTTGCAATAAGTATGTGACTTCTTTATGACTAATGTGAGTCCATGGATTATATGCACTCTTGCCTTTCCGCAATTTGCTAGCCTCTACGGTACCCTAGATTGCCCTTTCTCACCTCGAGAGTCGGTGCAAACTTCGCCGGTGCATCCAAACCCAGTGATATGATATGCTCTATCACGCATAAGCCTTATTATGTCTTCCTCAAAACAGCAACCATACCTACTTATTATGGCATTTCCATAGCCATTCTGAGTAATATTGCCATGCAACTTCCACCACTTCCGTTTTGATGGCTTGAGCATTCATTGTCATATTGCTTTACATGATCGTAAGATAGCTAGCATGATGTTTCCATGGCTTTTCCGTTTTTGATATCTTTGATCATTGCACTTCCTAGTACACAGCCAGAGGCATTGATATGGAGTGATATTTGTTCTACTATCGAGCTGTAGTATTGGGTTGTAAGTAAACAAAAGTGCAATGATCATCATTATTCATTATTAGAGCATGTCCCAGTGAGGAAAGAATGATGGAAACTATGATTCCCCCACAAGTCGGTATGAGGCTCCAAACAAATATATATACAAAAAAAGAAAAAAATGAGAGACAAAGAGAGAAGGGGCATGCTAATTGCACACTTGTACTTCAAAGTAGCACTCTGTTTTTTAATATAGAGAGTCACCTATGTTGCCACTTTCATATACTCGTGGGAATTTCTCATTATAGAGTTTGATGCACACCCACTTATTTTCGATTTGAGCTTTCACACACTTATAGCTCTTGGTGCTTCTGTTGGATGGTAATGCCTACTCCTCGCATTGATATCAATTGATGGGCATATTCATAGCCCGTTGATTAGCCGCTTCGATGTGAGACTATCTTCGTTTTTGTCTTCTGTATATTAAAGTCTACCACCACATTCTATTCCACCCGTAGTGTTGTGTCCATGCCTTGCGCTCATGTATTGCGTGAGAGTTGAAAATGCCGAAGCGCATCAAAAAGTATGAACCAATTGCTTGGCTGACACCGGAGTAGTACATGATATATATTTTGTGTTAAGAAGATAGAGCATGACAAGGCTATATGATTTTATAGGTATAGCATTGTTTAGCCTTGATATTTTGAAAGACATGATTGTTTGTTGGGATGCCTGAGTATTAAAGTCTTGATGTCAAAACTAGACTATTGGTTTGAATCACTCATGTCTTAATATTCATGCCATGATTAGATATATGATCAAGATTATGCTAGGTAGCATTCCACATCAAAAATTATCTTTTTTATCATTTACCTTCTCGAGGACGAGCAGGAATTAAGCTTGGGAATGCCGATATGTCTTTGTCATATCTATAATTTTTGATTGTTTTAGGCCAATATTATACAACTTTCACATATTTTTGGCAACATTTTATATGATTTATTGGACTACCATATTGATCTAGTGCCTAGTGAGAGTTCATGTTTGTTGCATATTTTTTTTTTGCAGAATATCCATATAAAACGAAGTCCAAACGCGATAAAATTTTACAGAGAATTATTTTGGTATTTGTGATTTTTGGGAGGTGGAATCAACGCAAAAGGAGGTCCACATCCACCACAAGACACCAAGGTGCGCCCCAGGGCCCAGGCACGTGGTGGTGGGTTGTGGTCACCTCGTAAGTCAGTTGGAGCTCTACTTCGGGCGCAAGGAAGCTTATATCCGGTAATAAATCGTGTTAAAATCTCAACGCAAACGGAGTTATGGACCTCTGAGAATATAAGAAATGGTTTTCGGCTAGAAAACAGGAACACGAAGAAGAAGAGAACATAGAGGGAGATCCAATCTTGGAGGGGCTCCTAGCCCTCCGTTGCCATGGAGGCCATGGACTAGAGGGGGACTCTCCACCCGTCTAGGGGGAGGTCAAGGAAGAATAAGGAGGAGGGGGGCTCTCTCCCCCTCTCTCCCGGTGGTGCCGAAACGCCACCGAGGAAATCATCGTGATATCGATCGACACCAAAAACTTCGTCGCCGTCAACACCAACTCTCTCCCCCTCTATGTAGTGGTGTAACACCTCTCTTCCCTGCTGTAATATCTACTTAAACATGGTGCCGAACTTCATATATTATTTCCCAATGATATGTGGCTATCCTATGACTTTTGAGTGGATCCATTTTTTCCTATGGGCTAATTGATGATCGTGGTTGGTATGAATTGTATGTATTACTTTGGTGTTGTCCTATTGTGCCCTCAGTGTTGCAAAAATGTGAGGGATCCCCGCTATAGGGTGTTCCAATATGTTCATGATTTTCTTATGGTGGGTCGCGTGAGTGACAGAAGCACACACCCGAGTAGGTGAGTTGTTGCGTACGGTGGTAAAGAGGACTTGATATTTAATGCTATGGTTGGGATTTACCTAAATGATCTTTGTTAGTTGCGAATGCTTGCTAGAGTTCCAATCATAAGTGCATATGGTCCAAGTATGGAAAGTATGTTAGCTGATGCCTCTCCCTCAAATAATGATTATTTGTCTAGTTATCAGTAGCCTAGGTACCAATAACCTTTTTGTTTGACAAAAGCTTTCTAGTAAACAACTAACTTTTATTATCTTTCAATTTACTCGTAGTTTTATTTCCGCAAAATACTTCTAGTTTTATTCGTGCAAACTATCCGATCACCTACAAAATATTTTCATACTTGTTCTAGGTAAGAAAACATTAAAGTGTGCGTAGAGTTGTATCGGTGGTCGATAGAACTTGAGGGAATATTTTTCCAACTTTTACCTCCTCATTGGGTTTGACACTTTTATTTATCAAAAAATGCTACAAACGATCCCCTACATTTGTGAGTTATCAATAACCTAACCGTCAATGTTATTAACTAAGAGATCTTTAACCATAGCAACCTTAGGCTCAACATCTATCTGTTCAGAAGGTACATGTGTCCTAACATGACTTTTATTAATCACAATTATAGCCTAAGCATGTTCCCTAATTCTAATAGGAAACGGAAGTGTCTCAATGTAAGCAGTGGGAACAATTGGATCAACATGACTAACAATTATTTCTTCCTTTTTAACTTAAATAGGTTCCTCTAATGGTTTTTTAGTGGGAGGATGATATTTAAACCACTTCTCTTTGGGAAGATCAAGATGATAGCAAATTATTCACAGAAAGTAGCTACTATTTCAAAGTCAAGACCATATTTATTGCTAAAGTCATGGAAGACATTAGTTTTCATAAAAGATTTAACACAATCAAAAATAAGCTTTACACCTGAATCTTTACCTTCATCAAGTTCCCAATCTTCAGAGTTGCGTTTAATTTTTTCCAACAGATCCCATTTGAATTCAATAGTCTCCTTCATATAGGAACGAGTAGCACAAGAAATTGAGCAGTGCTTGATCATCATGTGAAGACTGAGCATAAAAATTTTGTATAATCATTTCTCTTGCGAGCTCATGGTTGTGGAAAGTCTGCATAATAGATTTAAGCCTGCGCCAAGCTTGAGCAATACTTTCTTCTACACGAGGCCAACAATTATAACTAAAGTTTCGGTCATGGTGGACTAGATGCATAGGACAAAACTTCAGATGAAATTCCAGCTTCAAGCGATTCTAAACCCATGATCCAATATAATCCAATAACCTATACCACATTAATGATTTTCCCTGCAAGGATAAAGGGAAAACTTTCTTCTTCACTTTGTCTCTGGGTAGACCTGAAAGCTTAAACAATCCACAAATCTCATCGACATATATCAAATGGTAATCAGGATGAGTTGAATCATCATAAGGATTAGCTAACAGTTTCTCCACCATACCCGACGGAATATCATAATAAAAAATTTCAGTAGTTTCGGTAGGTAGAGGAAAAACTTATTCAACTTCTTTTCGAGTCGAAGATCCCTGGAACAAGCCACTCAAAGGGTGACCGTTCATAGTGAAAAGCAGTAGTAAATTTCAGCACGTATAGAAAATGTTTCCTTACCAATTTCTACTTACCAATGGCTCTTCACTCCCCGGCAACAGAGCCAAAAAAGAGTCTTGATGACCCACAAGTATAGGGGATCAATCATAGTCCTTTTGATAAGTAAGCGTGTCGAACCCAGCGAGGAGCACAAGGAAATGACAAGCGGTTTTCAGCAAGGTATTCTATGAAAGTGCTATGAGTAACTATAATACGTAATTTTGTAGCAAGATAATTCGTAACAAGTAACAAGTCAAAATAGTAACAAAGGTGTATCAAGCTAGCCCAATGCTTTTTGTAGCACGGGGCATGCCTAAAAGTACTGTTATATTAAGCAAGCGCTCCCGAGGACACATGGGAATTTCTATCTAGTCATGTTCATCATGTTAAGTTCATTCACGTTTGCTACTTTGATAATTTGATATGTGGGTGGACCGGTGCTAAGGTGTTTTTCTTACTTGAACTAACAACTTACTTATGATTACCCCCTATCTCAAGCATCCACAACTACAAAATAAGAATTAAGATAAATCTAACCATAGCATGAAACATGTGGATCCAAATCAACCCCTTATGAAGCAACACATAAACTGGGGTTTAAGCTTCTGTCACTCTCACAACTCATCATCTACTTGTTACTCCACAATGAATTTACTTAGTCTCGTAGCATGGCGAAGTGTCATGTAGTCCATGTTCACATGACACCACTAAGAGAAGTAACAACAAACATATCATCAAAATATCGAACGAATACTAACTTTACAAGATTACTTATAACAAGACCTCTCCCATGTCTTCAAGAACAATAGGAACTACTCACACCTCATCAACATGTTCAAGATCATAGGTATAATAATAATTATTAATATTATTATTAAGTATCTGAACATATCTTCTTCCACCAAGTAATCCAACAAGCATCAACTACATGATGTAATCAACACAACGAGTAACACACATGTACCAACCTGAGGTTTTGAGACAAATATTAAATAAAAGAGATGAACTAGGGTTGGAGATGATATGGTCCCCGTGAATATGTTGATGAAGATTGGATCTCCCACGGAGGAGGAAGCATTGGTGATGACGATAGCTTCCATCTTCCCCTCTCGGAGAGGAATTTCCCCGACAGAATCTGACTGCTGGAGTGCAAAAGGGCCTCTTCCTAGGTCTTCCTCTCCCTGAAAGCTTGCTTTGGGTTTTTGTAGGGTAAAACATGCCATATAGGAGAAGAGGGGCGTCAGAGGGTCAGTAGGGGCCCCACAAGCTTTCAGGGCGTAACCCAGGGGGGCCTGTTGGCTCGTGGCCTGCTGGTGGCACCCCTCTGGTATATTTTTGTCCCCAAAATTCTTAAATAATCCAAAAATATTCTCCATGAAATTTCAGGTCATTTGGAGTATGATGGTTTCTGTGCCTTTTCTCGATTTTCCGGTCCATAATTCCAGTTTCCAGATATATCCCTTCTTGTAACGTCCCTTGCATATCCAGAGAGTAAAGGCATAATAATTGTATAATAATATGGAATAATGGACAATAATGAAGGAGATAGTAATAAGAAATCATGATGAAAAATGGACATATCAGGAAGAAACTAGCACAGCGGCCAACAGGGTCAAAGATGGCGTTCTAAACATCCATGCGCGCCCTTTTGGGTGGTCGTATGGAAACAAGACGAAAGAGATGTACAGAACATAGAGAATGACAATGTATCATTCGAATGCGAGCGCTCGTATGATCGGTCATATTATTCCTTCTCTACGGCAGGTATTATTATAGAAAAGGAAAAAGATCTCAGCGTACGATCAAACGACCGGCCATACGACCATGAGCGCACATATGTAAGGCCGTCTTTTAGCCAGTCTACGTGATTCTTTCCTGATTTAATTTTTGTTTCTTTCTAAGTAACTTTTTATCCTTTATCTCGTGATTTCCTGCAGACTTAGACTTTATAAGAAGGGAAAAGGGACAACCATAAACCCTAAACCATATAATATCACATCTTGTTTGCTTCACATCTCCTCCAAAGAGCTTCTAGTTGCTGGTATAGAGCGTGATCGCTGCCATGGGAAACAAGACCTCATCCACCTGTGCTCGCATCATGCCCTTACCCAACTTGGATAATGTTGTGCCCTCTAGATGGAAAGACTCGAGGGAGCTTAGCATCAAGGATGAACCGTGTTCGGGTAAGAAGGATTTGGAGGAGAAAGTCAAGGTTGTCTAGATAAGGGAGGAAGAATAAGCAAAAGAGGGAGACTACAACACGACTCCAGATGGGTACCCTGCTAATCCCTATCAATTATATATCCTTGGATCTATTCCATTATTTCCTATGGGGCCTCCTCAATCCGAGTGGGGCAAGGAACCACCTACCCCAGAGGAGATGAAGGAAATCATTCAGGAATTGGAGAAGGTTACAAAGGCTTGTATGAATGTGGTCGGAGATGGGATTGGTTCTTACTAGCTGATGAGTAAAGATTTGGAGGCAAGAGTAGATGGTATTTTTCATAAGCTTGGTCTTATGATTGATACCCTTGACAACAATACCACACAACATGAGGTCTTGACCCAGGTTGTAGATGATCAGCAAGCCGTGATCGAGGACATGAAGAATTAGCTTAAGAGCATCTATGTTGCCTTCCAAGGTGTCCATGAGTGAGCATGAAACACTTAGTGCCTGGATCTCCCTGGCTTGATTGTAAGCTTGGGGGAGATTCACGTTCACTCTGTATCTTTAACCTTTCCGCAGTTACTTTTCAACAAGATTAGGGAATAAGTTTTATTTTCAGTAAGGGTGAACTATCAGTTTTTCCTTCTAAATAACGAATCATCCTTAACTATGAGCATATGCATATCTTGACGTGTGAGATCGTTGTTTTTACTTGCGAACATACTTTATGATTTTTGTGATCCAAATAGTAGCATATAATTACTTGCATGATGATTATAAGTACCCAACATCTCAGTTGTTAAATTTTTGAAAGGAGATAAAAAATTGTATATGCTAGCTCATTGAAAGGTTCAACTTAGATGAGGGCAGGCAAAGAAATTAATTCTCTACAAACTACTTTTTGGAAATGAAGTCTCTTCGAGAAGAATGGTGGCTTGCATGTCATACTAAATTTTAGAATGAGGCTTCACCATGCTTCAATGATAAGCAATCGAACTCTTTAAAATGTAATATTTGAATAAGAAAAAGAGGAAAAGAAAAATTGTTTGCCTGGTTGAAGCAACGATGAACTAGGGTATAAAGTTGTTACTTGTGCTTAGTAAAATTAAGTAATAGGAGTGTGGATGCCTACATGATCATTACCGTAGTGATTATGAGCTACCATTTGTCACATAACTTCACAAATTGTTTCTCTTAGACATGATGGACTCATACCTTTTTTGATATCCGTATCTTATAAACACAAGGTTGATCATGTTATTTACAAGACACATTAATTGCTCTGGGACGAGCAAGACTTAAGCTTGGGGGAGTTGATGAGTCCAATTTATGTGTTGTTTTTCTATGTATTTTATACCTACAAGGTAGGCTTTGAGGAATTTTACAGCGTTCACACACTTGTTTTTGTTGATAATCTGTCAGGTGACGTCTTTTGGAGCAATATCCATTTACTGGAGAAAATCCACGGGAGTGGAATCATGTATTTATGGTGATAAACACTTTCCATAAAAAGATCAAGCAAGAAGGCCAAAGGAATGGGCATCATCGAGCTTCTAGAGAAAAAGACGATATTCCATACAACCGCTAGTGCTAGTATGAGCGGTTGTATGGAGCGCCACCGCCTTGGGCAGATCAACTATTTTCACCCTGTCAGAGAGGACACCGAAAACTCATCCACAGGGCAGAACCCTATCCTCCAGAGCCCATCCAGAGGGAGGATCAACCAGGAGAATAGGGGATTCTAGTTACCGCAAGAGGAACATCATAATCACCATCTATGGGATCACTAGAAGGAATGTCTAGAGGGGGTTAATAGACTACTTGACAAAAATTAAAACCTAACCTTTACCCAAGTTAATTGGTTGGCAGATTTTAGCAATTCTAACAAGTCTAATGCACCCTACACATGCTAGTCAACAAGTATGGCTGCAAAAATTAAAGACAAGCATATGTAATAGGGAGCAGAGGTAGGAAGATCAAACGCAAATGGGACACAAGTTTTTTTACCGTGGTTCCGATAGGTGGCCCTATCGTACATCCACGTTTATGGAGACTTGAACCCACGGAGGGTAATGGTCGCGAGAGTCCATGAAGGGTCCATGAAGTATCAACCTTGTCTATTCCATGATGGCCTACGTCCACGGAGGACTAGCCTTACTTGGGGTAGATCTTCACGAAGTAGGTGATCTCCTTTCCCTTACAAACTTCTTGGTTCAACTCCACAATCATGAAGAAGGAGGCTCCCAAGCAACGCCTAACCAATCTAGGAGGCACCACCCTTCAAAAGGTAATAGATGTGGTAGTATGATGAACTCCTTCCTCTTGTGCTTCAAAAGATAGTCTCCTCAACACTCAATCACTCTCTCGCAGGTTTGGCATGGGTAGAAGAGATTGGATGGAAAGCAACTTGGGGAGGCCATAAATCAAGATCCATATGGCTAGAGTGGATGATCTTGACCTCAACACAAGGGTAGGTGGTTCTTTCTCACAAAATAAGATATGGCAAGTGGGGTGTGTTCTGAGTGCTTCTCGTCTGAGTGGGATGTGGTCGAGGGGTATATATAGGCATCTCCAAAAATCCAACTGTTACAACATTATTGCCACACTCGGTGAAATCGGAGTAAAAACTCGGTTGCACTGAGTAGTGCAAAATGTGGCAACTTTGCCTTTTCGGTGAGACCGATATATAAATCTCTGTGGTACCGATATGGGTGACCTAGGCAGTTTCGAAATCTTGATGTCACCGATTCCTCAAACTCCATGGGACTGACTTTAATAAATTGGTTAATAGAAAGTTGGTCACTGATTCTCTGTTTCACCGAATGGAAACTTGGTAGTTCCAAGATGCTAGGGTTTGGGTGGGTTTTTGTCTAGTGTAAAACTCGATGGATCCGAATGGGAATTGTTGATGTCACTGATTTTTGACTTTTCGCTTTGGTAGAGGGTTTTTGTGGGAAAGGTGGTGAGAATTTATTGTGTCTAATCTCTACGCACTTGAGCAACAAGTTCACCATAAATACCTCATCCCCTTTTGATAGTATTGGCTTTCCTATGGACTCAAAAGTGATTTCTCACAAAAATGTAAAATGTAGAGTCCTCAATCTTGAAGCATGGCCAATCCTGTTCCTTCCCCACTTCTTCTTCTTCTCATTGGGAATTCTCTTCACAATCCTTATCCAATCCTCTTTGTGGACTAAACCTGAAATAATCTAGGTAGAGCTATTAGTCCAAGATACATTGTATGTTTTCATGAATTATCAAACCCACCAAGGGAGCATATGTGCTTTCAATCTCCCCCTTTTTGGTAATTGATTACAACATACAATCAAAGCTTCAAATTAAGATATGCAAAGATATAATGAAGACTTTAGAGACACATGACTAGGATATGCTCCCCTAAATGTGTTCAATCCTTTTTAAAGGATAGTTGCTTTGGAATGCATGGACACACACATAGTAGGAAGGACATGATAGGTCATGTGTATCTTGGCTATATGCATCAAGTGTATGTGAATGAATTATCTCCATGTTGAAGATTCTCTCTTGCAAACAATTATATGCAAGAAGCAAGAGATCATCTTGTACAAGAGTATGATGCATATACTTACCTTGGAGTTCTTGAGCATTCTAATAGTAGAAACACACTTGAGAAAACAATGTTAGGAAACACAAGAGTATTCAATCATAAAAGGCAGAGAACTTTAAGAGTACCAAGATATGGAAGACATATAGAAGATAAAGTTTCTTCGGATTGATATGTCTCCAAAGCCTTTTAGGACTTTCTCCCCTGAGTGTGAAAGTGTAATTCTTCCTCTCCCCCTGAATCTCAACAAGTAGATATTGGGAGTAGGTAGGGTGACACAAGTCTAACATAAGTAGGCAAACAGAATAAAACACATTCTCTCTATTTAAATGATAGAATAAGATTTGAATGCTCTCTCCCCCTTGAGTAGTGTTTCTCCACTTTGGGTGACCATTTCCCCTTTTTATGGATAGGAATAAACTTTGATTTTCTCCCTCTATTTATATTCTCCCATTTTATTGATATTTCCCCTTCAATAATCTCCCCCTATATACAGGCATAAGTTATGATATTTCTCCCCCTTAATGTTATATCTCCCCTTTCGGTATGAGCACGAGCTTTGAAGCTTTGGTATTTCTTCCCCTTTGGCATTAATTTTAAAAAAGGTTCATATATACACATGGTCAGAGAAAGGGATCATTGCATGAGAAGGGATCCTAGAGAACAAGGGTCATTGAAAGTAGGGATCATAGAAGGTAAAGATCATAGAGAGCATTTGAGACTATGGGATCATCAAGTATAATTTCTCCCCCTTTATTTTATCTTAAAGCTATTAAATATTTCCCCCTTTCTCATAGGGTTCCTTGACGGATTTGGAATTTTAAATTTTTTGACAGAGAATCACAGAAGATAGCAAAGTCGGTGGTTCCGAGGCAAAATAATGGGTAGAATGAATAAGTGGTTGTGCACCTTATCTGCTAAATCGGTAACACCGAAAATCTTGAGTCGGAGGCTCCGAGGTGCTAAACGGAAACTTGGCAAAGTTCGTCAAAAGCATTTTTCAGAAATTCTCAAAATATTCGAGAAAATTTGCAATGAATTCTCAGATATATTTGCAAGGAATTTTCAGAAATATTTGCAATGATTTTTCAAAAATAATTGCAATGAATATTAAACTAGATGGAGATTGAGTGGTTCCAAGAAAGCATGCAAATAGAAGATGAACCAAACAAGATACTTCATCTAGATGATGGTCAATGACTAGGTCACCTATATTAGAGTATATTGACTTAGGAGCCAAGGAAGAATATTTAGTCATACGTCATACATGTCTTTAAGATCAAAACAGGGTTACCATTTTTCGTGTAAGCATTTTAACGTTTTCATATCACTTGAGTTGCTTTATCTCATTTCTTGGAGTAAAGTTTATTCAAGGATATGATCACATACCCTTGAATTATGTTGATGATGTAGCCTGTAGGAGAACTTCTGGTGGATTCTCTATGTTGAGTAAGATCATCTTGAGTTGGGAGCTATCCTTGAACATTTTGGTTCTCTTTTCACCTACATGGGTTAGTCATACAAGGTAGAACAATATATATCCAAATGACAAGAGTGAAATTTGTTTATCAAATGGTTGTCAAGGATATGGTTGTGTTGTCTTCCTCCTTCCATCATCAAAGAAGGGTTGTGGATACTTGGCCATGACAAGATTGCTTGTGATATGAGTTGATGGCAATGTTGCGGAGTGTAGTTCTTCCAACTACGTACAAAAGGTTAGTTGCAGTACAAGGAATCATATATTTCCAAGTTATATGATAATATCATATCAAGTGTATCATGGAATAGTCATGTAAGCTCATGCCCTTGCATGCAACCGAGTGAGTCTAACTCAAATTTGAAGCATCGATGATGTTCAACTCATTCCTCAAGTGACAAAAGACTTTCTCATCAAGTGGCTTGGTAAAAAATTGGCCAATTGTTTGTTAGTACGAACATGCTTGAGATTGATACCAAATTTTGCAACATGATCATGAATGAAATGAGTCGTTCTTGAATATGCTTAGTTCGAGAGTGTTGCACGGGGTTATGAGCAATTTTGATTTCACTCTCATTGTCACATAAAAATGGTACATGTTTCATGGGTATGCCATAATCCTTAAGAGTTTGAGTCATCCATAGTAATTGCACACAACATGAACCGGCGGCCATGTATTCTGCTTCGGCGGCAGATAGAGATATCGAGTTTTGTTTCTTGGATGACTAAGACACAAGAGATTTACCAAGAAATTGACAAGTACCCGAGGTAGATTTTCTATCAACCTTTTCTCTGGCATAGTCCGAGTCGGAATAGCCAACTAGGTTAAAAGAAGATCCATTGGGATACCAAATGCCAAAGTTTGGTGTATGTATCAAGTATCTCACAATTCTTTTCACGGCCTTAAGATGACACTCTTTAGGAGCAGCTTGATATCTAGCACACATGCACACACTAAGCATGATATCGGGATGGTAGGCACATAGATATACCACTGAACCTATCATTGATTGATAAACTTTTTGATCAACCGGTTTGTTCTCCTTGGTGAGGTTAACATGTCCACTCGTAGGCATAGGAGTTTTCATACCTTTGCATTCTTACATGTTGAACTTCTTGATGAAGTCCTTGGTGTACTCGATTTGAGAGATGAAAGTTCCTTCTCTCATTTGCTTGATTTGTAAACCAAGGAAATATTTTAGCTCACACATGATGGACATCTCATAATTCTCGGACATCGACCTTCCAAATTTCTCACTAAATTGTGGGTTAGTAGATCCAAAGATAATATCATCCACATAAATTTGGCACACAAATAATTCACCATTCAGTCTCTTTGTGAATGAGGTTTCGTCAATTTTACAAATTTCAAAACCCTTTTCAAGTAGAAACTCCGTCAGACATTTGTACCAAGCTCATGGAGCTTGCTTAAGTCCATAAAGAGCTTTACGACACTTCTAAAAATGATTAGGTTTCTTAGGGTTCACAAAACTAGGGGGTTGCTTGACATAGACTTCTTCCTCAATATCCCCATTATAAATGCACTTTTAATGTCCATTTGGTAAAGTGTAATGTCATGGTCATTGGCATCAGCAAGTAATATACGAATAGCTTCAACTCTAGCAACGGGGCATATGTCTCGCCGTAGTCCATACCTTCGAATTGTGTGTAGCCTTGAGCCACGAGACGTGCCTTGTTGTGTACTACTTGATCGTCTTCGTCTTGCTTGTTCTGAAATACTTATTTTGTACCAATGATGTTTTGCTCATTGATAACCCACAAGTACATGGGATCAATTGTAGCCTCTTTCAATAAGTAAGTGTGTCAAACCCAATGAGGAGCTAAAGGTAGAACAAATATTCCCTCAAGTTCTATCGACCACCGATCAACTCTACGCATGCTTAATGTTCTCTTTACCTAGAACAAGTATGAAAGTAGAAGTACTTTGTAGGTGTCACATGATAGGTTTGCATGATAGTAAGGAGCATGTAAATAAAAACTAGGGGATGCTAAGATAAAGAAACAACTAAGTTAGTCTTAGTAGAGAGATTTTTGTCACAAGAAAGTTATTTGTCCCTAGGCAAACAATAACTAGACCGATAATCACTATTGCAATTTTATATGAGGGAGAGGCATAAGCTAATATACTTTATCTACTTGGATCATATGCACTTATGATTGGAACTCTAGCAAGCGTCCGCAACTACTAAATATCATTAAGGTAAAACCCAACCATAGCATTATAAGGTATCAAGTCCTCTTTACTACGATATGCAACTACCTACCTACTCGGGTTTATGCTTCTGTCACTCGAGCAACCCACCGTAGGCAAATCATGAACACATTGCAACACCCTACATCGAGGATCCCTCATGCTTGCACGACATGGAGAGCACCATAGGATAGCACCAATAATAAAACATGCAACTCAGACCAATCATGATCCTCAATCAACCCATAGGACAAGATGGATCTACTCAAACATCATAGGATAGCCATACATCATTGGGAAATAATATATAGCGTTCGGCAGCATGTTAATTAGAGATTACAGCAGGGAGAAGGGGTGTTACACTGCTGCATAGAGGCGGAGAGAGTTGGCGATGACGGCGGCCAAGTTGTTGGTGTAGATCACCATCACGATGATGGCCCCGACGGCATTCTGGCGCCACCGGGAGAGAGGGGAGAGAGACCCCCTCATTCTTCTCCTTGCTTGACCTTCCCCCTAGATGGAAGAAGGGTTTCCCCTCTGGTCCACGACTTCCATGGAGGCGGAGGGGCGGGAGCCCCTCCGAGATTGCATCTCTCTGTTTCCTTCTGTTTCTGTGCTACCAGATTCTGGTCTTTCACTGTTTGTTAGATACCCACAGATCCGTAACTCCGATCGGGCTGAAATTTTTAGGGGATTTTTATCCGGATATTAGCTTTCTTGCCGAGAAAGAAGGGATCGAACTGCCTTACGGGGTGACCACAAGGGCCTAGGGCGCGGCCAGGGGGTAGGTCACGCCCCTGGCTTGTGGTCATGTTGAGCATCGTCTCGCGTTGATTCTCTTTCCCAAAAATCACATATATTCTAAAAAAATCTCCATAAGTTTTTATCGCGTTTGGACTTCATTTGATATAGATATTTTGCGAAAGAAAAAACATGCAACAAATAGGAACTGGCACTGGGCACTGGATCAACATGTGAATCCCAAAAATAGTACAAAAAGTTGCCAAAAGTATGTGAAAGTTGTAGAATATTGGCATGAAACGATCAAAAATTATAGATACGACGGAGACGTATCGACATCCCTAAGCTTAATTCCTGCTCGTCCTTGAGTAGGTAGATGATAAAAAAGATATTTTTTGATGTGGAATGCTACCTAGCATAATCTTGTTCATATAATCTAATCATGGCATGAATTTTAAGACATAGTGATTCAAAGCAATAGTCTATCATTTGACATTAATACAATAATACTTCAAGCATACTAATAAAGCAATTATATCTCTTCAAAATATAATTCCAAAAGAAAGTTATCCCTACAATATCATATGGTCTGGCTATGCTCCATCTTCCCCACACAAAGTATTTATATCATGCACAACCCCGATGAGAAGTCAAGCAATTTTTTCACATTATGTTCTCAAACTCATTCAACTCTCATGCAATACATGAGCGTGAGCCATGTATATAACACTATACGTGGAATAGAACATGGTGGAGGTTGTGAAGAAAAAGGAGAAGATAGTCTCACATCAACTAGGTGTATCAACGGGCTATGAAGATTCCCATTAATAGATATTAATGTGAGTGAGTAGGGATTGCCATGCAACGGAGGCACTAGAGCTATAAGTGTATGAAAGCTCAAATTGAAAACTAAGTGGGTGTGCATCCAACTTGCTTGGTCACGAAGACCTAGGGAAATTTGAGGAACCCATCATTGGAATATAAAAGTCAAGTTCTATAATGAAAAATTCCCAGTAGTATATGAAGGTGACAAAATAGAAGACTCTCTATCATGAAGATCATGGTGCTACTTTGAAGCACAAGTGTGGAAAGAGGATGGTAGCATTGTCCCTTCTCTCTTTTCTATTATATATATATATATAAATATGGTGTGCATCTTTGGCCTCTTTTTTTATTTGGGCTTCATTGGCCTCTTTTATTTTTCATAAAGTCTGGAGTCTCATCCCAACCTTTGAGGGAATCATATCTTCCATCATCCTTTCCTCACATGGGACAATGCTCTAATAATGATGGTCATCACACTTTTATTTACTTACAACTCAAGAGTTAAAACTCGATATCTAGAACAAAATATGACTCTATATGAATGCCTCCGGCGGTGTACCGAGATATGTAATGATCTATCATAGCAAATGACATCAAAAAACGGACAAGCCATGAAAACATCATGCTAGCTATCTTACGATCATGTAAAGAAATATGAAAATGATGGTGTGTGTCATAATAAACGGAACAGTGGAAGTTGCATGGAAATATATCTCAGAATGGTTATGGAAATGCCATAATAGGTAGGTATGATGGCTGTTTTGAGGGATGATATATGGTGGGTTTAATGCACCAGCGGAAGTTACGCGGTACAAGAAAGGCTAGCAAAGGTGGAAGGGTGATAGTGAGTATAATCCATGAACTCACATTAATCATTAAGAACTCACATACTTATTGCAAAAGTCTATTAGTCATCGAAGCAAAGTATTAGACGCATGCACCTAGGAGAGAGGTTGGTAGGAGTTAACCATCGCGCGCTCCCGACCCTCACACAAAGGTTGACGATCGATAAACAAATCATGCTCCGACTTCCTTACATAATGGTTCACCATACGTGCATGCTATGGGAATCACAAACCTTTACACAAGTATTTCTACTAATACACAATTACTCACTAGCATGACTCTAATATCACCAACTTTATCGCAAAACTATTGCGAGGAATCAAACACATCATATTCAGTGATCTACAAGTTTTATGTAAGAGTTTATGACTAACCATGTGAATGACCAAATCCTGTTAACTCTCTAAATATATATAAGTGAAGCATGAGAGTTTAATTCTTTCTACAAAAGATATGCCCACGCTCTAACAAATATAAGTGAAGCAAAAGAGCATTCTACAAATGGCGATTCTCTATGTGTGAGAAACAGGTAATCCGAACTTCAAATGATATAAGTGAAGCACATGAAGCATTCTATAAATCCATACTCAAAATATATAAGTGAGGTGCAAAGAGCCTCGAATAAATCAACCAAGGACTTTCTCATACCAGCATGGTGCATTATTAAATTTAAAATTAAAATCACACGACGCTCCAAGATTTACGCATATCATGTGACAAATAAAATAATAACTCCAAGTAAAATTACTGATGGTGGTTGGTTTCTTGGGAGTCCTTAAATATAACCTTGGGGTGCCTCGGGAATCCCCAAGCTTTTTTTCTTTCCACTCCTTATTCCTTCATCCATCGTGATCTCACCCAAAACTTGAAAACTTCAATCACACAAAACTTAAGAAAACCCTCGTGAGATACGTTAGTATAATAAAACAAATCACCACTTTAAGTACTATTGCCAACGAATTCATATTTTGTTTTTGCATTGTAGCTACTGTAATATAACTTTTCCATGGCTTATACCACCGATACAATCGATAGTTTCATCAAAACGAGCAAAACAATGAATCAAAAATATAATTTGTCAAAAATAGGACAATCTGTAGTAATCTGAACATTCACCATACTTCTGTAACTCTAAAAGTTCTTAAAATTAGGATGTGGTAAAGAATTTGTATAAAAGTATTGTGTAAAAATTTCGGAATTTTTGCATGCTCCAGTAAAATATAGAAATTCAAACAATGCAGCAAAAGTTTCTGTTTTTACACAGCAATTTAAACATCCTAAAGGTAATTCTTGGCACATTATTTTTATAATACAATGGATTTGTACAAGGGGATAATTATTTTTGTTGAAAAGTTTCTATAATCAAGATTCACAAAGTTTCCATGGGCATGAACAAAGTTCAAGGCTAGCCCCCACTTCAACGTTGCTTGTCTTTCTCACTTTCACTTTTCTTTCTGAAAAAGCATTAAGTTACCCACTTTTATTTTTTGTTTTTAATTATATAAAAGGACACAACAGAATAAAATGACTCTCTAAAATTTCTGGGATGTCTCCCTGGCAGCGCTTTCTTTAAAGCCATTAAGCTAGGCATAAAGTGCTCAAGTAATGGATCCACCCGGATCCCAAGGTATATGAAAGCCAATTTTAATTAATGATGATTTTAAATTTGGTAGTGAGCACAAAGTAACATATATCATGCAACAATGAAGTCTAACTCTCTTCCTATGCATCGGCATATCATAAAAGAACAATTCATGCACATCAAGTAAAGGCCAATACATAGCATAAGCAGTTTCTTGCAATTTTATCGTATTGGAAACATAGAGAGGCAGAGATGTACTTCCTATCTCATAATAATTGCAAGTAGGAGCAGCAAGCACAAGCATATTATATTTATCAATCTCATCATGTACAATAGTAAAAGTCAACCCATCTATATAATCTTTAATAAGTGCAAACTTCTCTGATATAGAGTTGTTGGGAGAACTCAAAAAGATAATAGGACTATCATGTGTGGGTGCAATAGCAACAGTTTCATGTATAACATAAGGAACTATAGCAAGTTCATCTCCAAAAGCATCATTCACATTGGCATCATGGCCACAAGCATAGCAAGCATCAAGTTCATCAAAAAGGGATATTTGAAACCAATCCAAGGGATCATAGCAATCAACATAGCATTCATACTTTGGTAAGAATGAAGGGAAATTCAACAATGTATGAGTTGAAGAGTTACTCTCATTAGAAGGCGGGCACGGGTAGCTAATCCTCTCTTCCTCCTTTTGTTCTTTGTTCTCCTCCTAATATTTTTCATCTAATGAGCTTACAATTTCAACAACTTCCTCTTCCATAGATTCCTGCAAAATATTATTCTCTTCCAAGGCAGCGGTCATTCTTGCAATAAACTCTTTAACATAAGCATTAGAACCATAGTTTTCATAGCAATATTTAAGAATGGCAAAAAATTCAGATTTGTAAAGAGTAGCATCATACTTTTCAATGAAAGAAGCAATTTCATAGGTACCCTTAAAAGCAACAAATTCTTCAATTTGGTCAACATCATTATAGCAATAGGCCTCCTTGGCATAAGAGGATAATATTTCATTATCATTAAACACACATTGGTAGGGAATATGTTTTTTTAGCTTCTTTAGATCAACAAGTAAAATCATGCAAT
The DNA here is from genome assembly GCA_022496015.1 of Hordeum marinum. NCBI lineage: Eukaryota > Viridiplantae > Streptophyta > Magnoliopsida > Poales > Poaceae > Hordeum > Hordeum marinum. Next base: position 339,289,271 of record CM039678.1, read on the forward strand.
TCACACAAGTTCCAAGCATAACAACACAAAGTATAAATTTGATGCCACAAGAGTTTCCCTTTTTGAGATATTTTGTGTCGCACATAATGAGCATGCTCATTTAATGACTTTCCCTCAACTAAGCTAGTTGGGTTTTCAGCACGAGCACAAGTGGATCGAAGATGACCCAAGTAATATTCTTCGATGGTACGGAACAATAGTGGTTCCTCAACTTTTGGAGCAGCAAGTACAACTATTTTTTTGGTATTTTACGTTTCCTACCCATATCTAAAGATAGAAAACAACTTAGAACAGAAAATAAAAATTACTTAGTGATACAGCAAACAAGCACACACGAGAATATACACCCTACGCTATTGCTCCCGGGCAACGGCGCCAGAAAAAGGTCTTGATAACCCACAAGTATAGGGGATCAATTGTAGCTTCTTTCGATAAGTAAGAGTGTCGAACCCAACGAGGAGATAAAGGTAGAACAAATATTCCCTCAAGTTCTATCGACCACCAATACAACTCTACGCATGCTTAACGTTTGCTTTACCTAGAATAAGTATGAAACTAGAAGTACTTTATAGGTGTAACTGTTAGAAATATGCCCTAGAGGCAATAATAAATTAGTTATTATCATATTTCCTTGTTCATGATAATCGTTTATTATCCATGCTATAATTGTATTGATCGGAGACTCAGATACATGTGTGGATACATAGACAACACCATGTCCCTTGTATGCCTCTAGTAGACTAGCTCATTGATCAAAAGATGGTTAAGGTTTCCTAGCCATGGACATGAGATGTCATTTGATAACGGGATCACATCATTAGTTGAATGATGTGATGGACAAGACCCAAACTACAAACATAGCATATGATCGTGTCAGATTATTGCTACTATTTTCTGCATGTCAAGTATATGTTCCTATGACCATGAGATCATGCAACTCACACACATCAGAGGAGTTCCTTGTGTGTATCAAAGGTCGCAACGTAACTGGGTAACTATAAAGGTGCTCTACAGGTATCTCCGAGGGTGTCTGTTGGGTTGGCATGGATCAAGACTGGAATTTGTTACTCCGTTTGATGGAGAGGTATCTCAGGGCCCACTCGGTAATACAACATCACAACAAGCCTTGCAAGCAATGTGACTAAATGTTAGCCATGGGATCTTGTATTACGGAATGAGTAAAGAGACTTGTCGGTAACAAGGTTGAACTAGGTATGGAGATACCGACGATTGAATCTCGGGCAAGTAACATACCGAAGAACAAAGGGAACGTTATGCAGGATTGACTGAATCCTTGACATAGAGGTTCGACCGATAAAGATCTTAGTAGAATATGTAGGAACCAATATGTTCATCCAGGGCCCGCTATTGGTTATTGACCATAGAGGTGTCTTGGTCAGGTCTACATAGTTCTCGAACCCGCAGGGTCTGCACACTTAAGGTTCGGTGACGTTTCGGTAGTATAGAGTTATGTATGGTCATGACCGAAGGTTGTTCGGAGTCCCGGATGAGATCTGAGACGTCACGAGGAGCTCCGGAATGGTCCAGAGGTAAAGATAGATATATAGGAAGTCCCATTTTGGTCACCGAAAAAGTTTCGGGCTAATCGATAATGTACCGAGAGTGCCGGTAGTGTACTGGGAGACCACTGGGAGGGGTATTTCGACCCAAGAGGCTTCATGGGCTGTGGGGGAGTAAATACCAGCCTTTTTTGGGCTGGTGGAAGTCCCACACAATGCCCATGCGGCTGGGAGAAAAAGCCCAAAGGGAAAAAGGTGGAAAAAGGCCAAAAAAGGAGGAATCCTAGTCCTACTAGGATTGGAGAAGGAATCCTCCTCTCCGCCCCACTTTGGTCGACCCAAGGGCTGGCTTTTTGGCATCCAAGACTCCTCCTCCTATCCTCCTATATATACTAGAGGATTTTAGGGTTTTGGCACAGAATTTTCAGCCACGTGCTACCCGTTCCTCTAGTGCATAGTTTCTCCTCTAGATTGGTTTTCTGCAGTGCTTAGGCGAAGCCCTGCCGGAATAGCTCCACCACCATCGCCGCAGAGCCGTCACACTGCCGGAGAACTCTTCTACCTCTCCGCCACCTCTTGCTAGATCAAGAAGGCGGAGATCGTCATCAAGCTGTACATGTGCTGAACGCGGAGGTGTCGTCCGTTCGGCGCTAGATCGGAAGGACCGTGATCAAGATTGCGAGACGGATGATGACGAGATCGCGGGACGGATCATGATGAGATCACGGGACGGATTGTGATGAGTTCGCGGGACGGATCGTGATTGGATCGCGGGACGGATCGTGATGAGATCGCGGGATGCTTCGCGATTTGGATCGCGAAGACGTTCGACTACACCAACCGCGTTTCTTAACGCTTCCCGCTTAGTGATCTACAAGGGTATGTAGATCCAGTCTCCCTCTCGTAGATGCTCATCACCATGGATAGATCTTGCGTGTGCATAGGAAAATTTTTGTTTCCCATGCAACGTTCCCCAACAGTAACAGTATAGGTTTGCAAGAAAATAAGGAGCACATAAATAAAAACTAGGGGCTGCTAAGATAAAGAAACAACTAAGTTAGTCTTACTAGAGAGCTTTTTGTCACAAGAAAGTTATTTGTCCCTAGGCAATCAATAACTAGAGCGATAATCACTATTGCAATTTTATATGACGGAGAGGCATAAGCTAACATACTTTCTATACTTGGATCATAGGCACTTGTGATTGGAACTCTAGAAAGCTTCCGCAACTACTAAAGATCATTAAGGTAAAACCCAACCATAGCATTATAAGGTATCAAGTCCTCTTTACTCCCATATGCAAGAAGCCACCTACTCGGGTTTATGCTTCTGTCACTCAAGCAACCCATCATAGGCAAATCATGAACACATTACAACACCCTATAGCGAGGACGCCTCACGCTTGCGCAACACAGAGAGCACCATAGGACAACACCAATAATAAAACATGCAACTCAAACAAATCATGATCATCAATCAACCCATAGGACAAAACGGATCTACTCAAACATCATAGGATAGCCATAAATCATTGGGAAATACTATATAGCGTTGAGCAGCATGTTTAAGTAGAGACTACAGTGGGGAGAAGGGGTGTTAGACCGCTGCATAGAGGGGGACAGAGTTGGTGATGATGGCGGCGAAGTTGTTGGTGTAGATCACCGTCACAATGTTGGTCGTGGTGGCGTTCTAGTGCCACCGGGAGAGAGGGGGAGAGAGCCCCCTCCTTCTTCTTCTTCCTTGACATTCCCCCTAGATGAGAGAAGGGTTTCCCCTCTGGTCCATGACCTCCATGGCAGCGGAGGGGTGAGAGCCCCTCTGAGATTGGATCTCTCTCTCTCTGTTTCCTTTTGTTTCTGCGCTCCCAGATTCTGGTGTTTTACTGTTTCTTAAATATCCGGAGATCCGTAACTCCGATCGGGCTGAAATTTTGAGGGAATTTTGATTGGATATTAGCTTTCCGACGGAGAAAGAAGGGCTCCAACTGACTTAAGGGGTGACCACAAGGGCCTAGGGCGTGGCCAGGGGGTAGGTCATGCCCCTGGCTTGTGGTCATGTTGGGCATCGTCTCGCATTAATTCTCTTTCCCAAATATCACATATATTCCCAAAAAAATCTTCGTAAGTTTTTATCCCGTTTGCACTTTGTTTCATATGGATTTTCTGCAATAAAATATGTAACAAACAGGAACTGGCACTGGGCACTGGATCAATATGTTAGTCCTAGAAATAGTATAAAAAGTTGCCAAAGGTATATGAAAGTCGTAGAATATTGGCATGAAACAATCAAAAAATATAGATACGACGGAGACGTATCACTCCTATTTGAGCTTCTGCACTATTTTCCAGACTTCGTTCCTCTCAAAATTGTGTAGCTCTTCATGCATAGCATTCACCATATCCGGGACTTCGACCACCTCTTCCACATTCATAGTATCAATACTAGACATGAATGAGTAGTGATCACGAAAATTTCCTAAGCGGGTTTTAGAGCGAGTGATTCTCCTAGTTTGAATGTCAATGAATATTTGTTCTAAGGTATGAATCTTGTTCACTCTTACTCGAACTCGAGATAGCTTTTGCTTGTTGGATGGTGGAGCTTCCTCCTCATATTCTTCTTCTCAATTGTTGTTGACGGTGTTGTCTCCTTCAGGTGGTGGTGAACATGGTTGAGGTGGATCATTATGATGTACTTCTTCCTCCTATTCATCTTGTCGTGTACCGTTTGTGGTTCTTCCATGTCTTGTTGAGGTTCGCCTTGACGCGAACTAGGGTCTTCCACTTGGGTTGATGAAGTACTTTCCTTCAAATCCATGGGACGAATATTGCCAATGGACAAGTCTTTGATAGATTCTGAAGATTCCTTATCTCCTACATCATTTGGCAATTGTTCAACTTGCGAACCATTAGATTCATCAAACCTCACATCTACCGTCTCTTCAGCTTTTCGAGTGAAGTTGTTGTAGACACGGTAAGTGTGAGAGTTTCATCCGTAACTGAGTAGAAAACCTTCATGAGATTTGGGAGAAAATTTAGAACGACGATGCTTATCAATAATATCACACTTGGAGTCGAATACTCGAAAGTATCCAACTTGGGGCTTGCTACAGGTGAGTAGCTCGTATGCCGTTTTACTAAGAATCTTGTGAAGATAGAGTCGGTTCGTAGCATGACAAGATGTTTCCACGAGTTCCGCCCAAAAGTGTCTTGGCATCTTGTATTCGTCGAGCATCGTTCTAGCCATCTCTATGAGAGTTTGGTTCTTCCTCTCAACAACTCCATTTTGTTGAGGCGTGTACGTAGCTGAGAACTCATGTAAGATCCCTTCTTCATCAAGAAAGGTATCCACATTTGTGTTCTTGAACTTTGATCCATTGCCGCTCCAAATTTCATTGATCTTCATCTCAAACAGATTTTGAGCTTTGTGAGTGATGTTCTTGAAGATCTTTTGCACCTGTGACTTATCATCAAGAAATAATACCCACGTAAATCTGAAAAAAAATCATCAACTATAACTAGACCAAAGGAATTTCCACCGAGGCTCTTGTAAGCATTGGGACCAAAGAGATCCATATGAAGCAACTCAAGTGGTCTCCTAGTAGTCATGATATTCCTTACGAGATGACTTCCACCTACTTGTTTTCTGGATTGACAAGCACTACAATGTAAATCATTGTCAAATATAAAATCTTTAACACCAAGTATGTGATCACCTTTGATGAGCTTGTCTAGATTACGCATACCAAGATGTCCTAGCCATCTATGCCAAAGCCAACCTTTAGAAGATTTTGCAATAAGACAACTGTGAGGTGATCTCTTAGTGAAATCAACAATGTATATATCACCTCTAGGCAACCGGTAAAGACCATGCTATGATTGTCTTGTGGAAACACTTGGCAATCTACTTTGGTAAACAGCACATTAAAACCAAAGTCGGCAAGTCTACATACGGAAAATATATTGTAGCCAATGGATTCAACAAGCATGACATTTTGAATGGAAATATCACAAGATATGGCCACCTTACCAAGACCTAGTACCTTACCCTTGGAGTTGTCTCCAAAAGTCGCATACCTTCGTGGTCCATGGTTTGGTGTGGTCTCTCAAAACATGTCTCTATCTCCGGTCATATGATCGATGCATCCACTATCGAAAATCCATTCCTTTCCACCATACATGTAGTCTTTGGAGTTTTCCATGAGACTTAGAATCTTCATAGTCTTCTCACACTCGATGTGGAACAACTCATCTTCATCATAGTAGTAATGTTCCACATCATCATCATCAATTTCGATATCATCGTCATAAGAGACAAGACATTTGTTAGGGTTGTGATAATGACAATGTTCATGTTTATGAATGTGAATGGCTTCAACAATGATGTTATTTATGGTAATGAAATCTCCTCAATCACGCATGTGGTCATAAAGCTCAAACAAGCATTTACCGAAGTTAGGATCACTAGGCTTCATCTTATGAAAGGCAATAGCTTTATGAAGAATTTCATCAAGATTACTCAATGAAGAATTTCAATATCATTTCTCCAAATCATTCCACTAATTATAAGCACATTCGAAATTCTTCATTTTTTCAAACACAATCCTAGGCAATCCTTTGATAATGATATTAACAGTTCTAAGATTACGAAGCATGTCAATTTCCTCTTTGTATATGGGATGTAAGGGATCAATGGGAGGTACATAGAGACTCCTAACATACTTGCTCAAATGGAATTCATTGAAAAGCTCAAGCATCTCATATTTCCATTGACTATAGTACTCTCCATTGAGAATAGGCACTCTACAACTAAGACTCCCCAAACTAGACACATCCATCTTCCTCCAACGATAATGGAACCGAAGCTATGGAGACCAATGCTCTGATCGTATCGCTAGAAGGGATGTATAGAGGGGGGCGTGAATAGATTACTTCACAAAAATTAAAACCTAACCTTTACCCAAGTTAATTTGTTGGTAGATTTTAGATATTCGAACAAGTCTAATGCACCCTACACATGCTAATCAACAAGTATGGCAGCGGATAGTAAAGCAAGCATATGGAAGAGGGAGTAGAGGTAGGAAGATCATATGCAATTGGGACAGGAATATTTTTCCCGTGGTTCCTATAGCTGGCGCTATCATACATCCACATCTATGTAGACTTCAACCCATGGGGGGGTAACGGTCGTGAGAGTCCACGGAGGGCTCCTCCCATGAAGTGTCCATGAAGTAGCAACCTTGTCTATTCCTTGATGGCCTATGTCCACGAAGGACTAGCCTTACTCGGGGTAGACCTTCACAAAGTAGGCGATCTCCTTGCCCTTACAAACTTCTTGGTTCAACTCCACAATCACGAAGAAGGAGGCTCCCAAGTGACACATAAGCAATCTAGGAGGCAACACCCTCTAAAAGGTAATAGATGTGGTAGTATGATGAAATCCTTGCTCTTGTACTTCAAAAGATAGTCTCCTCCACACTCAATCATTCTCCCACAAGTTTGGAATGGATAGAAGAGATTGATTGGATGGAAAGCAACTTGGGGAGGCCAAAAATCAAGATTCCTATGGTTGGAGTGGATGATCTTAACCTCAACACAAGGGTAGGTGGTTCTCTCTCACAAAATTGGATATGGCAAGTGGGTGTGTGTTCTGAGTGCCTCTCTTGCGAGTGGGATTTGGTGGAGGGGTATATATAGGCATCTCCAAAGATCCAACTGTTACAACATTATTGCCTGACTCGGTGAAACCGGAGTAAAAACTCGGTTGCACTGCTAGTGACAAATGTGGCAACTTAAGCCTTTTCGGTGAGATATATATATAAATATTGGTGGTACCAATATGGGTGACCTAGCTAGTTTCCAAATCTCGATGTCATCGATTCCTCAAACTCGGTGGGACCAAATTTAATAAATTTGTTAACAGAAAGTTGGTCACTAATTCTCGGTGCACCGAATGGAAACTTGGTAGTACCGAGATGCTAGAGTTTGGGTGGGTTTCCGTCTAGTGTAAAACTCGGTGCATCCGAATATAATTGTTGGTGTCACCAAATTTAGACTTTTGGCTTTGGGCAGAGGGTTTTTGTGGGAAAGTGGATGAGTATTTTTTGGTGGCTAATCTCTAAGCACTTGAGCAACCAGATCATCATAAATACCTCATCCCCTTTTAATAGTATTGGCTTTCCTATGGACTCAAAAGTGATTTGTCACAAAATGTAAAATGTAGAGTCCTCTATCTTGAAGCATGGACAATCCTATTCCTTCCCTTCTTCTTCTTCTTCTTCTTCTTGGGAATTCTCCTCACAATCCTTAGACAATCCTCTTTGTGGATTAAACCTAAAATAAGATAGGTAGAGCTATTAGTCCAACAGACAATGTATGTTGTCATGAATTATCAAAACCACCAAGGAAGAAGATGTGCTTTCACCATCATTTTCATCACCATCGTGTTCATCATCATCATCATCCGCATCCTTGTCATCTGTAACATCAAGAACCAGAGTTGTCGTGGTTTTATCATGGTAGATGTCTGAGGACTTAGATTCGAGGCCATCACTAAGGTGATGGACTCAAAGGGGTTGATCGGGACGAAGGAGACCGGTTTACCCAGGTGTGCCCCCTCAAGTAGAGGTAAAAGCCTACGTCCTGCTTGTGCTTGTATTGCTTGGAATCTCGATTACAAGGGAGCGGAATCGCTTGACCTAGCTCTCGATTTGTTAGCCTCTGTCTAAGTCGCCCGGGTCTCGCCTTTATGTAGGAGGTCAAGACCACGGGTCATACAAGTCGTAAACGACTCTCACAACGTGTTTGAGTCTATCTCTACATTGTCTTGCCTTCCTGAGCAAGCTGTCTCCAGGCAACTCACCCGCCCGGGTCTTCATACCTTCTCCGCTCGGGCCACGTCCTAGCCCATCTTGGTAGGCCTCCCAATGTCTTGGGCTTGAGTCTTCAAGGCCCATCCTTGGTCTTGATGCATGAGCCGCCAGGTATGACCCGGAGCCGCTAGGGCAGGTATCAGCGCGGGGTTATATCCCCAACATTATACCCCAGGTTGATTTGAGCTTGCTCACATCAGCCTCCTTCTTAACTGGCGGCGAGTCTCACCTATGTCACCTGAAAGTAAGACAAAAATGACCCGCTGTGACGTCATATCAAATCTGTCAGAAAGATCCTCTAACGACCACAACGAATCTTTCCCTTATTAAATGGACGGCCCGAGAATCGAGGCGTCCGCCTCGGTCAATCAATATTCGTCGCCTGGATTCTCGTGCCCGTTTCCACCTTTGCTTATTAAATAGGACCGCGAGGAGCGGATTTCGTTTCTTTCTCCACTTCACACTTCTTCTTCTTCCTCGTTACGTCATCGTTCCATCGTATCTTGCTTTGGCGAAGCTTCCGCACCGACGTCACGCCGGGCCGTTGCATCAACCTGATCGTACTAGAGATTCCCTCGCATCCGTCGCCTCCCTTGCGGTAAGTTCTTCTCCTTCCATAGATCCAATGTTTCGGTAGGGTTTCATGGAGTCATCCGCTCGCTTAGAGCACGAGCTTCTTCGCAATGGTAGATAATTCCTACATCAGCGGATAATATGTTGCCTTCCTTTCCATTGCGGCGCATCGTAGGAGAATGATAATAGCATCGCGTGGATTTGTAGTTGCTTCGTTCGCTATCTTCACGGACGTCACTGGTTCGACTGTTCATCACTGAGTCTAGGTTAAACTTGATTTCCCTCTATTTTGTAGATCTATAACTGCATAAATAGTTTGTGAAACTTGTTTTCCACACTTCGTGAAATTTTTCTTTGCCTTCTCGTAGACTTGACCCGCCAGCGAGATTCCGACTCTCATCAAATAGGTCTTGGCGGCTTAATTTTATAGAACCTTGAAATTTTCAGCCGCCCTTAGCTGCCTGGCATCTTCTGACCCACCGCACATTGTTACTTTGTGCAGTACCGAGTCGCCACCATGTCTCGTGCATCCAATTCATGCAATTGGGTCGGCTCTGCCATTACTGAAGAATTCCTGATGGATTTTGTAAATGCGGGTACCTTACCCGCCAAGGATGTCATCCATTGGCGGGTTCCCGGTAATGAGCTAAAACCCGTTCCTCAGGAGGGTGAGGTAGTTGTGTTTTCAGATCATGTCGAGAGCGGGTTTGTTCCCTCCAGCTCAAAATTCTTTCGGGACGTTCTTCACTTCTTCAAGCTGTGCCCTCAAGACCTCGCTCCCAATTCCGTCTCCAACATATGCAACTTCCAAGTACTCAGTGAAGTCTACTTGCAAATAGAGCCATCCATTGGTTTATTTCGTTAGTTTTTTTATGCAAACCGCCAGACAGAGGTGAAGGCCGGTCCAAGCTTAGAACTTGGCGGGATTTCTATTCAGAGGCGCCGGGACATAACCTTTCCGGCTGTTCATATGGAGAGTCATCCTAAAGACTGGTACAAGCCTTGGTTTTACTGTAAAGACACCTCCCCAAAAGGAGAGCATCCCCTGCCAGGTTATCGCCCATCTCGACTCAAAACAACCTCTAAGATTCCTGGCCGACTGTCAACCACTGAGCGGACGACGCACACTCCGGCTCACGCCAAAATTAAAGCCCTTATGGACAATGGACTGACAGGACTAGACTTGATCGCTACTAGATTTCTTGCAGGATCATGCCTTTGAACCGGTGCAGTCACCTTATGTGCGAATATACAGGCCAGTCTGATGACCCCCTCTGATTTAGCCGGACAACATTATCAGAGGATGATATTGTGACTGCCATCAGGAGTCTTGTCCACGAATCTTCAGGAGCTTGTAGTGCCATTGGGCTGGCACCTTTCTGTGCCGCAAACCTGGCCCCAGATGTAAGGGCGACTCTCGATGTCCTTATCTCTATTCTAACTTACACTTTGTAACCTCTTAACCTTTTGCCGGCTTGTACTCTCAAGCAAACTCCGGCTTCTGGAAAAAGAAGTACGTCCCTCCTCCAAACAAGTCAAAGAAGAAAATTGATGGCCGGAAGAAGAAAACTGCACCTCAAGAACAGCCCGAGGAACAGCCGGAAACTGACGACTCAGAGGTAGAGCCTGATTCTCTTGGCCATCTCTTTATGGACCTTATTAACAATAACTATTCACAGGACGAAACGGAAACAAGCCACGCCAACGTTCGTGAGGTAACTTACGTTTCATCCAACTCAGAACATCTTGTTCCACAGAAGATTCGGCGGGTCATCTAGAAGGTCCCACTTTCTCATCCTCTTGCTTACTTAGACCCACATTTTCTTTTGAAAAAGCAACAGCAAACCTCTCGATGCCAGACCCGGAGCACCAGCTCCAATGATCTCATGGCCGGATTATCTCCGACTCAATGGAAACGGCCGGTTGAGGTACCTGTTCAACCTGACTTACTTGTCCATCCTGTCTTTTGCAATTCAACATTGTCTTATATCATCTTAACTGTTTGTCAGGACTCACCCCCTTCGTCCGGCGACTCTACCAGAACTTCTCTGCTGCCTCTGAAGATTAACCCTGAGTATGTGTCCTTTATACTTAAGGTCAAACTTGTATATAAAGTTCTAACCACGATCTCCTGTATTTTTCAAGGCCCAAGCAAAATGAAGGAAGACCAGCGGGTCTATTCTTGGCCACAAAACTCCAGAACCGGAACTTGCAAAACCGTATTCTCCTGTGCCACATGTTGTCCCCTTGGCGGCTTCCAAGGAGGCACTTGAAGAATCTCACATTCTGCCGAACCAGCGGCTGACGATATAATCCCTGAGAGTCCTCTAAGGGCCCATTCCAAGCCGCCGAGCCCTTCAAAGGCTGCCGGTGAGTCAACTATTCCGGATGTATTTGTTATCGGCACAGGCTTCCAAACTCCTTCCGCTCGTGTTTTGACAAAACATACTGAGAGGGCCGAAGCTTCAGAGAAGAAGGACTTTGAATTCACCGCAGTGGAAAAGTTAACAGGTGACGAGCTACACGCCGGCTTTTTAAATCGCCTCTCCATCACCCGGGATATGGAACTCAAGTTCGTAAACTTAATGAAGAAGAAATATGAGGTACGCACACTCTACTTCCTTGTACCCTTATTTAGCCCCCAAGGGCCGGCTTAGTATTGGCTAATGATAAGCCGGGTCTTCAAGTCTTGTTTAGTAGTACAAATAGCTAGCCTGTAGGCCTATAAAGAGTCATGTGTAGCCCCCGAGGGTCGGATCAATTTTGATGATATTGAGTCGAAACTTCAAATGTAAATAACCTTAGAAACCAAAGTGTATCCCCCAAGGGTCGGCTGAATTTTGATGATATTGAGTCGGAGCTTCAGATGTAGAGAACCATAGATGCCAAAGTGTAGCCCCCAAAGGCCGGCTCAATTTTGATGAAGTTGAGTTGGATCTTCAATAAAGATGTTTGAAAAGCCATATGTAGCTCCCAAGGGTTGGGTCAATCTTTGGTAAAGTTGAGTCAGAACTTCAATTTAGACAGCTTGAAGAGCCAAGTGTATCCCCCATGTTTTGGATTAACTTTGATGAAGATGAGTCGGGTCTGCATTACAGTGTTTGGAGAATAAATAGACATTAGCCCCCAAGTGTCAAACATATTGCTTGCAATCTTCTTGAGACTTGTATAGCATTGTCTTAACCTTCCTCAACTTATGATATATTATTATGGCAACTTAATCCTCATCTTGCTTTCAATACGTCAATAGAAGCTTTAACTAAGGTCGGCTCTGAATTAACTGACTTGAAAGGCCAGCTGGCCGCTCAACAAGCCGCCCAAAGCAAAGCCGATGAAAAGTGTCAGCTGCTTGCCGAAGAATTGACAAAGATTACGGCTGAATTTGACGCCTTCAAAAAATTGGCTGAGATGGAGCAAGCTGCCCTGGCTCAACGAGCAGACGATGCTGACCAGCGGCTCGTGATCATATCAGACGAGCCGCAATCTTTAAAACACCATATCGGGAAGATGTCAGCCGCCATATTTGGTAAGTATTTGAATACTTAGCAAAAAATTCATTTGAACACTGATGACTTATGACCAAAAATCCGGCTTATGTAGGTCCAAGGAGCCGTCAACTTGCCTCTTACAATCTGCTACCTCTGAAGGATGTCTATACTTTGACAGAACAGCTATATTGTGGAGCCGTCTGCATGATCAAGGCAGTGCTTTTCAAGGATAATCTCCCTCCGACTATGAAGGGGGTTATAGAACTGCTTTCCACCGTGCCAAAACAAATCGTAGAGCTGAAGAAATCAGCTGCCCGACAGGGAGCTATTGCAGCCATAAGCCAGGCGTTGACCTTTGCTCCGGAATTGACCCCTGAAGACATGATGGACGGGTTTCCCTCCAAGAAAGATGACGGCTCAGAGTTTACCGAAGCTGACTATGCACGGTGTGTGAAGGCTTCCAAAGTCCTTGCTTCTGTGTTGGCAGAAGAAGTAAACTTAGCACCATACCAGGCGGCATACAACGCCAACCAGAAGAGAATCCATGGACCCCTCTTTGAAGCCAAGGACCTGATGCCTGCCCGCAGTAAGCACCTCTTTGCTTCCGAACTTGACCCGTCCCCCTTCTTTGAAGAGGGAAACTTTGCGGCTTTAACCCACTGCAACTAGGACATGGACAATCTTCAGATCAAGGAGGCCGAAGACTCGGAGCAGGGTGACCCGTCAGTCAACTGATGAACTTGGTGATGCCAAGGATAAGTTGGCTTTATAACCCTCCATGAGCGGTGTAAAAAACTATGAATCATTTTTGAGCTCTACAAAGAGCATCTGTAATAGGCTTGTAGAAAAATGTGCCTTTGCCTGAATTGCGCCGTTGTGCACATGTTGAATTGTCCAGATTAATTTATGTCCTCTTCCTTGCATTTTTATACTGGATGCTTTGCCAGGTCTTGGCGGTTTAATCAACCTGCAAGAATAGATGTATCTTCATATTTGTTAGCAGGGTGGCTTAAAATAGCATAACCCAAAAGATGTTGTATCTTTCCTAACTTGTTTTTCAAAAACAGCTCATGTGTCGGTTCTACTGGGTTGACTCGCCACTTAAAACTCCTTAACAGTATAGGTCTCTGTGGAGATTGGCCGTTTAAGTTTTTGAACCGGCTTAGGGTCTCTAATCGAGATTAACTGAAAGGAAGTGTGACGACCCATAAGAGGCATGGCAGGGCATGAATACCCTGATAGCCCACAAACTGCCTCTCACGTGACATAAATCCGTCGTTTTAACCTTAAACAGTACAGGGTCCTCAAGGATTAATTGTCTAAAAGTACGAACAGGCCACAAAGCGGAGAGTCGGCAGTAAGTGGGAGAGTTTATCCTAGCTTTTCGTAAGCTGACCCTCAAGTGACAAGAGCCGCCGTTTTAACCTTGACCAGTACATGGTCTTTATGGAGATTGGCCGTCAATTGATTTGAACGGGCTCAGGGTCTCTAGGCGAGATTAACTGGTAAGAGTTTGGTGGATCACCTAGCAGAGTAGCATCAGCTTACAGGTAGGCTTAACCCTGTTTGGCTTAAGAGCCGATCAAGAGGGTGTGTAAGCTACACCCGGTGGGTGGGAAGCCCCCAAGTGACCTTTGTTGGCGGAATCAACTGTTTGGCTTAAGAGCCGACCGATAGGGTTTGATAAGCTACATCCGGAGGGTGGGAAGCCCCCTGGACGATCGTGTTGACGGAGTCAAATTTTTGTCTTGAGAGCCGACCGATAGGGTTTGATAAGCTACACCCGGAGGGAATGAAGCCCCCTAGACAATCATGTGATTGCACAGATTGAGATATTCGAAATGGCAGAGGTCCCGGCTTGCAGGGATGCCAACTTTTATTCATATATAAATATGATATGTACAATGATAGTGTACAATGCCGAGTCTCAACAACTTAGGTATAGTAAGGCTGCAGATGCACTATGTTCCACGACTGGCGGGTCTCTTGCCCCGAGGTATCTGAATCATCTCAGATGTCAATGAGGTAATATGACCCGTTGTTGAGATTTATGCTGACCATGAAAGGTCCTTCCCATAGAGGAGACAACTTATGCATATTTGTCTGGTCTTGGATTAGCCGCAACACTAAGTCGCCTTCTTGAAACGTCCGGGTCTTGACTCTACGGCTATGATAGCAGTGCAGGTCTTGCTGATAAATCGCCGAACGAGCCGCCGCCAGATCACATTCCTCCTCCAAGGCATCCAACGCGTCTTGACGTGCCATCTCATTGTCCGTCTCAACATATGCTACCACTCGTGGCGAGTCATGACGGATGTCACTTGGTAACATGGCCTCTGCATCATAAACCATGAAGAAAGGTGTATAACCCGTTGATCTGTTGGGGGTAGTCCCGATGCTCCATAAGACGGACGGAAACTCCTCCACCCAACAACCCAGCGTTCGCTGTAAAGGAACCATAAACCGGGGCTTGATAGCTCTCAGGATTTCTTGGTTAGCACGCTCCGCCTGACCGTTGGACTATGGATGAGCAACCGCAGAAACATCAAGCCGGATGTGCTCAATGTCGTAGAACATTTTCATAGCCCCCTTGGATAGGTTCATGCCATTGTCCATGATGATACTGTGAGGGTAACCAAAATGATAGATCAACCTTTTAATAAACTAAACCGCTATAGCCGCGTCACACTTGCTGACTGGCTCAGCCTCTATCTATTTGGTAAACTTGTCAACCGCCACCAAGAGGTGTGTCTTTTTGTCCTTGGATCTCTTGAAAGGCGCGACCATATCGAACCCCCAGACTACAAACGGCCAAGTGATTGGAAGTATGCGCAATTCCTGAGCCGGAACATGATCATGCCGGCCAAACTTTTGACAACCGTCACACCTGCGGACTAGATTTTCTGCATCCTTGTGAGCCGTCAACCAGAAGAAACCATGCCTGAAAGCCTTGGCCACCAAAGATTTTGAGCCGGCGTGATGTCCACAATCACCAGCATGAATTTCATTCAAGATTTCCTTACCCTCCTCCGGTGAGACACAATGCTGAAACACGCCGGTGACGCTGCACTTATGTAACTCGCCATTGACTATGTCATGGACTTAGACCATGTGGTGATCTGTCTGGCCAGATTTTCATCATCAGGTAACTCGCCCCGAGTCAAGTACATCAAGTAAGGTACAGTCCAATCCGGAATGGCATGCAGAGCCGCCACTAGTTGTCCCTCTGGGTCAGGAATGGCTAAGTCTTCCTCTGAAGGCAGCTTAACTGACGGGTGATGTAAGACATCCAAAAAGACGTTAGGAGGCATCGGCTTTCGTTGAGAGCCTAACCTTGACAGGGCATTAGCCGCCTCATTCCAGTGACGATCAATATGATCCACCTATTAACCCTTGAAGTGACTAGCAATGACATCCACCGCCTGATGATATGCTGCCTAAAACTTGCTGAGCCACAAGATCTGAGTCGCCGAAGCACCTTAACCGGCTTAAGTTCATCTCCTTAGCCACCCTGAGGCCATGAAGCAGGGCTTCGTACTCAGCTACATTATTAGTGCAAGGGAACATCAGTCGGAGCACATAACAGAACTTGTCACCATTGGGGGAGGTCAAGACAACTCCTGCCCCTGATCCTTCCAGCTGCCAGGACCCATCAAAGTGTATTGTCCAGTATGTGTTATCCGGCTTTTCTTCGGGTGCATGACACTCTGTCTAGTCATTTATGAAATCCACAAGGGCTTGAGACTTGACAGCCATGCGAGGCACGTATTCAGATTGAGTGGCTCCAGCTCCAATGCCCATTTAGCAATTCTGCCGGTGGCTTCTCTATTTTGAATTATATCCCCCAACGGGGCCGAGCTGACCACGGTGATCCGATGCCCTAAGAAGTAGTGCTTTAGCTTACGGTTGGCCATGAACACCCCATATACTAGCTTCTGCCAATGTGGATACCTCTGCTCGGACTCTGTCAGGACCTCACTGATATAATAAACCGGCCTCTGAACCGGATATTCCTTCCCTGCCTCCTTGCGCTCGACCAAGATTGCAGCGCTGACAGCCATGTTGTTAGCCGCCACATACAAGAGCAAGGGTTCTTTCTCAGACGGAGCGGCTAAGACCAGCGGCTCAATGAGTTGCTTCTTGAGCGCCTCAAATGCTTCACCCGCCATCGAAATCCAGACAAAATTGTCTGTCTTTTTCATCATTTGATATAAAGGTATGGCTTTCTCACCAAGGCGGCTTATAAACTGGCTCAACGCGGCGATCCGCCCTGCTAGGCGTCAAACATCATTGATGCACGCCGGCTCAGACAAGGAGGTGATAGCCTTGATCTTATCTGGGTTAGCTTGAATGCTACCCTCAGAGACCAGAAACCCCAAGAGTTTGCCTGCCGAAACACCAAAGACACACTTCGTCGGGCTAAGCATCATCTTATAAACCCACAGATTGTCGAAGGTCTCCTTCAAGTCGAAAAGCAGAGTCTCCTTCATCCTTGACTTGATCACAATGTCATCCACATATGCGTGAACGTTACGCCCAATCTGGTTGTGAAGACAATTCTGCACACAACGCTGGTAATTCGCCTGGGCACTCTTGAGCCCGAAAGGCATAGACATGTAGCAGAAGGCACCAAAAGGCGTGATGAAAGTCGTCTTCTCTTGGTCCTTGACTGCCATCTTGATCTGATGATATCTAGAATACGCATCCAGGAAACATAAACCCTCACAAGCCGTGGTAGCACCGATGATTTGATCAATGCAAGGGAGAGCAAAGGGATCAGCTGGACAAGCTTTGTTAAGATCCGTGTAATCGACGCACATACGCCATGTGCCATTCTTCTTGAGCATGAGCACTGGGTTAGCAAGCCATTCCGGGTGAAAGACCTCGACGATGAAACCCGCCGCCAAGAGCCGGGCAACCTCTTCCCCGATGGCCTTGCGTCTCTCCTTGTTGAACCACCGTAAAAATTGCTTGATAGTTTTAAACTTATGATCCACATTAAGGTGGTGCTCAGTGAACTCTCTCGATACACTCGGCATGTAAGAAGGTTTCCATGCGAAAATGTCCCGATTCTCACGGATGAATTCGATGAGCGTGCTTTCCTATTCGGGATCCATATTGGCCATAATAGTGAACTGTTAAGATGAGTCGCCCGGAGTGAAATCCACCAACTTGGTATCATCCACCGAAAATTTCAGGGGCGGCTCAACCTCTGTAGTAGGCTTTTTCAGCGGAGTCATGTCCTCCGGGTCAGCATTTTCCTTATAAAACTTGAGATCTGCCTCAGCACAACTTGATTCCTAGTAAGCCGCGTCTCTTTCCTCGCACTCAATGGCCGTATTCTGATCACCATGAACAGTAATAGTCCCCTTTAACCCAGGCATCTTGAGCTGCAAATAGACATAGCAGGGCCTAGCCATGAACTTGACGTAAGTCGGTCGCCCAAACAAGGCATGATAGGGGCTCTTGATTTTGACTACTTCAAACCACAAGGACTCCACCCTTTAGTTGTACTCATCACCAAAGGTAACTTCCAAGGAGATCCTACCCACGGGGTAAGCTGACTTGCCAAGCACCACACCATGAAAGACTGTCAAGGAGGGCTTAAGGTCTTTATCAAGAAGCTTCATCCGTCGAAAGGTGACATAGTATAGGATATTGATGCTACTTCCACCATCCATAAGTACCGTATTCAACATATATCCTCCCACTTGGGGCGCAACTATAAGGGCTAGCCGCCCCGGGTCATCAATACGCGGTGGGTGATCCTCCCGGCTCCACATGATGTCATACTCAGACCACTTCAAGTATCGCGGTAGAGCCTACGCAACCGCATTAACCGCCCGTTTGCGCACCTTCTGATCCCGCTTGTCAAGGCTAGTTGTAAAAACATGATACTGGCCCGAACTGAGCTGCTTTGGATTACTCTGATGTCTAGACTGATTATTCTGTTGCTGATGATGGCCACCAGAGTGCTGATGATGTCCTCCTCGATTACCCTAGCCATGATGACCGGAACCTGAGCCAGCGGACCCAAACCCGGCTCTTGACCCACCCGATCCTGAGCCATCGGGCGGGCCACCACCATCGTTGTTATGTTGTCGCATGCTGTGGTCCTTAAACATCTACATGATGTGGCAATTGCCCCACGTGTGACCCACCGGTCTGTCGGGCCGGCTGTGCTCCGGGCAAGGTTTGTTGAGCATCTCCTCTAAGTTGAAAGGAGTTTTACCCTTGTTAAAAGGTGGTCTAAACTTCCCTTTTCCCTTGGGCCAATTGTGGCCGGTGTTGGTGTTGGCAACCAATTTTGACCCGCCATCCGAGTTCTTCCTCTTGCTTTGGTTACCGTTGCCGGCCGCACCCTTGTCATGGTTATTCTTTTTACCCTGACCAGTTTTCTCCTCATCAGAGTCCGAATCCTCGGTGTTATCAGAGTCGGCATACTTTGTGCGAGCCATGATGAGTTCTCCCATGTCCTGACACGTATGCTTGAGCCGGCCGAGCTTCTGCTTCAGAGGGGCGAAATGCCAGTTCTTCTCCAGGATCAGCATCGCTTGAGCCGCCGTGATCTATTCAGACGAGTGGATGATAGTCGACACCCGCCAGACCCAATGATGAGACGACTCATTCTCATATTGAACACAGTGATCCAGATCCACAATCTTCATAGGTTGTTTGCAAGTTCCTTGAAAAAAATTGGTGAACCTTGCTTTCAGCTCAGCCCATGAGTTGATGGTATTGGGTGGCAAACCCTTCAACCACATGCGAGCCAGACCTTCCAACATCATGATAAGGTATTTGGCGCAGACCGCGTCACTCACATCCAACATTTCCATAGCCAGCTCATAACTTTCAATCCAGGCCTCTGGGGGCAAGTCTGTAGTGTAATTCGGGGCCTTACGAGGGCCTTTGAAATCCTTCGGCAAACGCTCGTTCCGTAGAGCCGGTGCCAAGCACGGGACTCCCACGGCCCTAGTGGCTATTCCCGCTCCGACTAAGACGGAGTGTGCGGGCTCTTGATGAGCCGCCGCTGCCAGAGCCGCTGCCTCTTGCTGTACTCGCGCTCGGTCCACTAGCGCCTGTGCCTCCAAAGCCGCCTGATCATCTCGTAGTAACTCCTGCTGTCTACCACTGCTAGAACCCTCCGGCAACTCATAGCACCGGCTGTAGCTGCGGCTGGGGAGGGGGTTGAATGCACGCGGCTCCGGCTGTAAGTATACTTCTCTTGCTGGGCCATCGCCATTTGAAAGTATCCAAGGGTGTTCCTCACTTCCTCTGCAAAGGGTGCCTCATCTGGAATAGGGACTGTTTCAAGCCGGGTTGCTGCGGCCACCATGTTCTCTATCGGGTTTGAGTAGTGACCCGCCGGCGTCGGAAAAGCCGCTGGTGAGGCCTGGTTTCATCGAGGTGGCTTAAGCTATTGTCGAGCCGCTGGCCGACTCCCAGGTGCATCCGCTGTCTGTCCCATTCCTAGCAAGTTAAAAGGATTCCTGGCCTTGTATTGCTCTGGTAAGCGGGACTGATGCCTCATCCGCTGCACCGTAGCTGCTGACTGTTGCTCTAGCTCAAGGTGGAAAGCATCTATCCTAAGGCGTTCTGCCTCCGCATCCATCTGAGCCTTTAACTCGCCAATCCCCTGTTGGACCTCCATCATCCGGTCCTTAAGCCTTGTGATCTCCAAGTTTCGGGCCGCTTGATTATCTGGCGTGACTTCGGTCGCCATCAGGGTTGCGAGCTCGTTCATCAGATCTAGAAGAACCTGAGTTGGCGGCGGCGGGTCAGCCCGTGTGTTTGCGGCTCCGGTGGCTGTGTTGCTCGTGCCCGACGCTGATCCTGCCTTGAACACGGCCGCATGAAACGGCAGCCCGTGATCCTCCGGCTCAGAACACTCCGACTCGGGGTAAAGCTCGTCGTAGCCCCCGAGCCCGCCGTTGTGAAGCGGGTAGATTGATTCCGCCTCTCCGCTCGAAGACCCATCCTATGAATAGACAAGAGTCTCCTGCGACATAGAGGCCTCAAGATCCATCCCTTGACTGAAGCCCACGAAGACATGCTTCCTGCCCGGGTTAGCACGGGCTGGTCGCACGTGTTGGGCGGGTTGCGCGCATCGAGCCGGCTCGACGATGTTGGTGCAGACGTATGGCCTAGGCGTAGATCCATCAACCTTGCCAATGAAGACGTGGATTCCGCCGAAGGGAACCCGAAATCCATATTCGATGGAGTCGGCCTCAGGGCCCCAGCCGGCATCGTCGATGTAGAGCCGGCCGCGACAACTTTTGCTCATCCTTGCCACCACGTATCCCTCGAACCCAGGGAGAGAGCCCTTTGAGAACTCAACACCACTGAGTGCTAGCCCCATGGTGGGCCCCAACTGTCGTGGTTTTATCACGGCAGATGTCCGAGAACTTAGATTTGAGGCCATCACTAAGGTGATGGACTCAAAGGGGTTGATCAGGATGAAGGACATCGGTTTACCCAGGTTCGGCCCCTCAAGTAGAGGTAAAAGCCTACGTCCTACTTGTGCTTGTATTGCTTGGAATCTCGATTACAAGGGAATGGAATCGCTTGACCTAGCTCTTGATTTGTTAGCCTCTGTCTAAGTCGCCCCGGGTCTCGCCTTTATATAGGAGGTAAAGACCACGGGTCATACAAGTCGTAACTGACTCTCACAACGTGTCTGAGTCTATCTCTACATTGTCTTGCCTTCCTGAGCAAGCTGTCTCCGGGCGGCTCACCTGCCCGGGTCATCATACCTTCTCCGTTCGGGCCACGTCCTGGTCCATCTTGGCAGGCCGCCCAATGTCTTGGTTTGACTCTTCAAGGCCCATCCTTGGGCTTGATGCATGAGCTGCCAGGTGTGTCCCGGAGCCTCTGGGGCGGGTCTCACCGCGGGGTTATATCCCCAACAAGAGTGGATACTTTGGTGTATCATTTCAATCATTCATCCATGTATGCTATTACCATTGCCATGATGACTGTTGTTCCCATTTGTGAGTAGACTCCTAGTTCTCGGAGATATGGATGAACCTTGGTATGTGTAGGATCTGAAACGTTTATTGTGGATATGAGATCCTCTGTTGAAATCTTAGTTTAGTTACTTCATGACTGTTGTGAAGGGGCCCAGTCAGCATTTGTGCCTTTTTGGCCATGACGTATATCACTGTCTTTGCATAGGTTGAGGTTGTGGAGGTAATCCGACGTAAAAATGAAAGCTTACTGCTCCAAACCTTTACGACTGACTGGGGATTTATGGAGAACCCTTAGAGAGCCTTGATACCTGTAAACTGCGTTGAGATTTTCCCCGAAGAGGAGGGGATGATGTAGCACAATAGAGGTAAGTATTTCCCTCGGTGAGAACCTGTCACATCCCTAGCTAGTTGTCATAGGACAGCATGTGTGTGCATCATATTTTAATATTGCATCAACATGAAATGGGGATTAAAAGAAACCCCGAACCCTCATTTGAATCAGACTAATTTAAAGTTTGTGAAAAAACCAACAAATCCAAAACGCCCATCTAAAATGTCCCCTATGTCTGATAACTATGGACATGAATATATCAGCGGGCATTTTAAATAATTGAACATTTATAGCAATTTAAAAATAAATAATAAAGCTTCTGAAAATGCCAAATAACGCATTATCATTATTTTAGATTTCAAAATGTCCTGAAACTTTTTCTAGGACTTTGAAATGTTCAAACTTAATTCTATAAAATATTGGGGATATTTTATAATAGCATTTGTACCTGAAAAACAAATAAAACAAATGTCAGAATTGGAAAAAAGAAAGTAAAAGAAATAAAAAAAGGGAAAGAGGCCCACGAGGAGCCGGTCCATCTGGCCCATGCCAGTCATCCGTGTCCTCTCACCAGGAGGACAGGGGCCCGCGCTCGGCACGCGCGGGCACGCGCTCGGCCACCTCCTCCCTGCCTGGCTGCTGCCTGGAGGCCTCTGAGAGCACTAGCACGAGGCCCCTCGCCGTGGATCTCTTCTCCTCTCCCTCTCTCCCCTGCCGTTCTCTCTCTCTCTCTCGCTTTCTCCCCCTCTCTGCCGCCATGGCCGAACCCATCGCGGTCGTAGCACCGTCGCTCCAGCCGCCCCCTCGCCTCGCAGAGTAGCCTCCAAGATCCGCTGCGACCCCCCTTGTCCTCCCCGTGAAACTAGAAGACGCCAGGAGCCCTCTACGCCGCGCCATCGTCGTTCTTCCCTGCCGGACACCAGAGCCCCGAATCAGCGATTCGCCCTGTCCAGACCTCCTCCGACGTCGCCGTCGCCACTGCTGGAACTGCGGTGAGCCGCTGGTGCTCCTCCCCTTCTCCCACTTCTCTCCCGTGCCCCGTAGACGCCGCCCGAAGTGAGCCCGAGAACTTTCTGCCGCCGGCCATGTCGCCGTCGTGGCAGGAGCAAGCGAAGCTTGTTCCCGAGCGTGCAGCCACCCTCAGCGCGTTCCTGCGGAGCCATATGTACCGCCATCTCCCTTCCCCGTGCCCTCTAGCGCCGTAGCTGGACCTTCCTGAGCCACCGCTGCAGCCGAGCCCGTTGTGGCCATCGTCTCCGGCGACCCCGAGCCCCCAGGCTAGGCCCACTCGACGCAGTCGAGCACGGGCTTCCTCCCAGTGCCCTCGGCACACACATCTGTGCCCTGTGGCACATTTCTGGCCAACCCCGGCGGACCTCTACCGTGGGTTTGGTTGCCGCCGGCCCCGCTCCGGTGGCCGCCGACGTGGCTGGCCGATTGGTGCTAATCGGCCCGGCTAATCAAGCCTTTAGCCACTAACCAGTTGGCCCTGCAGAGGGTCAAACCTCTGGTCAGCGCGGGGAATTAGCCCCTAACGCTGACATGAGGGCCCCACCCTATCAGGTTTGACCTGTCCGGGTCAGCTGACCTGCTGACATCATAGTGACGTCAGGATGACGCACTAATTCAATTTCTAATATTAAAATAATTCAGGAAATTCCAGAAAATGTTTAAAACTTCAAAAATTCATATAAATTAATCTGTATATCAGATGAAAATAATTTATATATGAAAATTTATCAAAAAATTCCAATGAATCTAATGGTGCTATTATCATGCATGTTAGAGCAACCTATGTAGTTGAACATTGACATTTACTAATAGGTTAATATATGAAATATGAAATGGAGAATGACTTTGAACCTATATTCAAACTCCCTTCATTTAACATGGACAATAGTTGCATTAGCTCATCCATACATGCTGCCATGTCATGATCATGCATCATATTGTTGCACTTGCGTGTATTGATTGCTATTTATTTGCATTGCGGTAGGCCCTGCTTCTGAGGATACCTCAGAGTATTCCAATGAAGGAGAAAACCTTTCGGCTACCCAGCAAGGCAAGCAACCCCTTTGATCATTCCGATAACATCCCACTCTCTCGCTCCTGCTCTTGTTTATTGCATTAGGACAAACGTTCACTTGTTTGTCATACATAGTAGATGAACCTATTCTTTTGCATGATCTGTCATTGTCACAGTAAATAGCTAAACCTTGCAACCTAGCATACCTGGTAGATGCTTGTGCCATGATGTGCTTAGCTTACTTTGCCCGCTATGCTTGCTATGCTTAGAGTTGTGTCAGGTCTGATTCAACAAGGTGATGAAATGGAGTGAAGCCATGTTGTTCTGATGTGATAAGCTTATGATGAACCCAATTTGGTAAAGGTAGCGATGAGAGGCTATGTAGGAGTACATAGCGGGTTGTCTCATTGGGACCGTTGTTAGGAACTGAGTTCCGTGTTTGTGATCCAAGGCTAGTTACTACCACACATTGGGTTCCGGTAACTCGATCCCTCTCGACTTATCAATCGCTTAGTCCTTGGTCCAGGAGTTGCAAGTAGCTTCTAGTGTTTATAGTTTGTTGGAGGCCGTGCATAGCGCTGACCCTAGGGGTGGGTTACGACGCGGTAGGCAGTGGCACGGTGTACCAAGGGTCCCCCGGATGGTGGGCTTGGGAACCCTGCGCACATCATTAGGGGACGTAGCGGAAACTTCGGCCGGACTTCCGTGCGGGTTCAGTCTCAAATAGGGGATAAACTGGACTATAGGTCTTATGTGAATGCAGTCGTGGCCGACTCCCTCGCTGGGCTTCCGCTTGAAGGCTGCCGAGGTGCATGGTTTTATGAGCACACAACGATAAGTGGCGAGAGCGTGTGTGAAGAAGTACACCCCTGCAGGGTATGAAACTATTCGAATAGCCACGTCCTCGGATATGGACTACTTGGAAAGCTTATGTTGTTCATAGATAATCAAATGGATACTCATAAAAAAATCAAGACAAGTGTGAGTACCGCGGATGGCACTCTCCTAGGAGGGAAGTGAATCCATGGTGGTGTATTGTTATGGAGTTAGTGTACTCGTGTGCGATATCTAAAATTTAAACAAAGAGTTGAAATTGTGTAGTGTAGGTTAGCCATGAGTCAAAGCTGGCATTGTTGCATAAACTCCACCACTCCCCTTGTTGATACATGAGCATGAATAGTCTAGGTCTGCTTTAAAGACTTGCTGAGTACATTTGTACTCATGTTTTCTTAATAAATGTGGTAGATGAGACTCAGGATCCATCAGGTGGGTTCTATCTAGATGTCGACGATGCCGAATAGCTGGTGTCACAACTACGACCTTATGCCCTGTGGCGGGCTGTAGATAGTCAGGACATGTGCCTTTTCACCCCTTTCATATGTTTTTACTCAGACAGCTTTATGCTTCCGCTTGGTTTGTATGAACTTGTTTGTATGACTTGACTGTTGGGTCATGTGACCCCTATCTATAAGAACATATTATGCAAGGCCCTTCTGAGCCTCTTAAATAAAAGTTGTGTTGATGTATGGTTATGTTGTGATGCCATAGTTGTATCTATGCATATCAGGCATGTCGTGCGTACGTGTGATGTGCAACAGTATGTATGGGATCCGACACCTAGTCATGTGCCTTTAGTAGTACTCTTACGGGAAACTGCCTCTTTGTGCTTCCATCGAGCCTTGGTAGCTTGCTACTGTTCCGGACACATTGATTGACCGGCATGTATCCTTGTTTGCTGTTGTGTCTATTCATTCGGGGAAATGTCTCGCAGTGTAATGGAGTCCCTGTAGCCTGCTATGACTCGTCTACGTGCAGTGATGACATTTATGTCCCACGGCGTAATGGAGTCCTTGTAGCTTGCTATGACTCGTCTACACATGCTTGAGGCCGTCACCTGCATTGTTGGGTTACGTATGCCTGTTTCCGTACGGATGTGCCACTTGGGTTCTATGACTAGTCATGTCGGCCTGGGTTCTCTGTCGTTTGATTGCCAGCAACATGTTCACATACGTGAGCCAAAAGACGCAAACGGTCCCGGCAAAGGTAAGGCTGCAGCCGTGGAACTTACTGTGCGTGAGGCCGCAAAGTGATGTGATATGTTACAGTCTGGATTCATATGACTTAGGATTGGGGTCCCAACAGAACCAATGTAATTAACCTAGTAGGAGAACCAAGCAAACTCGCATCTTCAGCGCCTACACACAAAAGAGCAAAAACTAGCACCCAATGCCGGCAAGATGGTTGTTAATCCCCTTGAACTCGTTAATTGCAAGCGACAAGTAGTGATAGATAGGAAATTTGATAAATAAAAATTGTAAATAAAAATAAAGTAAATACTAGCAGCAATATTTTAGGAGATTTTAAAAATATATTTGTGAGCAGACTCGGGGGCCACCGTGTTTGCTAGAGGCTTCTCTCTCGAAGAAGGCATACGGTGGCTCAACAAATTACTGTTGGGCAATTGATAGAAAAGCGCATAGTTATGTGATATTTATTCACGGCAATGACCATGTATATAGGCATCACATCCATAAAAAGTAGACCGACTCTTTCCTGCATCTACTACTATTACTCCACCCATCGACCACTATCCAACATGCATCTAGACTATTATGTAAAAACAGAGTAATGCTTGGAGGATGATGACATGACGGGTTGCAATTAACCCCATTATTTTACCCTTAGTTGTAGCAATACAATACGTGCCATGTATCTTTTTGTCGCTAGTATTGAGCACCGCAAGATTAAACCTACTACAAGGCACCACTCCCACTTGAAGATAAATCAATCTAGTTAGGCAAACCAAACCGATAGATCAGAGAGTATTACGAAGCTATAAAAATCATGCATATAAATAACCAGCAAGGATTCAATATAATTTCATGAATAATATGAACATAAATACACAATTCATCGAATCCCGACAAACACATTGCAAAATTGATTACATAAGGTTGATCACCGAGAGAATCATGGTGATCTTCGCAATGAAGAACATAGAGAGAGAGATAGTCATCTAGGTACCAACTACGGACTCCTAGGTCTGCGATGAACTATTCACACATCACCATGGGAGTAGATAGGTTCATGTAGAGGCCCTCCATGATCGACCCCCCCCTCCGATAGGGCACCGAAATAAGGCTCTAGATGGGTACACGGCATAACACAGACTTATGGCGTTGGAAAAAGTGTTTCGGGAGGCTATCTAGGGTTTTTGGAATATATGTGAATTTATAGGCCAGAGATAAGGGCCAGGACAGCGGGGAGGTGGCCCCAAACCATCAAGGCATGACCACCCCCCGGGCGCACCCTGTTGGCTTGGGGGCACCTCGTGTGCCCTCTATCTTCCCCTGAAGTTTCCAAGTATTATTTTGGTTCAGAAAAAATCATCAAAAGTTTCGGGGTATTTGGACTTCATCTGGTATAGTATTCCTGAAAAGTCAAAAACATGCAGAAAACAACAATTAGCACTTGGCCCTACTGAGCTCACCTAAAATAGCGTTGGCGTTGGAGAAATTGGTATGCTAGGTTTGTGCACATAGTGCTGGTGTGGTTTAAACTAAAATGCCACCGAAATGTGGGCCCTACTGAGCTCACCTGTCGTAATATATTGGTGATGTCGGATATCCTCGACGTCATAGCTATCTTATGTAGTGCCGACATTCACTGTTCGAGAACGCCAACACTATGTTTGGCCTATATAAGAAGCCCCTAGTTTCTCAAACACATTCACTTCCAATTATTATCGTTAACCAGCGAGTTAGCAACTCTTATTTATGGACACACGTCGGCAGAGTGTGTCAAAAGTTTGGGACTTCGCCGCCCTGGTCGAGCTCCCGTTTGACCCTATTGGCTATGCCATGAGCTCGCCATGGCCAATGCAATCGGCCCCGTCCCACGAATCATCCCGCCGCGGCAACACGTTGACTTCCGTTCAATTCGGAAGCTACGCCACCAGCGTCGAAGATACCAGGAATAGAGCAAGGGCACATGTGCTTCTTTGCAGCCGTCGATGTCTTGTTGATAAGCATATGCCGCACACAGAATGGAATCCAGAGCGAGAGTTCTACGTCCCCACCAACCGTGGAAAGGTACATGTACAAAAAAATACATCTTGATCTATTTTCAGATAATTTGCACAATTCAACTCCTCTAGTGTCGGGCATATCAATATGTGTGTATATATATTGTGGTCCACATAAAATAGGGAGGAAATATTGCTTCACATGGATATGGGTTGATCTTGTCTAGAAGTACGTAAATGAGTTGCTCGACTACTCCGTTGGACCACTGAGACAACAGATAGATGAGACGCAACTCAAGAATGATATGATGTGAGGCCAAATAGAAAAATTCAAGATGCTTCGATATGCACTTTTAGTTGGTTACATGCCTCGCCTATTTCTCCCAGCTGGATCGAGGGCAACATTTCTTCTCGTTGGAGTCATCACACTGATGATGTTCTTAGTCTAGATCTAATAGTTGTAGTAGATTATATTTGTTATTGTTTATTATTATTCTATAATATATGCAAGCAGGCCAGATTAATTAATGAAATCTATGTTGTTCTCATATATATGGATCACCTTTTAAACTGTTTTTTTAATTATGTATTCACAAAAAATGAAAATGGAAAAAACATAATTAATGAAATAAATAATGTAATAAATGATAAACTAAACATATATACAAATACAAAATAATGTGTACCAAAAAAATAAACTCAAATAAAAGTACATAGCAATGGTGTCGGCCACGTGTGCCAACAACTCTAGCAAACACATCACCTCCTATCAAATCCAACTAACCATATACATACCCGGATATATTCCCCACCCACAAACACCCTAAATCCGTCCTCGCCTCATAGCCGTTGCCAACGACCAATCTCTCGGACATTATCTCCATCTTCGACTCCCCACCTTCGCCGTCTTCGTCTTCATCTCCATCACTGCCATCGCCGTCTCCACGCCTGCATCGCCTTCGCCAGTCATCATCTCCGTCGACGTATTATCCATCACCGCCCCCTTGTCGTTTTCTCCGCGTCCACCGTCTCACCCTTGTTGTGATCTCCACCTCCACTACAGCCATCAGGGGCCCGCCAGCCCCGTCATCTCCATCGTCAGTGAGTTTTAGTGCAGTCGACGTAGTGTACAATTGTTAGTGTAAATGTAGTGTAAAATACTGTAATTATAGTGTAGATTTTGTAGTGATATTATCATATATAAGATTTTATTCTAGTTGAAGTGTATAATTTAGTGTAGTTAAAATGAAAGATTGTAGTCTAGTTCTGGTGTAAGAATGTAGTGTAAATTTTTAGGGTAATTGTACTGTTAGTTTTTAGTATATTTGTGTACTGCACATTTTTAGAACAATTGTATTGTCAAATTTTAGTGGAGGTGCAGTGTGGATTTTTTTGTGAGTTTTGTAGTGCATAATTTCTAATGTAATTGTAGCTATAGCTAGTGTAGAAACTTTTGATGTAGTGCATTTCTAGTTGTAACGTAAGAACATAGTGTACTTGTAGTGCAAAAGATTGTAGAATACGTTTAATTGCATTGTCTAGATTTTATATATATATATATATATATAAGTGTTGGAGTTACAATCAGATTGCTCTGAGGTGTGCGGCAGAAGGGGACTAAGTACTATACAACCATCACGATGGACAATGTCGTCCACCAGCTTGGCCATCGGGACACCCTAGAGTTAGCTGTACGCGCCTACGATGCAAAGGCAGTTGAGTATCACAAGGAAAAATCTATTCTGAACTTCGTTGATTGCCATGAGTATGTGCAGTTCTCGTGTCGGAGAACATAAGGATATGCACTAGGGCTGAGGAGAAGGAGAACCTCCAGGCCGAGCAACAATTGTTCGACCCATTAGCGACGGAGCTTGCGAGAGATGACAAAATCTTAGAGACCAACAAGATGATGCTCCTTCAGTATGCAGCAAGGAAGAGCGTAGAGGAGGATCCCGTAGATCGGGATAAGCTCACGACACAGGAGGAGGGGGAGGAGGAGGAGGAGGAGGAAGAGGGTGATCAGCCGCTGTAGGGTCGTTGTAGGTCTGCTAGTGACGACCACGAGGCCTGCCCCTTTGGCCAGTAGCTTGCTAGATGGATGTAGAACTAGCTATTTCATATATGAATGACTATTTAACTTTATGCATGTTATTATATGTTTGAACCGTGCATCATTTGTAGAATTGCTTAATTAGTAGTATATGTTCTATTTTGATATGTTAGTTATTTAGTTTAATGATATATGCTTACTTTGGTCAACGATATTGAAAGCAGTAAATGGATGCCCCGTGTGAGATATGTGGTGCTTTGAGATGCCAGAAGGATATGAGATTCTTCATAGATCTTCCGAAAGACTTCATCACTAAGATGGTATATATATGATTTACTTCAACATGTTCTAATTGAGTTTCCTATATATGGTAATGTTGTGGCAAAAATTGTCTAACTAGTTAATTTTTCAATTTTGCTCAGGGCATCCCTTACGGGGTAAGGCATGACTTCGTAGAGAAGTTTCAAGGTTCATTTGATGCAACCATCACATTCCAATGCACACTCATGAACATGCTAACAGCCCAACGCTTCAATTGTCTTGTCACCAAGGAGTCAAATCTATCCATAGGATGACATGGCTGGATAACTCTTGCAACTGCTTACGAGATGGAAGCTGGGGAGAGAGCCACATTCTACCTTGACTACTATCGTGACGACATCATGGTCTACTAAAGGCTTGCTGGCAGAGATGATGGTTCACTTACTCCAGACTATGATCCGGAGGAAGCCTACCAAAATGTCGAAGTACCATAGCTAGTATGCATGGATGCATGGCATATCTCATGTTGCTACCTTCTCCAGTTTAGTTGAACTTGTGTACTTGTGTTATTTGCCTTATTTTGAGGAAAAAAATCAATAAATTTATACCGTTGAACTTAGATTCTGGTATTTGCATTGAACTGTTAAATACTTTTCTAGAACTTCAATTATGCTATCATTTTTGTTGGATTGTGCTGGTGTACAGATTTGGTTTAAATGTGAAAATAAAATTCCTCATGTCACACTAACATGTAATACCACTACCGACGTATATTATTGCTAGCGTTGGCCATGTGGCACGACATAAACATGTAAGATACTGCTGGTGTTGTCTCCAACGCCATCACTATTCTTTAATAGTGGCGCCATATTGATGGCGTCGGGTGTCCACGCCAGTAAGGCCATTTTGGCCACGCCATAGCTAGACTTCTCTACACTAGTGGGACAATCAAAAATTATAGATACGATGGAGACGTATCAAGGTTGCGACCACGGGGAAATCCTTAAATATCATGACCTGTAACCCTCAGGGGGACATGACGATGGTCGTGTGCATAGCACGAAGTATATCACGAGTAGAACATGTTTTATACCTGGCTCCGCCCAGTATAATTGTGAATAGTGGCTCAAGTCTCCATCCCATACTGTGATTATGCATAGTAGTACTATAAACATACCAATGGGGATTCCAGACTCCCTGAGAACGCCTTTTTATTCTGTTGTTTCACAATCATTGAAATCCTTGTTCCTTATTTACTTTTATGTTATTTATTTACAAGTCATTACATAACTCAATCCTTATTTAAATCCGCCCTCACTCATCTTTGAGTCTACAATCGTCTACAGGCACAAAGTTACATAATTATCTATAAGAGGCAAAAGCCTAATTCATGTGCTCCCTGTGGGATCAATAGTCTTAATTCGAAAAGGCTACAACTAAACCATGTGCACTTGAAGGTTATCAAGACTTTTCTGACGCCGTTGCCGGGGAGGCGAACGCTTTGTGGATTTTCCTTAATTTTTGAATTATTTTGTAATCTAACACTTTTTCAGACTAAAAGCATCCATGGTACTTCGAGAACAAATTTACCAGGTAGTTGCAGCGCTAGTATCAGGACTGGCTCGAGGAGAGAATTTATAATAATTGGTCCTGACTTACATGGTAAAGTATATGAGATAAACCCTCGGTTAATTGTAATAATAAAAGAGAATATATTCCAAGTTGATGCAACTAAATGTCATTATGAGCTAATTGACAATTTGAACCTTGCATGTGGAACTCTTCAGTTGCTGGAGTTAATTAATGATGAGATCATAGTATTCCCTTATTCACTCCATGGAGGGGCTACAAGGTGGCTAAGATGCCAAGATCTAAGTACACTTAGTAACTTGGCAAAATTATTAGCTACATTCTCTTGTTATTATTATCCTCAAGGGAAGTTATATACAACCATAAGGAAGATTAGAAGCTTTGGGCAGCGAGATGGTGAGAAATTGGCAGATGCATATATACGGTATAGCGAAATTCTCCTTGCATGCCATGGACATCATTATCTTGAGAAAGTTACATCATTCTCTATAATAGGAAAAAGCCTGATTCTTGTGCTCCTTGTGAACAATACTCTTACTTCGAAAAGGCTATAACTAAACCCTATGCACTTGCAGGTTATCAACACCTCGCGCGCATAGGGTGGTTGGAATGTATTTGTACACCCCGTGCACATGAGGCTAACTTAGCCCGTGCGCATATGGTCCAACGAGCATAATTCCCCACCTGGCCAAGAACACTATAAAATACCCCTTCTTCCACCTCCAACATGTAACCCTAATGTCTTCTTGAGCTCCCCCATTGCTACACCTCATTTTGCTCAATACTCTCAATCCCTCCACCGAAACTTGTTGAAACTTTGGGATTGGGAGAGCAAGACACGATCTAGACTTTAACCAAACCAATTTGTGTTACCCACAATATTTCCCCATAATTGACTTCTTACCCTTGGTGCTTGGGCTCCTAGGCAGTTAGAGGTTCCTTTGGAAGTTTCCTTGATTGTGTTGATGTCGTTGTTTTCTCATGACAGATACAATGGGGTGGATTATCGAGAGTGGTTCGGGCCGAAGGACGCTGGAGGACTCCAAGAGCGGGATCGGGAACAAGCGGTGCGAGACACATGATGTACCCAGGTTCGAGGCCCTCGTGGGAGGTAATACCCCTAGTCATGCTTGTCTAGTTGATGTACTAAGAGGGCTACAATGGTGCTCCTAGAGCAGTTCGATGGAGGAGGAAGAAGGGCGTAGCTAGCTCTTCCTCCCTCTCTATGTGCGTGTATAGGTGTGGGGATCGTGGGAATGCCTGCCCTCGTATGGAGGGCGCTGAGGGGGGTTTAGAGGTGAACCCCCGGCTTATAATACACATGGATAATAGTAGGGCGTGGGGCCCGACCGGCAGTCTCTCTAGCCGGCCGGGGGTCCCGCTGTCTTGTGCCAGCTCGTCGCTTGTAGGGACCGCCAACCTAGGGCCCTACTGGGGCCTGCCGGCTGGCTTCTGCTATTGGCCCGCAGTCACCTGCCCCAGCATGGGCCACACCGGGCGGCGGCATCTTGTGGCAGCTGGCCATGATCAGTGGTATGGTCGGCCGCCCTGTAGCCATGCGTGGGGCAAGTGATGGAGTGGATGGGGTGCGTTCTAGCACTATTGCCTCACCCGGTCGTGGTCGACCGCGGTCAGCAGTACGACAGCGCGCGCTGTAGCCACACTGCCTCTTCGTTAGCGGTCACTGTTTCCCCGCAGAGACCCGTCGTGGGGGTCACGTCTAATCACCATAAACGGGTACGGTGAGAGGGGATGGGAGCTAGTACGCCCCCAGGTTAGCAGGGGAGCCGACCATCGCGCGTCGGCTGCATGCCAACCGGCCGGTGCCAACTGTCTACGAGCCAGTCGGCCAAGGGGCCAGTCAGCCCCATACCAGCCGGTCGGGCCCTAGCCGGTCGTACAACAACCGGCCGGACACCGGGTAGGCACATTATTTTTCGAAAGGAGGCCGAATGTAACACCCCGTTACGCTTGGCGGGATCTAGACTGGCCCCACAAACCAACACTAGTCTTTCCTGCGCACTTTGTCCTCACTCATGCGCACCCGGGAGCAAATTCCCGATCGGTTACCCATCCTAGAATCGCTCCAAGCCAAGCACGCTTTAACTTTGGAGTTCTTTTCGAATGGGCTCCCGGAAAAGAAGGAATTCCTTGTTGATATGAGTAGTCTATCATTCCTATTAAGCCAGGCTCTCACATACACCCCCACTCAAAGGAACCGACGTCCTCGTCGGCCCATCAGGAACGTTCCCTTTTGGCACACGTATGCGCGTCCAGTCCGGCACATGTGCCATGTTGTGTGCCACGATGGGCCACACACGCCATGCACAACATGCCCGTGCACCTGACCCGTGCATGCCCGTGTAACCGCAAGGGTCAGCTCTGATACCAATTGTAACACCCCGTTACGCCTGTCAGGATCTAGACTGGCCCCACAGACCAACATTAGTCTTTCCTGCGCACTTTGTCCTCACTTGTGCGCACCCGGGAGCAACTTCCCGGTCGGTCACCCATCCTAGAATCGCTCCAAGCCAAGCACGCTTAACTTTGGAGCTCTTTTCGAATGGGCTCCCGGAAAAGAAGGAATTCCTTATTGATATGAGTAGTCTATCATTCCTATTAAGCTAGGCTCTCACACCGAACCACCCTGTTTTGGCATACCCGGGTGTCATACCCCCGTCAGTAGTCCCCGAAGTCGGCGGGGCCATACTTTTCTTTCTTCCAAAAGAAGAGGGGGGACGGCGGCTTCACATCCTTCCAGCCAGAGCCTTGAGACGACGACCCGACTGGCCGAGCATGTCGGTAGCTGTGCTCGATACCTCGGGTCCTTTGGTGATGCCTCGCAGCGCACATCGGGCGGCACCTTGCCATGCGTGACTTTGCAAGAACTACGGGCCCCACCTCTAGGGACGCTATGGTCCTAGCCCAGTAGGCCTCAGGCCGGGGATGGGGATTCTTTGCGGCTAGACCCTGGCAGTTGCGGCCCGAGGTGCCCACGTCTGGCCGATTTCTCGGGGGCGTGGGCACAGTTAATCCCCACGTCCCCCGACCTTCGCCCCCTTATTTATAAGGGAAGGGGAGGGGAGGAGGCAGTTTCTACTCCCCATCCCCATCATCTTCTCGCTCTCGTTGCTCCCCGCATCGAGCCCACGCTACTCTGCTGCTACTCGCCCCTGCACGTCGTTCGCAGTCGCCGACAAGGGATCGCCAGAAACCACGGTGTCGGAGGACTACGTTGTTCTATTCCCAGCGCTCACATCCCTCTCGGAGATGGTGGACGGACCTTCCGGTAGCTGGGGCGTCTCCATTGTGATGGCGGAGTACATCGAGTACCTTCGTCGCACCCGCATGCTGCCGTTGGAGGACCGCGTCATTGCCCGTCCTTCGAGTGACGAGGTGGTGCCGCTGCCCGAGGAGGGGGAGTTCATGGTTTTTGCCTCGCACTTCTCCCGTGGATTCGGCCTCCCGGTGAGCGGATTCATTAGGCTTCTCTTTGAAACCCTCGACCTCCAGCCGCACCACCTGAGGTGGAACTCCATTCTGCAACTCTCTAGCTTCGTGACCCTCTGCAAGGGTTACCTTGGCCTCCTCCCCTTCTTGGAGCTATGGAGGAAGCTCTTCTACCTTAAAGCCCTGAAGAACGACAACAAGCCATACGCCTGTGGGGGAGTGGTGGTGTGCGTCCACGGAACTTTTTCCCTTGCATTACCCTCATTGAATCTTTCAAAAAGTGGAACATGTCCTTCTTCTACATAAAGAACGTCGACCCTCTGCGAGACAACATCCGGCTGCCCCCTTCATCTTGGGTCGGCTCCACGGGGACGAAATGGACGGGAGACGTGGCGGTTGGACAAGTTACCAGCATCCTGGGCCGGCTCCAATCTAGGAGGAGCATAGAGGGGCTAGTCACGACTGACCTGGTGGCCGCCTTCATCGACCGCCGGGTGCTTCCCCTGCAACGGAGGCCACACCGGATCTGCAACATGGGGGGACGGCATGATCCGTGCCGACTGTCCATGTTCGAGTTAACACCAGCTCAAGTGGCAAAGCGGGTGAACTCTCTCACCAACTTTAAGCTGGAGACGCAGTCGTGGCGTTTCGGCAAGATGTCGTACAGACGGCTCGACCTGGCACCCCTGGTACATTTGGCTGCCCTTGCCCTGCTCTTCTTACTTTTCTGCTCCCAACCTTTGTGCTCACAAACCGTGCTGGCCGCAGCGCTTTGTACGACAGAACACACCGGCGGTCCACACCCCCAGGTGTTCGAGGAGCAGCGCGCCGATTCCGACCCGAAGGATTTCGAGTTGGGGGAACCGCCGAAGAGGAGGTCGAGTCCTTCGAAGAGATCGAGGAGGATGGGACGATCAGAGACCCAGGAGCTGGCGGGGCCCTGGTGGCTCGTGAGTTTTATCTTGCCCCTGTGATCATAGATTGGACTGACGATGACGACGATGATAATGGCATATGGATCTTGGATGCGCCTCCCCCCACAGCTCGTCAGGAGCCGCAGGGAAGTAGCGAGGAGCTGCCGACCAGGGGCCAGATGAGCGATGCAACCTGAATGGGGAAGAGGTTGTCTGCTTGGCAGCTGCCAACGCTTCAGCCGACACAGAAGAAGGCGTTCGACGCTGCGGCGAACCCTCCACCACGAGCCAGGAGGCCCCTTCCCGTGGTTGTTGGGTAAGGTCTTACTCCCTATGTCTTGTTTTTTCTGCTCCTTGTCATTTGCGGTTCGGGAGATAAACTGCTTCTTTTCAGCGAGGCCCTCGAGCCCCAAGACACAAAGTTTGCCGCGGCCCCGACAGATGCTGCTAGCCAGCTCGCCCAAGAGCACTTGACCATGGTGCGGGAGTAGAAGAGGCAGCAGGTAGAGCTGCTGGCCACATCACGGGCATCGAGGGATGCTCCAACGCGCTTGGCTACGTTGAGTGAGGGGAGGCATAGGCGGTGATCGGACACCATGCGTACGACAAAGTCGGCCGCGGAGTCGACCGGATGTCCTGGCCGCCGTTGAGCGAGCCACGGGCACCGGCGGTGGAGATGGCCCCGCTAGCGGCGGAGACGGTCCTTCTAGCGGTCAAGGTGCCCGAGCCGGCCATGGAGGTGAGGGAGCTGCCGGAGCCTTCCATGACCCCGTCCCTTGTTGAGCCGGTCATCATGGAGGGGTTGGTCGTTCCAACTGTGCCGGAGACGGCGCCTGGCGGGGAGGCCATGCCGGTTTCCCATCTAGCTAAAGCGGGCCTGCCGGAGCCGCCCACGCCAGACGCAGGAGAGCTTCGGGCTGACTCTCGTGCCCTTGTGGTTGTTGGGTGGACTCAGCCAGTCCGCCTAGTGGCAGACGCGACGCGAGCGGCGGGCTAAGCCGCTCAAGCAGAAGCATGGTAAACATTGTTAAGGACTGGTCGACGCTAGCTTGCGGTCTGGCTGCCTTGGACCTGCCAGCCAATGAGCAGGTCCTCCCTCCAGTGGAGACGGCTCGTATCATGGCCCACTACCGCCAGGGGCTGGCCAGGTTCATCGAGGCCGCCGAAAGCAACTTCCGGTGCCTGGAGGAGGCGATCGAGGTGAGACTTCTTTCCGTGCTGACTTACTTTTTTCAGTGGGGGCACGCGAGCGCACCCACTTGGTCTAGCCCTAGAGATTTGGGCCGGCTATGTGGCCGCGTGGCAGCCGGGTCGAATCTTCTTGTGCGAACGTCTGACGTCCTGACCTCTGGTGTGGGGCGGGCCGAAAACGCGAAACGGTAGGTGCTCTTCGACGAGGCGGTCGCCATCCACAATAGAGGCAAATTTGGCTATTACCAGGTTAGGGAGGACCTGCAGAAGGCCCAAGGTATGGTTGTTCCAGTGGGGGCACACGAGCACACCCACTGGGTGTAGCCCTCAAGATTCGGGTCGGTTGGTCGTCAGGCGGCTCGGGTCTTTGGCACTTTAGCTGATTCAAGTTGTGTCTTCTACAGAAGAGCTAAAGCCTTTGAAACGGGTCCGGCTACAGCAGGACGAAGTGGCATCCGAGCGGGACCGGCTAGCGAGGGACCTTTAGGCGGCCACGACGGACCAAGACCGACTGGGCAGTTTGGTCGTCGATGGCCAATCGGTGCGGGAGAGCCTCGCCGCGAAGCTAGAAAAGGAGGTGGTCGCCAGGGAGGAGGCCGCCCAGCGGGCGGCCGACGTCAACCGGCATGCCACCGACCTTCAGGATGAGGTGACCCGTCTTAGGGCCGAGCTTGACGAGCGTGCAGACGCCCTCACCCAGGCAGAGAAAGCGTTGGAGGAAGAGCGAAGCTTAGGCCTCAAGTTTGCGCTCTAAGTGGATGACGCCTTCTATTGTGAGTTCTCTTTTCCCTTTGAGTCTTTTTGGCTGGCTGAGTTTCCTTGATTTTCTGATTCCCTTCCCCTTCTTAGGTCGGTCCCGGAAACCCAGGGTCATGCTGAGCAGGCTGTGGAGGAGCATCGGGAGTGCTTCCGGCAACGTGGGCAGGAGGTTGATGTGGATGCGGGTAGGAGCCTGTCGGAGATCTCACTGGCCACCGAGAACCGGTTGATCCTTCTTTAGTGCACCATGGACCTGCTCGACATGGCCGGCCTGGGGGTTATTTCGGCTCTTTGGCCAGGCCGTGAGATCCCTGGCGGCCATGTGGTGTAGTGGCTAGAGCACGCGGTGGCGCAGCTTGACACCTAGAAGGCCTCTGCGGCCCGAGCCGAGGCGGAGATAAACCTCCGGTTTACCTTGTTGTGGAACCATGGCATCGAGCTGGGCCAACTGGCCATGATGCACCAAGTCTCCGAGGAGGAAACAGCTGCTAGCAAGAGCTCCCTTGTCCACCAAGCCAATGAGCTGGCCTCGTACGTCGACCCGGACGAGTTCCTGCTGGCTCTTGGTAAGGATGGTGAGCTGGTCGTGAAGGACTTCTTCAACATTCCCACAGGGGCCGACAACGTTGAGGTGGCCGATGAGAGCATCTACTCTAGCACTGGGAACAATACCGAGGGCACGGTAGCTACAGAGGCAGAACCGGAGACGGCAGCAACAAAGGCAGATCCAAGGACGGCGGCTACCCCTGAGAAGCTTGTCGAACCGGCTGGTGGCGCACCTGATGTTTGGGCGGCTTTGCCTTAATCATGTATGTTCTTTTTGCTGCAAGCTTTGTTGGGACGCATTTCCACCCACTGGGGGCATATTATGAAGAATCTATTGGCCGATGGCCTTGAGTTTTTAAATTTGATGTTGAATAAAGACAGTTTGCATGACAGCTCACCCTTTGCTTTCGCTTTTCGGCCTTTATCTGTTGCGCAAATCTCTTTTTGGCTTCTACCCCGCTTGGCGGCCAGCCAGGAGCCGGCTAGGGCAAGGATGGGGCATCGTCCTTAGGAAAAGTGCGTGAACCTTAGGACCGTCTGGCTCAAGCTAGGGTGAGCCGCGAGAGAAAAGTTGCAAGATGAAGGATCAGGCTAGACCTAAATGATTGCCGCTCTTCGAAAGGTGTTTCGTGTGGTACACTTTTCCTGCCCCAACACCCCACCAGCCGGACAGTCAGGAGCCGGTTTGCGGCCGCGCGAGGGGTGGGTGGTTGGGGAGGGGCTTTGCCTATCCATATTACTTGTCCTTCTTGGAGAGGAAAGAGCTTAGGTCGGCCTACAAGCCCCTGGGCCAGAGGAACCAGACCCAGGCACTTGCTATGACAAGTGGTGTATTTTAAAATGTAATTGAAAGGGCATGTCCCTAGTGCTGCCTCGGGAAGCCTGTTGCATTCATTGGGTCTGAAAAGAGGGGTTGCAAGATACATACATATGCTGATACTTCTTAGCCGCAAAACAAACGGAGGAGCGCCGCATACCACGGGCGCTCTGTATCCTCGCCCGAGGCGTCTCTCTTGCGCTTTTGTGGCTTCTGGGCGTCTATAAGATAGTACACGTTGTTGTGTAGTGCCTTGCTTTTGATGAATGGGCCCTCCCATGGGAAGGATAGCTTGTGCTGGCCTGCGGTTCACTGGATCCGCCTAAGCAGTAGGTCCCCCTTGCGAAAGGAGAGGGGCAGGATCCGCTTGCTGTGGTAGCGCCGGAGCTTCTGCTGGTAGATAGTTGTTCGGCTCAGCACCATATCGCGGCTTCTTCGAGGAGATCGAAGCCATCTTACCTTGCCTCCTTTGCATCCGTCTTCATGCACAGGGTGACGCGAGGCGAGTCAAAGATGTCTGTGGGTATCACCGCCTCGGACCTGTACACGAGGAAGAAGGGCGTGAAGCCGGTTGATCAGTTGGGGTGGTTCTGAAGCTCCAGAAAACGGTCAGTAGCTCTTCAATCTAGCAGCCGGCTGGCCGGATGAGCGGTGCCATGAGCCAGGGCTTGATGCCGGTCAATATCAAGCCGTTTGCCCTTTCTACGTGGTCGTTCGATTGTGGGTGGGCAACAAACACAAGGTCGAGCTGAATGCCTTGTTTGGCACAAAAACGCGCCAGCGCGCCCTTGGCAAAATTAGTGCCATTCTCGGTGATGATGTTGTGTGGGACGCCATAGAGGACCGTGATGTCCTTGATAAACCAGACGGTCGCGGGGCCGTCTAGCTCCTTGATGGGTCTTACCTCGATCCACTTGGTGAACTTGTCGATGGCTACCAGCAGATGCGTCATGCCGCCTCGAGCGGTTTTGAATGGTCCCACCATGTCGAGCCTCCACACGGCAAAGGGCCATGAAAACGGGATGGTCTTGAGTGCCGCAACTGGTAGGTGGCTTTGTGCATGGAAACGTTGGCACCCCTCGCACCTGTCGACGAGCTGCGTCACCTCTTCTAGGGTGGTCGGCTAGTAAAAGTCGTGGCAGAATGCCATGGCCACCAAGGTCCTCGAGGCGGCATGATGCCCGCACTCGCCCTGGTGGATATCTCGGAGGATCTCCTGGCCCTTCTCGGACTCGGCACAGCGCTGGTACATGCCAGTTGTGCTGCGGTGGACCAGCTCACGGTTGATGATACTGTAGGCGGGGGGCTGGCTCTAGATTTGCCAGGCCTTGGCTTCGTTGGAGGGGAGCTCATCGGGCAAGACGAAAGCCAAGATCGGCTGGGCCCATGAAGGAGCCGAGACTGGGGCCGGCTCTGGCTCGAGATGGAGGTCCTGAGCAGCCGGAGCTCCCGGGCCTTGCGCTGGAGCCCCTGGGCCAAGTTTGTTAGTCCCCGGGTCTGGCTCGTCGATAGCCATCATGACGGCTGCAGGCTTGGAGCCGACAGCAATTGCAATGACAGTGGTTGGAGCTGACGCGGCAGGCATGGCTAGCAGAGCCGGCGGAGCCCCGGGTGAGGGAGTCCTGGTTTAAGGGGTCCTCGGATAGCCGGCCTGTTTCTCATGGGCTGGACTATGTGGGCTGCTGAATGAGCATTCGACGATCAAAGGCCCCGTCGCTAGGGTGGAAGCTTCAAGGAGCCGTGGTGTGTCCTCCAAGTTTTTGACAATAGATAAGCATGTTTTTTCTTTTGATGTGCAACCTACCATGTGTAAACCCTAGTACCCCCGGTGTCTATATAAGCCGGAGGGTCTTAGATTGTAGGCCAGAGAACAACTCGTCTTGGGTTTAGCTATTCGATCTCTAGGTAGATCAACTTTGTAACCTTCATGTCATCAATATAATCAAGCAGGACATAGGGTTTTGCCTCCATGGGAGGGCCCGAACCTAGGTAAACATCGTCTCCTTCGTCCCGTGTTACCATCGATCCTAGTCTCACAGCTCGGGACCCCCTACCCGAGATCCGCCGGTTTTGACACCGACATTGGTGCTTTCATTGAGAGTTACGCTATAGTCGCCAAAGGAATCGATGGCTCGCCTTGTCACAAGCAACAAGATCTACAGCCAGGATATTCTTATCCCTGATCAAACCTTCACAAGCGGCAACGTCTCATCGCAAGCTGACCCGACCGACCACTTTAGCCAGATCGGAAGCTTTTCCCCCGATCAAGGAATCAGATTCGGAACCCTAGAGTTTGTCACTGATTCACGAGGAGAACTTGTCTTGATAGAACCCTCAACTCTCATGGAGGAGCCCACAGATCCCGATGCCTCAATGTCGAAGACATCGGGCCACACCTCTGAGGAGGCCGTCACCCTTGGGCTGTCTAGAATGCTCAATCTGGTCGTTGTGACCAGATCCGCTATGGCCATACAGGACCCGAATCCGCTTTCATGCGACTCCGAAACTACGACACCGCATATCGACCCCACTCGCTTCAGCGACACACATCCTACCATCACCTCGTTTCTAAACAAGCTATTTTATCGGATTCAGACCATGCATATGACTGACAGTCAGACCCTGGTCTATGACTGGCTCGGGCTTAAACCCGGCGATAGGGAGATTCTCTTCCCCACGGTCACCCACCTAGTCGCCACCGTCGAGTGTCCGACTGAGGGCTCGTCCCCCAGAGACTAGAATTAAAAACGGTTTATACCCCACTCTCCAATCATCGAGATCTCGCTTGCAACCCAAGCCCTAGAGTTCGCTTCGAAGACAGACCGGTATCGGTCCTTGATCTAGCACATAATTCGGAGCCCGTAATTCCGGACTCACGTCGTGACGTGGAGTCAAAACTTTTCTCACCCACCACCCAAGCCGATCACTCAAGCATCATAGCGGAGTCCAAGTCTTTGGACTTACGGGATATTAAACAGTTACCACGAGAGTCGGTTCATCATTTTTGGGCTAGACTCCTCCTCGCTAGAAACAAACCATGATGTCTTAGTGATCAGGAGATAATGGCAACCTTCAATCGCAATTGCCAGGATGAAGGGATTCTCAATGCCCTGGCTTGTCGGTAGAATCATGACTTCATCGAGATGTCACACTTGGTACAAAAATATTGTGCCATGGAAAGCGCTTGGCAAGCCAAACGGCTATTTTCGAAACCAACCTTTACCGAGTACCCTAGAGGAGATCGGAAAAAGAGGATACCTCTGAAGCAGCCAACCATACTCGAACTCGCCGAAAAAAGAAATAGGCCCCTTACAGGGGTGAGTACTGTCCTTGACGGGCTATTAGATAAACCATGCCCTATACATTCCGTATTGTTGAACACAAGCCCGACTCACAGCCTTAGAGCTTGCTGGGTTATCAGGCAGGTCGCAAAAAGCAGTGAAGCCATTCTTGAGGCACTACCGCCGAATAGGTGCTCCACATCGCCACCAGAATACAACGTCAAAGTCCTGACGATCTACGAAACGTTCCCCTCAAGGAACAGGAGGAAAAGAGCTCTTAGAGAACTCGAACAGGTCTATCATGTGGAAGTGACAAGTGCATAGGCAGACATGCCCATTACCTTCGGAGATACTGACCGACCATCCATTCGTCCCGGTCATACACCGGTCGCATTGGTCCTAAACCCCATCGTTGATGGCTTCAGGTTACACAAAGTGCTAATGGATGGCGGCAGTGGTTTAAACCTTATCTACAAAGATACCCTGGAAAAAATGCAGTTCGACCGATCTCGCATCGATCATAGCAACACGACATTCTGAGGAATCATTTCGGGGAAAGAGGCACATTGTTCAGGACGTATCACCCTGGACGTGGTGTTCGGCATACCCAAAAACTACCGATCCGAAGAACTTCTCTTCCACATCGTGCCCTTCCCCAGCGGCTACCACGCCTAGCTAGGACGTGACGCCTTCAAAAAATTCTAGGCCATACCACATTCTGGGTATATGAAACTCAAGATGCCAGGACCAAACGGGGTAATCACAATCGCCAGTGATCCAAATATAGCCCTTCAAGACAAAAACAAATCAGTAGCACTCGCCCTTGAGGCACTAGCTGAGACCTTCGTTGTAGAAGAACTGACCGCACTTCGGTCAACAATAGACAAGGACGATGTGATCCTTAGCAAAAGGCCCAAACCCACGTCCCTTAAACCTGCACATGAAATCGTTAAATTTCAGGTACACCCGATGGACCCCAACAAGATAGCATCCATCGGAGCTCAGCTGGACCCCATAATGGACGAAGCACTGTGAACATTCTTACGAGAAAACTAGGACATCTTTGCCTCGCATCCTTCCGATATGCCCAAAATCCCATGGTGGCTAGCAGAACATAGTATGAACATCATTGCAGGCTTTAAGCCCGTTAAGCAAACTCTACGCCGCTTTTTCGAGCCCAAACGACAAGCTATGGGTGAAGAATTATCCAAACTGCTAGAGGCCGGATTCATTCGGGAGATTAAGCACCCCGAATGGTTGGCAAACCTGGTGATGGTAACAAAGAAAGACAAATCTTGGTGGCTGTGTGTCGACTTTAAAGACCTCAACAAGGCCTACCCTAAGGACCATTTGCCCTTACCATGCATAGACCAGATTATTAACGCCACAGCCGGACACGACTCGTTGTGTTTCCTCGATGCTTATTACGGATACCATCATATTAAAATGAAGTAATCTGACCAAGACGCAACCGCATTCATTACCCCTTACGGGCCATTCTGCTTCAACACGATGCCCTTTGGTCTAAAAAACGTTGGGGCTACGTACCAGCGCATGATTCAGACTTGTCTCACAAAACAAGTCGGTAAAACACTCGAGGCATACGTGGACGATGTGGTAATCAAAACCAAACACGTTAGCCAATTGATCGATGACCTAAGGAAAACATTTG
The DNA here is from genome assembly GCA_022496015.1 of Hordeum marinum. Taxonomy (NCBI): domain Eukaryota; kingdom Viridiplantae; phylum Streptophyta; class Magnoliopsida; order Poales; family Poaceae; genus Hordeum; species Hordeum marinum. The sequence continues at coordinate 339,333,601 of CM039678.1, forward strand.
CCATTATATGTGAGTACGATAGACGACTCAATCTGGAGAAATGTGTATTCGGAGTTCCCGCTGGTAAACTACTCAGATTCATCGTTTCCCATAGAGGAATAGAAGTGAATCTAGTAAGATCCACGCCCTATCAGAACTTGCAATTCCCACAGAGCTAAAGCATGCCTAGAGGCTGGCTGGTTGCATGGCGGCACTAAGCCGCTTTATCTTCCGCCTCGGGGAAAATGCTTTACTGCTCTACAGACTGCTGAAACGGACCAACAATTTTGAATGGACCAACGAAGCAGTGGCTGCGTTAGAAGAAATTAAAACACTGCTAGCAAGCAAACCCATACTCACAGCACCAGGCACTGGTGAACCCATGTTATTATACATATCGGCTACCAACCATGTCATTAGCACAGTGCTCGTCGTCGAACGAGAGGAGGAGGGACACAAATTCCGGATTCAGAAACCGGTCTATTATGTGTCACAAGTACTAACGTGGTGCAAGTCCAGAACATAGCCTATGCAGTATTTATGGCATCATGGAAACTCATACACTACTTTCAAGAGTGTTCGGTTACGGTGGCATCCGAAGTACCCCTGAACAATATAATCAACAATAGGGACGCCACCGGCCGCATAGCCAAATGGGCTATTGAACTCCTTCCCTTTGAAATCGCCTAGAAGCCACGATGAGCTATCAAATCTCAGGTGCTGGCAGATTTCCTCACTGAATTGACAGAGGCCGAGCTCCCTAGGGAATATAGTACATACTCCCATTGGACGATGTACTTTGATGGATCTAAAACTTTTGCCAGACTAGGGGCTGGAGTTATCCTCACATCCCCCACATGCGACAATGTTCGATACGTGTTGCAGATCATGTATGCCGATTCCAACAATGCAGCTGAATACGAAGCACTCTTGCACGGTCTTTGGATGGCAGCATCAATGGGCATACAATGGCTAGATGTAGAGGGAGACTCCAACTAGGCATCTCCCAAATCAACGGCGAATTCGATGCCAAAAACCCAAAGATGGTGGCATACATAAACACTATCCTCAAGATATCTGCACAGTTCGAGGGGCTAGAATTTCACCACGTTGCTAGAGACAACAACCAAGCCGCCAACGTACTGGCCCGCATGGGGGCCAAACGCGACCCTATCCCAAAAACACTTTCCTGGAACGGCTCTTTAAGCCATCAATGGTTTGGCAGGACGATCATAAGGGTGCCGGTCTAACCAGCACGGAAGAGGTTGTTCCCCCTATAAATGAACCAGACGACCAAATCATCGGCGGCCCCGTAATGGACGAAATGCCTTTGGCAAATGAGGTCATGGAAGTAATCGCGCCATGGACCGAGCCCTTCCTTGCCTACCTTCTTCGCAAAGAACTCCCCGACGATCAGACGGGGGCGCGGCGCATAATTCGGTGATCCAAAGACTATAAAGTCGACGAGGGTGAGTTATACAAGAAAAGCACCATCGGAATACTACAGCGGTGCATATCTGAGGAACAAGGACGACAGCTCTTAGCCGAAGTCCACGAAGGGATGGGCAGCCATCATGCCGCAACAAGAGCCTTAGTTAGCAAGGCCATCTGGGCTGGTTTCTTCTGGCCCACTGCTCGAGCGGACACCCAATCACATGTCAAACACTCCGTGGGGTGTCAACTTTTTGCAAATCAAGGTCACATGCCCCCAACAGCTCTTCGGACAATTCTGATCACCTGGCCCTTCACGGTCTAGGGGCTGGATATGGCCGGAGCACTTAAAGGGGGGACCAAGAAGAATAAATACCTACTGGTCATAGTTGACAAGTTCACCAAATGGATAGAGGCAAAACCTGTTAAATCAGCCAAGTTCGGACCAGTAATCGAATTTACATCCAGCGGGGTACACCTTATGGTGTTCCGCACAATATAATAACGGACAGTGGATCCAAGTTCACATCCCAAGAGGTCAAAGACTGGTGCGCAAAAATGGGCATCAAGCTCAGTTGCGCATCGGTGTATCATCCGCAGACCAATGGACAAGTCGAACGAGCAAACGACCTCATCATGAGCAGCATTAAAACACATTTGGTCTGATCTCTTCATGAGTCCGACTGTCATTGTGTTGGGATATGACCCCACGATATGACCCGCCCTGGAGGCTCTGGGTCATGTTGCTGGCTCGTGAGCCGGCTCGAAGATGAGCCATAAGACTGGTGGCCCAGGAAGATAGGTGGCTCAAGGTGTGGGCCGTACAAACGGCCCGGACAGAGAAGACCTGGGCGTGCAAGCCGATCCATAGACGGCTTGGACAGGAAGATAGAAAGAGACTCGGTTAGCAATTGTACGACCCGATGGTCCTGACCTCTTATATAAAGGCAGACCCAGGGCGACTTAGGGGCAGGCAATCGAGAACTAGGTCAAGCTTTTAGCTCCTTGTAATCGATACACAAGCAATACAAACACAAGCAGGACGTAGGCTATTACCTTGATTTGAGGGGCCGAACCAGATAAACCCGTGTCTTTCGTCCCAACTAACCCCTTTGAGTCCACCCCGTTAGCGATGGCCTCGAACCTAAGTCCGTTCACCCGGACATCTGCCATGATAAAACCACGACAGTTGGTGCCCACCGTGGGGCTTACGCTTGGTGGTGTTGAGTTCTCAAAGGGATCTCTCCCAGGGCTCGAAGGATACGTGGTTGGAAGGATGAGCAAGAGTCGCCGCGGCTGGCTCTATATCAACGACGCCGGCTGGGGCCTTGATGCCGGCTCTGTGGAATATGGATTCCGGGTTCCGTTCGACAGGATCCATGTTTTCATCGGGAAGGTTGATGGATCTACACCTGGGCCGGACATCTGCACCAACATTGTCGAGACGGCTCGGCGTCTCCAATCTACGGGTGTTGTGCGGCCTGCCCGTGCCCACCCAGGTCAAAAGCATGTTCTCGTACGCTTCACTCAAGGCATGGACCTGGAAGCGTCCGGGTCACAGGGCTCGTTTGCTCGGAAGATGAGTCCTCAAGTGGGGAGACAGAATCAGTGTATCGGCTCAGTAATGGTGGCCTTGGGGGCTGCTACGACACCTATTCTGAGGTAGAGAGCTTTGAGTCGGACAATCTGAGACCCCCGGTTCATGCGGCGATGTTCGTGGCAGGATCGGCTGCAGCCGCCGATGACACAGCGGCGGGAGCTGCCACAGCGGGTGATAGCCCGCCGCTGCCGGCTTAGGTTCTAGTGGAATTGATGGACGAGCTTACAGGTCTCATGGCCACAAAAGTAACTCCAATAATCAAGCAGCCAGGAATTTAGAGGTGGCACGCATCAAGGTCCGGATGACAGAGGAACGACAAAGGATGGCTGAGCTAAAGGCTCAGATGGAAGAGGAAGCGGAGCGTATCAAGGCCGATGCTTTCCGTCTGGAGCTAGAGCAAAGTTCAGCGGCCGCGGTGCACCGGAGGAGGCATCAATCCCGTCTGCCAGAACGTTACGAAGCGAGGAACCTTTTTAACACCCCCGGTGCGGGGCGGGTTACGGCCGCGCTGGAAAGCCGCCCGATGGAACGCCCGGCGATTCATCCACCCCAGCATAACCAGATCTAACCTAGGGCTTTTCCAACACTGGTGGGTCACTACTCTAACCCGGCCAAAAACATGGTGGCAGCGGCCGCCCGGCTTTGAGAAGATTCCCATCCCAGATGAAGCACCCTTTGCGGAGGATGTGCGAAACGCCATTGGATATTTACAGATGGCCATGGCCCAGCAAGAGCGGTATGATCACAGCCGGAGTCGGGTTCACTCCACCCCCCTCCCCAGTCGAAGCTTCAGTCGGCGCTACGAGTCGCCGGCGTGTTCCGACAGTCATCCACATCGTGGACCACCTGAGGTTGAGCGGGTGGCTCCTGATGCACAAGCCCACGCGGATCAGGCGAGAGACAGGCGAGAGGCGGAGATAGCGGCAACCCGTCCAGAGCCGGTGCTTTCCGTCTCAATGGGAGTAGTTAGTACCAGAGCCGTAGGACTGCCATGTTTAACTCCGGCTCTGAGAAGTGAACGACTACCAAAAGATTTCAAGGGGCCTCGAAAGGTTCCAAATTACACCGCTGATCTACCCCCTGAGGCGTGGGTTGAAAGTTATGAGCTGGCCATGGAGATGCTGGATGTCAGTGAGGCGGTATGCGCAAAATATTTCATCATGATGCTTGAGGGTCCGGCTCGTACATGGCTGAAAGGTCTGCCGCCTAACACGATAAGCTCATGGGAGGAGCTGAGAGCGAAGTTTATTAAAAATTTCCAGGGGACCTGTAAGCAGCCTATGACCATTGTTGATTTGGACCACTATGTTCAACAGGAGAATGAGTCGACCCATCATTGGGTCCGACGGATGTCGACCATTATTCACTCTTCAGAGCAGATCACGGCGGCTCAAGCAGTGCTTATTTGAGAGAAGAACTATCATTTTGTTCCATTGAAGCAGAAGCTCGGCCGGCTGAAGCGCACGTGTCAGGATATGGGAGAGCTCATGACGGCCTTGACGAAGTATGCCAACTCAGATAATACCAAGGATCCAGACTCGGATGATGAGAAAGCCAATCAAGGGAATAAAAGCAATCAAGGAAAAGGTTTTGTGAACAATGGGAATCAGAATAAGCGGAAGAGCACTGATAGCGGGTCAGAGCTAGTGGCAAATACCAACACGGGACAGGATCATCCCAAGGGGGGTGGAAAGTTCAGGCCAAGGAACAGAGTCCCTTTTAATTTAGAGGAAGCGCTTAGGAAGCCTTGTCCGGAGCACAGCACGCCTGACAAGCCGGCGTTACATGCGTGGGGTGATTGCTTTATCATGCAGAGATTCAAAAACTAGCATTTCCAACCGCGTAATAACCAGGGCGGTGGCCCGCCTGGCGGCTCAGGGCACGGCGGATCAGGGGCTGGATTCGACGCCGGCAGTTCAGGAAACGGGCATCCGGGTCAGAATAACCAAGGGGGGCACCAACAGCATCCTGGCAACAACAACAATAACAACAATCAGCAGCAGCACAATCAGTCCGGGTTTCAGAGTAACCCGAAGCAGCTCAGTTCTGGACAGCATCATGTATTCACGACCGGTCACAATAAAAGAGACGAGAAGTTGCGGAGGCGAGCGGTTAATGCGGTTGCTCCGGCTCTCCCGCGATATTTACCGTGGTCTGAGTATGACATAATGTGGAGCCAGGAGGATCACCTGCCGCGGGTAGATGACCCGGGCCGGCTGGCTCTAGTTGTGGCCCCTCAGGTGAATGGCTATATGGTGAATAAAGTGCTTATGTACGGAGGTAGCAGCATCAACATCCTTTACTAGGACACTTTCCGGCAGATGAAGTTGCTTGACAAAGATCTTAAACCTTCCTCCATCGTCTTTCATGGTGTGGTCCCGGGTAAATCAGCATACCCAGTGGGCTGGATTTCATTGGAAGTAGCTTTTGGCGATGAAAAATTACAGGGTGGAGTCCTTGTGGTTCGAGGTGGTCAAAATCAAAAGTCCCTATAATGCACTATTTGGGAGGCCGGCTTATGCCAAATTTATGGCTAGGCCTTGCTATGTTTATCTGCAACTCAAAATGCCCGGCTTAAATGGTACAATTATCGTTCACGGTAATTGGAAGATGGCTCTTGAGTGCGAGGAAGGAGATGCGGCGTATGCAGAGTCTAGTTGTGCTCAGGAGGAGCTGAAATTCTACAAGGAGAACGTTGACCCGAAGGATATGACCCCGCTGAAAAAGCCTACGACAAAAGTTGAGCGCCACTCAAGTTTTCAGTGGATGATACCAAGGCAGTAGATTTCAATCGATTCATCCAAGCAGTTCATCATTGGGGCTCACATGGATCCCAAATAGGAATGCGCGCTCATCGAATTCATCCGTGAGAATCAGGACATCTTTGCATGGAAGCCTTCTGACATGCCGGGTGTACCGAGAGAGTTCGCTGAGCACAATCTTAATGTGGATCCAAAGTTTAAGCTAATCAAATAGTTTCTACGACGGTTCAACGAAGAGAGACATAAGGCTATTGGGGAGGAAGTTGCCCGGCTCTTGGCCACATGCTTTATAGTGCAAGTTTTTCACCCGGAGTGGTTGGCTAACCCGGTGCTAGTGCTAAAGAAGAACGGCACTTGGCGTATGTGTATAGATTACACGGACCTTAACTAGGCTTGCCCGGCTAACCCTTTTGCACTCCCTCGTATCGATCAAACTATTGATTCTACAGCCGGATGTGAAAGTTTATGCTTCCTGGATGCATATTCAGGATATCATCAGATTAAGATGGCAACAAAAGATCTGGAGAAGACGGCGTTTATCACACCTTTTGGGGCATTCTGTTACGTCTCCATGCCTTTCGGGCTCAAGAGTGCCCAGGCAACTTACCAACGATGTGTGCAGAACTGCCTCCACAGTTAGATTGGCCGAAATGTTCATGCTTATGTAGACGACATCGTGGTTAAATCCAGAAAGAAGGAAACTCTCCTAGAGGATTTGAAAGAAACCTTTGACAATCTCCGGGTCTACAAGATGATGCTTAACCCGACGAAGTGTGTCTTTGGTGTTCCAGCAGGAAAGCTTTTGGGTTTCTTGGTTTCTGAGCGGGGCATCGAGGCTAACCGGGATAAGATTAAGGCTATCACTTCTTTAGGGGAGCCGACATGCATTAATGATGTTCAGCGCCTTGCAGAATGGATTGCTGCATTGAGCCGTTTCATAAGCCAGCTTGGGGAGAAAGCCATTCCCTTATACCAGATGATGAAAAAGACAGACAAGTTTAAGTGGAGCAAAGCAGCAGCGAAGCACTTGAAGCTCTTAAAAAACAGTTGACTGAGCCGCCAGTGTTAGTTGCTCCGGTTGAGAAAGAGCCATTACTCCTTTATGTGGCGGCTAACAATAGAGCGGTCAGTGTAGCAATTGTGGTTGAGCACAAGGAGGCAGGAAAGGAGTATCCTGTGCAAATGCCAGCTTATTACATTAGTGAAGTTTTGGCAGAGTCTAAGCAAAGGTATCCGCATTGGCAGAAGTTAGTATATGGAGTTTTCATGGCTAACCGCAAGTTAAAACATTACTTTTTGGGGCACTAGATAACAGTGGCCAGTTCCTCCCCGTTGGGAGATATCATTCAAAATAGAGAAGCTACAGGGAGGATTGCCAAGTGGGCCTTAGAGTTGGGTCCTCTTAACATCAAGTATGTTCCTCGTACAACAATTAAGTCTCAAGCTTTGGTGGATTTCATAAATGATTGGACCGAATGTCAAGCCCCTGAAGAGAAGCCGGATAACACGTATTGGACTATACACTTTGATGGGTCCAAGCAGCTAGAAGGGTCCGGTGTAGGAGTTGTTCTCACCTCCCCCAAGGGTGACAAGTTTTGTTATGTGCTCCGGTTAATGTTCCCTTGTACTAATAATGCAGCTGAGTATGAAGCACTGCTCCATGGTCTCAGAGTCGCTAAAGAGATGAATTTAAGCCGGGTCAGATGTTTAGGCGACTCATATCTGGTGGCTCAGCAAGTTTCAGGTACTTGGGACTCCAAGGATCCGCAGATGGCAGCTTATCGACAGGCGGTTGACATCATTGTCGATCACTTCAAAGGGTACCAGGTGGATCACATTGATCGTCACAGGAATGAGGTGGCTGATGCTTTGTCACGGTTAGGCTCTCAACGAAAGCCGGTACCACCTAATGTTTTTCTGGATGTATTGCATCATCCGACTATCAAGTCACCCTCTGAGGAGGATCTAGCTATTCCTGACTCGGAAGCGGAATTGGTGGCGGCTCTGCATGCTATCCCAGACTGGACTATTCCTTATTTGGTGTATCTGACATGCGGCGAGTTACCTCAGGAGGAGGATCTAGCCAGGAAGATCACCCAACATTCTAAGTCTATGACGATTATCAATGGTGAGTTACATAAGTGTAGTGTGACGGGTGTTTTTCAGCGCTGCGTTTCACCGGAGGAGGGCCGACAGATCTTGAGTGAAATTCATGCTGGCGACTATGGACATCACGCCGGGTCAAAATCTTTAGTGGCCAAGGCTTTTTGACATGGGTTTTTCTGGTTGACGGCTCACAAGGATGCAGAACACTTAGTCCATAAGTGTGACGGTTGTCAGAAGTTTGGCCGGCGTGCTCACGTTCCGGCTCAAGAGTTGAGGATGATACCAATCACTTGGCCGTTTGCGGTCTGGGGGCTCGATATGGTAGGACCTTTCAAGAGATCCAAGGATAAGAAAACGCACCTTCTGGTGGCGGTTGATAAATTTACTAAGTGGGTAGAGGCACAGCCGGTCAGCAAATGTGACGCAACTACAGCGGTTCAATTTATTAAGAAGCTGATCTATCGCTTTGGTTACCCGCACAGTATCATTACGGACAATGGAACAAATCTATCCAAAGGAGCTATGAAAGCGTTCTGTGAGAAGGAGCATATCCGGCTTGATGTTTCAGCCGTGGCACATCCACAGTCTAATGGTCAGGCGGAATGAGCCAATCAGGAAATCTTAAGAGGAGTCAAACCACAACTCATGGTCCCTTTGAAGCAAACACCCGGATGTTGGGTTGAGGAGTTGCCCTCCGTCTTATGGAGCATCAGAACTACCCCTAATAGATCTACAGGTTTCACGCCTTTCTTCATGGTGTATGGTGCTGAGGTGGTTCTACCTAGCGATATCCGGCGTGACTCACCAACGATGGCGGCTTACGTTGAGACAGACAACGAGGTAGCACGCCAAGATGCGTTGGACACCTTGGATGAAGCACGAGAGTTAGCAGCAGCCAGGTCGGCAATTTATCAACAAGACCTGCGACGCTATCATAGCCGCAGGGTGAAGACCCGGACGTTCCAGGAGGGTGACCTGGTGCTCCGGCTGATTCAAGACCAATCTGGAATGCATAAGTTATCTCCACCATGGGAGGGGCCTTTTGTGATCTGCAGAAACCTTAACAATGGGTCATATTACCTCATTGATATCCGAGATGAATCGGAAACCGCGGGTCAAGAGACGTTGCGGCCATGGAATATCGAACATTTGCGACCATACTTTACTTAGCAGGCATTGAAAGCCGCTATCATTGTATATATCATGCTTCCATGAGTAAAAGCTAGCATCCCCACAAAGACAAGGGCCTCCACTCTTATGTATACCTTTGTGCAATCAAGATGAAATCTTTCCGGCTCAAAAAATGTGAGTTAAAGTGGTTTATTCGTCATCCAAACGGCTGATCCAGCTTTATGCTTTATCAAGCGTTGTTGCAAAGAGGCTTCTTGCCTTCGGGTATAGCTTACTTCTCCTTTGCACAGCCAGCTGTTATTAAACTGTTGCAAGGAGGCTTCTTGCCTCCGGGTATAGCTTACTTCTCCCTTGCGTAGTTGGCTTTATGCCTAGTTTGGTTACATTAAGCGTTGTTGTTGATGGAGGCTTCTTACCTTGGTATAGCTTACAGGACCCTAAGACAACAGCGTGTACACCAAATTCCATTTAATTATGAACTGCGGCCATCGAAGGGGGCTTCTTATCAATGGGTATTGCTTATCTCACCCTAATGGCCGGCTTTATGCCACTTCCGGTTACTTATTAACCGCAGTTGTCGAAGGGGCTTCTTACCGACGGGTTCGCTTATCTTACCCTAACAACCGGCATTTACGCCAAAACTCAGTTGCTTATCAATTGTAGCTGTTGAAAGAGGCTTCTTGCCTTCGGGTATAGCTTACTTCTCCTTTGAAACAGCCGGCTTTATGCCGTCTCAGGCTGATTATTAGCCGCGGTTTTCGATGGAGGCTTCTTTCCTTAAGGTATAGCTTACATCTCCCATCGATAGCCGGCGTTCACTGCACTCTTACCAGTCAATCTCGCCTAGAGACCCTGAGCCGGTTCAAGAAATTGACGGCCAATCTCGCCTAAGACCCTGAGCCGGTTCAAGAAATTGACGGCTAATCTCGATAGAGACCCTGAACTGGTATGAGTTCAACCATTTGAATCCACGCAGAAGAACCATCATATGAATTTTTTGAGGAAAGAAATATCATCATCACATATTGTATCATGCCGGCTTATCAAGCCGGATCAGAGCAAAGGCAATTATAAGTCCCAGGTTGCTGCACGCAGAACTACTCGGCACTTGGGGGCTACACAGCCATAATTCTCCTCAAAAGTTATGGTTCATCAATAGCCGTAGTTGTCGATAGAGGCTTCTTACCATCAGGTATAGCTTATATTATCCTACGACAATCGGCTCCTTAATGGATTCATCCGACAAGAATCGGAGTCATGTTGCTTCGGTTGACAAAAATTGAGTTTTTCAAAGAGATTATCCGGCTCTAATATTCTGGAGACGGAATGGCGTCTTCAAAAAAAGACACCCCTCATCAGAAAAGCTCAAGGTATATCCATCGAGAGACGGTAACACATGAAAATTGAAACACAGAGAGAAGGAAAGTGCACACAGAGAGGTGAAAGATTTATACAACCGCCAAACGGCAGGGTCATGCTTTAGAAAAACCACTCTCAGAAGGAGCAAAAGGCATTGCCAAGTTTTTAACCGCTCACGGCGGGTCATTACATGAGTCGGTGCTCAGAAAGATTAAAAGTACAAATTTCAGCTATTGGTCGGCTCATCCCGCTCCGGTTCTTCTGTTGGCTTTATCTGGAGATTTCCCAATTACCAATTACAGTCAGCCAGGGCAGCGAAAGACCCTTCAAGGAACGGGGCCGCATCAAGCTCACAAGGGAAGAGGTCCTTACTGTGGGCGGGTGTCAGATCCTTCCACTCGTAGAGAGGCCCGCGGATCCTCTTCTCCTCTACGTCATAAGCCGCCTGATAAGTGCTCAAGTCAGCTTCATCCGCCAGTACAGAGGCCAGATAACGCGACTCTTTGACACACTGGATGTAATCTTCTTCGGTGAATTCTGAGCCGTCATGTCTTTTGGATGGGTAACCATCCATCATTTCAGCCGGCGTTAGCTCGGGGGCGAAGGCCAGAGCCCGACTCAATCCAGCGATGGCTCCTTGGCGGAAGGTGGACTTCTTCAGTTCTTCAATCTGTTTTGGCATGGTGGAGAAGAGTTCCAAGACCCCTTTCAGAGCAGTGGGGATCTTCTCCTTATATTGCACGCTCTTGATCGTGAAGATGGCGCCACAGTATACCTGTTCCGCAAAGGTGTAGATGGCCTTCAGTGGCAGAAGGCTATCAGAAGCCAACTGTCGGCTCCTAGGACCTGGATATGTCGGATAAAATTAATGAGTTGCCAGTTTTTCACTAGCGATGTTAAAAGTACAAAGTAAAACAAAAACTTACCAAATAGGGCGGCTAACATCTTCGCTATGTGCTGCTTCAGGCCTTGGAGTTCCCCCGCCACAACTGTAAGCCGCTGCTCAGCGTCGTCCGCCCGTTTGGTCAGAGCGGCCTTTTCAGATTCAGCCGTCTCTTTTAAAGAGGTAAGCTCAACAGTGACATTGGCCAGCTCCTCAGAGAGAAGCCGACACTTTTCGTCAGCAATGCGGGCTTCTTGCTGAGCCGCCAGGTTGGCCTTCAGATCTGTCAACTGAGACCCGACGTCATTTAAAGCTTCCTATAAAACATCAAAATACAGGATAAGTCATCAAAATATAGGACAAGTGTTAAAAGGAAATTTATGCAAGTCTCAAACAGATTGCAAGCAATATATTTGACACTTGGGGGCTAATGTATATTTGATCTCTCAAAGAGTATGCAATGCAGTTCCGGTTCATCTCCTTCGAAGCTAATCCGGAACTTGGGGGCTACACTATGGCTCTTCAATGTACTAATAATGGAATCACCGACTCAACTTGATCAAGTTTGAGCCGACCCTTGGGGGCTACGATTAGATGTTCAAGCTGTCTATATTAAAGACCTGACTCAAATATAATCTGAGACGGCCCTTGGGGGCTACGATTGGCGGTTCACTTTATCTACAGTACTAACCTAAAGCAATTCTAAGGGAATTTGGCATGACAATATCTACAGAGGTCACAGAAAGACCCGGCTCAACGATTGAGTACGTTAAACCGGCTCTTGGGGGCTAAGTAAGGATATGGTAAGAAGGAAAGGTACCTCATATTTTGTCTTCATTGAAGAGACCAACCGAAGTTCCAGATCACGGCTGGTGGTAACCCGGTTTATATACCCGGCGTGGAGCTCTTCGGCTGTCATCTTCTCGTACGAAAAGTCAAAGATCAGCTTCTTCAAGGCTTCAGCCGGCTCTGTATGTTTGGTTAACACGTGAGCCGGAGGCGTTTGATGATCAGACCCGGTGATAACAACATCGGGAGTTTCAGGGGTCTTGGCAGGAGTCGCCGGCTTTGAAGGAGCCCTTGGAGGGCTCTCCATGATGACATCTTCAGTGGCCGGCTCAGTGGAGGCAGCTGGCGGGTTTTCTTCTGGTTGAGTCTCCTCCGGTTGTTCAGGCTCCGGCTCTTCGATAACTAGGCCAGAGGAGGGCTTGTTGGTCTTGCGACGTTTAGCTTGAGCACTGCAAAGTACAAGGTTCGGCAGTTGAAGATGTTGCTATCATATTAACAGCCGGATATCAAGATATCATAGTAAGGAATGCTTACAGTGGATTAATTTTGGGCGGTGGTAGAATTGACGCCGAAGAGTCACTGGAGGAAGGAGATTTCTACAAAGAATATAACAGAAAGGTGAGGAAAGTATCAAGTTTACAAAGGAAATTCAAAAGAAAAGTAGAGACTTAAACCTCGGCGGGGCGTTTCTTTGGAGCTGGAGAGTTTGGTAGCCCAGAGAAAATCGGGAGCCAGATAAGCAAGAGGGTGAGAAAGGGGAACTTTTCTGATAACCCGCCGCGGCTTTCGGGGGACGAAACATTCTGAGCCGGAAGAAATGCAATTTACCTCAGGAGCATTGGCACGACTGGTTTCCACTTCATCCTGCGTGTAAAACAGGCATTAATAAAGCAGGAAGGTAAAAAATCAAACAAGGCAGTTAAAACTGTACCTCTAAGCTGGATGACGGTGGCGGGTCAAACAAATTGTCTTGCGGGGCATCTTTTTTAGCCTTCTTAGTCGCGACCTTCTTCTTGGATTTCTTCGGAAGGGAAACATATTCCTTCTTCCAGAAGTCTGAGTCGGCCTACAGGAGTGACCCGGGGAAGGAGTAATAAATCAGCAAAGTACAAGCAACATCCAAGAGACAGATGGGAAGAGATTAACTTACGTCCGGAGCCGGATGATTGACACAGAAAGGCGCCATTCCGATGGCGCTGCAAGAGCCGGAGGCTTCGTGGACAAGGCTCCAGATGGTCATAGTGATGTCATCTTCGGTCAAAATTGATTTACTGAAGCACAAGGAACTGTCGTACTTGCCTTCATATTCACACATAAGCCGGCCCCTGTGGCTTAAGGGCATGACCCGCCAAGAAACCCAGCAGCGGATCAAGTCTATTCCTGTTAGTCCATTGGCCAGGAGCGCCTTGAGCTTGGTATGAGCCGGTTCAAATCTGGCACGCTCCGAGGCTGTGAGCTGGCCCGGAAGCTCTGGATCTGTCTTGAGTCGGGAAGGACGATAGCCCAACAAGGGGCGTTCACCCTCAGGAGAGGTATCCTTGCAGTAGAACCAGGTTTTATTCCAGTCCTCTGGGTGACTCGGCATTTGTGTAGCCAGAAAAATGATGTCTCTACGACGCTGAATAGAGATCCCTCCAAGCTCCAGACTTTGAACGCCCTTCATCTCGGTTTGGTGGTTGGCATAAAAGAACTCCCGAAAGAACCCCACAGACGTCCTGGACTGCAGATAAGCCTCCATAGCACTTGGAAGTTGCATATATTTGAAACAGAGTTGGGGGCCAAGTCCTGAGGGTGCAGCTTATACAAATGAAGAATGTCCCGGAAAAATTTAGAGCCGGGCGGCATGAACCCTCACTCAATGTGGTCGGTGAAAACGACTACTTCTCCTTTTTTGGGTGCAGGCTGGGTCTCATTACCCGGAGCCCGACAGTGGAGAACCTCTTTGGGATGGAGAGTGCCCGCTTTGACAAGATCTGCTAAATATTCTTCCGTGACGCAGGAGCCAACCCAGTTGCAAGAGTTGGTTGCACGAGACAAGACGGCGGCGTAACTACTGTACAAAGGAGATAAAGATGGCAAATCAAGAACAAGCCGGAATCTACGGCGGCTTACAAATTTAAGGACTCTATGATATCATGCTTTTGTCTGGGTAACAAGAGTCGGACGAGGCTTAGCGACTCATACAGGGGAAGGGAGATTGAAAATTGGCTAAGTCCTAAAAAACAGATTCTGCAAAATATTGCTATGTCTACGGATCTACAAAAGCAGAGAAAATAAATTTTATCCTGACCTAGCGATGAACAGCGGAAGAAAAGGAAATAGACTGGAGCCATCGTGGTCCGCGCATTACACGCGGCCGGCCTGTGCGCGGCGGCGAAGCAAGAGCGCATTCTAAAGGTGTTAGTGGCATCGAGATACACTCGCGATAGCGGTGCCGGAGCCCGAGCGGCGGCGGCGGAGCCCCCGGTGGAAATCCTACTACGGCAGTGACAATCTAAGGAGCAGGAGAACTCACCGGAGATGGCGCAGCAGAGGCGGACAAATCTCTGGTACGTTCAGGGTGATGCAACGGCCAAGTTGGGGACGACGTATGGACGGCGCCGGAGCGAAGCTCGAAGACGCTGGGGCAGTGACAGGAAGAAGACGAAGAAGAAGAGGCACGAGCGGGAGGATGGGAAACTCCGACCTGCACGGGTCATATTTAAAAGGGGGTTATGATGTCATGCCGGGTCATTTCCGGGCGACTTGCCAAAAACGGAAGAGAAGGATGAAGTGAGCAAGCTCAATTCAACCTGGGGCCTAATGTTGGGGATATGACCCCACGATATGACCCGCCCCGGAGGCTCCGGGTCATGTTGCTGGCTCGTGAGCCGGCCCAAAGATGAGCCGTACGACTGGTGGCCCAGGAAGATAGGCGGCTCAAGGTATCGGCCATACAAACGGCCCGGACAGAGAAGACCCGGGCATGCAAGCCGATCCATAGACGGCTTGGACAGGAAGATAGAAACAGAGTCGGTTAGCAATTGTACGACCCGGTGGTCCTGACCTCTTATATAACGGCAGACCCGGGGCAACTTAGGGGCAGGCAATCGAGAACTAGGTCAAGCTTCTAGCTCCTTGTAATCGATACACAAGCAATACAAACACAAGCAGGACATAGGCTATTACCTCGATTTGAGGGACCGAACCTGGGTAAACCCGTGTCTTTCGTCCCGACTAACCCCTTTGAGTCCACCCCGTTAGCGATGGCCTCGAACCTAAGTCCATTCACTCGGACATCTGCCATGATAAAACCACGATACATTGGGTGGAGGAGCTTGACCCCGTTCCATGGGGCCCGCGCACCACCCAGAACATGTCAACGGGATACACACCGTTCTTCATGTTCTATGGGGCAAAAGGTCCTCCCCTATGACATTATTCATGATGCGTACCTCAGACGGATACGTACCTCAGACGGGTGAAGCCAAAACCTAGCTATATTCAGCAAACAATTGGTCGGCTATGACGAAAGCAACAAATGAGACTATGGTTGTTATCACCATTACTCGGGCTTCTTTTCTCACAAAAGCCATTAGTCGCATTCTAGCAGTATACGGCCTTACTACCTATGATTTACGTAGCACCCTGAAGAAAGGTATCGTTAGAGGTACTATTTTCTTCAGAAGATGTTTCTTATGCTAAGCAGTAATATAACATATCTCCCTGTGTGCTTTATGTCCGTTTGCACCGAATGGCCGGATTGCCTGGTTCCCGAACATAATTCACTCTTCTCGAGTGATATTTTATAAGGAACACTCCCAAGCTCTTAGCGTGGGAGGTCGAAGTCGATGGCCTGTTAAGACAAAGTTTACAACACAGACGGAGCAATTTCTTGATTATTAGTACATAGTTACATATAATCATACATCCGGCTGCTTATCGAGATTGTCTATTAAGGTGTCCAGGGAGCAATCTTCTTGTGAGAGACGGGCGGCGGGCATCACTTTGTCGTACACCAAGTGAAGCGTCACTTCTTGCCCATCCGAACCAACCGGCCCAACCCGAGCCATACGCTCGGGGTTAAGGCTGGTATAACGGGTCTTGATCATCGCCCACACCTCTCGTGCTCCCTCTCGGCAGGACGTTGTCTTCCATAGCTCGAATCTACTTCGTGCTCCCATGAATCAATCAACTAGTGTGGTCATCTCCTCTGGAGGTTGCTCGGCAGGCCATAGCACTTTTATCATGCTCTTCATGGCCTTTCGAGCCCGCTCATGAAGGACAGACAACTCGTCCAGCAGGCTTCCCCAGTAGGATCCGATCTCTTCTTCGGTTCGCCCAAATAGGAGACCTATACATGAGTCAAGGCATGCCCATTATACTTCATATATAAGAATTACTATTCGATGTTAGAATCACACTTACTGAACATGCCCCTCTATAGTTTCTGGTTCTCTTCTTGGGCCTGGGCCAATTGAGTCTTTAAGCTCTCAATTTCTTTGGCCTACTGTTTGTTTTCCGCCTGGAGGCGATTCTTCTCCTCAAGGTTTCGTTGCAATGAATGACAGCAGGCCTCATGCTGGGACTCGGCGTATCGTTGAGATTCTCTGGCTGCATCTAAATCTCTTTGCAATTGCCCTATTGATTCAGTTTGTACAAAGTACCCTTGCGTCGGCATGGGAATATATACTAAGATCAGCAGAACAGGTATACTCACCATGTGCCTCCCGGGTAAAACTCTTCACGTGATCCAATTCGGCCTTCACGGTCTCCACCTGTGTTCAGCTTGCCTCCAGATCCTTGGCCAGTTGCTCGCTCTGTTGCCTCGGGGCCTGCATTAGGACTAAAACAATACGAGGACCCTTAATTCGGTTATTCCGACCAATTTAAGGCTCGGGGGCTACTGGGTTTACACGGGTGTTCGGACTCTTATAGTCGATTACTCACATGCAGGCTGGACGATATCAGTTTCATGTCCTCCCCGAACCCAGCTTGGGCAGCTCCGATGTGTGCGTCCGCTGAGTGTAGAGCATTGAACTCTTGTTGGGAGAGCGCTCGGTGGCGCAGGGCTTCTCGTGGCCGCCGATGATTCATAGCGCTCTCTACCTTGGATTTTGTAACTAACATCGCATTCCCAGAGTGTTCAGGGGCCTGATTGGCCATAGGGACCTCCGCAGCGGGTTCGGCATTAGCAGAAGATTTGGAATTATGAGCACCACTGGACACCCTGGCAACATCCTCGGCAGAAGGCTAAACTTTTGGCCTGAGTATTTCGACATAAGGTCTCTTGTGAGGCTCACTCGGTCGCGATAATAAATTAAACAGCCAAACAAGGTACCTTTGAGTTGAAAAAGTGTGCAGGCTTGTCCCCACGACCGGCTCATTTGATCAATACATGTTGCTTTCTGGTCCAGGCATTGCCGCCGTAGCTGATGTATGTCGTGCGGACCGACAACGCTTGGGAGTAGGAGCCGTCGCGTTTGAGTCATTGGAGGATAGTTTCCTTCTGTGGGACAAGTTTTTCTTCTTCTTGCTTATCACAGGGGAAGGGAATGATCCAGGGTAATCGGATATAATAGCCACCTTGGAGCGGTCGAGGCTCTCCTAGTAGAAAACCCCATCTTCAAGCTCAATTGAAAGATTCGGGTCATCATGAAAGCCCGGGTCGTCATCACGGGAATAGTCCTCGGGCTGGGGGGCGAACAATTAACTGTCTCAATGAAGCTCCTCCATTCCTATTCACATAAGTTAAAGGCTTCGGTCAAAAAGGGACTAATTGAAAACCCGAAATATGGTCACATAGTTGAAAGGCTCACCCATTCGCTGGGATTGTGACTTGAGTAGCCCTCCTTGGTCGGCAGTCAAGCAAAATCTTCTTGCTCCCCTTTGTATAGGTCAACAAGTGCGGTAGCTAATGTTGTTTGATCGGCAAGGCCCAGTCGTCGGGAGTGAGTGGTGTCGCTTGTCCCGTTGTGACACCACAAAGGGTGTATTCTCTGCTGAAGAGGCCGAACGCACCAGGTGATGGTGGCGGCCATAACGTCTATCATGGTCAACTTGTGATGGGCTAGTACCCTCACATGGGCTGCCAAGCGTTGCACTTCAACTCCGTCCTCTTGGGATGAGGTCTTCGGTCGCGAGTTGTAACTTTTCTTCAAGGGGCATCGGAGTACTTGGGCAAACCCCTCCAAGCTGGATCAAATAGGTGGACATCCTCGATGTAGAACCATTTTGAAGACCATTCTTCGAACTCCTTCGGTGTTCCCACTGGATACCCCATCCCTGCTATGCGGCATATTTCGGCTCCACCGACCTCTAAAATTGTCTTGTACCGAGTATGAGGGACGAGGCATAAGTACTTCCTCCATAATTCAAAGTGTGCTTTGCAGCCTAGGAACATCTCGCAAAGGGCAATGTAGCCCAAGACATGCAGAATAGACCCTGGGGTGAGCTGATGGAGCTGGATCCCATAGAACTCCAATAACCCCCTCGGGAATGGATGAATGGGGACCCGATACCCCGCAAGAGGAAGGGAACGAAACATACACGCTCCCCCTTTTGTGGATTAGGGAAATTTTCTATGCAGGCTTCGCCGTTGAATGAAGTGAAACCGGCGTGGGTAACCGCTAGATCCAAGGAAGGAAGATACCCTTTGGTCTCGAGGTTGCGTAGTCGAAGGAGGGATATGGAGCAGCTTGTCCAATCCCCGGGACAAGAGTCGTAAGGGCGCGAGGAAGAGTTGGGGGCGCTCGCCGTGTTCTTGTGGTGATCTCTCGCTGAAGGTTTTTTCGATGTGGAGGAAGAAGAGGATGTGGCCTAGACCATGATTCAGTTTGTTTAAATGGGTGTTGCCTCCTTTATGGGAGGGGCAGTCTTGTAAAAAGCCGTTAAATCGCTCGTCTCCTCATGACGTGCGAAAATAGAGAAACACTAAGGGTTATTACACTGGACCCGGCAGGCTCGTGACGCTTGGGATTTTGCCGATGACGGGATGGTTGCCGAACAAGAAGGGATAGAGGGACTTGCTTCACAAGCTGAAGAATTTGACGCACAATATTGTCCGGGTATACCTCGGCGTTGGAGACCAGTCCGAGGGCTACCAAGGAAGTCCTGGTTTAAGGGGTCCTCGGATAGCCGACCTGTTTCTCATGGGCCGGACTATGTGGGTTGCTGAATGGGCATTAGACGATCAAAGGCCCTATCGCCAGGGTGGAAGCCTCAAGGAGCCGTGGCGTGTCCTCCAAGTTTTCGACAGTAGATAGGCATGTTTTTTTATTTTGATGTGCAACTGGCCATGTGCAAACCCTAGTACCCCCCGGCGTCTATATAAGCCAGAGGGTCTTAGATTGTAGGCCAAAGAACAACTCATCTAGAGTCTAGCTATTCGATCTCGAGGTAGATCAACTCTGTAACCTTCATATCATCAATATAATCAAGCAGGACGTAGTGTTTTACCTCCATAGGAGGGTTCAAACCTAGGTAAACATCATCTCCTTCGTCCCCTGTTACCATCAATCCTAGTCTCACACCTCGGCACCCCCTATCCAGGATCCGCCGGTTTTGACACCGACACCGGGCCCGTCGAGGTGCTAGCTGGGTCCGTAGGCACGAAGATGGACTATGACTCTACGGAGGGTTTGATTGATGGCTTGTGCAGCTGCTCGAGGAAGACGCCGGCCGGGATGGCCTCGTAGGTGCAGCCGATTTTTACCAAAGCGTCAACCGCCTTGTTGTCTGCCTGGGGGATGTCATGGAATTCACAGCCCTCGAAGGAGCCGGTAAGATGTTGGACGAGGAAGCGGTAGGTGGCCATGTTAGCATCCCAGGCGTCTCATTCGCCAGAGACCTGCACCACGAGATTGGAGTAGCCTAAGCACAAGATGCGCCATATGCTAATATCCTTGGCGAGCCAGAGGCCGTGGACGAGTGCCTCATACTCGGCCACGTTGTTGGAGGCGGTGAGGTGGATTTGGAGCGCGTACTTGAGTTGGTCTCCTTTCGGGGACGACAAGACGATGCCGGCTCCCAGGCAGGTTTGCATTTTCGAGCTGTCGAAGTGCATGGGCCAATGGATAGAGTCCGGAGGAGGCGGCATGAATTGGGTCTCGGTCGAGTCGACGAGGAAATCGGCCATTGTCTGTGACTTGATGGCGGTGCGTGGCTCGTACCAGATCTCATAGTCGGCAAGGGCAATTGCCCATTTGGCGATCCGGACGGTGGCGTCCCAGCCTCTCATGACCTCGCCCAACGGCGCCATGCTCACGACGGCGATGGTATTCTCTTAGAAATACTGATTGATCTTCTAGGTGGCGGAGTATATGCCGTAGCACATCTTCTGGTAGTGGGGGTAGTTTTGCTTCGAGGAGGAGAGAACCTTGCTGACGTAGTAGACGGGATGCTCGACTGGCAGCGCCTTACCCTCCTCCGACTGCTCCACTACTAGGACAACACTGACGACGCACGTGGTCGCCACGATGTATGCGAGCAGGGGCTCCTTCTTAGCCGGCGCAGCCAGGATGGGCGCCCTAGTGATGACCCGTTTAAGGTCGTGGAACGCTTCATCCGCCTGATCGGTCCATGATACATTTCCAACGTATATATAATATATGAAGTATTCATGCCATGTTTACAATAATTTTATATGATTCTGGTATGATTTTATTAGAACTAACCCGGACTGGCGCTATTTTCAGCCAAACTACCATGGTGTCGTTTTTTGTGCAGAAATGAAAGTTCTCGGAATGGGCTCAAAATTTATGGTGATTTTTTATGGACCAAAAGAGACCCCCAAAGCAGCGGAGCTAGGCCAGGAAATGAACGAGGAGGCCACAAGCCTAAGGGGCGTGCCCTACCCTCCCGGGAGGGTGCTCCCGCCTTGTGGACTCCTCGAGCACCCCCTTGACATGAGACCGACGCCAAAAATTGCTATAAATACCAAAAACCCTAGAAAGAACCCTAGATTAGAAGTTCTGCCGTCACAAGTCTCTGTAGCCACGAAAAATCAATCTTGGCCCTCTCCGGCACCCTGCTGGAGGGGGTGACCATCAGAAGAGACCATGGAGGAGGAAGATGGAGGGGACATCATCACCATGGAGGCCAAGGACCATAGGGAGAACCTCTCCCCACCTAGGGGAAGCCATGGAGGAGGAATCACAAGGGGGAGACACTCTCCCCCTCTCTCGCGGTGGCGCCGGAGTGCCATCGGGGGAACCATCGCCGCGGTGATCGTCTTCATCAACATCACCTTGTTCATCACCATATCATATCTTTTCAGCGGTCCACTCTCCTGCATCCCACTGTAATCCCCTACTTGAACGTGGTGCTTGATGCCACATATTATGATCCAATGATGTGTTGCCATCCTATGATGTTTTTGAGTAGATTTATTTTGTCATATGGGTTGATTGATGATCAAGATTGGTTTGAGTTGTATGTTTATTTTGGTGATGTCCTATGGTGCCTTCCATGCTACGCACACGTGAAGGATTCCCGCTGTAGGGTGTTGCAATATGTTCACGATTCGCTTCTAGTCGGTTTCTAGAGTGACACAAGCTTAAACCCGAGTAAGGGGTTGTTGCGTATGGGATAAAGGAGACTTCATGCTTTAATGCTATGGTTTGGTTTTACCTTAATGATCTTTAGTAGTTGCAGATGCATGATAGATTTCCACTCATAAGTGCATATGATCCAAGTAGAGAAAGTATGTTAGCTTATGCCTCTCCCTCAAATAAATTTGTAATAATGAGTACCGATCTTGTTAACAATTGCCTGGGACAATCCGCACACCGACCCATCATTATTCCACACTCGCTATTTGTAATATATTGTAATATATTCTAACTTTATGATAAAAATATCTATTTTTATATTTAGTTCTCTGATATCATGCAAAGCTATTCTCTTCATACCCACAACGTAGTTTTATTTCTCGTTTCTAGTTGGAAGCAAACGTTCGGCGTACGTACAGTCGTATCAGTGGCAGATAGGACTTGAGAGAATATTGATCTTAACTTTAGCTCCTTGTGGGTTCTACACTCCATACTTATCACTTCCACCTTTGGAAATTTCAACGATGATTCCTTGCACTTGGGGATTATCAAGCTCTTTTCTGGCGCCGTTGTGGGGGAGCAATAGCGTGGGGTCGATATTCTCGTGTGTGCTTGTTTGCTTTATTTACTAAGTAAATTTTGTTTTAACTTTTTGCTTTCTTTAGTTGTGGGTGAAACAAACAAATAAAGATTAAATAATGAAAATACAAAAAGAATTACTTGCCTTTTCTGCCTAAGAAGTTTTTCAAAAAGAGAAGTGATTGGAAGGTTGTGCATTGGAGAAGTGAGGGTCGGCCATGAACACTTGTGTTAATCCTCATGGAAACAATGTAGAATTTTCCATGGAAGCTTCTCAAAAATAATTATCCCCTTGTATATATCCATTGTATTATAAAAATAATGTGCCAAGATTTGCTTTTAGGATGCTTAGATTGCTTGTTTGCTATGTGCGGTGCAAAAGCAGAAACTTTGACTATAGTGAATGAATACATTTCTTACCGAAACCTCAAAAGTTCCTGAAACTTTTACCCAGCACTGTTATATAAATGTTTTAATTTGTCCTATTTTTCAGAATTGTTTGAGTTACAGAAGTATAGGAAGTTTCCAAATTTTTACAGACTGTCTTGTTTTTGACAGATTATGTTTTCTATGTGTTGTTCACTTATTTTGATGAATCTATGGGTTGTATAGGGGGTATGAACCATGGTGAAATTGGAATACAGTAGATATAATGCTAATATGAAATTGTAATGAGTTTACAATGGTACATAAAGGTAGTAATTTGCTTTATTATACTAATGGATCTCACGAGGGTTTTGTTAAGTTTTGTGTGGATGAAGTGTTCGAAGATCGAGAAGGTATCGATATAAGAAGAACACGAAGGGACAAGAGTTCAAGCTCGGGGATGCCCAAGGCACACCAAGTAAATATTTCAAGGAGATTCAAGCATCTAAGCTTGGGGATGCCCCGGAAGGCATTCCCATCTCTATTCTTCAACAATTATTGGTATATCTCGGTTTTTGTGTTGTTCACATGATATGCGTCTTTAGTGTTTTTCTTTTCCTTTATGCACCCTTCTAGTATGAGATAGTCCTTTATGGATTTGTAGAATTCTTGATGTGCTTCACTTAAATCTTTTGAGTATGGCTTTGTAGAATGCTCTTTGTGCTTCACTTAAATCTTTTGAGTATGGATTTGTAGAATGCTTCATGCGCTTCACTTAAATCTTTTGAGTATGGCTTTATAGAATGCTTCTTGTGCTTCACTTATATATTTTGATCTTGTATATTGGTTAATCTATATTAATTGTAGAATACTCTATGAACTTCACTTATATCTTTTAGAGTATAAATAAAATTATCAACAAAATCAAATGTTCTGCTACCCACTTTATGCACACATAATTCAGTGGATGTTGGTCCCACCCCCGCACCCACCCCTAAACACTAGTCCACCGACGATCTCTTCTTACTTCCAATAACTTGGCGATCTGCTCTAATCTTCGTCTCCGGCATCTTCTAATCTCCAACCACATACCATTGTGATAGGATCATCTGGATCTACCCTTGACTTGGACTTCTCCAAGGGTAGAGTTTTTGCAAAGGAGCTCTATAATGCCTCGGGTCTCACCATTCATCCTATGGAGAATCTAGGATCTTTCACCCTGGTGGCATCATTCAGTAGGCCTGATTTTGGGCTCACTAAGGATTTCGTGGTAGAAGCACTTGAATCTACATTGGGAGGTTGGGCCATTGATCTAATAGTTTCTGCCATTGGCGACAAGGTATTCAGTTTTAATGTCTCATGCAAAGATGTGGGTTTTTACATTGTGGATCTTTGGTCTTTCTGTTGCCTTCAATTCAGGTGTTATTTTCATTTGTGGGGTAATGGGGGACCAAATTGGATCCAAAAGTTTAAAATATGGAAGAAATAATGTGATGCGGAGTGGATCCTAGTTAGCCCCTCTAAGCGTAGAGCAGCTTTGGGTCTCTTAGCAATGCATAAACCTCCTGCAGAATTTGCTCTTAAGTCTGGTTCTATGGTTCGTAAGAAATTATCTTTTGCTACTTTTCAAAATTATAATGTTTGCAAAGGTTATCGATTTCATGCCACATCAAATTGTATTGCTGCCACGAAGATTGCTGGATATGATATCCCGGCTAATGAGCGTGTTGTCATTCAACCACCTCCTCCGGCTGATCTTTAATGGACCATTGCCTCGCCACCGATTGTCTTTGGTACGGTGAGTTCATCGGTGATTCAACAACGCCTACTTTCACGTGATCACTCGCTGGATCAGGCGCCTACCTCTCCGGGATGGATTTTAGGATCTTTAAACATTACTCCCATGGGCCATGATGAAATGGTTACAGGCCAAAATGTACATGGGCCTTCGCTTCTGACGGTACCCAGCCCACGTGAGGCCGCAGAATCCTTTGATAATTTGGTTGATCAAATGGTGGATGAAATTGTTACGTGCCAGTTATGCTTTAAGAAGGGTCATTTTTCTTCTTCCTGCACGTCAACCTTAAAGTGCTTGGGTTGTTCTCGAGTTGGTCATCGGAGGAGGGATTGTGCCCGTTTGGCCTACGAATTGGGCTTGGTATGGAAACCAAAATCCGCCAATGCTTTAGTTACCGAGGTTCAAGATGGAGGAATTGAAAATATCTCTCTATCAGGTCCTTTATTAAACTTGGACTCCTCGTTTCTCCAAACGCTGACCACCTCGCCCGGTTCCATCAACCTCAGCCCCAAGACGCCTATCGGCACACCTCCGGCGAGTCCACCACCACCTTCTGATCCTTTCCCTCCGGTCCTATCATTGGATATGGCGAACTTCACTCTAGACCCAATGCTCTATGTCCCTGTTGGACATATCATCATTGATGGAGGGGATGCATGCTGGCCTCGGTCGTTTGTTATGTTGTATGTTTCGATGCAGCATCGCCATGAAGAGTACATGCTTGCTGAAGTGATGCATGTGCCGCCGCCGGATCCGATAGGTGTTGCTAGAGAAGAGGTTGCTGATTGGTTGGAAGGTCATGTATATCAGGTTCGTTATGTGCAACCTTGGATCAATGTCGTTGGGTTATTCAGATTCACAGATGTAGTGGTTTGTTACTCTTTGCTTCAGCTCCCTCCTCAAGCACTAGGAAACGAAGGTTTTGTTTGGTTCATGAAGCATGATGAGGGTAAGGGTTTTCATGGAGCACAGGGTTTTCGTCAAGGTTTAATAATGTTCTTGGGCGTACCATTGGATCTGCGTAATACGGAAAACATACGGACTGCAGTTAACACTTTTGGCAAGTTTCATCATTGGAATAGTGATGATCCATATTTGGTCAAGTCTTAGGTTTTTGCATCTTTTCCTCAGGATGTCCTGGTTCCTCAAGATGTTGTTTTCTCAGATTATGCTAATTGGGGCGGAGCCAGAGTTTCCTGGAGAAAGCCTATTTACATACTAGGGGCAAATTTTGCTAAGCAGATGCCCCAGGATGAGGATTGGATGCCCATCAATGGAAATCCACACCCTTTGCCAGGTGTGCCTTTCCCCGAGCTCCCTCCGTTCATTCTTCCTCCATACCCTGTTTTAGGATGGAATGATGTCCCTCCACCGCCACCACCTAAGGATGAGCCTGGGCTGGGGTGAATAACTGGGGCAATGTTGTCTGGGGAGATGATGATGTCCACCAGGAAGCTCAGATACCAGAACAGGAGTCCATGGTAATTGATCAGCCAGATCTTTCTGACTTTGTAGAATAGCACAATGATCAACCCAATTTTGTGCTTATAGAAGATGAAGAGCAGCCAGTTATACTTGAGGGGGAAGAACCAGTGATACCTAAGGTGGATCAGCAGGGACATTTGCAGAATGAAGTGAATGCAGAGTATAATCCTGATGATTGGGCTTTGGTTATCTACCAGCCACCAGTGGAGCAATTGGATTAGGAAGTTGCAACTACAGAAATTAAAGTTGTGTTTGGTCCTGAATTGCCGCCTGAGCTTGCTTTCAAGAGGTCCTTTGAGACATTGCTTGATCATGCCATTATTACTCAAATCACAAAGCCGCTACAATTCTTGCCAATCCAATCAGTGCTATTAGCCAAAAGAAGTTGGGACTTGGCTTTCAGTGATGCCTCAAGACTGACTTGGACTGAGCCCACAGAAGAGATTGTGAAACATCCAGTGGCTAGAACACTTTTCACACAACTTCAGGATGTTGCTGCATCATCTGTTGAGCCACTCATGCAAAACATAGCACATGGAACTGGCAGCAAAAAGGTTGGAATCCCTAGAAATACATTGGCACCAACACCCATAGTGGAAACTTTTGACAGAGAGATAGTTTCAAACCTTCTTTTCAAGAGCTTCTGATACAATCTAAGAGAAAGAAACCGAAGGTAAAACCATTCCCTGTTGTTCTATCTGAGGATTTACTTGATGACAGGCCCACTCCTGACATTCCCCCTCCAACTCTTATTAAGAAGACTCAGCGGATTGGGAAGGAACTAGGCATGGACGACAGTGTTCTGTCTATGGAAAAGCTTATGGATGATCCTATAGCTACTACCAACAACACTAATGATGATTAGTCTGCTTCTGGTTTACTGGGAGTGGCAGGGTTTTTCTTTTGCCTTATTTTGGACAGGGTTCTCTGTTATGTTTGTTTTTATACCCTGTAACAATCTGCTTGTACTCAAGGTGGACAATCCTGGTGTTTATGCTTTATGGGGCATTATATGCCACCATAATATGCTATATTTACATTGTTTTTATAATGGGTAACAATTGTAAGAACTGGAAAGTGTTATGTTGGAATGTTAGGGGTTTAAACTCTGATGCTAGGCATAGGACAATCAAGCAGAAGCTGGATGAGAGTCAGTGTGTTGTTGCATTTTTTCAAGAGACCAAATGCTCCTCTTTTGATTTTAGAGCTATTAGATCTTTTTCCCCAAAAGGTTTGATAGTTTTGTTTTTTCCCCTTCTGTGGGTGCTTCTGGAGGCATTTTAATTGTATGTAATTCATCCATCTTTGGGGGCAGCCTAATTGAAGTTCATCAGCATGCTATAGTGGTACAATTCGTATCCAAGAAAAACAATGAACAATGGACTCTAGTATCTGTTTATGGGCCCTGTCAAGGTGAAGCCAGAGGTATTTTTGTTAGTTGGTTATATAATTTGCAAATCCCACTAGGTGAACATTGGCTTATTGTTCGGGATTTCAACTTCATTAGATAAACTAATAACAGAAACATGCCTGGGGGTGATCTGAATGATATTTTTATTTTCAATAAAGTGATTGCACACTTAGGTCTGCTTGAATTTCCACTGAATGGGAGGGCATATACCTAGGCTAATATGCAAGATAATCCTCTTTTGGAGCAACTTCACTGGTTTTTCACATCTACTGACTGGATCTCTTATTACCCCATGACTGAAGTTATTCCTTTAGCAAGGACTGCCTTTGATCATGTCCCTTGAGTGGTGACTAACAAAACAACCATACCCAAATCAAATATTTTCAAATTTGAAAATTAATGGGTTGAGCTTGATGGTTTTATGGACTGTGTTAGCAAATCTTGGCAGAAACCTTCCACAAAGTCTCATATCACTTCTAAAATTGCAGACAAGTTTAAGGCTCTGAGAGTAGCTTTAAGGAAATGGCAGATGAATATTTCGAAATTAAAAGGATTAATCACAAAATGCAATCAGGTGATTCTATATCTTGATGGTTTGGAGGAACCCAGGCCTTTGTATAGACCTGAATTCAACTTCAGAAAGGTTGTTAACTTACATGTGGAAAAATTGTTGCACTTTCAGTTTATATATTGGAAAAGGAGGTGCATAGTAAGATACATATAAGTTGGTGGGGAGAACACAAAATTCTTTCATGCTATGGCCACTGAGAGACACAAGATAAATTCTATTGCTAGTTTGAGGACAATGGAAGGTACTGTGGATTCAGACCATTCTCAGATGCAGGGTATCATATGGAACTGCTTGAAGAATAGAATGGGGGTATATAATGGTATTATAATGTGATTTGACCTAAATTCTTTGTAGACACCAATTGAGGACTTAGATTTTCTAACTGAACCTTTCAGTAAAGAAGAAATGGATGACACGGTTAAACATACGCCAATTGACAAAGCCCCTAGGCCAGATGGTTTTAATGGTTTGTTCTTTAAAAAGTGTTGGCCCATTATCTACCATGATTTTTATGAGCTTGCTGAGGCTTTTCATAAGGGTTCTGCTTCTATTGGAAACATTAATGGTTCATATATCACCCGTATACCTAAAAAGCTAGCCCCCGAGGAAATAGGTGACTATAGGCCAATTTCATTAACTGGGATGGGGCTTAAGTTCTTATCCAAGAAGGCTGCTAATAGGTTTCAAAGGATCATTATGAAATTTATTCACAAAAACCAGTATGGATTTACTAAAAGCAGAACAATTCAGGATTGTATTGGTTGGTGCCTTGAGTACTTGCATCAATGTTACCAATCTAAGAGACCAATTGTTATTCTTAAATTGGATTTTCAGAAGGCTTTTGATTCAATTGATCATGAGGCTATCTTACTGATCCTGAAGCATAAAGGGTTTAATGTCAAATGGATTACTTGGGTCAAGTAGTTGCTCTCTACTGGAACATCTTCAGTTCTTTTGAATGGAGTGTCTGGTAGACAACTTGTGTGCAAAAAGGGTGTCACACAAGGAGATATCAATCCATTCTTGATACTTTTTGTGTTGGTTCCAATATGCAGAAAGATATTGATTTCAAATGGGATTTATTGGAAAGAATTAAACGCAACTCTGAAGATTGGGAACTCAACGAAGGTAAGGAGTCAGGTATGAACCTTAAGTTTGATTGTGTCAAATCTTTCCCAGACACAAATGCTTTTCGTGAATTTAGCACTAAATATGGACTTGACTCTGAGATAGTAGCTTATTTTTATGAATCTTTTGCTGCTCATGTTGATCTCCCCAAGGAGAAGTGGTTTAAATATCATCCTCCTATTGAAGTGAAAATAGTTGAACCTCTTAAAGTTGAAGAGAAAACTATTACTTATAAGGTTGATCCTGTTATTCCCACTGCTTATATTGAGAAACCACCTTTTCCTATTAGAATAAAGGATCATGCTAAAGCTTCAACTATGGTTCGTACGAGCTGTGCTAGAACACCTACACCCCCTGAGCAAATTAAAGTTGAGCCTAGTATTGCTATGGTTAAGGATCTCTTAGTTGATAATATTGATAGGCATGTTATTCAATTTTGTGATGAAGCTGCTAGAATTGCTAAACCTGATGCTAAAGATAAACATAGACCCATTGTTGGCACACCTGTTGTTTTTGTTAAAATAGGAGATCATTGTTATCATGGCTTATGTGATATGGGTGCTAGTATGAGTGCAATTCCCATTTCCTTATGTAAAGAGATTATGAATGATATTGCACCAGTTGAGTTAGAGGAAATTGATGTTACAATTAAGCTTGCTAATAGAGACACTATATCACCAGTTGGGACTATTAGAGATGTTGAAGTCTTGTGTGGGAAAATAAAATATCCTACTAATTTTCTTGTTCTTGGTTCCCCACAAGATGATTTTTGTCCCATTATATTTGGTAGACCCTTCTTGAATACCATTAATGCCAGGATAGATTGTGAGAAGGAGACAGTTACCGTAAGTTTTGGGGATATGTCTCATGAGTTTCATTTCTCTAAATTTCGTAGACAACCCCGTGATAAAGAATTTCCTAGTAAGGATGAAATTATTGGTCTTGCTTCTATTGTTGTGCCTCCTACTGACCCTTTAGAGGAATATTTGCTAGACCATGAAAATGACATGCATATGAATGAAAGAAATGAAATAGATAGGATTTTCTTTTATCAGCATCCTATTCTGAAACACAACTTGCCTGTTGAAATACTTGGGGATCCTCCT